>OU343217.1:304986083-305227550 GCA_910596185.1 Chrysanthemum makinoi
CCTTCATTCCCATTTAGCCTGATCCATAACTTCAGCCGAACTAACCTTTTGAAAATGGCATTGATATATCATTAACCAAATCAAGTGATAATATTTAAAAGGAACATGAATATAATGGTAAGTTATAAATAAAGCATACTATAGGCAAGCCACAGGCTGTATGATTTAACAAAAGAAGAGATTCTTTGGATGGGCGATGTAGAAAGATCTCGTTTCTCCTAAAATTCCCTTGCTGACAAATAATTCAAGTTCTTTGTTGTACCGAATACCAGTGACCCAAATGGTTTCCAGTGTACGCTTCCACTATTGGAGCCTGATCCTTTGTAAACCCAAGAAAAACGAACAATAATAGGGTGGGGATGGCAAAGACGCTTCTAAATGATCTTATGGCAAAACCATTCACGTCCACTAACCATCCACAAACAATGGCATATAGTCATCAATGATCATACTAGAAATCACTAGAGAGGTTCCAAGATCGAAAACATAGAATGGAACTGGGAGTTCATTTTTAAAATCTGCGGAAGATCTATAACTTTAATGGTTGGTTACCAAATCAAACGAAATCAACATATAAATCTTGTATGTAACACCGTCCTCATTAGTTAACTTTTCACTCCCAGTCCAATAGATAAAATGACCCAACTGCCTGACTTTGGACGTTTCCAATTTGATAGTTTCACGAGGGGGTGGAAATTTTCAAGGCATGTGCACCTTAACGAGTTGAAAGAAAGACAGAAACATACCCGAAACCACTTTGGAAAGCGGGATAGGAGACCTTCACGATCGTCGGGTCAAGAGTAATCGGACGAAGGCAAAACCAAAACAAATCTTTTTACATTCAATTTGATGCATGTAAAACGGGAACAGTGCTGCAAGTGATTTTCGGATTGCCGAGTTCCAAATACGACATTAGATTAGAGCCATAAACAAACACGAAAGACCGTGAGAATTGCCACTGCAATCATAGATGAAAGCATTAAATCATTCGAAGTAACGTGTAGCGTTCATACTGTTTATTAAAAGCTAACATAAAACCTTGTGACCCCGATCAAATGTTGCGTAAAAAACAGTCAATCGTTACGACGAACACCGTAATTAGAGATGAATAAACCACAATCTATACTAGCCTTCCATAACTTCTAACACTACGTATTTGGAGTATAACTTAGGAGGTAGCCTGCAAATGATATCTAGTTGAACATCTAGTGGGATATAGTCGGACATTTTGTTAAACAAAAGCAGAAAGATTGGGATAAAGATATGAAGTGAATAGACCAAAAGAGAAAGAATGTTAAAACAAATTAAGAAAGATTTGTATTGAAGAAGAGATTGGCAAAAGAACATTTAAGGACATGTACCGTAATGTACTATAGGGCAACCAATATTAAATTCTGCTAGTACTACCAATAAATTAAAAAAGTATACATAACCTATAATATATAGAAGTGGTTTGCAAAGCATAGGCTTTTTGTATATGTGTACATGGTATTAACTAAAGAAATGCCGTTGGAGTAAAAAAATATTATATAATCGACTAATATATAATAGAAGTAAAATACCTACATATACGTTGAAAGAAAAATACTTCACATGTCAACATTAGACAATAATTATGGGTCAAACGGACATTAAGAATAGTACCTTGAAAGACCTCTATCATATTATGTATTCAACCTTGTGCTTCCAGAAGTATTCAAGCATCCGTTCACGGTAAGCTAAAGTTGTTTGAAGAGAGTTGTCTACTTCCAGAGGCTGGTTACGGAGCAATCTGTACAAAATAATGCACACCCATAGTCCGCAGTCCACCATACAACTCATTGTTTTGGTACTTTTGGACACTTGTATGTGATTTTATAATCCTCCGGTGATATGCCCTTACTATGCAGTACCCCATAGTTTTTAGGTACGATTTAAGCTATGTTTGTAAGTTTTCTTGGAACCTCGCAACCACCGTTCACCCCTGATGCTGACCCAAGAGAGTCATAAATGTAAACAACTCCAGTGCGGATATGGAGCTCACAGATTATCCAGTATTTTGCACTTTCATTCATGGGAAAATACACCTGATATATAAAACAAATGCAGGATATTATAAGTTTTACAACAGTAGTGGTATATGTACGTTAATTGTCTGCCAAAATGACCTTTGCAACTCTCGCCAAACCACAGGGTATGTTTGTGCCATCTGAATAAGTGGTATGCATGTTTCCACCTAGGATTTGATTGCAAAAGTACACCTCCAAAGCCTAATCTGCATCGTCTGGTCTAAACAACCACATCAATTCAACCCATGCATCCAAGTGTTGCAGACAGATAAAGCAAATCAAAACCTGTAAATATTCGTTTCATAAGTAAAAACCAAATAATAAACAAGTGCAGAGACCACCTAGGCATCAGCTTTAACTCCTAAACTCATTAAGCCACCAGCCGGTGCAATCTTCAACACATGCCAAGGCTACCCAAAAATTCCTATAAGCATTAACCGCACCGGAGCCCCAAGGAAACCTATAAAGTAATGGTTCTTTAAGCTTCAAATACTTGCAAAGGTAATCAGGACAGACAACCTTCTTCTTGTTGCATTTCGGGTGTCGTAAAAGTTCCTAAAAAATAAATATATTTAATAACATACACACAATGATAATGATGTTATTGGATTAACAAACAGAACCTACCTCTACAAACGGTTCAATTGTGGGCGAATAGAATCGACTAAGTGGACACGTTCTGGGGTTTCTAGATGTTTCCTGAGAACAAAGTTGAGAGATAAGCAGAAAAAAAAATAAAAAAAAGATTCGTTTCAGTTACAATTTAATAAGGTGATGTTCATCTTAAACGGCAGCCGGGATAATAGCCTCGTTAATGACACCTTGCGATCTTGTAACACGGCGGCAAGGACTAGCTGATGTTTTTGATACCCCATTTTCCGAATTGACAGACCCAAACAACGTCGCGTAAGTTTGTACAGTGCGCATTATTTTACTGAGGTTGTCGTTCAATTTTACTCTCTTTCTTTTGTTCGTATTCATATCGGAGAAAAAGATCTTCCAACAGAGGTTTGTCATTAGGACCTACTACATTTGCAAATGACACTTTCTTTGGTTTAACCTGAGATTGAGGGGCTTCAACGTCTTTCTTTGTTGGTGTATCTTCTAGGCTAATCACAGCAACATCATTGTTACTGGATTCAAGGCCAACTAATGAATTTTTGTCAACCTCTTTCTTTTGTTGATCATCACAATCCATTAAATCTAAAGACGGAAGACACAATTTTGTATCGACGCTTTTGTTGACATTATGTTGGGGGGAAACAGGAGTGTCATTTTGGCCAACCACATTTACATATGGTAGGTTGTTGTCTTTAAACTGACATTTGAGAATATAGTATGTTACAAAACAGCACATTAAACTATTTTATTTATCGGCGATGTTTTACAAAACAACACAATAATAATGTAGATACCACATGAGCTTTGTTGGTGGGTGTTCCTACTTCTGTCTGCACACAATCAATATTGCTAATGGGTTCTGGTTGGCAAGCCAATTGTTTTTGAACCACATCTTGCTGTTCGTTATCACAATCCATTGCATCTACAGAATTATCACCCAATCTTTTCATCGTTTATGTAAGACGACCAGTCATTACCACAATCCGGTCCCTGCTGAATTTTAAATATATATACATAAGTAGGGACGTATGCTTTAGCCGATATTTAAACTGTAACTGAAATATAACGTACAATAATGGGGTCACCGTTATTTTATTTTCCTATTTAGGTGCAACTGGTGGAAGTTGAGTACTAATTTCACCTCCATATTCCATAACGGACATTTTGGGTGATGGCACAAGCTTCAACAAGCATACCAAGGTTACATGGTTGCGTTTCTTTAAGCCCATCATCATTGTCAATGTCCGTTGCATGGTCCGCATGGACAACCTTATCCCCGTTAGGGCCTACAATATGAGACGACGTGGCCTGTATCAACCAATGTTTGATATAAGTGTGGACACGAACGATTATTTGAGTTTGGTATAAACATTGGAGGTAAACAATTTTAAGTAAATACAAACCTTCGGATCATCGAGAGTAACGTCAGGGTCGTTTGTGGTGGCACAACTTTTAGTAAGTTCAGGATCAACAGCAGCATAATTATTAACACCCAATAGTTGCTGTACTTTTAAAAGTCTGCTTTTGACACTCATAAACACATCAAGTACAAAAGGTGTGTTTCTGACCGAATTAATGCCGTTTTCTATCATCAAAACTTTTTTTTCCAAATCCAGTAACTCACGAAATAGACCCCCTGTCGAATGAGTAGTTCCAGTTTGTGCAACATTTAAATTGAAATCGTCCATGCACAAGTTTAAATTGAAATCGTCCGCGAATTCATTCGAATGCTCTGCAGTCTTGTAACCATCGGCTGTGTCTGGAACAGACAAACCATCTATAAATTGGGCGCTGGCAATACACCACGGTTGCTTCATTTCAGCTTGTGTTGCAGAAAGTTCAGCAATGGGAGTTGAATCCTAACAACAACAAAAATAAAAAAAAATAAAAAAAACAAAAACAAAAAAAAATTGAAATTACTCAAATACTGTGAACAAATTCAGGTACAAGTTAGTGGGGTCAGCAATGTAAGACTGTGTGATGCATACCGGTCCAAAGAGGTTACAACAGTCCGGTTTCCGAAACTTTGAAAGTCCAGACCAAGCAAGACCACGTGGAATGATCTTATTGTCTTTCACCCAGCACGTGAGCTTTAGGATAAGTCTCCAAAATCCAAATCTGTAATAGCCACAATTGTCATCTTTAAAACGTGTACTTATGCAGCTATCGTTTTTGAAAATGTTTCAGGTTTACCAAAGTACAGGTCACCTGTTTAGGATGAAACAAGACCTTTATGGTTACAATTTAAAAAATAAATCACAAACTAAAATGTGTTATAACATTTTTGTTATCTAAATTACGAGTAACTTTTATATTACTTGTATACAGAACAAAACACCATGATTTCATAACAATAAAACAACAACATTAATTTTAGGTACTTTTGAAATGAATAAGTGATAGCACAACAAAATAGAATCAAAAGCAACTACAAGAATTCAAACCTTGAAAGCCCAAGCGACCCGTATAGATTGTATGTGGCACTGAACTTTGGGTTTTTTTTCAATTTTAACAGATGATCTTTTCTGTGAATATGAACAATATTGACAGTCCTTTGATAAAATTTATGCCACATATATTCACCCCAAGGAAATACATTCCAGGCTCTCAATCATCAACCAAGGATAATAAGTGATTATGGATGCAATTCCTGTCTTCTTTTCCCATAAACACCAGCTCTGCAGCGACTACAGCGACACACCCTAACAACATCCTCATCAGAAAGAGATAACCACGTTTTCCCATCCTTTTTTCCGTCATTAACAAGTTCCAAAAGTTCAATTGCATGTACATTTGTTATACCATTACTTTTTTTTTCAGGAAATATACGATCAAAAAATGCGCTAGATGGTTTAATAGGTTTTGAAACTTTTCCAAATCGAAACCCTGTTATCAGACAAAATTCTTTCCAGCCAAACCTTAACGAATGATCACCAATTTGGAATTTTAGTGGAGGGGAATTGGAGATGTTAGAAACATATACCTGGTGTTGCGAAACATATACCTGGTGTTGCAAAACATAATGCAAACATATACCTGGTGTTGCAAAACATAATGCATCAGAAGGCAGTCATTCTCGCACGACTTTATATCCAACCATGAACCAAATACTGTTTGCCTAAACAACCTTTCCCGGTTTTCATTCTTTGACAAACATAGTTTAATATCTGGCAGCAACTTCAATGTAGAACGAACTGCGATTTTACAATTGTACAACTTTAATTTTGTCATATGGAATTATAGAGTAAAATTAATTAGGGTTTAGAGGGTTTTGTGAATAAGATGTGGTTTGTGAGTGTGTGCGCGTGATGTAGAAGAAGACGTTTAATTGTAGAAGCTGTTAGAAATTGTACAAGAAGATGTTTGATTGTGTGTGTACGTGCGTGATGTTGTGTGCGTTATTATTATTAGTTTTATAATACAACTAGTGTAAAATGACCATGTTATCCTCGTGTATAAATACAAGTTGCCCAATATTATATAGTTGCCCGAAAATACTATTTGGTTGCCCAAAAAACAATACCTTACAATACATGACATATAATCTCAAAATACGTACTTCGGTCATACCTTTGTCGGACACATGGCACCCCATGGTTGGATACCAGAAAATCGCTGGGCAACAGGTCCATTTTCATTCAGCAAAAGTGCGTGGTCCGGAAAGTGATAAACCTCGGGGCGCGCGGTCTATTTGACTAATTTTCTCTTTCTAGAATCATAGTTAAGAATTATGTGTGCTATTTGTTTTTTGAATTAGATTCAGTTTCAAAGTTAGATTGAAGTTGAATCTTTGATTAAAAAATCAAATCACATCACCAGCATTGTACATTGTCCCTTTTATTTCCTTATACCACTTTTATTATATGATACAATGCATGTGAACAATTTGGTTCAGTTTTTTTTATTTGGGTAAAGGGTATTTTACCCGGTAAAATATATTACTCTAAAAAAATGTTTAAATACAATGGAATGTGAATGAGGTATCACATTAACCGCAAGCAATCGCTTGACACAACCACTACATCATTTATGACATGCCATAAATGACAACTAGCTACAACCAACTAGACTTTCAAACCAAAAAACAGCATAAAAAATAAAATTTATACAAAAAATAAAACAACTTAGTTAAAACAAAAATCTTGAATTCCAGTAGCCTTTAACTCAGCAGGAGAGAGGCCAAAATCAACATCATCATCATCATAATTGTTGCCATCACCCGTATCCGCTTTCCAATGCTTATAAAGACTCTGCTCCTTACCTTCACTTCCAAAATTCAACGTCCCAATGTGATCATCAAAAACTTCATCATCCTCGCTGTCAGAAACTACCACATTGCCCACCTTAGAGAATGGGTTACTGCCCACCTTAGTTGAAGAAACAACCTTTTTAATAGGTTTACCATCATCATCCACAAGGTTAACTTTCCATCAATAACAAGCTATTTTAGCTTCCCAATTTTGTCAGCAATAGGAGTGTTCTTCATAGGCGATGGAGACGTAGTTTTGGAAGAAATAGAAATAACTTCAAGCATACACGTAATGCCAATCACAGGTTCCAAAACCGAATCTTGTTCCGCAAGCACATCAAAATTGTTCTTCAAATCAACAAGGTTGATATCATCCACCAAATTATTATTCTTACCTTGGTCATCCCGGGATGGAGCCGAATTACTAGTATTATCTATAGTAGGTTCGTTACAGGAAGTAGAACCTACATTAACCTTTGGAGAACCTGCATTCGATTGGACAGAAGGCTCAGACGTCGATGCTCCTCCACTTTTTGGCTTATTAACCGGCCTATAGTAATACGAAAATTTATGCTTTTGAAAACGAATCCCATCAACCTGACCCTGAAGCTTACCTTTACCTTTCTATTTGGTTCAGTTTCATGTTTGACAAAAATCCATTATGAGAATTTGACATTTTTTGTTGTTGATACATTCACTTGTTGAATCAAACTTTAGAAAACTTGACTTGCATACACATAACAATAGCATCAAATCGTGTGCGACTTGGCTTTACTTCTTTGAAACTTTCTCTTGGAGTTAGTTTCAGAATTTCCTTTTCTCCGAACAAGCCAAGCTAAATTGTATTAAACGACATCACTACTCGAGTGCAAAAAAATCCAATAAGTAAAACAGTCATCTCAGCCGAATAAGTGAGAAAATTTGGTGAGTTAAGAGTAATGAGTTTACAATTTAGTAATCATATCGGCTACTCCTACATTTTCGTTAATATTATGTTGTTTCTTTAGTTACCAATCCATCGTATACGTATATCTGAATTATTTGTAATCGCTGAATAAAAAGCATTTCAACCATATTGCATAAATAACTCAATAAGTTTTAATAATGTCTTCATGAAGTATTTTGTCATAATGTTTTATTAAACACTCTTTTTAAATTGTGGTAAGTTCTTTGGTTTTCTCACAAGAGGTTAAAGGTTCAAACCTTGCCAAATGTACATTTTGGGTGGCCCTAGAAGGGTTGAAAACAGTCTCGGGATTAATCCAATAAAACCATGTAAGTAAAAAAGCTCACTCTGGCAAAAAAAACTATGTCTAATTTATTTTTCATGCTTCATGCTTGGTTTGCTGCTTAAGCTTAAAGCTCCAATATCCACCAGACCCGTTTCTAGCTCATAAACAAAGCCCTAACCTACTGGTCCTCTTGATTTTTTTTCCTCTTTATTTCCTTGATGAAATTAAATAGTACTACCTCCGTCCCTAAATAAATGTCCACGTTTGACTTTCAAAGTCTTACTTATTCAACTTTGACCTTAAATATTTGTGTTTATCTTATATAACACTTGATACAAAATATATGAATGAATTGTGTTTTAAATGTACTTTAAGTTGGTATAGTTTTTATTAAGTATTGTATAACACAAACAAAAATATTTAAGGTCAAAGTTGTACAAGAAAGACTTTAAAAGTCAAAAGTGGACATTTATTTAGGGACGGAGGGAGTATTAACAAAAAAATATACTTTTTTTATCATATTTTCTTTTAGTTTTGTACAAAAATATATGTGTCAAATTTGTAAAAATAAATAAAATAACAAAGATAAAGTAATTAATAAAACTTTAGTAGTTAAAGTTTTAATAACTTTATAAATTATATATATAGTAATACTGCGATACGACGCCGTTTCAGCACGTCCATATTAGTAATACTGCGATACGACGCCGTTTCAGCACGTCATAAATCGATCACCCAAGTCGCATTCTTACTTCTTTCAATTTGATTTGTACGTAAGTGTCTGTTAAGTGGTAAAAATCAGGAGAAAAGTAATTTGAGTTCTGAAAAATAGGAAAAGCTTATTGCAAAGTTGTGTTCTGTATAAATGTAAATTACGGAGTAGTTATCTTGGTTTGACACTACAAGAGACAAGAGGACATAATTAGAATGATACTGCTTCTAAAGGATCCACAGCTAAAGATTTGTTTGTGTTCAAATAACTCTCATGAAAGTTGTTTTAGTATTAGGTTCGAATATTAGTCAACAAACAGGTATGCCAAACTTGTTTGTGTTCAAATAACTCTCATGATATCATGGGTATTAGTCAACAAACAGGTATGCCAAACTTGTATCCAGACTTGTATAATTTAATGCAGTGTTGAGTGGTGGTTTCTCTCGTACGTGTTTGGTACTAGTTCAATTCATAGCTTAAGTTCTTTTCATGTAGTCATATACTTGTTTATTTGCATGCATACTTATTACACACATATATTTATATGTATGCATGCATGAGCGTATTATATACAAACTCGATCATTTATTTATGTTTATACAAACATTAAGGGCTAACTATTTTTGGTTCTTATGAGTAGTGTGACAAGGTAACAATGTAATGTAAAATCAAGAGTCTTCTTATAATCATTTAGGCTAAAAGCCTAAAACAAGTGTTGCTATTTTCTTGCAGATACTTTTAATTTGTATCAAATGCTTTCACCATAAATGTTACAAATAACAAGCTCACTGTTTTCACCATAACAAAGACATACATCACAAATACATGCTAAAAAATACAATGATAACAACTGTCCATATTTTCACCATATTCACCTCATTAATTTTCACCGGTGCACACTACATTTCCTATACCATCTCCAAACTATACCCTTTACTCCTTTCCATATATAAACAATATTTAGTTGCATTGTGACTGGGCTTTAATTTTGTTTCCATTTTTAGCAAACATACATTCAAAACAAGTAGTACAATTTTTAACAGATTTGCAGGGTTAAACCTTTGTGTGTTAGAGCACAAGGTGTGGTGCCTTAAGTTAAAGTTTAACAGCATACCACGTCAACGTCACATCAGCTTTAACATTTCATCTTAACTCAACAAAAAAACACCTATTATCATAACTTACCCAAGTTAAACCTTAACTCAATAATAATTTACAAAAAAAACCCTTCATTTAGGGGCCAGAAAAAAAAAAAAAAAAAAAAAAAAAAAAAAAAAACGCCTTTAAACGCAGCGTTAGAGGCTTAACATGCTCTGTTAACGCCGCCCCCCCCCCCCCCTCTTAACGCCACACATGGTGTGGTTAACATGCCTTAACGCGGGCATGTTAAGGGTTAACACACAAATGATAGTTACCATACTGTGTGCTCTAATAATATGAACCTAACCAATAAAAGTGCATTGAGCGTTCTATGCTTTTAGGGTAAGTGTTGAGTAACAAATTTTTCATGTATTCAATATATATAATCTACTCTAACTTGCAAAACTTACTACAACAATAATTTTTTATATAAGCTGAAGCAATATCAACAAGCTCTCATTCTCACATTCTCACTTTTTCACTACCAAAAACTCAAGTTCTTCATCAAGTTCTTTATATAACTTCATCAAGTTACTTAACTAGCTCCATATATAAACTGAAGCAACGCGTACTACATCAAGTTCTTCATTAAGTTCTCATTATCACATTCTCACTTTTTCACCGCCAAAAACTCTTACAACAATCACAATGTTTAGTAAAAAAATCATAATGCATGCTCAACCTCGCAAACCAATTTCTTTGCAAGTAGACGAGCACGACCATCAATTTTTTCCCTTCGACCATTTAAACCCCGATCTCTACGAACACCAGGTTGAATCCCTAATGAAACATTTTAATGATCGCGATGGAAGTGATCTTCCTGTGACGTTTTCAACACCATGACTTGTATTGCATGGTGTTGCATGTAGGTAACAGTTGGGATAACCCTTTTAGACTTGGTACAGAGGCAAAAGGGAGAAATTATTGTATAGAAGGTTATGGTAACATAACTGTGAGGTATCGAGCGTTTGAAGCCGCGGTGAATTTACTTTGCCGTAAACTTGACCGCGAGGCGACAACAGAGACAAGTCTAGAGTGGCAAGCTCTAGTGGGTAAAGCCATCTATTCCGTATGTGTCATGTGTATTGAGGCTGTGAGATTCCCAGTGTTGAGTTATAATTTTGCTACGTTCTTGTTGAAACCCAAGGTGGAGAATCGTGCTCTGACACAAGGAGTTGTTCAACTCATTCACTCCTGAAACATAAGGTGGTACATCCCTTTCAGCGCAACGGGATATTTTCTTCTAGGATTGAATGAGTTGATCCTCTCATGGTGTCAGAGCACGATTCTCCATCTTGGGTTTCAACAAGAACGTAGCAAAATAATAACTCAATACTGGGAATCTCACAGCCTCAATACACATGACACATATGGAATAGATGGCCTCACCCACTAGAGCTTGCCACTCTAGACTTGTCTCTGTTGTCGACTCGCAGTCAAGTTTACGACAAAGTAAATTCACCGCGGCTTCAAACGCTCGATACCCCACAGTTATGTTACCATAACTTTCTCCTATACAACAATTGCCCCCTTTTGCCTCTGTACCAAGTCTAAAAGGGTTATCCCAACGGTTACCAACGTGCAACACCATGCAATACAAGTCATGGCGTTGAAAACGTACAAAAAGATCCCGCTTTTTGTCACTGCTCTAAAACCTCACAGGAAGATCACTTCCTTCTCGATCATTAAAATACTTCATTAGGGATTCAACTTGGTGTTCGTTGAGATCGGGGTTTAAATGGTCGAATGGAAAAAAGTGATGGCCGTGCTCGTCTACTTGCAAAGAAATTGGTTCGCGAGGTTGAGCATGCATTATGATTTTTTACTAAACATTGTGATTGTTGTAAGAGTTTTTGGTAGTGAAAAAGTGAGAATGTGATAATGAGAACTTGATGTAGTACACGTTGCTTCAGTTTATATATGGAGCTAGTTAAGTAACTTGATGAAGAACTTGCTTCAGTTTATATGAAGAACTGGATGAAGAACTTCAGATACTTGCACCCCCTTGCTGCTTGTTGAAAATAAAAAACAATGAAGAGTAACGATCTTTGATGTTGAAAATCAGAAAAACCAAGAGCTTGGGGCACCACCTGAAGAAATAATTGAACACTGATGTTAAAATGTGATATGTTTCTTCTTGTTTTAGAGAGAGTGTTTAAGAGAACCAATGATAACATCTCCCTTATTTAAAAGAAACTTTTAGAACATTTTAAGAAACAAGAAATGTAGCGAACGAAATAGCCATCAAAGTTTTCTTTACTTGCCATATAACAACGAAAACTTATTTAAAGAAAGAGATATGATGGACCACCTTCTTAGATATGCTGAAAGACTCCATAGATATGTTGATGAAGTTATTAAAGATAGAAAATAAGTTGAGAGATAGATTTTGTTAGAGATGGACAAATGAGAATGGAATAGGATGGGGGTTTTATAGACCTTCTCTAACTACACTCGACGGTGTAGATCAACCCGATCAAAATTTTATCAACCACATGTATATTTCTATTACATAAAGTATAACAATGTCTTATTAATGCAAGTTAAGTTGGTGAGAGCATTGATAGTTTGATTTAGGGTAAATGATAAAAAAATAATATTATATTTGTCATCATTTGCTTTTATGGGTAATGAACAAAATTTTTTGCTTTTGTGGGTATTATATTTTTAAATTTGTCCTCTTTAGAGTACTATGTGACGTTTTTGCCCTTCGGGAAAAAAAATCTATTAGCTAAGAGTGGCAAAAATGTTCAAAAATTTTGCAAAGTACCCTAAAAATGATGAATTTGAAAGTATTGTACCAACAAAAGAAAAAAAATTTGTTCTACTTATAAGAGCAAATAATGTCAAGTATAATACTTTTTCTTTATCTTTTGCCCTTTGATGTACATACACTATATTATTGTTATGGCAACAAAAGCAACATATCTTAAACACTTAAAAGTGAAATGTGTGTCTTAGTAAAGTTAACTTTTTGGTAGCTATATTAATCAATGATGCCACGTCCAATGCTAGTAGGTGTAGAAAGTTCAATGCTAGTAGGGTTGCGTGGTTAAATGATCCGCTAAACGCTTTATGATGTTTTTTTCTTTTAGTCTAGCTTCTTGCTAGCTCTTTTTTTATAAAATTTCGCCGTTCAAAAAAAAATGATGCCACGTCCAAAACCGCTTGCCGTATATATAACATCATCGGAACACCTAGTACATCATCCATTTCGTAGTTAAACAAGTTTCATGCTTGATGTCTTGACTCTTGACTAAAAAAACAAGTTCTTGACTAGTGGACCGAGATTTTACTCATGAACCCAAATTTGTATGATTTTAAAAATAGACATAAAATGTGGATTTGTTTTATTTATTTATTTATTTATTTTATTTTATTTTATGTTGCAAGTGAACTTATAAAATGGTGCATGAGATGTGTTTCAGGTGCAACTAAGTAGGTAGTTGAAAGTTTGTTTAATGTTGAGTAGTTGGAGATCATTAAATCCCTAGAAAGACAAGTTGTTTCTCATCCTTAAAAGTGAGTTCAGCATAGGAGCTAGGTTTATGTCATTTCAGGTGCAACTAAGTAGGTAGTTGAAAGTTTGTTTAATGTCGAGTAGTTGGGGATCATTAAATCCCTAGAAAGACAAGTTGTTTCTCATCCTTAAAAATGAGTTCAGCATAGGAGCTAGGTTTATGTCATTTCAGGTGCAACTAAGTAGGTAGTTGAAAGTTTGTTTAATGTCGAGTAGTTGGGGATCATTATTCTCAACCGATCCACCAAACCAGAAACTCTATCACACATAAACACCAAACAAGTTCATATAAAAAGAATGAGGAGTTTGTGGGTGATAGAGTTTCTGGTTTGGTGGATCGGTTGAGCATAATGATTTTTTAAATAACACAGAAAGACATGCATTTTTGATAATATGTTTGGAATATCATGCATGAAATATTAACATTATAATCTATAAATCAATCTTTAAGTCGAGCACCATCAATCTGGTGAGACATGCATTTTAGAGGCCCCAAAAATTTTCTCGTTAATAATTATATGTTTGTGTACACATATTTTTTACAAAGAAAAAAAATATTTGGATGAGAAAATATCTTAAAAAAATAATATTTTAAAACGTTTAGATAACTAATTGCATTATATCTCATAAATGGTAACACTTTATATATAAATTTTTTTCTTGAAAGGCTTCATTATGTAATTTCGTACAGGACCCTCAAAATTTTTATCAATTCATGGGACGGCCATGCTCTAAAGCATGATATTGGCCTTTTAAGAAGAATTTAAATGATAGCATAAAGTACCATCTTGATAGTGATTGTACTTGCAAATGATTGAATATGTACTTCTTGTCTAGACGCGTGTCAACAAAATAGTAGAGTCGCATATTTGCACATTCGCACATGACCATTTAAGGAAGATGTGTTTTTTTTGTACTATATGGTGACCACAACCTAATTTTTTGTCCCCTTTAGAGAATTGCTCTTTTAAATATGGAGGTGCATGGGGAGTTTGATGTTCAGATTTAATGTTCCTTTATGGCTTTTGATGATAGTTGGGTGGGATAGTTATTGTACTACTTTAATGAAGACTTTCACTTAATGTTAGAGCTTGATGATATTGAAAAACCTTTAATAGTAGGGAAGTGAAAAGGTAAAGATGGTTTGGTTGGGTTGATTAATAGTAGGGAACTAGTTACTCATGTGTAGTGTGGTAGGTTGTATACAAATGAAATGTATTAAATTGTCTAAGGATTCTCAGGTTCTTGACACCAGCTTGAAGCTCCGTTATCCATTTTTTACTCTAGCTCGATCTGTCCAAGACCTATGATATTGACTTACCATTAACACCTTATACTCGCATATTCATTTTGATACTGTGGTAGGTTGACACCTTGTACTCGCATTCATTTTGGTTGGTGAAGGTGTTATTATGTTCATCATCTAATCTTCTCAATTTGTGTATAGAATTATAGCATTGTGTTTCACGTACAACACCCAAATTGCTTTTGTAAGATAAAATTTTTCATTACATTTTGTTTTGACAACTTCTTCAGACCACATAGTAACTAAAATGAACGTGTAGCTGAAATGGTCTTACCGATATTACATGTATTGAATAATTCGAAAAAGTTTCTTCGGCTAGAGATAATGAAAACGAAGTCGTTTAAAACAAAAAATATTAGGAGAATATGAAAAGTGGCATGTTTTTAATAACTTTTTTCTTATTAGGCTATATCTAAATTTTTTAGGGTTTAAGCTAAACATATCCTTAATATTTTTTTTTAACAGCAAGAAAGATATAAACAAGAGGCCACCTAGCAAGAAGCTAATGGAAAAAATTACAAATGAGAGATGGAAATGGTATTACAAGGTCTTATGAACCATTCCACCCAGTTAAGAGAGTTTCTCTTATGTCTACTTGAAATCCAAGAAAAGGAAGCTAGCTTAATGTCATTTAAAATGACAATCTTTGAAGGGCGTTTTGCGGCGAAGACCATTTCGTTTCTAAATCGCCAAAGGTAACAAAGGGTTGTTTGAACCACAACATCATAGAAGCGAGTGAAGGGTTTTGAAATTAAGAGAACTGGTTTTTAGGAGATCAGTGGGTGAGTTGAGTCGGATATCCTTAATACTGTGAGGGACTTTGTATTTCATTGAATAGAAATCCCAAACCGGGACATACAAATAGTCGACAAACCCTAGAATGACATGGGCTTGAGCCCGAACATAGGGAGATGGGCCTAATACAAATACATGTACATACAATAAATACATAATACTAACACACTCCCGCAGTTTGAGCGGGAGGACACCGAACACTCATACTAGAACGAAATTCTTCAAATAAAGCTGAGGGCAATCCCTTGGTGAAGATGTCCGCAAACTGATAGCGAGAAGGTACATGAAGAACCCTGACTTGACCTGTAGCCACTAAATCCCGAACAAAATGAATGTCAATCTCGATATGCTTGGTTCGTTGATGCTGAACCGGATTCGAGGACATGTAGACAACACTGATATTGTCGCAGTATACAAGTGTTGCTGAAGATACCGGAGTATGTAGCTCTCGAAGAAGATTCCGCAACCAACATGTTTCAGCAACTGCGTTGGCAACCCCACAATATTCTGCCTCAGCACTAGAACGAGAAAGTGTCGGTTGGCGCTTAGAGGACCATGAGAGCAAGTTGTTGCCAAGAAATACACAATAGCCAGAGGAGTCACGTGTAACATATATGCCCAAAAAATAATTTAGTGATCCCAAATATGTCATAGAGAACTCCTTATGTAGGGCTGCAATAATCGCTGAAGTAATCCATCAGAAGAAGCAGTCAGTACAACATCATCAACATATAATAAAAGATAAGCAGTGTCAGTCCCCTGTTGATAGATAAACAAGGAAGAGTCACAGAGACTATGTGTAAAGCCAATCCCAAGAACATATGTAGCAAAACGCTGAAACCAAGCCCGAGGAGCTTGTTTCAACCCATACAGAGATCTGCGTAACAAACATACATAATCCGGATGCTCAGTATCACGAAAACCAGGGGGCTGGTGCCTGTAAACAGTCTCAGATAAATCCCCATGCAGAAATGCATTCTTAACATCAAGCTGGTGAACCGGCGAATGTCTAGAAGCAACCAAACTGAGAACTGTGCGTATAGTGTCAGGTTTATAAACCGGGCTAAAGGTCTCATCAACATCAACCCCCTCTATCTGAGTGCTGCCATTCGCGACAAGGAGAGCCTTGTAGCGGCTGAGAGTACCGTCCGCCAAGTACTTGTGACGAAATAACCACATACAGCGAACAATATTGGTGTCCGTAGAATGGGGTACAAGAATCCAAGTGTTGTTTTTAATAAGAGCATTAAATTCATCATACATAGCATTTAACCAATCCGGATCATGAAAAGCAGCGTTATAGGATCGGGGTAAAGGGGAAACTAAAGATACATGACAAGCGTAACGAGGATTGGGACGGGTAGTCCCGACACGGGAACGTGTAACCATGGGATGAACTGATGTCGTGGTCGGGGTAGGGTCAGCAACAGGGGGTTTGGGAAATGGAAACGGGGGCCGTAGGTTGAGTATGAGAGGTGGTTGGTTGTGGGGAGGGAAGCACTTCCGGGGATGCCACAGTGGGAGAAGGCGGAGGGTCTAGTACATGTGAAATGGGGGAAGGAGGTGGGGTTGGTGGTGCAGGATCAGGCGGGGTTGGTTGTGTTGGTTGAGTTGGGGTGAGTTTTATGATGTTGGAAATGATGTTCACAGGGAAAAACGGTCTCATCAAAGGTGACATGGCGAGATATAATGATTTTGTTAATGTTTAGGTCTAAGCAACGATAGCCACGATGATTGGTGGCATGTCCCAAAAATATGGATGGTGTGGCTCGTGGTCCAAGTTTTTGGTTGGTATCTATATGAGGGTAACAAAGACACCCAAAGACACGTAAAATACGGTAGTCAGGTGGGGTGCCAAACATGCGTGTAAGGGGAATTTCATTATCAATGGCACGGGAGGGTAGGATATTTAAGAGGCAAACAGCCATGTTGAGGGCTTCGACCCAGTAGTTTGGGGGTAGATGGGCTTGAAAAAGCAAGGTGCGGATAAGGTTGTTAATGGTGCGAATCATGCGTCAAGATTTACCATTTTGTTGGGAGGTGTGGGGACAAGAGAAACAAAAGTGTATCCCATTGTTGTTAAATAATTTATGAAAACCATGGTTATCAAATTCACCACCATTGACAAGTGGATTGTCTAGAATACAACTATAGATTTTACTAATGCATATGTAGAAAGTACCAAGTACTGGGATGTTAAGAATTGTGACAATATAGTCTTAAAAGTGGATAATTTAAGTGTCTCGAATATGGTTCAGTAGTTCTTGAAAGTTATTATCAGTCAAAACAAGTATACAATGGCTGAAAATTTAACTGGCGTAAGTGTCTGTTAAGTGGTAAAAAATCAGGAGAAAAGTAATTTGAGTTCTGAAAAATAGGAAAAGGTTATTGCAAAGTTGTGTTCCGTATAAATGTAAATTGCGGAGTAGTTATCTTGGTTTGACACTACAAGAGTCAAGAGGACATAATTAGAATGATACTGCTTCCAAAGGATCCACAGCTAAAGATTTGTTTGTGTTCAAATAACTCTCATGAAAGTTGTTTTAGTATTAGGTTCGAATATTAGTCAACAAACAGGTATGCCAAACTTGTTTGTGTTCAAATAACTCTCATGATATCATGGGTATTAGTCAACAAACAAGTATGCCAAACTTGTATCCCGACTTGTATAATTTAATGCAGTGTTGAGTGGTGGTTTCTCTCGTACGTGTTTGGTACTAGTTCAATTCATAGCTTAAGTTCTTTTCATGTAGTCATATACTTGTTTATTTGCAAGCATACTTATTACACACATATATTTGTATGTATGCATGCATGAGCGTATTATATACAAACTCGATCATTTATTTATGTGTATACAAACATTAAGGGCTAACTATTTTTGGTTCTTATGAGTAGTGTGACAAGGTAACAATGTAATGTAAAATCAAGAGTCTTCTTATAATCATTTAGGCTAAAAGCCTAAAACAAGTGTTGCTATTTTCTTGAAGATACTTTTAATTTGTATCAAATGCTTTCACGATAACTCTTACAAATAAACAAACTCACTGTTCTCGCCATAAAGAAGACATACATGACAAATACATGCTAAAGAATACAATGATAACAACCGTCCATATTTAAACCATATTCACCTCATTGTTTTTCACCATATTCACCTCATTAATTTTCACCTCATTAATTTTCACCGGTGCACACTACATTTCCTATACCATCTCCAAAGTATACCCTTTATTCCTTTCCATATTTAAACCATATTTAGTTGCATTGTGACTGGGCTTTAATTTTGTTTCCATTTTTAGCAAACATACATTCAAAACAAGTAGTACAATTTTTAACGGATATGCAGGGTTAAACCTTTGTGTGTTAGAGCACAAGGTGTGGTGCCTTAGGTTAAAGTTTAACAGCATGCCACGTCAACGCCACATCAGCTTTAACATTTCACCTTAAATCAACAAAAAAACACCCATTATCATAACCTACCCAAGTTAAACCTTAACTCAATAACAATTTACAAAAACAACCCTTCATTTAAGGGCCATAATGAAAAAATAAATAAATAAATAAAAAAAACTCAAATATGCCTTTAAACGCAGCGTTAGAGGCTTAACATGCCCTGTTAACGCGCCACACACGGTGTGGTTAACATGCCTTAACGCGGGCATGTTAAGGGTTAAAACACAAATGATAGTTACCATACCGTGTGCTCTAATAATATGAATCTAGCCAATAAAAGTGCATTGAGCGTTCTATGCTTTTAGGGTAAGTGTTGAGTAACAAAATTTTCATGTGTTCAATATATATAATCTACTTTAACTTGTAAAATATACTACGACAATAATTTTTTTTATATCAACTGAAGCAATATCAACAAGCTCTCATTCTCACATTCTCACTTTTTCACTACCAAAAACACAAGTTCTTCATATAAACTGAAGCAAGTTCTTCATCAAGTTACTTAACTAGCTCCATATAAGCAATGCGTACTACATCAAGTTCTTCATCAAGTTCTCATTATCAGATTCTCACTTTTTCACTACCAAAAACTCTTACAACAATCACAATGTTTAGTAAAAAAAATCATAATGCATGCTCAACCTCGCGAACCAATTTCTTTGCAAGTGGACGAGCACGACCATTACTTTTTTTCCCTTCGACCATTTAAACCCCGATCTCTACGAAAACAAGGTTGAATCCCTAATGAAACATTTTAATGATCGCGAAGGAAGTGATCTTCCTGTGAGGTTTCAGAGTAGTGACAAAAAGAGGGATCTTTTCATACGTTTTCAACGCCATGACTTGTAATGCATGGTGTTGCACGTTGTTAACCGTTGGGATAACCCTTTTTGACTTGGTACAGAGGCAAAAGGGGGCAATTATTGTATAGGAGAAGGTTATGGTAACATAACTGTGGGGTATCGAGTGTTTGAAGCCGCGGTGAATTTACTTTGCCGTAAACTTGACCACGAGCCGACAACGGAGACAAGTCTAGAGTGGCAAGCTCTAGTGGGTGAAGCCATCTATTCCATATGTGTCATGTGTATTGAGGCTGTGAGATTCCCAATGTTGAGTTATAATTTTTCTACGTTCTTGTTGAAACCCAAGGTGGAGAATCGTGCTCTGACACCAGGAGATGATCAACTCATTCACTCCTGAAATATAAGGTGGTACATCCCTTTCAGCGCAACGGGATATTTTATTCTAGGAGTGAATGAGTTGATCCTCTCCTGGTGTCAGAGCATGATTCTCCATATTGGGTTTCAACAAGAACGTAGCAATATTATAACTCAACACTGGGAATCTCACAGCCTCAATACACATGACACATATGGAATAGATGGCTTCACCCACTAGAGCTTGCCACTCTAGACTTGTCTCTGTTGTCGGCTCGCGGTCAAGTTTACGACAAAGTAAATTCACCGCAGCTTCAAACGCTCGATACCCCACAGTTATGTTACCATAAATTTCTCCTATACAACAATTGCCCCCTTTTGCCTCTGTACCAAGTCTAAAAGGGTTATCCCAACGGTTACCAACGTGCAACACCATGCAATACAAGTCATGGCGTTGAAAACGTACGAAAAGATCCCGCTTTTTGTCACTGCTCTGAAACCTCACAGGAAGATCACTTCCTTCGCGATCATTAAAATGTTTCATTAGGGATTCAACCTGTTGTTCGTAGAGATCGGGGTTTAAATGGTCGAAGGGAAAAAAGTGATGGTTGTGCTCGTCTACTTGCAAAGAAATTGGTTCGCGAGGTTGAGCATGCATTATGAGTTTTTTACTAAACATTGTGATTGTTGTAAGAGTTTTTGATAGTGAAAAAGTGAGAATGTGAGAATGAGAACTTGATGAAGAACTTGATGTAGTACGTGTTGCTTCAGTTTATATATGGAGCTAGTTAAGTAAGTTGAAGAAGAACTTGCTTCAGTTTATATTAAGAACTTGATGAAGAACTTCATATACTTGCACCACCTTGCTGTTTGTTGAAAATAAAAAACAATGAAGAGTAACGAACTCTGATGTTGAAAATCAGAAAAGCCAAGCTATGTTTCTTCTTGTTTTAGAGAGAGTGTTTAAGAGAACCAATGATAACATCTCCTTTATTTAAAAGAAACTTTTAAAACATTTTAAGAAACAAGAAATGTAGCGAACGAAATAGCCATCAAAGTTTTCTTTACTTGCCATATAACAACGAAAACTTTAGAGTAAGTTTTTGTAAAATTGATAACCAAAAACTTATTTAAAGAAGGAGATATAATGGACCACCTTCTTAGATATGCTAAAGACTCCATGAGTTGAGAGATAGATTTTGTTATGAGACAAATTGTTGAAGAGATGGACCAATGAGAATGGAATAGGATGGGGGTTTTATAGACCTTCTCTAACTACAGTCGACGGTCTAGATCAACCCGATCAAAATTTTATCAACCACACGTATATTTCTATAACAAAAAGTATAACAATGTCTTATTAATGCAAGTTAAGTTGGTGGGAGCATTCATAGTTTGATGCATTAATTTTTTTTTGGGTAAAAGGGTTAATTCACCCCGGTAAAATATATTACGCCAAAAACATTGAAGTACAAAGGATGAGGGTGAATCCCTCATCTCAGTCCCTTAGGACACTCACAGACTCTCCTATAGAGATGCAACATCATTCCTATAACTTACAATATAAGCGTGACAGACCACACTTATAACTAAACATCATACTACAACGATAAAAAGAATAAAAATAAATGCACTTCAAGTAGAAATACTTGAATCTTTAAGTCACCATAGTAGTCCAAACTTCCAGCGTCGCCCAAATATACAATATCATGTTCCTCAAATTGAAGTACAGTTCACAAGTTTCACACAACGGTTGGTGAAGGACTCTAAAACCACGGATAGAGCAGCAAGCTCAAACTTGCTCCAAAGGTGTATGTTGAGATGCAAACCAGAACACCAATAAGAA
Source organism: Chrysanthemum makinoi (assembly GCA_910596185.1). Classification (NCBI taxonomy): domain Eukaryota; kingdom Viridiplantae; phylum Streptophyta; class Magnoliopsida; order Asterales; family Asteraceae; genus Chrysanthemum; species Chrysanthemum makinoi. The sequence goes on from OU343217.1 coordinate 305,008,166, forward strand.
TAACCAACAAATACGTATAAACCCAACGCACATCAACTCCATGATCATGTAATCAGCAAATAAGAATCAGTTCACAAATTTCGCACAACGATTGGTGGAAGACTCTAAAACCACGGATAGAGCAGCTAGCAAAACTCGCTCCAAAAGTGTACGTTGAGATGCTAAACCAAACCCCAATGTGATACCGAGCATAGAACATAATCATAGGGTAACAACCCCTAACTTCCAGCTAATACGAACCCAATACCAATGTAAAAATTAGCAAACATGTCCATGATGATTCGAATAGCACGTCTCACAAGGCCAACCAAAATATGAATCAAATAACGACCTTCAAACGGATGAGAGGTTTTTGAACAAGATTACCTTCAAACTTGACTTACATCTCTCTCAAAAACCCACTTATATCATACTAACATCCATATTAGCACAAACAGTTGCCTCACAACACGGTAAGCAAGAGCACTAACCAATAATGAATCAAAACCAAAAGTTTTGATTACCACGTCCATCATCAGATCAAGAAGATACGAAACCCTAAAAAGGTTTTGTATATCATTAAGCCCCATCCAAACATTACCATATACTAGCATAATAATACGAAACCCTAAACAAGGCTCCATGCAATGATAAACCTGATATATGAAGCACCATCAAGCAGATCGAATAAAGATAATACCATGACATTATAAACGATCGATAACCAAGCATATGAAACCCTAAAAAAGTAATCGTTTTAGGGTTAAAACCTTCAACGATTTAAGATTAGCATTAAGAAATCGTTTAGGGTTTAAAAGGATCAATAAACCTAATCCCTATGAATAATCGATTAAAAACCGACAAAAAGAAAAAAACACACGATTAGGGTTTATGTTGAAAGAGCATCGATTTCACAAGATACTAAAGAGATAAACAAGACACAACCCCTCCCATATAATCACATCCATAAACCGATTGCATATTATTATAAATAATAGAGAGGCGGTTTAATGGAATGTTTAGATCTGATCGGAAAAGAGGAGGGGAGGGGAGGCCGGAAATCGCCCCCTAGGGAGAGAATCTTTTATATCTTGTAGTTTGATGCATTACTTACACTTAATTAATATTGCTTAACCAGTGGAAGTTTGTTTAAAGCTTTTATGTTCTTTTGGGTATGTTTGGATGATGAAGTTGGTGGTCGTATTACACCTTGTTGGTAAATTGACGGTGATAACATTAGTTGTCGGTGTTAGCCTTTATCATTATACGGCCCAAGCCCATCTTAGCCCATTTCTAGAATATACCGACTTGTGGTATATAGTTGGCATGTTATCATGTATTGGTCACTCGACTTGTGGTAAAAATCTTTTTTTTTTTTTTTTTTTATGTGGTCGACCGTTGGTTTAATGATAACCAGTCGCCACCTATTTCCTTTTAGTGGTCGACCGTTGGTTCAATGATAACCAGTCACCACGTTTATATTTCCTTTTTCTTCTGTTACCTTCATCTCGTGGGGTTGGTTGTATGTGTAGGAGGTTGTGGAGCCGATGATGGTACGTGTTTGTGATGAGTGATGTCGACGTCGGAAAGGGTAAGAATCTTGCTGATGGGCCAATCGCTTGTTACTATTTGTAATGCGCTCTGTTGTCCAGATCGCCTCATTTCTGCAAGCTGATTTAATCAGCAGGTGTTGATCTGATAACTTCAATTGTAAAAAAAAAAAAAAGTTGAAACCCAAGATGGATATGTAGTTAAAAGATGAAATGATGATGATTGGATAATTAGGTGAGAAGGAGTTGAATGAAGATGAAATGAAAAGGAATAAAGAGAACGAGAATCAAGCTGATTGATTATTATTTTTGGAAAAATGGAAAATTGGTGGGTTGGCTTGACAAAAGCAAGAGAGGATGAAAAGCATGTTTGAAAAGCATGTGATGTGTGTTAGAAAAAGCATCGTTTCTTTTTATGTAGTGGTATTTGTGTTAGAAAAAGCATGTGATGTGCTTTATCGTTGTTTCTTTATTTATGTCCAGTTCGAGCTTTCACGATTTCGCCGCTCGAACTGCGGGGGAGTGTTAGCCTTTATCATTGTACGGCCCAAGCCCATCTTAGCCCATTTCTAGAATATACCGACTTGTGGTATATAGTTGGCATGTTATCATGTATTGGTCTCTCGAATCAATTACAATCAATAAAAATCATTATCATTACCATTTTACAGTCGGGACACTTATAGATTACTTTATTCAATTCATATGAGATACAAATAAAACTAATTTCTTATATCATATTTACTTTTTATATTTAGTTTGTGTTTAATATGATCGAGGTACATTTAAGGTGTAAATGAGTCGAATCGGGTCGAATTTTAACTGGGCTCGAGTCGACTCGACAATATTATGCTTGGCTCAATAGCTCAACAACCCTTTAAGAGAGAAGCTCAAGCTCAGCTCGAGAAAGATTGAAGTTGACTAGAGAAAGACTGAATTCAGCTCAAGCCCGCGGCTTGAAAAGATTGATTTATTTGTGACGATGCTTTTTCTAAACCAAATACAATTGATCGACTAGAGCTCGACTCAAAAAGCTTGATACATTTATATGAGTAATGTATTACTAACATATAATCGCTTAAAATATATGAAAATAATGCATATAAAGAACGTATATATCACATACAATCTCAAAAAGCTTGATTATAACTTGAATGGAACCTATATGAGCTCAAATCACTCGTTAAACATTTCAAACTCATTTTATGGGCTCGAGGCTCGATAAAGCTCGGCTTAAACGAGATCGAGTCAATTTTGAGCTCGAGTTACATGACAAAAGCACGACCCGTTTACACCCTTGTTATGTTAAAGCCAACATCCTTGACTCCTTTGATATGAGCTATGCATCATTTCAATGTAATCAATATTTACTTTTGATGGAAAAAAAAGAACACGCGCAAGAAGACAAGATTTTATGATAATATGTTTATCAAACAACTAGAGAAAGTAAAGAGGCCTCCTGCATGCTTGAACCAATACACACAAAGGTCTGAATCTTTCATCTCAATTGATAACTAATCGAATTTATGGCCAACTACTTGTACTTGTTCATGAAGAGAGTAAGAAGATGTCATAATTATACACAAAAGCTCATTGTAGATTTTATATTTGTCATAAATTCAATGAACCAATCTTTGTCATTCATTTTTTTTTAACAAAACAAAAAAAAAATAAACTTTCATCTTTTTAAAAAAAAATTAAATATCTCGCAAACCAAAATTTATGAGTATCAAATTACTTCTAAACTATCACACAAAACGAATGTGGTAACATCGTTAAAGCAAACCTTATCATTAACCGTCTCCTAAAGTTGAATGTGTAATTGGTTAATCTATTGTTTATGAGATCTGCATACCTGTTAAAAACACAAGTAACCACTAACAGAAACCAAAGGGATTAGCAACTGTAGGCAATGTAAAAAACACAAGTGTAGAACTAGTTACTCATGTGTAGTGTGGTAGGTTGTATACAAATGAAATGTATTAAATTGTCTAAAGGATTCTCAGGTTCTTGACACCTTGAAGCTCGGTTATCCATTTTTTACTCTCGATCTGTCAAATACCTATGATATTGACTTACCATTGACACATTATACTTGCATTCATTTTGATACTTTGATAGGTTGACACCTTGTACTCGCATTCATTTTAGTTGGTGAAGGTGTATAGAAGTATAGCATTGTGTTTCTGTCCAAGACCTATCATATTGACTTACCATTGACACTTTATACTCGCATTCATTTTGATATTTTGGTAGGTTGACACCTTGTACTCCCATTCATTTTGGTTGGTGAAGGTGTATAGAAGTATATCATTGTGTTTGTGTGCAAGACCTATGATATTGACTTACCATTGACACCTTATACTCGCATTCATTTTGATACGGTGGTAGGTTGACACCTTTTACTCACATTCATTTTGGTTGGTGAAGGCGTATAGAAGTATAGCATTGTGTTTCTGTCCAAGACCTATGATATTGACTTACCATTGACACCTTGTACTCGCATTCATTTTGATACGGTGGTAGGTTGACACCTTGTACTTGTATTCATTTTGGTTGGTGAAGGTGTATAGAAGTATATCATTGTGTTTCTGTCCAAGACCTATGATATTGACACCTTATACTCGCCTTCATTTTGATATTGTGGTAGGTTGACACCTTGTACTCGCATTCATTTTGGTTGGTGAAGGTGTATAGAAGTATAACATTATGTTTGTGTCCAAGACCTATGATATTGACTTATCATTGACACCTTAATTATACTCGCATTCATTTTGATACTATGGTAGGTTGACACCTTGTACTCGCATTCATTTTGGTTGGTGAAGGTCTTAATTATTATGTTCATCATCTAATCTTCTCATTTTGTGTATAGAAGTATAGCATTGTGTTTCACGTACAACACCCAAATTGCTTTTGTTCCAATTTATCAACTTATAACCAAATTAGTTTTGTAAGATACAATTTTCCATTACATTTCGTTTTGACAACTTCTTCAGACCACAAAGTAATTAAAATGAATGTGTAGCCGAAATGGTCTTACCGATATTACATGTATTGAATAATTCGAAAAAGGTTTCTTTGGCTAGAGATAATGAAAACAAAGTCGTTTAAAACTAAAAATATTAGGAGAATATGAAAAGTCGCATGTTTTTAATAACCTTTTTCTTATAAGGCTATATCTAAATTGTTTAGGGTTTAAGCTAAACATATCCGTAATACTTATCTTTAAGAGTTGAAACATGCAAATATTGTGGTACACTAGCAGGGTACCCGCACGTTGCGGCGGCGGGTACCCTGAAATAAAATTTTCCGGTGGTGATCATGTATTTTAGTTTATTATGTTCTTTTTGACAATAAATTTAATGATATCAAGAATTTCATTTAGCTCATGCTCGTTCAGGCTCAAGCCCGTTGGCCCGTGCCTATTTGACCCATGCTCGTTCGGGGCTCGAGCCTGTTTGACGCGCACCAGTTCGGGCTTAAGCCCATTTTTCCCGTTGACTGTTCGGGCTTGAATATCTGTATAATGTGCTTTATTATTTGTATTAGTGACATTTAATGCAGGTTCCCGCGCGTTGCGGCGGCGGATACCCTGAAATAAATTTTTTTGGCGAATCATGTATTTTAGTTTACTATCTTCTTTTTGATAATAAATTTACGGATTTCAAGAATTTCGTTTAGCTCGTGTCCGTTCAGGCTCGAGCCCGTTTGGCCCGTGTCTACTCGGGCTCGACCCAGTTTGGCCCGTGCCCGTTTGGATCGTACCTGTTCGGGCTTGGGCCCATTTGGACCGTTGCCCGTTCGGGCTTGAATATTTTTATAATGTTCTTTATTATTTGTATTAGTGACATTTTAATGCAGGAATTATGTTTAAGTTTGTTGTACAATATGCTTGATAATTTGTATTTTTTGTGTAAGAGGTGTTTTAATAACTGCATTAATTGTATTTATTGACCAGTTAATTAATTAACTACATTAAGTATGTTGACCACATTAATAGTGCTTTGTATTTTGTACATTAAGCTTTAAGACTTGTAAGTCTTAAAATTAAGATTGATGAGAAAGATCATAATAGTGCATTATGTATTGTACAATAGGCTTTGTATTTTGTAAGTCTTAATTTTAAGACAATGAGGAGAGAGATTCATTCCTCTACTATAAATAGTATTGATTGGGAGCAGTTATTTGCAGCCGCTGAGTGATTTATTCTTACGGTAAAAAACGAAAATAAATGTCATAGTACTTGGTACTAGGGGTGGGAACGAACCGAGCCAAGTCAGAGTCTGCCTGAGCTCGAGTCACTCGTTTATATATATAAACCTCGAGCCTTCTATTTTGAGCTTTTGGTCGGTCCGTGAAGATTTTCTCAAACTTGAGCTCAACTCGGGCTTGAATAATTTATATGACATGTTAAAAGAATAAAGCTTAAATGAAATTCGGCTCGTGAATCACATTAGGCTCGAACTCGTTTATTTCTTATATAGACAGTATATACGTTTATATTAATAAGGCTCGTTTGGCCTAGTCGATATTTATATATAAAGGTCGAGCTCGGGCTCGGGCTCGAGCTTGATTATTATAAGAGCCCAACTGGTAAGCTCTGGCTCGTTTAGGCTTAAGTTGTTCGAGTTTTTTAACGAGTAAATTCTGAGCTTTTCACGAGTGGCTTTGCTAGTTTCCACCACTACTTGATATTTAAATATGAGTCTATATGTCCTTTTATTTCTTTTTCATTGAACTCATACATACACATACACATACACATACAGCTTGAAAATTAATGTAGATGAAGTAGGCTTTTGATCAGTCAAACAAGCAACCTTATAGGATGACAATCTATACAATTTTTTATGTTTTGTGTCAATAAGCAAGCTTTGTCTTTTCTTGTCAAAGTTTCCGATATTGCATAGAGCTAGCTATATACCCACCAATTATCTGATGAATGATGAAATAAGGCTGCTTCGGTAATGCTTGACGATCGACATAGGCGATCGATTACTAATCGATCGTCCTTTTGTGTATAATCGATCGTTGGTCCTTTCCATCCCAACTTAGTCGTGTAGGCGATCGACAGAAACAAGGCCAATAGATTAACTATACCGTTGTGTAACGGTTAGAAAAAAAATTGATCATGGTCGCCCTTACTGGGGCACCCAATCACTTGAAGATCGCAGAAGAGAGAAAACTGACGTGACAGAAAAAATGGGAATGATTAACCCTCCTTACTAGGGCAGCCTAAATATGTTTTACTTCATGCCAAAAATGGATCAATTCGTGAATTAACAATTTAGATGGTTAAAGTATCAAAATCACCCTTTAAAGGAACTTCCAAAACAACGTGACTCGCTCGATTTGTTTTATTTTCAAACCACCTTTAAAAGTTTAGCAGACATAGATTAAATCAAGTCCGAATTAGGGGTGTTTGTGTTTGCTTATCACGTTTTGAAAAAGTGGCTCCCCACTAGCAGTTTCAAAACCACGTTTTCAAGCATATATAACGCAAATAATCACGTTTTGAAACATTTTGCCAAACACCCTAAATTGGATTATCCACGTTTTGAAAACGTGATAATCAAATAATCACGTTTTAAAACATTTGCCAAACACCCTCTTAATCATTTTTCGTGTAAATAAGATGGGTATGTGTTTGGGTATACATGTCAAAATGATTTCGTATTAGTTTTATATTTCATGATATTTGATGTTCTTATTACTTTTATATCTCATAACGTTTGATATGCTTGTCATTTTGGGATTTTAATTTGTTACATATTTATATTCTTGTGGGGTGGACAATGGCTGGTGCCAAAAGGTACCCGGGGTCAGGGTGTTCCCGCCAATCTACAACTTTTTGTGGAATTCTTGGTTTTATATTTCACGTAACTCAATTATTTTAATTGAAATCGTATTTTTTTTTATTTAAAAAAAAATCATCCTTTTATTGTGCATCCAGTCAAAAACTGACAAAACATAAAGTTTAATAAGTCAAAAGTATAAAACTAACAAAAGATACAAAACAAAAACTGATAAAAAAACTATGTTACCGGAAGCGGGGTTGTTGAAAGTACAAAACATGATGGGTTGATACGTGAGACTTTTCTTTTCCTTCAATTTTTCGAGAAGCATTTGGGTTTCCCATGTTCTCTTTCCGGCCAAGTTCAGACTCCGATATGCCCTCGGAATCCTCATCACTATCACCATCCGATGTGCCAACTCTGAATCAACAAGGAGATTGAGAAGAAGAGACCGATTATGGTCTTCAACCACTCTAACATGGAAAATACGTACGGTCATTAGCCTTAATCGGAACACATGTAGAAATTTCCTCCATGGACCTGGTTAGAATTAAAACACCCACCGAATTCCTAATAGATCCGTTAGAACCATGTTATCTATTTCAAGAACAGTCCCAAATTTATTTCCAAGTGTTTCAAGTGTTTCAAGTTTTTTAACCATTGGATGGAAGACGATAATTTTGATGACATCATTAGTTCTTCATGGGGAACAAGTTTATACCGAGGTTCTGCTGATATTATTCTAAAAAATAAGTTGAAGAAGTTAAAGTTGGATGTAAAGAATTGGTGGAAAATTCGGTCTAAAGAAATCAGTGGAAATTCAAGCTTTTTTGTATGATTGGGATTCAAAGGCTGAATCGGGGTTGCTTTCCTCATTTGACCGTTACAAACGTGAAGAGTACCTCATGGACCTGAACTACTTGGAACAAAAAGAACGTGACTCCTTAAAGCAAAAAAGCAGAGTTAAATGGGGCATTGAAGGAGACGAGAACACCAAATTTTATCACTCACTGGTTAACAAGAATTCAAGATATCAGAATATCAGTGGCATAAACATAAATGGTTGTTGGACTGAAGATCCTGTGGCAATTAGTAATCTTGCTCATGATCACTTCGCTTGTCGGTTCAAAGAGGACATGCTTAATCGTCCCAAGTTCCGCATCCACCTTTTTATGAAGTTGGACCTAGAAGACGCTCAAATGCTCGAGGATCCTTTTTCCATGGATGAAGTTAAACAAGCTGTGTGGGAATGTTGTGGTTCGAAAGCACCAGGCCCTAACGGCCTGAATTTTAAGTATATAAAGAAATATTGGGATATCATCAGGTTTGATTTCTTTAATTTTATCAAGTACTTCGAAAAATTCGGATGTTTGGCAAAAGGGTGTAATGCTTCAGTTATTGTCCTTATTCCAAAAAATTTGGATCCGCTTGATATGGGTGATTATCATCCCATAAGCTTAATTGGATGTATGTATAAGGTCTTATCTAAGCTTCTAGCTTCAAGGCTTAGTAAGGTCATACATAAACTGATCCATCCTAATCAAATATGATCCACTTGTTACATATCCTTAACTGTTTCCATGATGTTTTAGGTCTCAAGATAAATCTTCATAAGAGTCGTCTCTTTGGCATCGGTGTCTCTGAGGAGGAAGTGGTGAATATTGCAAGGGCAGTTAATTGTTCTCATGATTCATTGCCATTTTCTTATCTTGGACTTCCTGTTGGCAGAAATATGAACAAGATTGATGCTTGGTCTGATGTTGTTCAGAAATTTACTAAGCGACTGTCATCTTGGAAAGCAAATCTACTCTCTATTGGTGGGAGGCTCACACTTGTGAAATCTGTTCTCGGTGCCCTGCCTCTTTACTTTCTTTCTTTATTTAAGGCTCCAGAAGCAGTTATATCTAATCTAGAATCAATCAGAAGAGGATTTTTTTGGGCATGAAAGAAGATGAAAATAAGATGGTTTGGGTTCGTTGGCAAAAGGTTCTTTCAGCAAAAAAAGATGGTGGATTAGGTGTGGGGAGTATTAAAGCTAAAAACATTGCTCTTTTGTGGAAATGGAAATGGCGTTTCTTAAATGAGAATGATGCTTTATGGAGAAAAGTCGTTGTTGAGATTTACGGTTCCAATGGAGGTTTTAACTTTGATGGTGTCGTTGCTTCTAAAAGAGGCCCTTGGAGAAGCATTGTAGACTCTTGTTTGAACTTCGAGCATCTAGATCCCTCATTTAATAACCTTATGGTTAAGAAAATATATAATGGAAACAAAACGTCCTTCTGGTATGACAACTGGATCAGTGAGTGTGGCCCTTTAAGATGTCGTTTTCCTCGGCTATTTGCTCTAGAGACGAATAAATCTTGCTTAGTTTCAGATAGGTGGGTCTTTGTGGACGGGTTTTGGCAGGAAAATTAGGCTTGGCATCGGCAACCCTCTAGTAGATCTGATGGGGAGGTTTCTTTGCTCTTAAATCTTCTTAACGGGCTTATCTTAACCCCTTCTCAAGATGATAAATGGGTTTGGTCTTTAGAACACTCAGGTGCTTTTACAGTGAGATCTCTCTCGACTACTATTGATAATAAGATTCTTGCTTGTCATGCAAATTCCATGGATATAGTTTTTCCATGGAATTCATGGGTTCCTCGTAAAGTAAACATATGTGTTTGGCGGGTTTTCTTAGATCGTCTTCCCACCCGATCTAATCTATCTCGACGAGGCATACAAATTCAAAATCCTTCGTGTTTTATGTGATGATAATGTTGAAACCCGTGATCACTGTTTTTTCTCATGCCCAAAAATCAAGATTATATGGTTGAAGATTTGGAGTTGGTGGAAGGCTCTACCTACATTTCACCCTTCTTTGGATGATATCTTAAAAGGAGTCTCAAAATTTTCTCTCAATAAGAGGAAGTCTAAAGTCTTTCATGCCGTTTGTTTGACTTTCATTTGGTACGTTTGGGTATGGAGGAACAAAATCATCCCATGCAACATCTATTGAAGACGCCATCTCTGCCCGTCATGATGATATATTCCCAGCGGTTCAGCGACAATCTCTTTTATGGATCTCTAATCGTTCTCCAGGCAATCTGAACTCGTGGAATTCTTGGATTCAACATCCAGATGCTGTGACTTAATTTTAATTTTGTTATCTTTGCTCCTTGTATATAGATAAATCAAAATTGGGCTCGTGCTTTGAGCCCTTTGGATTGGATGATCTTGTTTCTTGATCTCTTTGATCTTTGTGTTGCCTAGTGGCCTATAATATCTTTGCTTTTTCAAAAAAAACAAAACATGATGGGTTAGGAGTACCAATAACACATCCCATCTAAATATTTTACACAAACAAATGAAGTGTTTTATTACTTTTGCACTTTGTCAAATCTGAAGTGTTTTATTACTTTTGCGAACATGTCGAGCTTTTAAAACGATAGTGAGACTACGATACAAAAATTTTACACTATGGGTTTAAGTGTGTTTTTATCTCGATAAAGAACAAATTTACTTCTCATTAGAATGAAACTAGCCTTTTGACAAATGTAAAGACACTTTGTCTAACATATTTATTACCGAGCCTTTATTTATAATAGAATAAATTTTTTAAGCACAGAAATGTGTAACGAGTAATTTTGGGCTTTCCCATACTTCAACCAACGTGAAGGTAAATGTTACCCACCAATGATACAACATTCAACATAGCATATCCAAACGAGTAATGCTACAACCACTTGCAATTTACAAATAATAAACCACACAGGACATGACAATGATGTGTAAGGGAGTGATTGGTTTAATAAGAGATAAGAGAGAGAAACTTTAGGAAAATGCACCAATTAAAAAGTGACACCTCATTATGTGGATGTTTTTGTGTGAGTATAACATTCCTCTATCCAAACAAGCCAAACTATTGGCTACTCACCAAAGCATATAATCTTACTATCAAATGCATATTTGCATTTTCGGAAAACTACTCAATATAACGGCAATCATGCGTGTGTATTACAGTGTTGTTATCTTTGCAAAATTAAAATGATGTGTTGATATGCCTTTAGACCAATGATAAGATCATGTCAAGGTGTTACTTTGTAAAACTGTATTCGGTGGCTGTTGAAGCATATTTTCGTCAGGTTAGTCTTGACGACTCTCACATGCCATCCATTCTTGTCTCGAGCTTTGAAGTGTGCTACAAACATGAAAGAACCCGTTAAAAGGGGTCCCGAGGAGGAAGCCCCGGGAACCACCGTCTGACAGTCAAGTTGGTACCTTGTATGTAGAGGATTTAGTATAAATGTATATAATGTTGAGAAAAACTACATTAGCTTGAGAAAAACTACAACATGTTGCATACCAGATTTTCAACAAATTGAGTAAATGTGTTGAGCAATTTCGACGTATTGTTCGCAATGCCCTTACACGAATGATTAAATAACTAACTAGTCATAAATAAACGATACGACAAGTTTATAAAACTTAATCTTGATCGAGCTTATAGTTGCTGTTTAATAAAACACTTGTAGTAACAAATTGAAACAAAAGAGAAATATATGGGAACAATGAAAAGATCAGTGTTTGCAGTATGGTTTACTCCCTCCGTACCCAACACCCTAAAAACCCTAATAAACCTCGTACACTATTCCTATGGTGACGTGTCAGTCTTTCATTGGGTGACTAAAAACCCTAATAGACCTCGTGCACTGTTCCTATGTATTGTCTCTTCAGTCTGCAGCACCCTATAGCTACCCCCTCTTCTCTTTTGTTTTTTATAAGCTTTTATTTCATCACATAAAGTTAGGGTAATACTACATCAATATTACTTTGTACTATATCGATAACATATGGTAAACTATACATGGTAAGAGGCAACTGCGTTTAGGTTGTAAAAAAGTATTATTGATTGTTTACAAATAGCCTTCTATGATGCCATGATGGTATGGTTTAGAGGTTCATTGAACCGCTGTGTTTATGTTATAATACGTAAAACGTTGGAACGTTGCTTGATTTTGGGAAATTTGGTACTTAGTGCAGTGTTGGTTTTCTGTATTTGTTCAAACATGTTTATCTTTACATTGTTTGTGTGAGGTCTTGAGTCCTGAGCATTATATATTGTGGGTATGTTTGGCATGGAGCGGTGTGAAGCTTTTTGGAGCGATAAACGGTGAGCAATGAGCATTTTGGTTTTTATTAGTCGTTTGGCAAAGGAGCGGTGAACTTTCCTATTTTTTAGAAATGCTCAATTTTCCAATACTTCTTTAAGAAGCAGTGAGCTGCACAGCTACTGCTCACAGCTCACAGCTACTGCTCACCACTACAGCTCACATCAACTTTTGCCAAACACGCCCTGTATGTGGGAAATCACATACTCCCTCCGTCCTAAAATTATAGTCCCTATTGATTTTTTTGGTCTTTCTTTTACAACTTTAACCTTAAATATTTTTGATTTTGTTATATAATACTTGATGAAAAATATATGAATGGATTGGGTTTTAAATGTATTTTCATTGGTATATTTTTTATCTAACTATTGTATAACACAAATAAAAATATTTAAGGTCAAAGTTGAAAAAGAAAGACCGAAAAAATCAATAGGGTACTATAATATTGGGACAGAGTTAGTATAATATATAGTTTTGGTTTGTGGCATCTTCATTTTCATGTGTGAGTTTAATGTCATTGTAAAATAAGACGTTTGTTTGTGATAGAGATAAAGGGCAACATAGTATTCTTGATCTCTTATTGCATGGCACAACCCTTATTTAATACAGTAGTATAGATGCTATTTGAACTTTTGAAGTTACATTCATGAATTTATGAGGCTACATGTAAACTGACTTGTGCGTGGTGATCTTTTGTATACAGGTTAAAATAGTTGGAAGAACTACACAACCTTTTGTGTCCAAGTGCTCAGTATATAGTCAAAATCTCAAATGTTTCCCCCTTGAACTATGGAAGGAACCAACTTTACAGCTAGCATTTCTTTCATCCATCCGATACTAGTACTACTTTGTTTTTATAAGAAGATAAGCTTTACAGCAATAGTTAATTGAATATTAAGGACATTAAATGGGGTATTTCAAGGGTTGAAGAAAATTAATGAGAAGATGGTTGAAACTTAGAAAGTACTGTAAAACTAGCTTGCTATAAGAAAATGGGGATAAATGGTGGTTTCGATTTCTTGTACATTGAAGTACAGTAAGATGATGCAGTTGTGGTGATTGAAAATGGGGATAAATGTGTAGGTGAATGATCTTTTTTGTGAGTTTTTCGTTTTTGTTTTGCTAAAATAATGGGTTGAAGAAGAAAAATTGTATATTCAATGATTGGTTTATAGATGACTGATGAGCTAACAAGGTACGAGTCGAATTCGGAGTGGTTTGTATAAACACATTGTCAAATATTTACTCCGTACTATAGAAGTGTTAGCTATGGATATTAGTTTGATAATAAGCCACAAATCTTACATACTTCTTACTATAAGTGTGGTATGTTTTTCCTTATGAGCAATTCAAATAGGGATGCCTTTTTTCTTTTGGTATAAAACTGGTTTGTCCTGGTGGTCTAACCGGACGGTGAATTGTCCGGGTCAATTAAAAAACTCGGTTTTAAAACATTGGTTTGTACACCACCACCTACCCTTTCACCCTTCTATTATCCGCTTTCTTGACTAAACAAGACAGTTTTTTCAATTTTTTTTTTGTTCCATATATTTTGTCTTACTTCTCATACTTCAACTTAGCATATCTTTTTAGTATAGGCATATGGTCAAATATATTCAAACAAGCCAAACTATTGGCTACTCACCAAAGCATGTAATCTTACTATCAAATGCATATTTGCATTTTCGGAAAACTACTCAATATAACTGCAATCATACGTGTGTATTACAGTGTAGTTATCTTTGTAAAATTAAAATGATGTGTTGATGATATGCCTTTAGACCAATGATAATTTAATGCAACAAACAGGTATGCCAAACTTGTATCCAGACTTGTATAATTTAATGCAGTGTTGAGTGGTGGTTTCTCTCGTACGTGTTTGGTACTAGTTCAATTCATAGCTTAAGTTCTTTTCATGTAGTCATATACTTGTTTATTTGCATGCATACTTATTACACACATATATTTGTATGTATGCATGCATTAGCGTATTATATACAAACTCGATCATTTATATATGTGTATACAAACATTAAGGGCTAACTATTTTTGGTTCTTATGAGTAGTGTGACAAGGTAACAATGTAATGTAAAATCAAGAGTCTTCTTATAATCATTTAGGCTAAAAGCCTAAAACAAGTTGTTGCTATTTTCTTGCAGATTCTTTTAATTTGTATCAAATGCTTTCACCATAAATGTTACAAATAACAAGCTCACTGTTTTCACCATAACAAAGACATACATCACAAATACATGCTAAAGAATACAATGATAACAACTGTCCGTATTTTCACCATATTCACCTCATTAATTTTCAACTCATTAATTTTCACCGGTGCACACTACATTTCCTATACCATCTCCAAACTATACCCTTTACTCCTTTCCATATATAAACAATATTTAATTGCATTGTGACTGGGATTTAATTTTGTTTCCATTTTTAGCAAACATACATTCAAAACAACTAAACAAGTAGTACAATTTTTAACAAATATGCAGGGTTAAAACTTTGTGTGTTAGAGGTGCCTTAGGTTAAGGTATAACACCATGTCACGTCAGCGCCACATCAGCTTTAACATTACACCTTAACTCAACAAAAACCACCCTTTATCATAACTTACCCAAGTTAAACTGTAACTCAATAACAATTTACAAAAGTAACCCTACATTTATGGGGCAGAAATGAAAAATAAAAAAAATAAATAAAAATAACTCAAATATGCCTTTAACGCAGCGTTAGAGGCTTAACATGCCCCGTTAATGCCCCCTTAACACCACACACGGTGTGGTTAACATGCCTTAACGCGGGCATGTTAAGGGTTAACACACTAATGATAGTTACCATACCGTGTGCTCTAATAATATGAACCTAGGCAATAAAAGTGCATTGAGCGTTTTATGCTTTTAGGGTAAGTGTTGAGTAACAAATTTTTCATTTGTTCAATATATATAATCTACTTTAACTTGTAAAACATACTACAACAATAATTTTTTTTTACATAAACTGAAGCAATATCAACAAGCTCTCATTCTCATATTCTCACTTTTTCACTACAAAAAACTCAAGTTTTTCATATAAACTGAAGCAAGTTCTTCATCAAGTTACTTAACTAGCTCCATATATAAACTGAAGCAATGCGTACTACATCAAGTTCTTCATCAAAATCTCATTCTTACATTCTCACTTTTTCACTACCAAAAACTCTTACAACAATCACAATGTTTAGTAAAAAAATCATAATGCATGCTTAACCTCGCGAACCAATTTCTTTGCAAGTAGACGAGCACGACCATCACTTTTTTCCCTTCGACCATTTAAATCCCGATCTCTACGAACACCAGGTTGAATACCTAATGAAACATTTTACTGATCGCGAAGGAAGTGATCTTCCTGTGAGGTTTCAGAGCAATGACAAAAAGCGGGATCTTTTCGTACGTTTTCAACGCCATGACTTGTATTGCATGGTGTTGCACGTTGTTAACCGTTGGGATAACCCTTTTAGACTTGGTTCAGAGGCAAAAGGGGGCAATTGTTGTATAAGAGAAGGTTATGGTAACATAAATGTGGGGTATCGAGAGTTTGAAGCCGCGGTGAATTTACTTTGCCATAAACTTGACCGTGAGCCAGCAACAGAGACTAGTCTAGAGTGGCAACCTCTAGTGGGTGAAGCCATCTATTCCATATGTGTCATGTGTATTGAGGCTGTGAGATTCCCAGTGTTGAGTTATAATTTTGCTACGTTCTTGCTGAAACCCAAGGTGGGGAATCGTGCTCTGACACCAGGAGAGGATCAACTCATTCACTCCTGGAAGAAAATATCCCGTTGCGCTGAAAGGGATGTACCACCTTATGTTTCAATCATATATGAACAACCACTAATTACCCCAGAAATGGTAGCAAAGGCAGAGAAGCATCCACCGACTGATAGACTTTGTGTAGAAGTGAGACATATTCCGACGGATGCCGAGTTGGCAGAAGAATCAGCAAGACGGTCGAGAAATTAGGGTTTTATTTATTTATTATTTTTATTATTTTTAAATAAAACCCTAATTTCTCGACCGTCTTGCTGATTCTTCTGCCAACTCGGCATCCGTCGGAATATGTCTCACTCCTACACACGGTCTAGCAGTCGGTGGATGCTTCTCTGCCTTTGCTACCAATTCTGGGGGTAATAAGTGGTTGTTCATATATGATTGAAACATAAGGTGGTACATCCCTTTCAGCGTAACGGGATTTTTTCATCCAGGAGTGAATGAGTTGATCCTCTCCTGGTGTCAGAGCACGATTTTCCACCTTGGGTTTCAACAAGAACGTAGCAAAATTATAACTCAACACTGGGAATCTCACAGCCTCAATACACATGACACATATGGAATAGATGGCTTCACCTACTAGAGCTTGCCACTCTAGACTTGTCTCTGTTGTCGGTTCACGGTTAAGTTTACGGCAAAGTAAATTCACCGCGGCTTCAAACGCTCGATACCCCACAGTTATGTTGCCATAACCTTCTCCAATACAACAATTGCCCCCTGTGTTACCAAGTCTAAAAGGGTTATCCCAACGGTTACCAACGTGCAACACCATGCAATACAAGTCATGGCGTTGAAAACGTACATAAAGATCCCGCTTTTTGTCACTGCGAAACCTCACAGGAAGATCACTTCATTCGCGATCATTAAAATGTTTCATTAGGGATTCAACATGGTGTTCGTAGAGATCGGGGTTTAAATGGTCGAAAGGAAAAAAGTGATGGCCATGCTCGTCTACTTGCAAAGAAATTGGTTCGCGAGGTTGAGCATGCATTATGATTTTTTACTAAACATTGTGATTGTTGTAAGAGTTTTTGGTAGTGAAAAAGTGAGAATGTGAGAATGAGAACTTGATGAAGACCTTGATGTAGTACGCGTTGCTTCAGTTTATATATGGAGCTAGTTAAGTAACTTGATGAAGAACTTGCATCAGTTTATATGAAGAACTTGCTTGGCATGTGTTAACACAAACAACAGTGGGTTTAGAGATCATTGTTGCGTGACAAATCACTTTCAGTAACTCGCATTTTGCACTGGAAATAGAATGAATATGGTAAATGAGTTATTCTGAGAGATGATGAATTGAATGGTAGAGATATGTTGAAGGTAGAGAAATATATATAGTAGAAAATGTGACATCGTTCACTCCAGGGGTATATTAAATGCATGACAAATGATAGTCGGTTTGTTGCACCAACCAAGAGTTAGCATTTAAATTTTTTTACTTTAATATTAATTTTTGTCCATATTCAGACCATTCAACAAGTTAATCTTCCAACTGAGTTATTTCATAAGTTTAGTTAAGAGCAATTACACAAGAATCCGTGCTTCATAATATACAAGTTATATTTAGCCTCGATATTGTCAAACTAATTTAAATAAAGGGCCAGGATAAATAGAAAAATGTAGTCGTCCTCCCATGTTAATGGCCCTCCACAACTTCACCCGTTAGAAAATTGCAACAATTAAGTGAAATTGTAAAACTGATGCATCATATTGATTATATTGGTATATAGCTCTTATATATAAAAATTCTTAAATCATGTTGCATTTATTTATAACGAGGCACATGCAAAATAGATACAACTAGCTATAAAGGAAGTGTACTACTTGTTTTGAACGTATGTTTGCTAAAAATGGAAACAAATTTAAAGACCGGTCACAATGCAACTAAATATGGTTTAAATATGGAAAGGAGTAAAGGGTATAGTTTGGAGATTGTATAGGAAATGTAATGTGCACTGGTGAAAATTAATGAGGTGAATATGATTTAAATATGGACAGTTGTTATCATTGTATTCTTTAGCATGTATTTGTGATGTATGTCTTTGTTATGGTGAGAATAGTGAGCTTGTTCATTTGTAACAGTTATGGTGAAAGCATTTGATACAAATTAAAAGTATCTGCAAGAAAATAGCAACACTTGTTTTAGGCATTATAAGAAGACTCTTGATTTTACATTACGTTATTACGTTGTGACTCATGAGATGTATCCTTATTAGTTACTTAACTAGCTCCATATATTTTCAATTTTGTAAAGCATTTGATACAAATTAAAAGTATGTGCGTACACAGTATTTTGAAATGTGCAGGAACTTTTTTATATTCCACATTCAAGCTTGCATAACGGGGAGGGTGGGCTAGATAAGGGGTCATAACGGGTAATTTTTTTGGTATGAGTGGCAACTATTTGGGTCAGCAACTCTTTATAGATGATAGTATGTGTGTCAAATATGATTTCAAAAGCTATAGTATTTCGATAATAATGTAATACCATAGTTTAATAATTTGGGAGGCTTTATTAAACTATGGTATTACATTATTAAACTATGGGAAAAAGTAATGGCCGTGCTCGTCTACTTGCAAAGAGATTGGTTCGCGAGGTTGAGCATGCATTATGATTTTTTTACTAAACATTGTGATTGTTGTAAGAGTTTTTGGTAGTGAAAAAGTGAGAATGTGAGAATGAGAACTTGATGTAGAACTTGATGTAGTACGCGTTACTTCAGTTTATATATGGAGCTAGTTAAGTAACTTGATGAAGAACTTGCTTCAGTTTATATGAAGAACTTGACGAAGAACTTGAGTTTTTGGTAGTGAAAAGATGAGAATGTGAGAATGAGAGCTTGTTGATATTTCTTCGGTTTATATAAAAAAATTATTGTTGTAGTATGTTTTACAAGTTAAAGTAGATTGTATATATAGATCTAGGTGTTATAATATTCCTATGCATAACTCGTTATACTTTGTTGAGAAGCTTCATAGTTTCAGGTGCAAGTAACAAAAAATATCAAATGCGAAAGAAATAAAAACATGTTTATTTTTAATGCACGTTTTCTCGTGTTTTGCCACTTTATATGAGACGACTTTCAAAAGAGCTTGTCCTACTATAAAAAAAAAATATAAAATATGTGAATCTGGTGACTTATAATTCTTGGTATGTCACTTGTTTCTTTCTTATTTTGACTAACTATATACAATAATAGTTCCTTTCAAAACTTCATATTACATCTTGTTTCATCTCTTTTGAACTTTGTAGCTATTTTTCCATACTTATGCTCTTTAGACCTCGTAAACCTGACCTCTTCATTACTTTCATAAATATAATTAATCGATCTCCAATACCTGCTACAAAATATTTTTCTATATTAATCAAACATTACATTGTACGGAGTACTATTTTTCTATATTAATTGAACATTACTATTTTTCTATGGGGAGGCGTTAGTTATCAATATAAGCTTTTTGTAAGGCCGTATTTGAAGATGTGTAAGGTAATCGACCGCTCACGATCTCAAATTTTTTCCTGTTAATAATTATATGTATGTGTATATATATTTTTCATGAAAAAGAGTATTTAGTGTGAGATATGGTGTAAACTTTTTAATAATAAATCAGATTACAATTAAAAAACAGAATGTAAATAACAGAAAACTAAATACAGCCAGAAAGGGGTAGAAGCAGAAGACATACTCTATATCGATAATTAAATTAAAGCAGTGAAGGTCGTGGAACGAGGCTCGTGTTTAACACGATTCCTTTAAAACAGATTCGTCGTCTGTTTTTCAGGTTACAACGTCCAAAGCTGTTGTACACGAACGACAACTTGCCTGAAAGATCGCTGAAAACTTGTGCGTTTCTGATCGAATAAATTACTGGAATTCGTCTGTATTTGAGCAGTATTTTTCTGTGTAGAAAACTGAATGAGGACCCGTTTATTTTATAGGCTAAACCTATCTTGGTCACCAAGATAAAATATTTGCCTGAAAATAAACAGATATGCAAATCTGTTAAAACAATAACACGATTTGCATATATTATTTACACAACAACATTCTGTAAACTTTGTCAATAAGTTTCATATCTATTCCAAAAATAGATTTACGCAATTTAGGAAAATGAATCTTGAATTTGCAGCAAAAAGATACGCACGTATGCGAGGTTTCGGAGCTGCATTCGTGTCCGCAGGTCACGCGGGCTCGCATGAGTTTAGAAGCTTCGAACTCATTTTGGCTCAGAAATCCTGAAATCTGCACCCCCTGTGCGCGCGCACGTAGGTGTTGGAGTAAAACCAACTAAAAGATTTTGATAGCCAATACCAAAATTTCCTTATAAACATACTTTCATTTCCTTCTTTGGGCGATGTAAGATACTCTCCCAAAACCTATTTTTGTGTTTTAAATGCCTCACTTTGAGACACGATATCTCATTCATTTCAACTCCATTTTTGACACGCTTTAGCTCGTTAAGAAGCTCGTCAAGGAGATCGCAAAGCTACAAAGAAATATAAATATAAATAACATATACATATATTAAATAGTGTCCAAAAATTTGCAAAACTCATTTTGCATAACTTTTTTTCAACAATCCCCATGAATGAAGATCGGTCGAAAACACACGTAAGTTTCGGTGAAATATCTGCGGTTAAGTCTTGCATAGGATAGGTAGGTGTAACCCTTTGAACCTTCCCTTGTGAGATGCACTTAGTCTCCTAGATCTGAGTAGACGCGATGTCCTTGAATTCATCATCCATTTACATAGACGACATTACACTTCACACAAGAATATCCCTGACACTGTCAAGTCCTCATAGTCGTGTTCGTTATGGTCATGAAAAATAGCCTAGTTCTGCAAGAGCTCTTAGGAATTGTGCCCCCCACAATTCCTTTTGAAGCGACCCACTTCTTTCTCACATAGGTGATTTCATCTTGAATCATTAAAAACATATGTTTTGTGATTTCATCTCAAATCATTATGCTTTGTGATTTCATCCTGAATCATTAAAGCCATATGTTTAACCTCTCAACAAGTTACATTTTTTTATAGGACTGGACTAGAAAGTTACAATATTTAGTAACTCCCCCACATTGACTTGACTTCCCCTACATTTCTATGACTAGGTTGTCCTATTGAACCCAGATATTGGGATCTCCAGTCAACTCAGTTAGGTTTTCCTTTATAGAAACTCATTCCTTCAAGGGCTTTAGTCCCATTCCTTTAGACGACTTACTAGCTAACTCTCTGCTTAATACTTTTGTAAGCGGATCCGCGATGTTATCCTTTGACTTCACATAGTCAATTGAGATAACTCCTATTGAGAGTAGTTGTCGTATCGAATTATGTCGACGACGGATATGTCTGGACTTTCCATGATACATTATGCAATGAGCTCTGCCAATTGCCGATTGACTATCACAATGTATACTAATGGCCATTACCGGTTTAGGCCACCTTGGTATGTCCTCTACGAATTGATGTAGTCATTCCGCCTCTTGTCCGCATTTATCTAACGCGATAAATTCTGATTCCATCGTGGACTTAGCTATAACAGTTTGCTTGGAAGACTTCCAAGATATAGCCGCCCCTTCTATTGTAAACATATATCCACTAGTCGATCTAGAATCCTTTATGTCCGATATCCAATTTGTATCACTGTATCCTTCTGTAACAGCTGGATATCTACCATAATGCAGCCCATAATCGCGACTGTATCTCAAATAATGAAGTACCCTAGTCATAGCTGCCCAATGTGCATAGCTTGGATTACTAGTATACCTACTTAGCCTGCTAACAACATATGATAAGTTAGTTTGGGTACCTGTCATTAAGTACATTAACATGCCAATAATTCTGGAATACTCTAATTGGGCAACACACTTGCCTCTATTTTTAGATAGATGCTTCGGTGTCAATTGGAGTTCTAGCTAGGCCGAAATCCCCCCGATTCCGAGTATTAAGAATTTTGTCCACATAATGTGCTTGACTTAACACATGTCCATTTTGAGTTCGTATGATCTTTATTCCAAGGATCACATCAGCCAAACCTATATCCTTCATGTCAAACTTTGATTTCAACATGTCTTTAGTAGATTTGATCATCTTGTCGTTACTGCCAACGATAAGCATATCATCAACATATAAAAACAAGATTACATATCCACTATTTGTATCTTTGACATAAACACACTTGTTGTGTTTGGGAGCTTGCTTTAACATATAAATACATTTGTATCTAGCATGGCGTGGTCAAATTTTTGATGCCATTGTTTGGGAGCTTGCTTTAAGCCATATAATTACTTAACAAACCTACAAAATTTGTTCTCTTGTCCAGGAGACATGAAACCCTCAGGTTGGTTCATGTAGATTTCTTCTTCTAAATCTCCGTTTAGAAATGCCGTTTTTACATCCATTTGGTGAACTTCCAAGTTTCTTAAAGCGGAAATAGCAAGTATCATCCTAATCGAGGTTATTCGCGTAAAAGGCGAATACGTATCAAAGTAATCAAGACCTTCTCGTTGTCTAAATCCTTTGATTACTAATCTTGCTTTGTACTTGTCAATGGTGCCATCGGCTTTCATCTTCTTTTTGAATATCCATTTATAGCCTAGTGGTTTACAACCAGGAGGTAAATCCACGAGCTCCCAAGTATGATTTTGTAAAATAGAATCTATTTCACTTTTAATGGCTTCTTTCCATTGAGGCCCTTCTGAGAAAGTAACCGCTTCTCGGTATGAAGTAGGTTCGTTTTCAAACATAAAAGAAACAAAAGCGGGTCCAAACAAATTTCTCCGTTCTTACCCTTTTGCTTCTTCTAAGTTCAACCTCTTCTTCCTCAGTTTGATCTTGTTTCTCATCTTGGAGATCATTATCATCTCGTTGTCTCTTATCTTGGACAACTTCGTCATCTATTCTAGATGAGCTTCTAGTTTCCTTTGTTAAACAAGGAAATGTATTTTCAATGAATGAAGCATTTCTTGATTCCATTAGTGTACCCTTTTGTATATCCGGATTTTTCGAATCATGTACAATGAAACGATAAGCACTGCTATTCTTATCATATCCGATGAATATACAATCCACATATTTAGGTCTAATCTTTTGGGCCTTGGGAGTCGGTATAGTTACCTTTGCTAGACACCCCCACACTCGTAAGTACTGATATCATGGTTTTCTACCCATCCATAATTCATAAGGGGTCTCTTCTTTTTCCTTACGAGGTATCTTATTTAAAAGATAAGTAGCCGTTAGAATGGCTTCCCCCCACATATCCTGGCTTAGACCAGAACTTATCAACATGACATTAACCATTTCTTTCAAGGTACAGTTCTTCCTTTCAACAATACCGTTCTGCTAAGGTGAATAGGGAGCAGTGAACTCGTGTCTAATTCCATGTTTTGCACATAGATTAGTGAATGGAGACACATATTCACCTCCTCTATCACTTCGTACCACCTTGATTTTCTTACTAAGTTGATTCTCAACTTCGTTTTTGTATAGAACAAACTTGTCTATAGCTTCATCTTTAATTTTCAGTAAGTAAACATAGCAATACTTTGTACAGTCATCAATAAACGTGATAAAGTACTTATTGCCACCTTTTGTGGGTAACGATTTCAAATCACATATGTCGGTGTGTATCATATCAAGTGGTTTGGTTTTTCGTTCAACCGATTTGAAAGATGATCATGTAAGTTTGGCTTCAACACAAGTTTCACATTTATATTTTGAGTCAATATGGAAATTAGGTATGCAATTAAATTTAATCAAACGACGCATTGAATTAAAATTTACATGTCCAAGACGGCTATGCCACATATTAGAAAACTCAATCAAGTAAGCAGAAGAATTCATTTTATTGATATCATTCTTAACAACTATTACATTGAGCTTAAACATACCATTTAGGGCATATCCCCTACCAACATACATTTGATTCTTAGACAGAACAAACTTATCAGACTAAAAAACAAGACAAAAACCAAACTTGTTCAACAGCCAACCAGACACAAGATTCTTGCGAATCTCTGGAACATACAAGACATTAGTCAACTTGAGCTCTTTCTCGGATGACATCTTCAAGATTACATCTCCTTCACCCTTGATATCAGCAGTTGCAGAGTTGCCCATGTACAGCTTCTCTCCACTATCAACCGCTCTGAAAGAGTGAAACATACTCTTGTCAGCACATACATGACGGGTAGCCCCAGTATCAACCCACCATTCCCTGTGTTGGAACCTACCAGGTTAACTTCAGATATCATGGCAATGACGTCAGACACCATAGCAATCATGTCAACATCTTCATTCACCGTATTAGCCTGGCGTGGAGTCACCCGCTTCGGCATCTTACAGTTAGCAGCACAGTGACCGGTGGTCCCAATTGAAACTCACCCCTTGGAACTTCTATTTCACAATTGCAACTTTAGGAGCAAGGTACTCAGACTTCCCTTTGATCTTCTTGTCATTCTTTCCTTTTCCTTTGCCTTTACCTTTGACACTGGACTTTGAAGATGACGAAGCATGCTCAACCATATTTGCCTTGGCAGAATCAGGTGTATAAGTGTTTTTCTGAGCCAACTTGTTGTCCTCTTCAATACAAAGACGAACAACCAAGTCTTCAACACTCATCTCCTTTCGCTTATGCTTCAGGTAGTTCTTAAATTCTACCCAGCTTGGAGGTAACTTTTCAATAATATCAGCAACTTGAAAAGTTTCACTCAAGGTCATTCCCTCAGCATGAATTTTGTGTACCAAAACCTGCAGATCTTGAACCTGACTCATCACATTCTTTGAATCAACCATCTTGTAATCCAAAAAACGAGCTGCCACGAACTTCTTTGTACCAGCATCCTCAGTTTTGTAGTTGCGTTCCAATGACTCCCATAATTCTTTGGCAGTCTTGGTTTTGCAGTACACGTTGTACAAAGAGTCCACCAAACCATTCAAAACATAATTGTGACACAAAAATTTTGAATGTTTCCATGCTTCCAAGGCTTGAACAGCCTGTTGATTAGAGGATTGACATTCCGCAGGAGGTTCCACGTTAGGTGGGTCTCTTTATAGAACCGCGCAAGGTTCAAAGTAATGAGATAGAGGAACATCTTCTGTTGCCACCTCTTGAAATTCTGCCCATTCAATTTCTCTGGTTTCTCAGCATGATTAGCAACCGTGTTAGTAACTGGCGCACTGACACATTCACGATAGTAGTCACAGGAGGGGTAGTGGTGTTTATCATCCTGAAAATTCAAACACAAACAGTTAAACAAACTCTTGTAAATGGTATCTACTTGTACCACATCTGATTCCACAAAACTCTATCTTGGTTTCGATGGATCGAGTAAATCAGTTTAATAAAAACTTAATCTTGGTTTCGTTATAAACTGATAAAAACAAATTCTTAAAAAAACGTTATAGATCGTAATCCAAATCGTATTATTAAATCTGTTTAATTGAAATTGATTTCCAAAGAAACTCAACTAGGTTTCGACAGAAAACAATTTATAAAAATCTGTTAATAATTAATCCGATTTAAACAAAGTGTTTTTAAATTCGGTTAAACCAAACAGTGGTGGGAAGCGGTGTACACTTTTTAATAATAAATCATATTACAATTTAAAAACGGAATGTAAATAACAGAAAACTAAATACGAGAGAAGGGGTAGAAGCAAAAGATAGACTCTATATCGGTAATTAAATGAAAGCAGTAAAGGTCGTGGAACGAGGCTCGTGTTTCACACGATTCCCTGGTTTCAGAGCTGCATTCGTGTCCAGTGGGTTGCGGCTCGCATGAGTTCGAAGCTTCAAACTTATTTTGGCCCGAAATCTTGAAACGCAACCCCTTTGCGCGCGTGCACGTAAGTGTTGGAGTAAAACCAACTAAAAGATTTTGATAGCCAATACCAAGATTTCCTTATAAACATGCTTTCATTTCCTTCTTTGGGCGATGTGGGATACTCTCCCAAAACCAAATTTTTGTGTTTCAAATGCCTTACTTTGAGACACGATATCTCATTCATTTCAACTCCATTTTGGGCACTTTTAGCTCGTTCGCGAAGCTCTCTTCAAGGAAGCATAAAGATATCAAGAAATATAAATGTAAATAACATATACATATATTAAGTAGTGTCCAAAGATTTGCAAAACTCACTTTGCAAAACTATTTTTCTCACATTTAGATGAGAAAATATATTAAACGAGTAATGTGTTAAAACTTTTAGATAACTAATTATATTATGAGAAAAGTTCAATGCACGAGCAGTTTTTCTAAAAACAACCAATGCGATCTCACCGCCATTTATTTTTCTTATCAAATAAAAGAACCCTTTCATCTATTTTCTTAAAATTAAAATATCTCGCAAAACGCCGTTAATTGTTACGAAACTAATTATCCGTCGCGACAAGAAATAAATTATCTTTGTATAGATATGCACTTCAATATACTTTCGACGAATTTTTTCAAAATTTTGCCGATGAATTACATGTGATTCGGAATATCACGTGTGATTTATTACTTTAAAAATCACATGTAGCTTGTGAAATTACATGTGATTTTATTGGGCGGAAAATTTGAAAAAAAACTTCGTCAAAATATATAGAATCATATCTATAGAAAGATAATTTAATTCTCAGCGATGATATTTTTCGTAGCTTGAAGGTTTTACCGTTTACAAGATACGTTGTTTTAAAAAAAAGGGTGAAAAATGTATTTTTTTGTTTGATGGAAAAAATGAATGGATGAGATTGCATGATTGTTCTTTAGATAAAAATTGTTCTGCATTAAACTCACCTCCTTATATTATATCTTATAAATAGTGATACTTTATATATATTTTTTCTCGAAATGTTATATTATGTAATTTTGTCCATGACTCTCAAAAATTTCTAAAATTCATGAGATGGTCCTAGGTTTGAGATTGCATTTTTTTTCTTTCTTTTTTTTCCCTTATCCGAGGAATAGTTTTTCTTTACACGTGAAAAAAAATAAGTTTTGCATGAATAGAGAGAAAGATACTATGACTTACCTGCTTTTCAATTGTAACTATAATTACATATTGATCTTAAAATTAACAAGTAAAATATTCTTTACTACCTTCCTGGCTTCCTTCATTACATATATTGAAACAATAATACTAATGGAGATTTGATCTACACAACCTACTTGTACGTTCATTCATTTTGCTTGCCAGCTTATTCATTCAATGCATTTGAACTTTTGAAGTTACATTCATGCATTTATGAGGCTGCCTATAAACTAACTTGTGAGTGGTGCTGTTTTGTATACAGGTTAAAACAATTGAAAGAACTAATTAAGACAACTTTTTTGTGTCAAGTGGTCAGTATATGTCAAAATCTCAAATGTTTTCCCTTGAACTAAGGAAGGAACCAACTTTACAGCTAGCATTTCTTTGATACGTCCAATACTAGTACTACTATGTGGTATTTACTTACCATTGTGCTACAGCCATGAGATAGTAATGAAGAAGTGCCATGTTTGTAGATATCAAATAGTCACAACAAAAAAGTGTCTCATTTTGAGTTTCTTGAACCTGAACTAAATAGTCTTGCAAATCAACACATATAACCTACGATAATAAGTCTCTAGTGTGCGAGCAATCATATGGTGAATGTTTGTAGATAACCAAACCTATGATCCTTGAACTCAAAAGAAAAAGATCATAAACGGGCCTGATGTTACTTTGCTGAAAAAAGAATGGTGAATTTATGTTGGATGTGATCTATCAACGTGTAAGCTTTGTGTGTTCGGTCAACATCATCATACACCTCTACTATGAACCTTTTTATTGTGTTGTTTTAGCATATAGGTATATATGATACTCCAAAGTTAATTTGTTGGTATGTTCAAGTCACTAAAAGATCAAGTTTTTTGTGGTGTTCAAGCTGTTCAAAACCAAGTTTGTTAAAGTTGATTGTGTATCAAGTGCAACATTAGTTGTTTCTCAAGCATGTATTGGTAGAGAAAGACATATTTCTCTCCAACAATTGTAATTTTATGGATCATTTTTTTTTTCTTTTTCTTTTTTTACTTTGGTTACTTGATTTGTTTCACAACCTACAGTTTTTGTACGTCAATGACTTTCCTTTGCGTTATTGGAAAATAATATCGACTCGATTTAAATGAAGAAGGGATTACCTGGGATGTGATGAAGTAATGCATGTAATGACCTCTTTTAAAATCTTAACATTCAAGATGACTTTAATTTCATTAGTCCATTCTATTGTTTAAAATATTAAAATGGCAACATTCATGGGTTGTGCCTAGGACAAACTTATAAAGATGCTACTAGCTAGGCCTTTCGGATAACGTATTAAGACATATATATGTTGGCTTAAGACAAGTAAAGATGGATAAAAATACCTAACGGCCCATGCTATGCCGGATAATTATGAAAATTCCGGGCCTGAAGATATTCTAGGTGACAACTTTTCGGGTTGGATTCAAATGTGATCGTTATTAGTTGTCTTAGATTGAGTAGTGATAAGATGAGAGTGATTTACATGTATTAAGGGAGGGAAAGCATTTGATGCTGCCTAACCAAGTTAGTCTATAGATTGTTGACTCTCAAATGTATATGTCAAACAATGTTTTAAAATTATGAAAATGTCATATACAGTAGTATTTACTAGTGAAGTTTCAAAGATTGTATTTAACCGCATTTTCGGTTTTGTCACTTTTGATGCGCTCACATCAAAATTTGCGCAACAAACATTAAATGAGCAAGAAAAAATAAAATTCAAAACAACTGGTAGATCATCTTAGACCATCACATTTAATTTCTAAATGAATGAGATGTTGCCACGTATACTTTGATTTGATAGCAAAATTTATAAAAGCTTGTAAAATCTAAAAGCTCTTCTTTACAAGCCACTATGGGTAGCTTTTGTAGTTGTATTTTGATGTGTTCAATTATATAAATGCCTTTTTAAATACTATTAATATATGTCTTTGAACGTCCTCTTATGTTATTCCACATAAGTTTTATCCAACTAGTCTTGGCAAAAATACCTTTAGTCTCTCAAACTATAAATGAATCCTTTCGGTTTAAATGGTCTGATGGTTTGGTGTGAATTTAAATGTATGTTTAATGAAGAGTATGCGATCGAATGTTTGAGTTAGAGACCTATGCTTTCATCTAGCTTTGCAAAGTCTGTCAAATTTCTCACTACTTTCACATAGTGGTTACAACTTACAACTAGTTTAAAAAGTTAATGGAAGTTGATTCGAGTAAACATGAGTATATGGTTGATCCATCCATTACTATTTATTCATCTAGCAATGATGTAGTTAAACTAAATAAAAAGAGCAAGTGGGTAGTTTATTGATAGAAAAAACAATGCCAAGTCAATCTTTATTCAAACAATTGCAACTTCAATACTTGTACTATGTGCTTCATGAGTGATAAAACTTACCAACATCAACATAAATGCAACATCAACAAAATAATGATATTGCTTGTAACACTCAAGATAGAGAATGTACACAAAAAAACTACGCTATTGGGAGCCCAAACGGACTAATGTTATTCCGGTGGGGGTCCAACGGTTCGTACTCCCACTCCATGACACCGTAGACCTGCTCCGTTCCCATCGATGATTTCACTAGCGCAAAAAGCACTCGCGAAATCTGCTTATATGCTGCACACACAAAAACAGTGTTTTATAACCATGAGTTTATATAATGCATGTGGTTAGTAACTACATTACAATATTCTTTTTCGTAATAGAAAATACCACAGGTAGATTAATTTTGCTGTTAAGAATTCTAAATAGTAGTTTGTGAAGAAGAAAAAAAGTGCATAATGGGTTCTTCTACATACATAAATCATCAAGTTGCACAAAGTAGAAATGAAGAAAATATTTTAGTGCAAATGATGATATAGTTAAAACCATATAAGAAACAAAGGATATAAGAAGCAACGAATGGAACTTACCTTTGCAAATATGGTGCAACAAATATGGTTTTGTCTTGTTGTACTCTTAAGGTACTTTGAATGTGTTTCACGACTTTATCACCTTTTTCTCCACGGCATAATCGGGAATCAATCCATGAAGGGTTTAGGATCCCACACTTGTTGTTACCCTTAAAGTGATTTTGAACTAGCCGATATAAATGCCTAAAAATCAAGACAAATTATTACCTTAGATCATCAGCATTAAAAAATATGAAGACATTTGTTATCATAAAAGATGGTAAAATATATAAGGAACTTACATTCCCCACCGGTGTAAAATGGTACCATCAAGCCAATCATTTGACATCCAGCCTAACACCGAGTCATAAAAGATACGATTGGCATAGAACCCATCATACAACCGTCAAGCGCCGGAACTATAATAAAATCACCATGTTTAGGACTGTTTATTAACTTGTCAGCTATCTTTCTAATATTAATTGGCCTTTTGCCAACACTTTCAAGAATTTGTCGCTAGGTTCCTATTGTGGCAAAATAGTGTTGTTTTTCTTTTGTTTTGGAGGCGTTTTTTGTTTTGGAGGAATGTCCTTTTTTTTTGGAGGAAGTTTTTTCAGGGGAATTTTCTTCGAAGCACTTTAAGACATTATGGCTTTTCTTCCACCTACATTCATGATACGACCTTGATTTTACTAATTTGTTATATTTATTTAATAATATATTTAAGGATAAGATGATTAGGAAACTACCTGTAGATCACAATTAGGCTCGCTCATAGTCAGATAATACAATGGTGGGATGCTTGATAGAGTCGGATGATAATGTCGGACGATACAATGGTGGATTGCTTGATGTAGTTGGACGATACAATGGCGGACTGCTTGTCATAGTCGGATGATACAATGGTGGATTGCTTGATGTAGATCACAATTAGGCTCGCTGATAGTGTCGGACGATACAATGGCGGACTGCTTGTCATAGTCGGATGATACAATGGTGGATTGCTTGATGTAGTTGGATGATTCAATTGTGGACTACTAGGCGTATTTTGATGATACAAGTGTGGACTGTTTGATGGGTTACTTGACGGGCGACTCATGGAGTCGACTGATGATGACATTCTAGGAAGAACCTGTATACAAGAGATAATTCAATATTAAGTTTGAGAAATTAATACTCAACACCTATTATACAATTAGCCTAACTAGTCGACTCGAACAACTAAACGCGACATGAGTTGCATAAGAATTTTAAAAAGATTATTTCAGCTTACTACCTGCTGTAATAAGTTTATTATAGCTTAAACAGCTTACTACCTGTTGTACAGTTAGCCAATCTCATAAACATCTTACTTACCCGCTGTAATAAGCCCATCACAAGACACCAACATCAATTATTTGCTACTGTTCCATGCCAATAGGGTAGGGTAGACCCGAACCCGATAAGCCTTATCGGGTCGGGTTATATTGGGTTGAAAAATCGTGTCTATTGGCGCAATACATGTTTTCTGTTAATCAAGAACAAATCGAGAACCAAAAGCACTACACATTATGAATTGAGAATAAATATTCTTTACATATCATTAACCAAGAACCAAACCATATATACATAGTGAATCAATTTCATTTCACATTACCAGTTATAATTACGAGTTAAGGATGCCGTTATACCAACAACATATTTAAATTTGATAAAACAAGTAATATTAGAGGACTAACATCAATTAATTGGTCTGAAGGGGAGGAATTGCAAGCAAGTTGGAGGACTCAGTTAATCATTTTAGCGTTAAACTGATATTTATATATTAACTCAAAACTTTATATACTGAAAAGTAAAAGTTATGTACAAGGGATTGTGGAAAAAGTCCACAAGCAAACTAACCCAAACAAACTTGCTCTAACAAAGCTAGACAAGCACATCTACATGGAAACGACTAAACAATCTACCCAAAAAAAAAATGACCATCCTAAAGTGCCAGGTCGCGGCTAAACACCAGGCAAAAACTGCCGCGTCGCGGCTTTTATGCCACACCAAACAGAAAAGTTCACGCGGCTCCTCATATATTTATAGCATGATCTAGGTCTGGCGTTAAAGAATTTTATTTAAAAGGCTCAATTACTAATAAACTGAGAACTGACCAGCGTACTGCTAAATTAAACTTGAATATAAGAACCTTAAATAATTACCTAATCTACAACTTAATTCATTGTTGGCAGCCATGTTCAATTCCATTAGCATTCACTTGACACTCCACGAAACTTATTCCACCAATGTTTATTTATAT
Source organism: Chrysanthemum makinoi (assembly GCA_910596185.1). Lineage (NCBI taxonomy): Eukaryota > Viridiplantae > Streptophyta > Magnoliopsida > Asterales > Asteraceae > Chrysanthemum > Chrysanthemum makinoi. Next base: position 305,040,667 of record OU343217.1, read on the forward strand.
AAACCACATACGTCGTTAAAATAGCTAATAATATGCCATAATATAATATATTCCACCAAAAGTATTACCTAATCTATTAGGCTGAGGTCTAATTGTGGACAAAAATATGCAGACAAAAAACATGAATTGCCATCAAAAGTAGCCACTACTTTGTAAAGATTTGGTTGCAGCCATGTTGAATAATGAGTTAGGGGAGATTCTTACAGCATCAGCAATAGCATAGCACGCAATCAATTGCGTATCTTTGTTTGGTGTTGACATATCTTTTATAAGAACTTCGTATTCTTCATCGGTATACAACTTACGGTAAAGATCAGAATGTGTCCTCAACTGGGCAACAACGACCCGCCTAACAATCTCATGATGTACTTCAGTAAACCACATCTAATTGACTGACTGCTCTCATTAAACAATACCCATCCCCGTCTACCTTTCTCAAGATGAATTTTGTTGTAGGATAAACAGCTGCTGTATATCCCGAAAGCAAAATTGGATTAACGGAGAACTTTACTTCTACATGAAATTCGGGTGATCTAAGGAACTCAAGGTTGTCTTTACCATCCGGGTACAACCTCAAGAAATCACCTAGTGAAACAAATACAAAGTTATCAGTTAAAGACACAGTAGGAGTTATTGTCATGAATTATAAAATAGTTTAGGGGGTGTTTGGCTGGCTACGCTTATACAATCTCAAAAAGCCTCATTTTCTTCCTCAAATAGTTATATGCCCCAGAGAAAATAAAATAAGTGGTTTAATAGCTTTTTTCTAAACACAATAAGCCTTTTAAAATAGAGATAGAATGATAATTTATACAAGAAAAAAATCATAGTCTATTCCTATCAAATTAGTATATCATATAATCTAGTCCTATTATCATATGAATTATATAAGCTTATACAATCTCAAAAAGTTATGAGCCCCATACAAGGGCGTGTTTGTGTTAGCTTGATTATTGGGCGTATGAGCTTATGTAACTTTTGAAAAGTTCATAAGCTTACCCTTTTGGACTTATAAGCTAATCAAATTCCATGAGCTCAACTTACGACCTTAAATAAGCTTATAAGCCGAGAAAAGTGGGCTTATGAGTGTTTCAAAAGTTACATTAGCTCATAAGCCTACTAAATAAGCTAACACAATCACCCGCCTTAAAAAATAAGCTGAAAAACAAATTAGGTCCTAAAAAGGAAGATACAATGACTTTGAAACAACAACAACAGCAACAAGAAGAAGAATCAGAGTCTAATCTTATCAAATCAGTATCATATATAGTAATAATCTACTCCTATATTGAAATTATTTTTATACCCAAACACCCCCATAAATAAATAAAGCAAAGACACAGGGGATTTAAGAGGAAGCATATTCAAATCTTGTTTAAAAACGCCTAGCAATCGCCTTACAGTACAAATGTCGCGTGAAAGGTCGCGTATACTGTTGTTGAGATTACTTCTCAAGATATTTAAGTTGTGTGCCAAATTTGAAATAACAACTTAGATTTGTTTATCATAAACAAAATGAATGTCTAACCTTCGTTTATAATTATGAAAGAAGAGCTTCATCGCCTGAATGAAATCAAAAGCCATAAGCTAAACCCTAGATATGTTTATGTTGTTTGAGATGGGATGAGAGAATGGTAAAGGGGCGGTTGTGTTTTGCAGGCAAAAACCCTACAACCGTTTTATATTGTTTATGTTTATGTGGGTGGGTTTTGATTAAAAGCCCATTTGGATAAGGCCCGTAAAAACTCTGGGCCGAAATTTAAGAGGAACTAAACTATCCAACTTGTGGTGTGGTAAAATGATAGATAACGAGAGGCAACTTTATGTCATTGAGTAATTTAAATATACTATGCGAGTACCCGTGCCTAGCGGCGTCGGTTTCTAGCGGCAGACAATTAACGATATGTGATATTGTGGTAAGTGTTTCGTATAACGTTTAAAATAGAACGTGAAAAGAATGTTTTTCTCATGTCTTGGTTGCATTGTTTTTCGAGAGTATTGATATTTGTGTTAGTGTTATTTTTGATATCATTGTTTTAAGTTGCAATTGTCAATAAAGATTACTCCCTCCGTCCCATATTAAATGTCCAGTTTGAATTTTCTAAGTCTTTCTTTCTTAACTTTGACCATAAATATTTTTGGTTGTGTTATATAATATTTGAAACAAAATATATGAATAGATTGAGTTTTAAATGTATTTCCACTATGTATTATTTTTATCTAATATTATATAACACAAGCAAAAATATTTAAGGTCAAAGTTGTAAATGAAAGACTTGAAAAGTCAAACACGAACATTTAATATGGGACGGAGGGAGTATAATAATAATAGATCCAAGTGTTGTATCTAATAGGTGAGTACATGCACTTAACGACATCGCACTTTTTTCACATTAGTTATTTGGAAAACATTCCAATAAGACCTGCTATATGTAAACATACTCCGCATATTTTACCATTTCTAAGCTGCTCCCTCCGTCTAAAATAAATGTCCGAGATTCTATTTTTTGATGTCCTAAAATAAATGTTCATTTTTTGTTTCAACCAATTAAAATAAAGTTTAGTAGGTAACGATGATATTTGATTGATCAGTGTAGTTTGTGAGATTTCTTAAAACTTTATGTAATTTGAAGGTAGACATTTATTTTTAAACATAGAATATATGGGTTACCTTTATTTTTTTATATGTGTAGTCATTCATATCTCTATCTCTAATTTTGGTATATGATAATATAAAAATCACAAACTACAACGTATTAACTAATTACAAAAACAATATACCCGATTTTATGAGTCAGATTTCACTATTGTATATTTGTATGCTGTCTTTTTGTTGTCTTCAAATGCAATTTTTTAAATTTTCAGATATTCACTTTATTTTAAATTATTGACTATTCATTTACATCAAGTTCAAGGTTGGTCCGTGTAAGACTAACATGTAGCTTTCATTAGATGTCTCGTTATGCATGTTGAGTTATCGCTATTTTCTATTATTGTTGGGCTCCAGGCGCCTTTGGTCTATATTTGTTTATTTATGCATTTTTCTATACTTTGTTTGACTCGCTTAGTTAAATCAACTCATATTTTCAATATCAAATGCTTTTACAAGATCACAAAAAAAACAAAACTTTACTATACCATAAAGTCTAACTTTTAAATATCATCACGTACCATTTTCAAGATTTAAAATCACACCTTTAACAAAACACAAATTTTAAAAAAACGAACACTAAGAACTTAAATAACAAATTCAACCTATAATGGTCATTAGCTTTTAGAATAAAAAAACTTTCATTTCCTTATAAACATATCCTTCAAACTCTTTATACACAAATTCAAATAGGCACCAAGATAGTAAACATAATAAACCAAGAACCAAAACCATGAGATTCGGTTCTCAAATTACTTGAAACAACCAAGAACCATTTGGACGTAAAAAGAGTAGACTCTTTAGATCTAACAAACATAGCCTCCGAAACATCATTGAGATTTGGCACTCACCATTTCCACAAACGACAAAAGAGATTCGGTTCTCAGAAATATATATTTAAAGATTTTCAAAGATCATAAAATAAAAGGCTCAAAAAATCACAAACCTTATGCGAATTTAGATCTCGAAATATCTAAACCACGAAAACCACCGTGTGATGGTGGCAAATGGACAACAAAAAACGATCAACAACAACCAAAAACCACCTAAACCATCGAGACCGGTAATTCACGGCGTGGCGGGTGAGGTTATGGTGGGTCACGTGTAGGTTTAGCGAGAGAGATGTCGCTTGGGTGTGTTTTTTGTGGTTTGCGTATTTGTGGCATTTGGTGTTTATAAACTTGTGTTTAGACCTATTAATTTGGAAAGTATTGAACATTAAAAGAGAATAATTGTTACTGTGTCAACTTTGAAATCATGTGTTTAGTAAGTCAGAAGTTTAAAACTGACAGAAAACACGGAGCAGAAACTGATAAAAAATTGTGCGTACGCATGCAAACAGAGAAAAGGAGGGTGGAAAAGTAAAAAACATGTGGGCCTGGCCCTAAAAAGAGGGTGGGTATAGTAGATCCCTTTCTTGAATTTAAATATGGAAAATGAAACCCTAATACCCATGGTGTAATGGGATGTATAGTCATGTTTCTCTCCATGGTCATATGTGTTGCTGTGTAGTTGTCTTTTGATCTCTTGAGTCTTGACTGTGATGGCTCATTGGCTAGGCATCCTTTGAGTTTAGTTTATTAAAAGTGACAATTTTTGATGAAACTATTTATAAAAAAAAAGTTTAATGTGTTGAACAACATATATAGTTTGCTTTAGAGCATTACCAACGGTAACATAATAACGGCGTTACAAGCCAAAACAACGCCGTTAGTGGCGTTATACCCTTGGAAGTACATTGTTATTGCGTCGTTAGTCCCTGGGCGTTACACACACAACTCACACACACAAAAATGTCTCTGCAGATTTTTTCAGAATTTCCAAGTCCGTAAAAGCTACCTAAACCCTTTCCAACTCCAAATCACTTGCCGGAAACCAGCTTTCCAACTCTACCACACCTACCACTGCTTTGCAAAATAAATGGAATTTGGGATGACTGTCATAGCATCAAAGTTATAGTTATATTGAACGACCTAAAGTGTCGTTTGGAAAATACATCATTTGATTTATTAAAACAATCAGAGTTTACAAACATTAGGTCCCAAAAGATTTCCAACATATCAAAATGAGTTTGTTACAATCAAGCGATAGTTAAGTGCATAAAATATATGTGAGACGCGTCGACACCGCGACTCTATGATAAGTCCACATGCATGCCATGAAGTGAATGTCTTAGATACCTGAGATAAAACATGCTAAAAGTGTCAACACAATGGTTGAGTGAGTTCATAGAGTTTGTTTAACAAGTAAAGCTTTTAAAGAGCGATCATGCAACAAAGGCAAAGTTTTTGGTCATTTAGAATAGTCCACAAAGCAAAGGCATTGTAATCCACCCGCCCAAGTTCCACCATACAAAACTTGCAACTTGTGTGTTCACAACCCACGCCCAAAATATGTCTAGCTTATGTTCAAGCACACGAGGTCAAATGAGTTCTCAAAGCAAAGGCATTGTAAATCCACTCGGCCCAAGTTCACCATACAAAACTTGCAACCTGTGTGTTAACAACCCATTGCACAAAATATAGTGTGTCTAGTAGTCTAGTATAAGTTACCATAATAATTCACAATATTGCACCACGTATATAATAATGTATGCCGTGCAAGCCCCTAGAATAAATAATAATACGCCCCCGTAACATAGTGGATGAGAGGTTGTCGACCTCTAATAGCGCTATCCACTACCTACTAATAGAGACTAACAATGCTAATGTACTAACAAGACATCATACAACTATTATATACAATTAAGAACACCCAACATGGGAGAATTTGCACCGCCCCAACATGGGAGACTTTAGATAGAACGCCTCAACATAGTGAGACATTCGCCCCGACCGGGAGGCTTTAAGATTGTCTCAACAAAGGAGACTTTATAGTGATGCTCCAACATGGGAGACTTTATAGGATGCTCAACAAGTGGAGACTTTATAGTGATGTTCGATCATGGGAGACTTTAGGTCAAGGTCATAACACGTACAGTTCAATAAGTTCAAACAAGTCATAAGTTTGTATTTAAGTTCAAGAGTTCCGCTGTAATTAAGTTCAAAGATTTAAGTCGAGTTCAAAAGTTCGAACAAGAAAAGAGTTCAATAATATCAAAAGGTTCAAGATAGTCGGGCGCTCAAAATCACGCCAAACAAGTTTAAAATATATCAAAAGGGTCCTTGTACAAGTTAAAAGAGATCAACTATATGTCAAAAAGTTCATATCAAGTCCAAAGTGTTCACTTATATGTTAAAGGGTTCGAATCAATTTAAAAGAGCTCAAATATACATGTCAAAGGGTTCAAAATCAAGGAAAGTGTTTCAACTAATAGCGCTCAAAGATAGTGATCAATTTAATTCGCATAATCTACTTAGGCGCACATAGAGTGAAACAAAAGATATTTAAGTTCATATAAATGTAAAGTAAAAGCAAGTAGTTGAGCATGTATCTCCCACAAAGAGTTTATAAAACAATTAAACGAGTAAAAGTGGGGCTACGAACTCACCTGGTGCAATGTTTATGATGACAAAAGTAGATACACTGAAATGAGGTGTGATCTCTATCCGCAACCTAATATGAATGATATGCTCTAATATAAGTCATGAAACAATGTCGCGCATGCAAACTCATATGATATCCATACCACTTGTACATTTGGAAAATAAAGTTTATCGTCGAAATATATGTTTATGACATATTGTCAAGTTACCAAATACTTTACAAGTACTTACGTCGAAATGATATCCTACGATAATCATTTAGTGATTTATTATGAATCTATAACTTTTCGTCGCAAAATAATATAATTTGACAAGTCATGAAAGTGACTATATGGCCTCGGAAAGCTAGTCGTAAAATGGTGCACATCGAGTGTTAGGAAACAAACTCAACGGTTTTGGGAAGCTTCTATCGTTATCTCAAAGTTTTAGCATTTAAGTTTTCATCATAGAGGTCTCGATCATGGAGGAAAATATAGGTAAAGTATGGTACTTGTGTCCAAAATATTGTTTAAAGGTGGTTTTCGGCAAAGTTTAAGTAACCGTAATTTATTCATTACAACTCCGCTCGACGAACGGTTGGACATTTTGGAAAATATGCTAGGCGAACTTACTTTTACTAGAAGACATCACGCTATAAAAAGTATTACATCCTTGTTAAAAACGACCCTCAACATGGTCACTGTTGTCGTAAGGTTTGTCTAATAGAAATATATTAGTTTTTCTTATATAATAAAGTTACGGCAACTTTGTGTAAACGTATAATTTAATCGCACAAGTCCGTTTTCTACGCTTTATATACTTTGAATCGTGATAATATATACTAATATATTTTTGATAAGTCGACACATTCAATAACGCTTAAGACTCATTTTTGACTCGTAAAAAGTTAATATAACATGCTGAATTTTCTGGATTTTATATTATTGCCAAATTTGAAAATAGCATAACTTCTTCGTTATAATTGCTTTAACTGTCCTCAACCACGCTTTCTTTGAAGTGTATTTTCTAAATATCTAGCCCAAAATATTTTAAAAACTGTCGGATTTTCCAGATTTCAAAAATATGGACAGACCCTTATGTAAACTTGTCGAAATGAGTTTTTCTCGCGCCAAACCTATTCTAACCAATTCAAAACAACTCCGAAGCTATCCAAATCCTACCATACACCTTCTTAGGGTGTCATGGGTTCCTAGACCTTACCAAAAGTGATATGTTTCAAGGGATTAATTATAGGATAATTATAACTAATAATATGTAATAAAAACATTAAAAGTGGTATAAATTCATATGTAACATGCATGTTTTCTTGCAAAAAATGATGAAATAACATAAAGATGAATATGAAAAAGTTATGAAGATCATGAGATGCTTACTTGAATGATTATGTGAAAGAAAGTGATGATTAACCTTAATTAATCTTCAAGGTTTAATCCTAAACCTTAACTAGAACACATAATGGATCTTGTAAATACTTGTAGCTTGAAAAGTTTTGGATTCCTCCATGTTTCTTGAGTTGGCCGGTTCATAGAGGAGAAGAAAGGAGAGAGCATTTTTTTTTTACACCTTGTTAATATCTTGTGTATGTGTTAGAATATATTAAAACTAAATATGTATAAGGGAGTGCATAGATATTTTGGTACAAAAATGTGTGTGTCACCACATGTATGTCGACCAAACTAAAAAAAATAAAAGAGCTTGTATTTTGAGTAGATAAGTACTTGTGTATAGAAGTAAAAGTGTGTTACTTAATATTAATTAGTAACTTGTGTATATATTTAAACATTTAGGTTAGCGTTAGCTAAAATTAAATTTTAACGGAACAAAATAAAATGTATTGAAGTCATAAAATTTATAAAGATTACATTTCTCACAAGTACTGGGTGAATAATTATTCATCGTGTTGAATATACGAAAACCGTTGTAAATATTTATACATAACAATTTATATACAAAATAAATTGAAACCATCGGGTAAACTAATAATATAATTTTTATAGTCTTAAAATGAAAGATAAAAATATAAGAATATTTTGGAAGGTCGGATCAATATTCAAAATAATCTTTAATATAGCGCTTATTTAATAAGAAAATAAACGTTTAATGTAAAATGCAAAACCATGCACGAACCGATATGAAATGATGAATATTGAGTTTGAGAAATGACCGAAAATTGAGAATTGTGACAACCAAAGTTTGAAGTTTACTCAACACCACCGGAAAATGTCTTCCCGGTGGGTTTTGAAAACATCCCATACCTCTCAATTGTTCCAACTCCACCTGCGGAAGAGACACATGTGGATCTTCAAACCACCCCAACGGGTTAGTGAGGCTTCCCTCCAAAGAACTGAAGATGAAGAAAACGGTGAGATTATGGAAAGAAAGACGTGAAGAAGTTCGTCACGCGAAAAGAAGACTGAAGCTCAAGACTCTCCAAGTCAATTACTTACATAATGGAGCCGCTTTCACTTTTAATTGAGTTTGACCTTCAAGCTGGGGTTGGGTCCTCGATGATTTATTTTTAAGTTTTAGTAGTTTTATTTTCATCAATACGTTGTATCTTTAATGTTTAATGTAATTGATTTAACGCTTTAATGTACTTTGTGTTTTAATATTAAATGTGATATGTTTTTAATAAATGAAGTGTTTGTTTTAGTTTAGGGGTTGAAATTGAAAATATGAAATGTTATTGATGTTATCGGACATTATGTTGTGGTTTTGAATTGCGCAATAAATGTTAAAGTTCGGACATGTACAATGACGCGACCTGTTATTGATGTTATTGTGTTACCATTGGGAATGCTCTTAGTATTTCACTAACATTGTTTATTACACAACAACACATATACATGAAAAGATACAGTTTTCTCAACACCAAAATGTTGTTCAAAGAAAATTACGCATAACATATTTTGTTGTTTTCCTAGAAAATTAAGCAATCAAGTGACCATATTTCTTGTATATAACATTTATGTCCCAGAAAAGTCGATACTTGTTTGGAACGAGTAAAATTCAGGTCATTGTAGATGCTTGTTTGGAATGTATGTTCTTTCAAAAAAGTCGATACTTGTTTGGAACGAGTGAAAGAACTAAAAAATAGTTACATTAGCAGTTTTATATGTAGTAGTTATATCAACAATTACCAAGATCAATAAACAGCTTATATTTTACGTTTTTACATTCAGTGAGGGATAATTTTAGTTAACTTGTTTGTCATAAACGTTGAGATTCCCATTGCGCGCCTCATTTAATTTGTAGTCCCAGAACCATACTTTCTTCAGATCGATAATTGTTTTTCCCATTCTAAAAGACGTATATCAAATAGGCAAATTGAATATGGTACTTTCGTGACCTTTTAGGGTTATGAAATTAATTTTCAAATGTCTCGTATTTGTCATTAAGTTCCCTTTATCTAAACTACATATCTCTACTATCTAAAATGGAAAAAGAGTCAATGAGAAAATGTGAAAAGTTGAAAATTGAATTGAAAACAAACGGTAAAATTAATAATGCTTTGAAGAAACCTAGCCGCCTCTCGTTAACCTAAATATTTCATCTCTATTCTCTCTCTCTGAGTTGAACTTAAGCATTTTAGCAAAATACCATATGCTTAAATAGCCACCACTTAAAGGTGGATGGGGTTGTTTCGATTGACTAGGTGGTTTCAATTGGTGACTTTGGTGGTGTTTTCGGTGGTTTTATTGATGGTCTGGTTGGTTTCGATTGATCAACCTGACCATCTGTGGTGTTTTTGTGGTTTTGGTGATGTCTTTGTGAGTTTTTATTATTTATTTATTTTATTTTTTTTTTTTGTTTTTTTTTGTAATGTTTTACCGGATCTTGCCAGATATGAAAGGTTTGTTGGTTTGGTCGGTATGTTTGCTGGTTTTTTTGTAAACATGAAGATGTTCATGTTACTGTGGATGATGTTGCTCTGCGCAAAACACTGAAGTCGATTCATGAAGTCAAAAGGTATCTTCATTCATTCTTTAAATCCACATATTTGGTTTCTTTATGATAAGCATAAGTGTAACAGTGATGGCGAGTTAGATGAAAAGGTCATCATGCGTGAACAATCAGAATCACTCTAATAAATTGTTATTAATCTACTTCTCTTTTATGTGGCTCAAATACAGAATGTATATATGATACTGAAACGAAAGTGGGTAATTAACTTATTCTGAGCCTTTTTAGTATGGACAAACACTATTGTACATGGTTGCTTAATATGTTTGCAATGAAGCATCGTATGAATCTCTTATCCAACACGTCATGCGTTAAGAAACTTATTTGCTATACATGTTGTATTAGATCCTTATACATATATTAACAAACATCAATTGGTCTCTACCATGTGTTTTAAACTATTGAATATTGTAGTTGGAGTCAATAAATTTTGACAAAGGTTCATATCCATCCTTTATATAGGTAAAAATGGGCGGGTGTTACAAGTTCGACAAACTGTCAAAACATGTCAGCTTGAGTAATGTTTAGTGTGGGTCTCTTATCGAGGCTATGGGTTATATATTGCAACATCGAAGCTGGTTTAATGATATTGCATTATAATAGTGCACGTTGATTTCTCAAAATGTTCATGGTTGTTTATGTTAGAACCAATGGGTGATTAATTGTTCAGTTTGATAGCTGACTTGTTTCTCCTCATAAACTGACTCATCTCTTTCTAGAATTCCTTCTACCTTTACTAACATGCTTAAACTTTATCGGCATGGTTTAATGATATTGCATTAGATAAGGACAATTAACATGTCATCCAATAAGGACAATCATGCCATCAAAAAGAAAAATGTTGGCATGATGATGAACAACTAAGCATAATAAACTATAAATTTCTTTCTTTATGATCAAGTTCAATGCTAAAAATTTCACTTGATGTTGCAGACTTGCAGGTTAAGAATGATTTGAGGAAAGAAATCACAAAGACAAAAACAGTTGGTATGCATTAAAAGAGGCCATTTTGATTATTTACTTTTAGATATATGGATCGGTGTGGATTATTATCTTAATCTTAAATGGGCCAGATTGTTTTTAACTTTATTTGTTGGTAAAAATGAAATGGTCATATGGCCTGAACAAGTCCGGTTAACGAGTGAAATAGTATGACAACCTTTGTTGTGAATTTTCTATGCAACATTTAGTTACAATTTTGATCAAGGAAATAGTGTATTTTTATTTGTTGTTGAATTTGTTTTGTACAAGTTGGTAGATGTCTGTAAGTCTGATATTTTTTTAATTCTTTCATAGGTGGTACAAGATTAATAATGATTTGAGTTTGTGTGTCTCTTATATTAGCCAATTGTTTAGTAAATTTATTTACGATGGAATAATATAATTTGAGTCACATAAACTTTCATCGGTGTTTTAAGAGATTTCGTGCTTAAAGTTTATGTCCTAATACTTCAAGGTTGCCTCTTTTGTTGTTTGTTTAGATATTGAGACCACGATTTAAATAATACAAGTTTCTCTTTTATTCTTCTAATCATGAGAAACTCAAGAATCTATTTAAAGGATAAGCAATCGATCACTTTCTTTGCGCATTAGAATCTATTTAAAGGATAAGCAATTGATCACTTTCTTTAGCATTTGTGGAATAGTATATGCTTTATGTTGATTTGTCTAGAAGAATATTACGTAGAACTACAAAGCTATTAGGGAAGCCGGTCAAAGAGTTGGTTAGCGAGGCCTACACCTCAAATGTTGTATATCAAAATGTTGTGTATCAAAATATTTTACGCTGAAAAGTAACGTGCATTGTTAGTTAGTATCTCACAATTTATGTAATTTTTTTTTGGAGTCACTAAATATTTTTATCACGTCGTTGATACATGTTAAGAATTTTTGCTAGAGTTGAATGATCACATGTTACAACCGTTTGCAATTACATTTTGATCTTTTCACGTTTTATTTTGAACGTTATACGAAACAATTACGACAATATCGCATATCGTTAACTGTCTGCCGCTAGGAACCGCTGCCGCTAGGCGCGGGTACTCGCCTAGTAATACAAAAATGGTAAAACCTTGAAAGTGAAAAACTGAAATTAGAGTCAAACCTTGAAAGTGAACAAACTTGAAAGAAAGTGGGTGTTTGGAAAGTATTCAAACTATTTCAGGAAAGTATTCATTAGTGCACACGAGAAGGAAAGTCTGAATTCTTAAATGTATAGAAGAAAATGAAAGGCTCGACACGACATGATACTCGCCTAAATATTTTTGAAAGATACACATAATTGTCAAACTTTACTAATTTCTTTCCAATATCCATATGTGTGACTAATTTATTTCAAACTTTACTAATTTAGGCAATGATGTGTATCTTTGAAAGCTATAATACACAGCCGGCTCTCACAATCTCATTTCTCTCTCTAAACTAAAACACACACACACACATACCAGATGTTACCAAAGACATCACCATCATTCTGTGCCACCCCTGCCAACATCAATAGATTTCGCCACCAACACCACCGGTTCTCTCTAAATCCGGTGTTGTTTGAGTTTTGGTGGTTTCATTGATGTTTATGTGGTCTCGGAGGTATTTTTGGTGATGTTTTACTCTGGTGTTTTGGTAGGATATATATGGATATGGTTAGTAACGTGGTTGGAATTGTTTGTTGGTCTTTAATATATTTGGTGTGTTCAAAAATGTTAAGATCTACATTTAATTTTGTGGTTTCTTGGTTTAAAACTGTTGCCTTACTTGTTAAGTGTGTTTATGGTGGTCTTGGTTTGTTTTTGGTTGTTTGGTTGTCGGATATGTGTAATGTTGCTAAAAAATTGATGTTGCTGGGCTGGTATCTTTGATAAGTTTCCCAGTTTTTATCTTAAGTGATTTTATATGGCATATAATAGCAACGTACTTTCTCATTTGTTCAAATATCAGATACGAACCCAAAAAATTACCACAATACCCATCCAACTTTCAAATTTTGTTTCATTATCATACGTTTTTGCGTCATCTCGTTGCACCGTTAGTCCTTTTTACTAACGATCGTTATTCATCTCTTTGCACAGTTAGTCCTTTTTATATGTTTTCTTACGCTTTCATACGTTTTTATCCATTTTAATAAGTTTTCCCCCATTTTCTTACGTTTTTACTCATTTTAAAACGTCTTCGTCCATTTTTATACGTTTTCAAGCGTTTTATACGTTTTTCTTAAGATTTTATATGTTTTTATATGCATTCTTACATTTTTATCCGTTTTTATACTTTTGTGTCCATTTTAATATATTTTCATCCATTTTTGTATGTTTCACGCTTATATTCGTTTTATACGTTTTCATATGTTTTTGCCCGTTTCTATACGTTTTTGTTCGTTTTTATACGTTTTTATACGTTTTCTTTGGTTTATATATGGTTTTTACGTTTTCATACGTTTTTTCCCGTTTCTATAAGTTTTTGTTCGTTTTTATACGTTTTCATAGGTTTTTATACGGTTTTTACGTTTATGTCTGTTTTTATATGTTTTCTTACATTTTCGTTTGTTTTTCACGTTTTCGTCGGTTTTCATACGGTTTTTACGTTTTCATACGTTTTTACCCGTTTTTGTTCATTTTTATACGTTTTCTTACATTTTTATTCGTTTTTATACGTTTTCATCCATCTTTATACGTTTTTGTGTTTTCATACGTTTTGCCCTTTTTTATACGTTTTCATAGGTTTTAGTTTGTAAGAATACGTATAAAACGGATAAAAACATATGAAAACGTTAGAAAAACGGATGAAAACGTATAAAAATGCTTGAAAAAATATGAAGATGGACGGAGATGTTTTAAAATGAACAAAAACATATGAAAACATATGAAAACGTATAAAACGGATAAAAGCGTATTAAAATTGACGAAAACGGACTCAAACGTATAAAAACGGATAAAACGTATTAAAACGTAAGAAAGACGTATAAAAATGGACGAAAACGTATAAAAACGCTTGAAAACGTATAAAAACGGACGTAAACGTTTAAAAACGTATGAAGATATAAGAAAACAGGCGAAAATGTATAAAAATGGATAAAAAAGTATGGAAACGTAAGAAAATTGATAAAATGTAAGATGACATATTTTTGAGTTAATTACAAACGGTCATTAGTCAAAAAGACTAATGGTGCAACTAAAACGTATGATAATTAAACAAATGGGAAAGTACATTGCTATTACATGTCTAACGGACTAACGGCGCAAAAATGGGATGGGTATTGTGGTATTTTTTGCGTTCGTATCTGATATTTGAACAAATGATAAAGTACATTGCTATTACATGTCATTAACCCTTTTATAAACTGATAAGTTTCTCAGTTTTTATCTTTAATAGTTGTATAAACTACTAATTTTTGAGATCATCTCATATTTTTCATATTTGTTTGTGGATTTATGGTGTTGATTAGTATTTTTTTTTTATCTATGATATATGTTTTAGTTTTGGTTTTGCTTACTTTGGTTACGGTGGTTCTTCAAATCTATTTAGTTGCCTAATTGTGATGGTTTTAATGTTTAGTGGTTTGGAAAATCGTGACTTTGACTTTTTTTGATAGGTTGTTTTTGACCTCATTAATGTAGATCTACCAAGTTTTTGTTGGATTCGGTTTTTTTTTGTTTGTATGTATATTATTTTATAAAGCTACCAATATTATTTTTTGAGGCTGATTTGTTAACTACAAAATATGGCTCAAACTGTGTACATTTTGAGGTTGTTTTGTGAAATACTTTGGTGGTTATAGTTTCGGTTGGTGTGTTTGGTTTGTGTGATAGTTGTTTCTGGTTGTGGGTAGCGTTGGTGGTTTTCAACGGGTTATCCATGAGGTTTTTGCATGATGCATGTTAGCCGGTAGTGTTGCTGAAATCTGGTTGTATGTTTAGAAATGATCAGGGTCGTCCCGTGGATTTGAGAGGGACTATACGCACTTAAATTTTGGCTCCTTAAAAGGCCAAAAATTTACATATAAAACAAACAATTCATCAATATTGCGTTGCAAGTATTTTCAAATTTTCATAATGTCACATAATTGCATTCAACGTGATTTATTCCCTGGGCCATCCTGTGAATTTTGAAGGCTCTGTGCTATAACGAATACTTAGGCGCTTTGAGAAACACGAAAGATTTACATATATATAAATAAAAATTCAAAAATATTAAATGCCCTCGAACATTAAATAACGATGTTTAACAAGTATATTTGTATTACACTGATAGTATTAACGAGAACACCTTTAAAGCTTTTCTAAACTTTGTCACAAACCTATGTTGAGAATATTAGTTTCATAAACCTTTTTGTGCTTATTTAGAAATAAAAGGGCTAGCGGCGCAGCTTGTTGCCCGTTTGTAATCCACCTCTTTGTAAATGTCATATTATAATTTAGATTAAACTCAAACATTAGGGCAAGAGTGTAAAAGCAAGAAACTTTATGGTGCAAAGTTGAAACTCAAAAAAGCTGTCATCTTCTTCGGCCTTGTAACCTCCATAACCTGTTTTTACCATTGCAATAAAACCACTCGATGTTTAACTTAATTATTTTCTTTAAAAATTACTATATCTTACGTTTTAGAGCACATTTTCATCAGATTAACATGAAAAACCTGAACTGAAATACCACTACCGTTAAAAATTTTGAGGCCCTCGAAAATTTGGGGCCCTGTGCGGTTGCTTACTCCAGCCATGCCCATCTGTATGTGCTATAATTCGTAAGTGCCCTATGGGTCTACTCGACTCTAAACATATTTTAGGACCGTAGGTATCACTGCACAAGATGGTCCTTCCCTCTTTTCCAATTCTAATTTTGTTCATTGGTTTGTTCATAAGGCCACTATATCTAGATAGATCAGCTCTTTTGGCTGGAATTAGGTTTAGGCTCGGCAAAGAGCAGCATCAATAATAAGTAGTAACTTTGACGGTTGACACTTTGTATTGTGTATAACGTTTTAAGTTGTTCATATTGTGCCACTGTGCCAGTGACTTTGTATAAGCTTTCAACCCGTTTGTGTTAAAAACATGCACGCCTTTTATCTTGCTGCTTTGCTGAATTAAGCGGTTGTAGATAAATTAATTAGCATTCTGATGTCTTCCTAATGCAGTGTACACTCGGAGGATTGTGATAATTTAGCTTCATGGTTTTATAATTCGGAGAAATAAATTATATGAGCAAGGACAAACTGATACCTGACTGCCCTTACCCTGGATGTTTCTTTTGTGTCATGAAAGAAGGGAATCCGAACAAGCGGACAGCAAGCATCATGAAATTTTTCCGGGAGCTTCCTTCGCAAGATGATGACGGTCAAGTTCTCCCGGTAAGTGGCCTTTGGAATATCTATATCCCTTATTGTACCGCTCATATAATCGGATCTTACACCATGAACATGGAAGATTTTCTTTGAAACTATAGTCAATGATGGTGTAATCCAACCTTTGGTTGAGCTTTTGAGGGGCGGTTGACAAATAGTCGTTGTACGAGCTTTAGGACACTTGGCTACATATGCAAGCACTTTTTTGGCTGAGCAACCATGCCCAATGTTATCTTTTGCTGCAACAACCACTGGGTGCAATAAGTGATGCTACTCGTGGGCTTTGTCTTCATAATCCTGTCAATCGACATGCTAAAAGTCTATGGAGGAGAGCACATGCTTATGATATGTCTGGTTTGGCTAAAGAGAGCTTGTTGGATGCTATTTTGTTTATAAACTAGTATTATACAACTAAAACATGGAGGTATTGATTGTGAGGCGGAGGACGGTAATGTCTATGGTTAAGGGAGTGATGATTCTGAATCGGAGACTGCGAGTGAAAGCGATGTAGGAGATGACGGTAGAAAAGAGATGAGCAATAACGAGGAGGGTGTAGCATTGATATTGTCTTAGAATGTTAAATGAACAATTTACTTTTATGTTTATGTTGTTAATGGGTCATATGGGTCAAAAGGTAACATGTAATGGGCTGGGTCGAACCTTAACCTAAACAGCCTTTTAGGATAAGTTAGTTATTTCTATTTGACAGTTAAGAGTCGGTTACCAATTGAAACGACACAATGGTTGACATCTTAAGTCATGTCGTTTCATAATGTATATATAGGATAGATTGAGTCAAATGTAAACAAGTCCCAACATTCATAATCAATCGAACAATGTTTACATTATTCTGTTTCTACAAGTTTCAGTCTCACATACACACCTAAATCATGGTTAACTATAAGCACGTTTTGCAAAGGAATTGGCTTCAATTTAGGCCTGTGAATAGATACCAACATTGGTATCAGAGCCTCGCATCTGATGCCTGGACGAAGCAAATGCATAGGCACGCACAAGTCGCTCTCAATAAGAAACTATTGCAAAGAGAAACTCCCCCCAAGATGCCACCATGGGGCAAACAGAAAAAAAGTTATCCCTCGAAGGAAAAGAGTTATTAAGGCAGAAAGTGGAAGAGATCGTGTCCTATAATTCCTCAAAGGCACAACCAACTTGCAAAGAAAAAGGAGAAAGCATTGGGTTATCCCAAAAGGAAAAACGGCCATGTTGTTATATGTGCAAAAAACATGGACACGTTTATTGGAAGTGCACGAATTAGAGGAGTAAACCCAAGAATCAGGAACAAAGCATGATGAAGCCAACAACATAAGAAGTACATGAAAAACTCAAATATGGGCCTGACAGTGTACATGTTACCACCGATTATATGGTGGAGGGCTCGGATAAAGGAAGGTGGAATGATATATGATTCGTTAGTAGTGTTTACAAAAGGCACATGAGTCCCACAAGGACTCTATTCAAAATAATGTTAAACAGGTTCAAGATGGAATGTACTGAAGAACAAGAGAAGAAATTTATCTTCTCTTATGGAGTCGGTGAGGCTACAGTAGAAACGAAGGAGGGAAGTTGGTGATACCCAATGTACTCTACACACCAGAGATTACATTGAACGTACTGAGCATCGATCAGTTAGAAGATCAGGGTTTTATTGTGACATATGGTAACAGAACATGCAGTTTAAAGTACATGTTTGATAATGAAAAAAGGCCATTGGAAGTGCAAGATGTTAGCATGATGGCAGAAGATGAAGGAAGCATGGTATCGAGTCACAACAGATTTCTCGATGAATACTTTCGGTCTATAGATCCAAAAGATGAGTGCTTGTTGATCAAATACATGGAGGATCTCAAGATGGACAAAGAAGATGTTCAAGATTACATTGATAATGAATACTAGAGTTTAAATGGGACGCTATACTCCATGAAGATAAAAACTTTCCCTAGGTTTTTGTCTTTCTTGGACTTAATTAAGATTGACAAGTTAGTATATAGAAATTGGGAAGTGTTGGGAAAGAAATTCATGGACAGGTTAGAATGGTTCTACCTAGGTTATTTGAGACAGGATGTGTTAGGAGATTTGCCACCGGTTATTAGGGTGACAAAGGTAGATTTGTTGGGTTTATACAAGTTTGTGGACAGTTTGGGTGGATACATGAATGTTACATTCAACAACAAATGGAACAATGTTGCAAAATTATTGGGTTTGGCACAAGATAATGAGCAAGCAGGCAAGGAATGTTATAAGGAGTATATCGGTATGGTGAAATTATACTACGAGGAAGCACAAAGATCCAAGCATGAAGAACCAGGAAAGGAAGTGGTTGGGAATAGCAGTGGGACTGCTCATGTAAAAGATCCACGAAGTTATGCAAGGATAAGTGTTGAAGTGGATGGTGCACAAGAAGGAACTCCAAGGAAGATTGCACGAGATGGTGTCAAGATGGATAGCAACATGGAAGATACAACAGACGAAGAGAAGGAAGCAAGCACATCAAGTAGTGGTGATTTCATTATCATCACTTGAAGATCAGAACCAAGAAGCATGGAACTTTAACATTCAAGCATTAGGAAGAAGATGTAGCATTGATATTGTCTTAGAATGTTAAATGAACAATTTACTTTTATGTTTAAGTTGTTTATGGGTCGTATGGGTCAAAAGGCAACATGTAATGGCTTGGGTCGAACCTTAACCCAAACAGCCTTTTAGGATAAGTTAGTTATTTCTATTTGAGAGTTAAGAGTCGGTTACCAATTGAAACGACACAATGGTTGACATCTTAAGTCATGTCGTTTCATAATGTATATATAGGATAGATTGAGTCAAATGTAAACAAGTCCCAACATTCATAATCAATCGAACAGTGTTTACATTATTCTGTTTCTACAAGTTTCAGTCTCACATACACACCCAAATCATGGTTAACTATAAGCACGTTTTGCAAAGGAATTGGCTTCAATTTAGGCTTGTGAATAGATACCAACAGAGGGGAATGCATACAAGAGCAATAAACTTTCTGCAAGAGGTATCATCTTTCACTTCTCTTATTCCTATCAAAATACTTTTTACTTTTTGACCCGTACGCAAGATGTCACTCATGTTCACATATTCACTTAAAAACCATGCCAACAATAAATAACATCGACGTGTTACTAGTGAACATATGAGACTATATATAGAAGATTGAAAATATAAACCGAGGGTGTGTCATCCCCTCCACTCAGCCTTCTCTAGATTATACTGATGCATGGGCTGTACTGAATTTGAAAGTAGCAGAACTTAAATTTACATGGCATTAAGCATCGAAATCTACAGGAAATATTACTGTCTATGTATGCCACTTGGGCTACGCCACCCGTCTATCTATTGAAATATAGGTCCAGAGTAATTCAAACATTTTAATATCTATCGTTCATCATAAAGTGTACTAGGTCCAGCTATAACAAAAGAAAGAGATTTTAATGGCCACATAAGTAGTGCAAGTTTTATACAGTAATAAATATTGTGTTAGTGCAATGACAAGAGCGTTTACGCTGTTTATGATACTCACCGTGGTCTTTAGTTCAACCCTTTATAGGCGTTGATTTATCAACTTTTTACTTTAAATAGTAACTCACAAATGTAGGATATGCGGATTACAAGGATAACACTAAGCAATACTGACACTTTATTTGTCGAAACCTCTAATGTTAACCTATTGTATTACCTTACTTATACATGTGTGATGAATAAGTACCTCACACCTTTTAGGAAGTACAAGTTTAGAAACACTGCTTAGATTAACATCCTAATGTCGTCATTACTGAAAAAGACTAATTTGTTGCAGGCATTTCTTGGAGTTGCCTCCTAAAAATATACATATGTGAAAATTTGTACAAAGACCATGACTATTTATCAATGTTGGTCTTTCTTTTGGTTCTATTATATAGTTTTAGACAAGATGTTTATTACTTTTTTGTAGTATTAGAACTATGAATCTGAAAAACGAGGGGGTATACACATAATATGGTGTTGAATCGTGCAAATCCGTATATTCTCACTTTTATTACTTGATCAGCCCATCAATCATCATCTACAAGTCATGGGAACATAAGGCATAGAATCGGAAGTTAACTTTGTGGAAGTTAGTGTACAGTTGGCGATAATGGATTAATCTTTTAGCATAAATAGGATCTACTTTCAGGTAACTGTGCCTAATAGTTTATAGGAAACAAGGTGATGTGATCCTGTAGGAGTTTACAAGTTTTGGCCCCAAGTTCTAGTTATTTTTATGGCATCTCTGGGTTTTACCGTGTGACATTCACCCAGGCTAAAACTGAGCATCATGCACCAACTTAGTTATAGTGCTTGGTTGAGATTTACGAACACAGATACAGTAAACTAAAATTATACTATCTCCGTCCTAATTTTATTGTCCCCTTTGACTTTGACCAGTCTTTCTTGTTCAACTTTGACCATAAATATATTTATTTGTGTTATATAATACTTGATGAAAATTATACCAAATGAAAATACATTTAAAACCTAATATATTCATATATTTTTCATCAAGTATTATATAACACAAACAAAAATAATTATGGTCAAAGTTGAAGAAGAAAGACTAAAAAAGTCAATATGGGACAATAATTTTGGGACGGAGGGAGTATCTATCTTTGATATTAACTACCAGTTATGCTATAATTAAACATGCATCTACATGATCTTTGACAAATTGATATGTATATAACTTAATGACCTAATTGTTAAGACTATACCGCAGACTTCCTGACCCATAATGAAGATGACGCCTGTGAACCCATTCTGTTCATTCGCCAACTCTATTGGTGTCTTTTTTACTCATTTTGTTTTTCCATTCAAATATGATTATCTAAGCTTCATGCATGTACATGCACACGCAGATGGTTAGTTACACGTGTTGTTGATTCACATTTGTATGAACTACTTTCGTGTTGCAGAAATGAAACGTCGATACAATGTGCAATCCTTAGAAGATGAATAGTGATACTAATGGTCAGGATGAGCCATGGAAAGAAGTCCTTCCTGTTCCTGCAAAGGCAAATGACCGTTGCTTTGCTTGGGTGTTTATTCCTTCATGTTCCTGGAAAGAAGTCCTTCATGTTAAAAATGCGATTGCAAGAGTTTGAAAAGAAAAACCGATTTCAAAGAACTGTACATTATCATTTCCTCATGTAATTTTGGTGTGTAGCTTTTTTTCCCTAAGTGATTGATACATCGCAACTTTCTTTTCTTGGTGTCTGCATGAATTGATTTGAGATGTGGTTACTACAATTATCTCGCGAATTTGTTTACATATGTTGCTATATTTAGGATCTTAGTTCATGCTTAATACACATATGTTGCTAAAATTAGGATCTTAGTTCATACTTCATACAAATAATGTTTTGGAATTGTTGAAATGATTTTGTTCACTTTGTTTCTTTTGTAAGTTCTTCGACATAATGTTACTTGGTTTGAAGCTGCAAATTGGAATTTTCGTACGTTCTGTTAAATTCAAATATACAATGTTTCATGTATGTATCAAATCAAACTACTTTTTATATGTGATACTTTTATACTTGTGCAACAAAGATATATAAATTCTTATGTTTTACAAATGTGCATAATATTCATATTTTAACTTTATCTATTCATTTTACTGCCTATAATTGAATGTGCATAATATTCATTTTTTAACTTTATCTATTCATTTTTACCGTATGTGTTAAACATGGGTTATGAGCTAGTTAAACAAATGAACCGAAAGTAACATAGCTACTAAGGAACAGATTGTTAGCAGTCTCCTAAAGTGTATTTTAAGCGAATATAACACGCTAAATATTGCCATAATAATAAAAAATAACACACCAAAATTTGCATTTGAAGCGATGTTGAGCTTGTCTGCATTATAACACCCAAACTTTCTTTTGAACAGCAAAAAATACTCACTTACACTACATCTATGTCTGTGATGGAACTTGTCTGCATTGTAACACCCAAACTTTCACATGGTATCATGGACAAACGGACACTGCAATTAAAAAAATAAAATAAAATACTTGAATAACAAAAAAAAACAGAATAAACTACTTTATTAACCTACAAAAACACGATAGCTAACAGAAACATGGTTACATACCTCTGCAGAGATATGTGTTATCCGGTATATGGTATCGTGGACAAACAGACACTACAATAAAGAACTACTTGATTAGCAAAAGAAAACCAGAATAAACTACTTTATTAACCTACAAAAACACGATAGCTGATAGAAACATGATTACATACCTCACAAACTTCTTTAGCTTTAACATGCTTCGTATACTCTTGCCCATTGAAAATGTGATGAGCAACAATGACGTAGGAAGCCTTTTTTTGCCGGTATTCTTAACAATTGTTTTAACCTGTAGACAAAAGAGCACCACGCACAAGTCAGTTTACAAGCAGCCTCATGATTTCTTTTGAATGTAACACAAGTCTTTGGGAAAGTCCAACCGTGAGAGGTACTCGTTCCGTACCGATAATTCGATGAGAGGCCCATCATCTTACTAAAGGTCAATCGACAGTTATGACACCAACATGATCGAAAATTGGTCTAACGCCTCTCAGATCGCGCATGATTATATAGCTGCACAAGACGATGCAAAAAATGGAAGGGAGATGGTTACATGATTCAGATACTACTTGCAAGCAGTACTATTTAAATGTGTTGAGACCAAATCCTAGGTTATGCAACTTCTTGGTCCCACTTAAGTGCAAACTATGTTTTAAGGTTTGTTTTTTTACCTTTTTCTTTGGGTTGTTATACTTTGCCAATGAGGTATGTAACTGTACTGTGTATATGTTTCGAAACATGATAACTGATAAACAAGTCAAAATACATATGTGTGTCAAAACACTTGAGGACCCATAAACTGTTTTACTTTGGAATGTTTGCATTCTCTTTGCTTTTCCTTATATCACGAGAAAGAATCACAGCAGCAGATGAGATTGGTCCTTGACGTTCCCAGACGCTTCCATTGACTTCTTCTACATTGCCACCAGCAATAGAACTTGAACTAGAAATAACAGCAGCTGAGACTTGGAACTTGATTGATTTCCTTCACTCCTACATTGCCACAACTTGAAGTAGAAGACTCCACATTTGTCTTGTTTTGCTTCTCAATCATTTTCACATTTTCTTCGGTTTTCCTATGAGAAAATTATAAAATAAGATAATATAAAGAAGCAATAACCGTTAAGTGTTGATTTAAAACATATGCATACCTTTGGTTGAGAGACGTATAGAAAGCACCAACTGTAACAGGGCAGCACACGGGATACGCAAATCGAAATCAGAGCCATCCTAAAACCCCGTCTTAGCGTCGGCGGACCTGTCTTGGGCCTCCCTAAGAACAGCTCTTTGAGCTTCAAAGTCAGTTATGGCAAAACCCAACAGAACCTGGAAATTATAGACATCGGGTTTGAGCTTTTCAACCTCAGAAGGTAAACCTTCATGCTCGGCTTTCATGAGCTGCTTATAATACTTGAAAACCTCAACTTGATTCCAGACAGGGTTCCTACACCTTAGCACAACCAGAGAAGAATCACCCGCCTAAAAAAATACACCTTAAACAGATTAGAAGACCCGCTTACCGATTAAAAAAATACACCACCCTAAAAAAAACTACACGTGCAAAATTCACGAACCCAATTAAAACAACAGCCTCAAAAAATACGTGTAACATAACCCGATTTAAACATAAAAAACCACAATGACACATGTAAAAACCCTGAAAAAATACGTGTAAAAAACCCAAAACCCGAACCCGATTAAAAACCCTATTACATATTTTTGACCCATGAGCTCGATTAAAACAATAAGTGCAAAAACCAGAACCGGGTCAAAGGTCCGTATAAACATGAGCAAGAACCGTTAGTTAAAATAACGTTTTTGAAAATATATAAGGTAAATTTGTTATAAACATAAATAAATAAAAAATAAAGTAATGATAAAATAAAATACCTCGCTGCTGACAGAGATGTATTCGTCTGCCGTCCACTTCACAGAGTCTTCACTCTTAACCCCCTCGTACTGCAAAAACATAACCCATTTTTTGAATTATCTATGCTGATGATGCGTAGGTTGTACACCGAACCTTTATTTTTTATTTTTTTACTCACTTGTTCTTAAAACTGGTTGTTAGCTTGTTATACATCTCAATCACGAAATACCAATTTACATGTGTTTATCACAAACTAAACGAATGACTAACCTGTGTTTATTATTATGAAAGTAGTCTAGTCCACAGGACAAGAAGAGCTCGATCGACTGAAAGAAATCAAAAGCCATAAGGTAAGCAGCAGATGACTGATTTTGATGGAAGAGAAAAGTAGTAGAGAGATAGTTGGAGAAAGGGGGCTGATGCTTAGGGTTTGCACAAATAAGAGTGATAAATTGGGCTACATTATTCTATTGGGCTACATTATTGTATTGGGTCGCCCTTAAACTTGTGTCACGTGAAAACATCCTATCATTTTGCTAAAAAAATTCAAATAAAAAAGGCGTGTGAATGGTAACGTACAAGATTAGAGACACGTGTGAGGTTCAAAGTTTATCCTGGAATGAATATAATGGCTAATACTCTAAAAGTTCATTTTGGAAAAAAATACATGCGACGTCGAAGTTTGTAAAGTAGTACTAGCAATGGGTCGTTTAAAAATTTTCTCTTTTATAAATAAATCTAACAGAACTTTTAAATCTCTACATACAAAAATTCCAATTTGTAGCTTCAAAGCTAAGTAACATTATCTCGTAGAATCTACAAAAGAAACAAACTGAACAAAGTCGCTTCAACAATAAATTTAGCAACATATGTAAGCAAATTCGCGAGATTATTATAGTAACCGCATCTCAAATCAATTCATGCAGACACTAAGTTGTTCATGAGTGTGAGAGCGTTAGAGTTTAAAAAGTCCTTCTACAATCAATATTCAGTTGTAAGAAGACGTGTTCTAGGTTGTTTGATTGTAAGGTGCATTGTTGTGATGAGGTTGTGTCATGAGGGTAAGTGTCCGCCTTGCCGGGCTAAAGGGGTTTATACGTGTCAATGTGGGAAGGTTAAGGAGGAGAGAGATTGTTGTGAGCGGGTTTTTAGGTGCGATATTGAGTGTGGGAAGCATTCGTGTAGTAAAGGGTGTCATAAGGGTGAGTGTGGTAAGTGTCCATTGCAAGGGAGAAGGAGGACGTGTAGTCCATGTGGGAAAAGGGTTTATGAAGGAATGGTGTGTGATGGGACTTGTGATTAGAAGTTGGAGTGCACGATTCATAGGTGTCCGGAAAGGTGTCATCGTGGTACGTGTGTTGAGATGTGTAGAATTGTTGTTTGGAAGTCTTGTAAATGCGTGAGCGTGTAGAAACAGGTATAAAGTTGATCGCTTTTTGAATAACTTTTTTTTTAATTGGATATGGTTGTTATGTAGTGGATATAAACTGAATTTAGAATAGGTTCCTTGTTATCAGATGTAGTATGTGAAAGGAAATGTCAACGTGTGCGTGATTGTGGACACCATCCTTGCAAGCGGAAGTGTTGTGATGCTGATTGCACTCCTTGTTCAGAGGTATCCCATATGATAGCATTCACGTTTTGTAACTGTTGTAATGGCATACTTAAAAGTCTATTGTTTATGTAATTTGGACATATCATATATGTGACAAGAAGCTACGATGCAATAATCACGAAAGCCCATCGCCTTGCCATACGTAACTTATGCTCTCTTAATAGTCTAGAAATAATATGTGTATGAGGATTTGTAATAGATTAGTTGGGTGTTTGGTTATAGTTGACATGGGTTGCTATGATAGTGTTTGAATGTGTTTCTGTTGTTTGAAGGTTTAACAATCAGATAACAGTGTGTTGAGCGATCAGAAAGGCTTAGTTTTATAACCTCAAAATTTCTTATAATAATAGTAACCGTATACGGGGAAGCATTTAAGAAGTTGCAGGAAGCCTGTAAGAATATTGATTATTGGAATGAATTTGAAATTACCTACGGATCTCTACCTCTCAGTATCTGATACTTATTTTTCAGTTCTAGATCTTATACTCGAGCACCCTTTAGTCAGCCGGTGTATCTTAAACTTCTCTTCTTCTTGAATGTTAAGTTGAAATCCGGATCTTATACTATTATTGACTTAGTTTCATTCTTGTAGAGGTGCTTGTGCTCCATGTCCTGTAATTATTGACTATTTCATGTTTCGATCTGTGGTGAGACGCGCTTTGAGGTGAGGTTTGAACTTTATAAATTGTAATTATTCATATCCTATAACCATAATGTGTTCATCTGTACAACCATTTTCGCTAGTGATCCGGCTAGGATAGTGTAGGAATATCACAGTTTACCTACTATCATAATTGAAAAGTGATGATGTCTCTTTATTGAAATAAAGATATGACATTGTAGCCCTTGGTTTCGTAATGGTGGCCAACTGGCCACTTGCCGCACGGAAAAATGCATGATGAAAATGGGTCGGTCTGAACCAGTTATACAAGCCGAATGGATGGTAGAGCAGATTGTAGGGGTCAATGAGGGTTCTGGTTTTATATATTTCCCTGGAACTCCAGATGGCCCACTGGAGTGTCATATGTATCGCGCTTAACTATTTCCAACGAATGCATTAGAAACCGAGCATATTGTGGTGCTTGATCATCAGATGCAGAAATTTGTAGATGTTCATGACTCACTGGATTCACCCCCTACAGTATCACTTTGCTCCTTGAATGATGGAAGCTTAATTATGTCTCTTTATGAGCAACAAGCTTCTACAATTCCAAGAGTTAAGAATCTGCAACTCCAGCCTCCAAAAATCTACCATATACAAGCAAAAGATGGTACCATTCTATACGGGGCTTTATATAAACCTGATGCAGAAAAGTTTGGACCTCCACCATATAAAACTATACTTTCCGTGTATGGTGGTCCTTGCGTACAGCTTGTCAGTGATTCAGTATCTTAGAAGTAAAGGCATCCTAGTATGGAAGGTTAGTCCCCAACCTTAGCTACTATCCTAGATTCTGCAAATATGAATGAATGGGTGCACTATGAATCCTGATAGCACTTGATCTAAGTGTGGTCGGTTTGACCTGTTTTCTTTTTAGTTACATAATTTTTTACTCTTTCGTCTATTGATTTGTTAGGTAAGTTTCTTAAATTTTTTGTATCTTGGTGTACATTTCCAGATGGATAACAGGGTAGTTCCCGGCGAGGACTAGCATTTGAAGCTGCAATGAAGCACAACTTTGGGCGTTTTGACGCTGAGGATCAGGTTGATGGAGCCGAGTGGCTGATCAAACAAGGGCTAGCAAAAGCTAGTAACATTGGATTGTACGGGTGGAGCTATGGTGGATACCTCTCCACCATGGCTCTCTCAAGGTTTCCGTATGTTTTCAAGTGTGCCATTTCGGGTGCACCTGTTACCTCGTGGGACGGTTATGATTCCTTTTACACAGAAAAGTACATGAGTAACGTCATTAAAAATTTGCTCAGAGTTCACAAGAACAACACAGAGTGACCATTGACGACTATCACCTGCCATAAAGCGTGTAAAGTATGGGTGTCAAGGATCTGGTTGTTGGAGAAAGAATAGGTGCGCCCGGGATCTTTAGAGGAGCTATTCAATCTCTCCTCTCCGCATTGATACAGTATGTATGAACTTATTTGCCCATAAAAATATTTTCTTCTCATATGTTACTACTTGGTTGCGTGAAAACAACTTGTGACATGTGAGATGATGATTATATCAGTTACGTAAATAAAAACAATTTGTGACATAAAAATATTTATAATAGAAGAGCATAATGTTGTTTGGGCTCTTTTTTTAGCCTAAAATCATTTTATACATTTGAAGATTTCAAAGAATTACACAAAAGTAAATGGAATTGGGACATAAGAATCAAAACATCCCAAGTGTATAACAACCACCATAGCAAAAAATACTTGCAACAAAACATAATAATATGGAAAGACAGCAAATAGTTCACTTGAGCTTCGCTAGAGTTATTCACATCCAAGGCCATTGTATCACATAGCTTGTCTCATCTCCAAAGTAAATGATATAGTGGCCCTCGATCTTTTGTTGAAAAACACTTCCTTGTGATTTCCAAAACACTTTTGGAACCTTTGTTTTCTTTAAGACGATACTAAAACATTGTTGCATTTCCCAACTTCTTCTTGACATGGAGCATGATTAGGCTACTCCGCCTTTATGACAAAAACCTTTTCACGTTACCACTCTGGGTACTTTGACATTAGAAAAGATGTAATCCTTGAATGTGAAGCTCATGACCTCTTCTTGCTCTAGGGCCTCATCAGCCTCAACAATCTTTTTTACATACACGCCCATCCGCAGATATATATGTGATCTTGTGATCTGGTACATGGTATCGTAAACGGACACTGCAATAAAGAAACTACTTGATTAACAAAAGAAAACCAGAATGAACTACTTGATTAACCTACAAAAACACGATAGCTGATAGAAACATGATTACATACCTGACAAACTTCGTTAGCTTTAAAATGCTTCTTATACTCTTGCGTGAACAACAATGTCATACAAAGCCTTTTTGCCGATACTCCTATCGATTGTTTTAACCTGTATACAAAAGAGCACCACGCACAAGTCAGTTTACAAGCAGCCTCATAAATTCTTTTGAATGTAACTTCAAAAGTTTTACACTTTGGTCTTTGGAAGCATGTGCCCTTATTTCTACTCTAAAGTTAAACATCTTCTCATTTTCTTCGACCCTTGAACTACCCCATTCAATGTCCTTAATATTCAATTAGGAGTAATGGCCATTACTCATCTTCCGCTCTAACAGGTACATGTGAAGGTTTTCATAAATATCTATTTGGGTCTTTTTAGAAGCATAATTTAGTCAATTTCGAGTCTTAGGATTTATTTGTACTATCAATAAAATAACTTATGTAAAGTCAATGTCGAGTTTTAGGATTATATTATGCTTAACCAAGCGCCATAATTCATTTTCTTTGCCATTACTTATACCTCATAACCCCCACCAAGCCTCCCAAAAGTATGAAATTAAAGACTAATGATAGTGTAGTGCATAATTTACCCGAGACACGAAATCAAGATGACAATCACGGCGACAATCAGTAGTTAAAGTTGGACAATTAGATGCATGTCGTGGAGGCAGCAAAGGTGAAGGTGGCATGCTGAGGGGAGGCCTGACGAAACCAGTTTCAGTACTGTAAAATCACCTGAGAAAAATACTTAAACATATCAGAATCAATTAAATGCTCTACTTGAGCAGTAATAAGAAATAAAAACATACACGCCCATCTTCAATGATATCAATTATCCGGTACATGGTATGGTCGACCAATGGACACTGCAATAAAGAAACTAGTTGATTCACAAAAGGGAACCGAAATAAACTACTTGATTAACCTACAAAAACACGATAGTTGATAGAAACATGATTACATACCTCACAATCTGCACCTTTCACTTCATGTTTACAAGCTTCCCCATTATGAAAGTAGTCTATTCCATTTGATAGAAATTCAAATAGCATAACATACAACATGATAGATATCAAATATATCGATCTTGGTAGTTCCGAGAGACTTCTATATTCAAAGAGCAATCTTCCGAACCATTAATGGTACCACGGTTGCAACCGTAGAGTTGTGGCTTGAAATTGGAAGTGCTATCTATAATCACTTCATTAGAATTAACATCTTGCAAGTATGCTTTAATTATTAGTGAGCCCTTGGCTGGTACGGCTAGGAAAGATTTCATCAGCGGAATATAGCTAGCCGTTAGCTCATAAGAAGGCGCGGCTTGGAAGAGTAAAGCCATGTAGCACCTTTTAGGCATGGTTTGAGATTGACATTTATATAGAAATTCATCACCATAATAAGCCTGTAAATATCCACGAACTAGACGAGCAAGAGTATCCCATCTGAATTTGTGTCCCATAAACTTGACAGGTCTATTTCTTTCTTGTGAAATTAGCCCAAATAGCTCACCCTCTTGGACCCTCTTGATCCAACCATAGTGGTGTTTGAGGTACGGTATAAAAAAGAGGCCGGAAATTTTTTGTTGGATCGCTGATGAAAATCAAAACAGCAACCACAAATTAGAAAAACAAAAAACTAACACCTACAGATAACTATATACAATAACATGAAAAACAAGACAGATTATAAATGTTGATCAAGTGAGTAAATTTGTTACTGTATATAAATAATTTTTAATGTGATCATTTAACAGGTACTTCGTTCAAATTTAGGCACACATTTTTAACCAAAAAGAAACCCTTCAGACCTATCATTTGTGTACACATTTCTTTACTTCTCGAGATATTTATGTTGCGTGCAAAATTTGAAATAACAACTTAGATTTGTTTATCACAAACAAAACGAATGACTAACCTGTGTTTATTATTATGAAAGTAGTCTATCCCACATGACAAGAAGAGCTCCATCGACTGAAGGAAATCAAAAGCCATAAGCTGAGATGAGAGAATGATAAAGGTGTGATTATGTTTTACAGCTAAAAACCCTACAAATGTTGGTGGTGACGGGTGTGGAGGCGAATAGTTTGATTTAGGGTTGTGGAGTGATAAAAAGTCTTATATATATAGCTATCAATTAGGGTAGTATTATTTGGACTCTATGTTGTTGGGCTGCTAGTCATAAAAGGGACGAATTTTGTTGGGAAGTTTAGAGTGGTGTAATGGTTTTATTATGAAAGGAATGAAATTTAGTTGAGTGTTGTAGAGGTGAGCAAACGACCCGAACGGACCGGACCATGAACCGACCGAGACCGGACTGGACTGGACCGGATCGACCACATTCGGTCCGGTCCTTGGTCTAGGCTTTTGGGCTAATTCGGTCCTCGGTCCGGTCCGGTCCACAAAACGACTATTTTAGCCTTGTTGGACCGGACCAGACCGAAACGACCACATTCGGTCCGGTCATCGGTCTTAGCTTTTTGGCTAATTCGGTCCCCGGTCTAGTCAGTCCGGTCCGGGACCGATGCTCACCCCTAGAGTGTTGGTATTGCACTTAATTATTTTGGATTGAATTTTTTTGTTTGTTAATATAACTATCGTGCTAGTTAGTGTAACGTGTTCTTTTATTAGTGAAATTAAGTTTTAGCTAAATATATTTTTTATTTAAAAATGAAAGAAAAAAAACGACGGCACCAGAAAACTGGTGTTATGCCAGGGAGGAGGATTTTCGTGTCATAGCCAAAACTAGTGTCGTAAGCCAAAAGTGTTGAGGCAACACTACCCTTTCCCTCAGCACCACCTTTAGCCCTTAAACTTGTGACGCGTGAAAAAATCCTATCATTTTGCTAATTAAATCCGCACCCACACACAAAAGTCACGTTATTGTGTTGCCCTTAAACTTGTGTGCCCAAAAACCGAAAACAATACAAATGTTGCGTGAAAGGCAATCGCGTGGCAGTACATATGTCGCGTGAAAGGTCACGTACGAGATTAGAGAGACGTGTACCGTTCAAAATTTATCCTGGAGTGAATCTAAGGGCTAATATGTAAGAAAAAAATACATGCGACGTCGAGGTTTGTAAAGTAGTACTAGCAATCGGTCGTTTAAAAAAAAATTCTCTTTTATAAATAAATCTAACAAAACTTTTAAATCTCTACGTACAAAAATTCCGATTTGCAGCTACAAACCTAAGTAACATTATCTCGTACAACCTACAAAAGAAACAAACTGAACAAAGTCATTTCAACAATTCCAAAACGTTATGCCTATGAACTAAGATCCTAAATTTAGCAACCTATGCAAACAAATTCGCGAGATAATTGTAGTAGCCAAATCTCAAATCAATTCATGTAGACACCAAGTTGTTCATGAGTGTGAGGGCTCTGAGTTTAAAAAATCCTTCTACAATAAATATTTAATTATTGTTTACATAAATAAGTATATATAGGTACATTAAGTCTCAAAAAGCTCGAGCTCGAACTATTGAAAGGTCTAGCGTCATAAAAGCTTGTCCAATGGCACCCGTACCGTGTGCTCTTAATAAAAATGTATATGTACAACGTATCAATCGCTTGTCATAATATGAAGAAGACTCTCCTCATATCATACCGGTTTTCGACCGTTATTTTGTAAAATAATGGTGCACAAATTTAATAAACTGTTATTACTCATAACTCCCTAGAGGGTTTATACATATTTTCACTCAAGAAAAAAAGCTACACACCAAAATTACAGTAGGAAATGATAATGTACACTTCTTTGAAATCAGTTTTCTTTTACAACTCTTGCAATCGCATTTTTAACATCAAGTACGCAATAAGAAAATAAACACACAAGCAAAGCAGCGGTCGTTCGTCTGCCTTTGCAGGAACCTGAAGGACTTTTCCATGGCGTATCACTATTCATCTTCTAGGGATTGCACATTGTATCGACGTTTCATTTCTGCAACACAAAAGTAGTTCAAACAAATGTGAATAAACAAGACGTGTAACTACACATCTGCGTGTGCATATACATGAAGCTTAGATAATCATATTTGAATGGAATGAGAAAATGAGTAAAAAAAGACACCAATAGAGTTAACTATGTCACAAGCAGTTAGAAAGGCCTGTATAAGTACTCTCTATAGGCTCTTGAGCAATTGGTTAATATCTGACCTGATAAAAACCTATGTCAAAGGCAAGAAGGTAGGTCATAAGACGGTTCGACAAATAGAGTGTCATTATTGGCTTAGTTACGGTATGTTATCCTTGTAATCCACAGATTCTACATTTGTAAGTTACTCTTCAAAGTTATAGTTGATAAATTAACGCCTCCACATAGCCGAACTAAAATCCATGTTAACGAGTGAAGTAGCTCAAACTAGTATATGTTGAAGAATTGATTGAGATTTACACCATGAGAAACTCACAGTTCGACATATTGGCCTATGTGTTCTGCTCCAATAAATTAATCTCCCAGGTACATTTGACATTCACCCGTGGGTGACCAACACTTGTTGATACGAAGTATTTATATATTAAATCCGCAACATCATAAACAGTGTATATACTCTTTTCATTGCAATAACTTTACATTCTACGAGAAAAGCTGCACCAACCATGCTCACTATGTCGCCATTGACCTCTCTTTCTTTAGTTACAGCTGGACGTAGTACACTTTATGATGAACGATAGATATTAAAATGTTTGAATTAGTCTAGACCTATATTTCATATAGACGGGGTGGCGTAGCCCAAGTGGCATACATAGACAGCAATCTTTCCTGTAGATTCCGATGCTCAATGCCAGGTAAATTTATGTTCTGCTACTTTCAAAGTCAGTACAGACCCAGCATGCATCAGTTTCATTCTTCTAAATATAGTTTCATAAACTAGTGACACGTCGATGTTATTTATTGTTGGCATGGTTTTTAACTGAATAAGTGAACATAAGTGACATCTTGTGTACGGGTCAAAAAGTAAAAAGTATTTTGATAGGAACAAGAGAAGCGAAAGATGATACCTCTTGCAGAAAGTTTCTTGTTCTTGTCTGCAATCCCCTCCCCGTTATTCCATTCACCATCAATATTGCTCATCTCTTTTCTACCGTCATCTCCTACATCGCTTTCACTGGCAGTCTCCCATTCAGAATCATCACTCCCTTGCCCATAGGCATTACCATCTTCCGCCTCACAGTCGATACCCCCATGTTTTATAGCAGCTTCCCTAAACAACCAAGCAGCGCGCATCTGCTTCTTAACCAACCTCTCAGCATAATCAGGCACTTTATTCTGTCTAGACGACAGATCGGGATCTGTTGACTGAGAACACTCGTTTATAAACAAAATAGCATCCAACAAGCTCTCTTTAGCCAAACCCAACATATCATAAGCTTGTGCTCTCCTCCATAGACTTTTAGCATGTCGATTGACAGGATTATGAAGACAAAGCGCACGAGTAGCATCACTTATTGCACCCAATGGTTGTTGCAGCAAAAGATAACATTGGGCACGATTGCTGTACAGTACAACTCTTTCTTTCTTAGATCTTACTGGACACAACGCTAGTGCTTCAGAGTACTTTGATGCAGCTCCGGAGATATTTCCTGATGAAAAAAGGGAGTTGCCTTCTAACTTTACCACCAATGCTGCAGCTTGTTTTATATGGAGATCCTCTTTCGGCATACTTTTTTCCCATTTCAATCTCTCCCTTGAATGCAGTATTTCTTCAACGTCTTCTTTAATTCGATTACTTACAGAACTACGACCGGTTCCATGTGACTGAATACATTCCTGAAGAACACTGAGAATGGAATCTCCAAGCTTTTTATGATCCCCGAGAGACGAGATCTCTGCTAGGTCCAAAACTGCAGGTGCTGCCTTGTCTATAACCTAAGTAACAGATTATTTCACTTTGCATTAAAAATAATTATCATTATATTTCGTCATCAGTACAAGTCAATAGTCTATTAGAAAATACCTTGTGGCAGGTATTGGGATCTTGGAGCAACCATAAAAGACAATCAATCGCCATATATTGCCAGTCATCTGACGATCGTGCGATATTACATAATGCCTCAATTACACCAGGGCAGCTGCTAACGGGTCCTCTTCCATGTTTATGATGACAGATAGTTCTTAGCAAGCCTATACCCGCTGGTGAATTTTCATTTACGAGTCCACCCCACATAAGAGGAAGTTTTACGAGAAATTCTGGCTTACATATTGTTGGAAGAAACTCGGGCTTAAAGGCAAAACAATTTATAAGTTGAAGAGACCAACACTGTAATTGACTAGCCCATTCCTCGGCTTTCCTCGATTCCATTTCTACACCGCCCATGCCCCGCGTAAGAAGATCACAGTGGTAACTAAGCCTTCTGTCAGCGTACTGATAAAAGTGAGAGTAAACAATCTCAAGAGAACTCATCGCTAACTGGATGCAAAGCTCAAGTATCTCGCCATGACTTGCTACAACAGGAAAAGTGCTTGCATATGTAGCCAAGTGTCCTAAAGCTCGTACAGCGACTCTTTGTTCAACCCAAGTCAACCTGCCCCTTAGAAGTTCAACCAAAGGTGGAATTACACCAGCATTGACAGCAGTTTCAGCAAAATCTTCCATGTTCATGGTGTAAGATCCGATTATATGAGCGGCATAATAAGGGATATAGATATTCTGATCATGAGCCAGCCAACGGCGATTCTTCAAGCCCTTCCAAATGAGCGCTGCCATACATTCAAATATACCCAACTCAATGAACTCTGGATCGTTAGGATGAGCCATAGCCGTATTCCAAAGGCCACTTATCGGGAGAACTTGACCGTCATCGTCTTGTGTAGGAAGCTCTCGGAAAAACTTCATGATGCTTGCTCTCCGCTTGTTTGGATTCCCTTCTTTCATGACACAGAAGAAGCATCCAGGGTAAGGGCAGTCGGGTATCAGTTTGTCCATGCTCATATAACTTATTACTCCGAATTAGAATATTCATAAACCTCCGAGCATACACTGCATTAGGAATAATACATCAATAATCAGATTGACAGACCCACAATAACTTAATTCAGCAGAGCAGGAAAACAGAAGGTGTACAAATGTTTAACACAAAAAGGGTTGATAGCTCATACAAAATCACTGGCACAATGTTATACTCTTTGAGTCTTTGTCGAGCCTGAAACTAATTCCAACCAAAAGAGTTGATCCCATCTTAGAATTGGAAAAGAGGGAAGGACCATCTTGTGAAGTAGTCGATGTAATTAATAATGCTGAAGTGACACCTAAGGTCCTAAGATATGTTTAGAGTCGAGTAGACCCATAGGGCACTTCGGAATTTGGAAGCGTGTCAAAACAAAAGGCATTAAGTGAATTAACGTCAAATATAATTATAGCACATACAGATGGGGCAGTCTGGCTCTAGCAACCGCGTAGTCCATTACTATTAAAAATCTCCTTAAACCTAGAAAACACCTAAGGAGTTCATCTATTCATAGGCATAAAGTCATCATAATTCTTTACCAAGAACACATAGTCATGTTTACAGTCTTATAGATACAACATAAACAAGCCGTATGTAATGTATTACTTAATAATCAAAATTAAGAACAAAATGAAGCTAAATAAAATGAGATAAGGGTTTTTTGACTATTCAAACGAGGCTACCAGTCATTATTTTCACACTAAAACAACATCTAAATACCCAATTAAGATAACATATCACAGTAATAACTCATTTCGGCTAAAATTATGACCAATGGCCTCATTCGGAAAAAAGAACCTTAATTTTTACAAGATTTCAAGTTGGGTAACCTTAATCAAGTAAAAAGATAAGTACCCAGAATCAAAATTTGCAAAAAGTAACTACCTTTAGGGGGTGTTTGTTTAAGCTTATATGTGTGGGCTTATGAGCTTATTTGATTTTGAGACTTCCCACAAGTCTCAAAATATGCCGGAAAATTGGGGCTTATGAAATATAAGGCGAAATCAAATAAGCTCATAAGCCACATATAAGCTTAAACAAAAACCCCCTTATATAAGACGAACACAAAATTTGAACTTGGGTATCCTTAACCAAGTAACAAGAAAAATACCCATTATCCAAATTTGCAAAAAGTAACTACCTTTACATACAAGAACCTAAATTTTTACAAGATTTCAAGATGAGTACCCAGAAGTTAAATTTGCAAAACGTAACTACCTTTACATAACAAGAACCTTAATTTGCACAATGTTTGAACATGGGTATCCTTAATTGAGTATCCAGAATCAAAATTTGCAAAAAGTAGCTACCTTAATTTTAACAAGATTCCAACTTGGGTATCCTTAATTAAGTAAAAATATAAGTACCCATTATCCAAATTCTCAAAAAGTAACCACCTTTACACAACAAGAACCTTAATATCCACAAAATTTGAACATGGGTAACCTTAATTAAGTAAAACGATGAGTACCCATTATCCAAATTTGCAAAAAGTAACTACCTTTACATAACAAGAACCTAAATTTCCAAACTAAACAGCTTATAAAATACCCAATTAAGATAATATAAGTCATTTCAGCTAGAACTATGCCTCATTCGCAAAGCCGAAAAGAACCTAAATTTCAACAGGATTCCAACTTGGGTATCCTTAATCAAGTAACAAGAAAAATACCCATTATCCAAATTCTCAAAAAGATTCCACCTTTACACAACAAGAACCTTAATATCCACAAAATTTGAACATGGGTAACCTTAATCAAGTAAAAAGATGAGTACCCATTATCCAAATTTGCAAAAAGTAACCACCTTTACATAACAATAACCTAAATTTCCAAACTAAACAGCTTCTAAAATACCCAATTAAGATAATATAAGTCATTTCGGCTAGAACTATGCCTCATTCGCAAAGTCGAAAAGAAGCTAAATTTCAACAAGATTCCAACTTGGGTATCCTTAATCAAGTAACAAGAAAAATACCCATTATCCAAATTCTCAAAAAGATTCCACCTTTACACAACAAGAACCTTAATATCCACAAAATTTGAACATGGGTAACCTTAATCAAGTAAAAAGATGAGTACCCATTATCCAAATTTGCAAAAAGTAACCACCTTTACATAACAATAACCTAAATTTCCAAACTAAACAGCTTCTAAAATACCCAATTAAGATAATATAAGTCATTTCGGCTAGAACTATGCCTCATTCGCAAAGTCGAAAAGAAGCTAAATTTCAACAAGATTCCAACTTGGGTATCCTTAATCAAGTAACAAGAAAAATACCCATTATCCAAATTCTCAAAAAGATTCCACCTTTACACAACAAGAACCTTAATATCCACAAAATTTGAACATGGGTAACCTTAATCAAGTAAAAAGATGAGTACCCATTATCCAAATTTGCAAAAAGTAACCACCTTTACATAACAATAACCTAAATTTCCAAACTAAACAGCTTCTAAAATACCCAATTAAGATAATATAAGTCATTTAGCTAGAACTATGCCTCATTCGCAAAGTCGAAAAGAAGCTAAATTTCAACAAGATTCCAACTTGGGTATCCTTAATCAAGTAACAAGAAAAATACCCATTATCCAAATTCTCAAAAAGATTCCACCTTTACACAACAAGAACCTTAATATCCACAAAATTTGAACATGGGTAACCTTAATCAAGTAAAAAGATGAGTACCCATTATCCAAATTTGCAAAAAGTAACCACCTTTACATAACAATAACCTAAATTTCCAAACTAAACAGCTTCTAAAATACCCAATTAAGATAATATAAGTCATTTCGGCTAGAACTATGCCTCATTCGCAAAGTCGAAAAGAAGCTAAATTTCAACAAGATTCCAACTTGGGTATCCTTAATCAAGTAACAAGAAAAATACCCATTATCCAAATTCTCAAAAAGATTCCACCTTTACACAACAAGAACCTTAATATCCACAAAAT
The DNA here is from genome assembly GCA_910596185.1 of Chrysanthemum makinoi. Taxonomy (NCBI): domain Eukaryota; kingdom Viridiplantae; phylum Streptophyta; class Magnoliopsida; order Asterales; family Asteraceae; genus Chrysanthemum; species Chrysanthemum makinoi. The sequence goes on from OU343217.1 coordinate 305,079,534, forward strand.
TTGAACATGGGTAACCTTAATCAAGTAAAAAGATGAGTACCCATTATCCAAATTTGCAAAAAGTAACCACCTTTACATAACAATAACCTAAATTTCCAAACTAAACAGCTTCTAAAATACCCAATTAAGATAATATAAGTCATTTCGGCTAGAACTATGCCTCATTCGCAAAGTCGAAAAGAAGCTAAATTTCAACAAGATTCCAACTTGGGTATCCTTAATCAAGTAACAAGAAAAATACCCATTATCCAAATTCTCAAAAAGATTCCACCTTTACACAACAAGAACCTTAATATCCACAAAATTTGAACATGGGTAACCTTAATCAAGTAAAAAGATGAGTACCCATTATCCAAATTTGCAAAAAGTAACCACCTTTACATAACAATAACCTAAATTTCCAAACTAAACAGCTTCTAAAATACCCAATTAAGATAATATAAGTCATTTCGGCTAGAACTATGCCTCATTCGCAAAGTCGAAAAGAAGCTAAATTTCAACAAGATTCCAACTTGGGTATCCTTAATCAAGTAACAAGAAAAATACCCATTATCCAAATTCTCAAAAAGATTCCACCTTTACACAACAAGAACCTTAATATCCACAAAATTTGAACATGGGTAACCTTAATCAAGTAAAAAGATGAGTACCAATTATCCAAATTTGCAAAAAGTAACTACCTTTACATAACAAGAACCTTAATTTTTAACAAAATATGAACATGGGTATCCTTAATTTGCAGAAAGTAACAACCTTTACATAACAAGAACCTTAATTTGCACAAAATTTCAAGATGGGTATCTTCAATTCAGTAAAAAGATGAGTACCCATTATCCAAATTTGCAAAAAGTAAGTACCTTGTTCACTAACGGCGGTTGACGGCGGAGATCACGGCGGATGGATGTTAGTTTTAGTTTGAGGAAGTGCAAAGAGGTGATGTGAGTGAGGGCCTGTGGGGTTTACAGATTTGAGAATTTTAAGGGTTTTTTTATTTGTTTTTGAAAAGGGTATCCAAAATTTAGGTCATGTAATAATGATGCACTTATTTCATGTTATTATTATTATTATATTTTTTGAACTATTTTCATGTTATTATTTAGAGCACAAGGTATCGTGGATACCAATAACACGTTATTGGTATGCCACCTCAGCGTCACATCATACACCTCCCAATAACTCACAAATAACTAAAACACCCTCCTTCATAACACACTACTAACATGTTATTGGGTCCTACAAAATCCCCACTTAAAATTACCCACTCACTCACAATTAAAAAAAAAAAAGGAAAAAAACACAAAGCATCACATATGGCGTGAGCCATTCAAATGGCTCAAGGGAAGTTTGGCATGCAAATGGCTAAAGGGATGGTAAGGCAATGGCATGTGATTGGTATTGTTTTTGGTTTTGGCATACCAATAACACAAGCATACCTTGTGCTCTTAGGCTACTTGCTTTTCTTTAAATGCTTTCTACCAATGTTTTGAAGCCCGGGTTGAACCAGTTTCGGGAAGAAAAAAAAAGGGCCAAAAAAGTATTGGGTTTTTGGAAACGGGTTAACCGATTAAACTCGTTGGATTTTAAGTGACCCGGGTCAACCCGGTTCACGAAATCAGACCGGCTTGGTTTTTTTCATCTTTTTTTTTTATAGAAAACTGAGCTGACTTGGCTGAAAAAAAATAGTTGTTTTTAATAGAATACCAGGCTGACCCGACGGTCGAACTGGTTGAGGGGGTGACTCGACCGGGTCGATTAAAAATTCGGTTTTCAAAAAGTTGCTTTCGACCCGAGTTTGAGCATTAAAATACTTGGCTCGTGAGGCTCGTGTGCTTTATCGAGTTTTTGATAGTAGTGGGTATGTGTTTGGTATCTTTGTCATGAATGACAATGGGTATGTGTTTGATAGTAGTGGTGGGTCCCTCATCTATGAAAGATTCATTCCTACCTTTTTAGATGTATATGGAATATGGATTATATTTATCATTCATTACCATAGTGGTGGGCCCTCTCATCTTAAACAAACACTTTTAATCACTTTTATAGTCATAGTTTCATTCCCATAGTGGGATACCAAACGCACCCTTAATTAATGAGTTATGACATATAGGCTTACATAATAGACCTACAAATAAGCATACACCTTTGACATTGACAGTTTTAAACACTTTTTCTTTTTTTTCATATTAACCAATCAAATTTTCTATTTCACAAATCATAACTGTAAGTTTATTTTTAAGCACACCATATAGGTTTACAAAATTATTTTTCTTAATTAAATTACTTTTTTATCTTTTTATATATAGATATTCTTTTAAGGTGTAAATATATAGAAAGTTCGAGTGTATTAAATTGAAAATAACATTTAATTCTAGTAAATTTTAAACTTATTTAATGTATCTTTTATTTAATAAGGAAGTTTGAGTGTATTACTTACACGTTAAAATCATGTATTTATAGTTTAAAAGATGCTCAGTGATCACTTATTAGCAAATGCCGATAAATATCTACATGTGATTACTAATTTTTATAAAATCGAGTCAAGCTTTTATTGAGCTTGAGCCCGAGCCCAATTAACCAGCTTGATGAGCACAAATAACAAAAGCTTGTACTATGAGCACAAACAACTTCACATCATCTTTAAGAGCACACGGTACGGGTGTCATAGGGTTTATTGCCTTATGATGCCGTCCTATGGCACGAGACCATACTCGAGCCCAAGTTATAGGCTCGGCGCTAAATTCAGCAGCCAAGCCATCAAGGATTTTTACAATTTTTTTCTTGTGTTTTATTTTCAAAATTATATTGCCCAAGGTGTCCTAAATGAGTGATGACGGAGGGTATATTTTAGTAAAGTTATAGGGGAAAAACTGAAGTGACAAAACTTTTTGTTATAACACCGATTGTACCTAATGCTCTAAGCAAAAAGACTTCATATCGTCTTTTCGAGAGATCCATCTTGTGTGGCATGTTTGTGTTATGGTAAAACAAAGAAACGATAATAAGTGAATTCATAAATTATAAAAGGTTCTTTTTCACCGTCTTAATCCCGAAAACCAATTCCTAGAGGTTGCAACTCTTTTTTCATTACTCGTGTACCGCCAATTTAAGACTCACTTAACAAATATGATTATCGGTTTATTAGCTTAATTTTGTCAATTAAACATCAAATGAAACATAACCAAAAAAAATTAAAAATTGAGAACTTACATTGATTGGATCGAGCAGTTGAACGTTTGTGTTTTTTTGGCTAACACACATGTTCATCAACTCAATACAATATAATACTAATCTCAATTTAAGTGTGCAAAATACAACACACAATATAAAGTAAGCAATGTTTCTTTTTTTACCAATGTGGGACTGAAAACTCATAACAAAGCATACAGCATCATCAGATAATATTATAAACAAACCAAATACATGATAATATACGCATTATATGTTTCGAAAAAACAGACTTGTCTTCATAAATATTTGAGTAAGTGTTGCTGAAATGACTTAAACTATTTATTAATAGCACACATGATATTATCATACCACAACATATATATGTTTTTGTAAATTTAGTATTTATTTAGAGTTACTGTAAAAAATAAAAAAATAAATAAATAAATAAATAAATAAAATAAAAAACTTTAATAATTAAGATGGGTGAACTCATTATTAGAATTGGTTTAGCGGTGATCAACATCATTACCGTCAAGTGAACGTCACATCAGATCTTTTTCCACCATCAACATCAGCAGTAGTTTGTGTGTAAGATTAGGTGTAATGGTCACAAACCCACCACCTCCACACCAGCGCCACATCATCATTCGGCTCACCACCAAACAGATGTAATGATCACCACCAAACCCATAGTTTTTAAAAAATTCGTGCACTATTATTTTATGAAATAATGGTCGAAAACATCTTTTATTGTTTTTGCTTCATATGACAAAACTATTGATCTGTCGCAACTTTCTTTTCTAGCTCCAAACTACTTTGATGTGGTAGGCAATTTTAGCGCCGTCTTTCAAAAAAAGACTTCGTACGTCTCCTCGAGGGATTCTATATTGTGTGGCATGTTTTAGTTATGGGGAAACAAAGAAACGATAATAAGTGAATTCATAAATTATAAGAGGTTCCTTTTACATCAAAAGATCGCCGTTTTAATCCCCAATCAAATCCTAGAGGTTGCAACTCTTTTCATTACTCGTCAAACATTTGTCTTCAGCCAAAAACTTTTTCTCGTTGGTCCAACTTTCGCCCAAAAAATAAAAAATAAAAAAAAAATTGTAGCTTAGCTCCTGCAATGCTAGACGGTTCAAGCACACCCGGTTTCACGAAATGATTGTGAACTACAATGCGGTCGAAATGCATTTGGTACCACAAATTCAAGACCCACTTCACAAATGTATGATTATCGGCTTATTAGCCTAATTTTGTCAATAGAAGCCTCTATAATCTCATTCAATTACTTTGCTCTAGCATAACTAAACATCAAATGAAACACAACAAAAAGTCAAAAAGAAATAAAAATTGAGAACTTAAATTGATTGTATCACATGAAACCCCACTTGTTTCCCCCTTAGGTTTGCCTTCTTGCTCCTTGCGTTTTGGTTTAGGTGCTTCCTGTTTTGCCTTAGCTTTTGGCCCGTATATTGTTTTGCTTTGCTCTGTGCCCCCCTTTTAGTTGGTTTGCTTTTAGGTGTGCCTTGGCTCTTTGTTTTCTGTGCACTTTGTTGTTGGCTTATTTGTGTGTGCTTGTGCGTGGTTCTCTTTCTCCCCTGTATGCTTTGTTTGCTTGTTCGGTGTGCTTTCTTTGGCTGCGTTTTTGCATATTGTTTTATGTCATTTGCTCATATTTCTTTACTTTCTCACCCGCACACATGCACTTGCCGAAGGTCTCGTTGGAAGCAGTCTCTCTACCTACGGGTTTACCCTGGTGTAGGGGTAGGATCTGTCTACATTTTACCTCCCCCATACCCTGCCTCGGCGGGATTGGGTTTGTTGTTGTTGTGTACATGAAACCCCACTTGAACATTTTGTCACATTCTAGCGTTGGTACCAAAAATTCTAGACCCACTTCACATATGTATGATTATCGGCTTATTAGCCTAATTTTGTCAATAGAAGCATCTAACATCTTATTCAATTACTTTGTTCTAGCATGACTAAACATCAAATTCGACAACATAACAAAAAGAAATAAAAATTAAGAGCTTAAATCGAATGTATCACACTAAACAACACTTAAATATTTGTCTTATCCAGTTGTTGCTTAGGGTGGTACAAATAACCCAATACAACACACTATATAAAGTAAGCAATGGTTTTTTTCTTTACTCATGTGGGATTGAAAACTCAAAACAAAACATACACCATCATCCTATATTAAAAACAAGCCAAATACATGATGATATTGACATTTAGAGAAAACCAAAACTCAACTAACGAAGAAAGTATCTTGTACTCTTGTAGTATATGTTTCGAAAAAACAAACTTGTCTTTATAAATATTTTAACAATTAAGTTATGTGAACTCGTTTTGTTAACTGTTTAATTAACCTATTAAATAGCATAAACAATACTATCATAACACAACAAATGTATACTTTTTTTCTTTTTTAATTTTGTATTTTCTCAAAGTTACTACTATATATACCAGCAAAAATTACTATTACCAAAACTTTTAATAATGAAGTTGGGTGAACTCATTATTAGACCGGTTGTAGTAGAGACCAATATCATTATTGCCAAGTTAGCATCACATCATATCCTTCTTCACCACCAACATCACCGCCAGTTTGGTGTAGACTAGGTGTAATCGTCACCAAACCCGTCACCTTCATGTTAACATCACATCACCATTCAGCACACCACCAAACAGGTGTAACGGTCACCACCAAACTATAGTTTTTAATAAATGTGTGCACTATTATACGAAATAACGGTCAAAACAACTTTTATTGTTTTTGCTACTTATGATAGATATATAGCGCAACTTTCTTTTCTTTCCTCGAAACTACTTTGATGTAATAGGCAATTTTAGCGTCGTCTTTAAACAAAAAGAGGAAAAAAAAAAAAAGGCTCCCTAAGTCTCCTCGAGGGATTCTATATTGGTGAAACAAAGAAACGAGAATAAGTGAATTAATAAATTATAAGAGGTTGCTTTTACATCAAAAGATCGTCGTTTTAATCCTTAAAACTAAATCCTAGATGTTGCGTCTCTTTTCATTACTCGTCAAGCATTTGTCTTCGGCCAAAAAAAATTTCTCGCTAGTCCAGCGTTTGAAAAAAAAAAAAACTCTTATTTAAGCTTAGCTTCTCCAATGGTAGATGGTTCAAGCACGCCCGGTTTCACGAAATGATCAAGAACTACGACGGGGTCGAAATTCATTTGGTAACACAAATTTAAGATCCAATTTAAGACCCAAATCGCATAAAAATGCACCCATCTTATGTCTAATTTCAGTTAAAGGTATTACTCTTTTTTTTTTTTTTTCTCAATTTAAGGTACCCAACATTTTTTTTTGTGCCGATTTAGGTTTTTTTCTAACTTCCGTTAACCATTTCGTTAGTAAATTACAAGTTTGGTCCTTAAGTTTGTATAGGCATTTCATGTTTGGTCTATTTTCGTTCGTTTTTATATGTTTTCGTCCGTTTTTACACGTTTTTGTCCGTTTTACACATTTTCGTCCGCTTTTACACGTTTTCGTACGTTTGTGCACGTTTTCCTCTGTTTTTGCACGTTTCCATACGTTTTTGCATGCTTCTGTCTGTTTTTACACGTTTTCCGTTTTATCGCTTTTCACACGTTCCCGTCGTTTTTGCACGCTTTTCCGTTTTACACGTTTTCTTCCATTTTTACACGTTTTCGTCCGTTTTTGCACGTTTTCATTCGTTTTACACGTTTTCGTCTGTTTTTACACGTTTTCGTTCGTTTTTGCACGTTTTTGTCTATTTTTACACGCTATGTCCGTTATACACGTTTTTCTCTGTTTTACACGTTTTTGTCCGTTTTTGCACGTTTTCCGTTTTGCATGTCCGTTTTGCGTTCGTCCGTTTGTTCCGTCTACACGTTTCCGTCCATATTTACACGTTTTCGTCCGTGTTTGCACGTTTTCGTCCGTTTTTACGCGTTTTCGTCTGATTTTACACGTTTTTGTCCGTTTTTTCGTTTTACATGTTTTTATGTTTTACATTGTCCGTTTTACATTTTACGTCTGTTTTAACACATGCAAAAACGGACCAAAAAGTGCAAAAACAGACCAAAACATGTAAAAACAGACAAAAATGTGCAAAAACGGATGGAAACGTGTAAAACAGACAGAAACGTGTAAAACGGACAAAAACGTGTAAAACGGACAAAAACATGTAAAATAGACGAAAACGTGCAAAAACGAACGAAAACGTGCAAAAACAGACGAAAACGTGTAAAAACGGATGAAAACATGCAAAACGGACGAAAACGCGTAAAAATGGACGAAACGCGTAAAACGGACGAAAACGCAAAAACGGACCAAACGGCAAAACTGGACGAAAACGTAAAAGCGAAGAAAACGACAAAAACGACGAAACGTGTAAAAACGATGCAAACGCAGAAACGTGCAAAACGAGGAAAACGTACAAACGCACGTGTTAAAACAGACGAAAACGTGTAAAAGCGGACGAAAACGTGCAAAAACGGACGAAAATGTGTAAAACGGACAAAAACGTGTGAAAACGGACGAAAACGTATAAAACGGACGAAACGAACGAAAATAGACCAAACATGAAATGCCTATACAAACTTAAGGACCAAACTTGTAATTTACTAACGAAATGGTTAACGGAAGTTAGAAAAAAACCTAAATCGGCACCAAAAAAAAAAGTTGGGACCTTAAATTGAGAAAAAAAAAATTAATACCTTTAATTGAAATTGAACATAAGAAGGGTACCTTTTTATGCGATTTGCTCTAATTTTTTCAATACAAGCATTTGTAATCTCATTCAATTACTTTCTTCTAGCATGACTAAACATCAAATGTGTCAACATAACAAAAAGAAATAAAAATTGATTTGTCAATACAAGCATGAGAAAAGTTCATTATACAACTCATATTTGTCATAGAACAAATCAACCAATCCTAGCCACTCATTTCTTTTATTAAAATATATTCACCCTTTTTTTAAAAATTAAATATCTCACAAACCGTTAATCGTTACGTCAAAAAAATCATACAATCTCGACGAGATATAAATTATCTTTCTATAGATATGCATTGTTATATACTTTCGACGAATGTTTTTTTTTTAAATTTCGTTTGTAAAAATCACATGTGATTTGTAAAAATCACATGTGATTTGTTAAAATCATATGTGATTTGATTTTTACGAATCACATGTGATTTTTAAAAATCACATGTGATTGATTTTTCTGGGCGAAAAAAAAAAAAAAAAAAACTTCGTCGAAAGTATATAACAATGCATATCTATAGAAAGATAATTTAATTCTCGTAACGATGGTGTATTTTTTGTAGCTTAAAGATTTATCGTTTGCAAGATATGTTGTTTTTTAAAAAAAAATAAAAAATGTTTTTTTATTTATTAATATAAAAAAATAAATGGCTATGATTGATTGATTGGTTATATGACAAATATGAGTTCTATATAGATCTCAACTCATACAAGCATATGTAATCTCATTCAATTACTTTGTTCTGGCATGACTAAACATCAAATGCGACAACATAACAAAAATAAATAAAATTTGAGAACTTAAATTGGTTATATGACGCTGATCAACACGTGGATATTTTGTTTTATCCGAGTGTTAATTCGCTTATCATACAATATAATTCTAATCTCAATTTACGTGAATCAAGTACAACACAATATATAAAGTAAGCAATCTTTCTTTTCCTTACCGATGTGGGACTCAAAACTCAAAAGAAAGCATGCTCCATCATCATATACTAGAAACAAGCCAAATACATGATAATACTGAGAAAGTATCTTGTAGTATATGTTTCGAAAAAACAAACATGTCTTTATAAATATTTGAGCAAGTGTTGTTGAAATGACTTAAAAATGAAGTTACGAGAATTCGTTTCTTTAACTAATTAATTAAACTATATAAATTAATAACACAAATAATTCTATCATATCACAAGTCAACAACAAATATATATTTTTGTTCTATATTTAAGGCGTGCTTGGTAAAAGGTTTTGGGAGGTGAGGAACGGGTAAGGTATTTGAAAAAGGTGTTTGGTTGACTATAATGTAATGACTCATTAACTCATACTTCGGCCACTACCTAATAAAGTGAGTAGAATGGATTCCTTTCCATTTCCATTTCCTTTTCCTTAGCATTACCATTGTCTTTCCCTTAATTTTTAGAGTTAATTTCATACATGGTTTGTCGGGTTTAACGGAAATAGCCCATAATCTTTTTTATAACGGATCCTCTCCCTTTTCTTAGCATTACCATTGTCTTTCCCTTGACCAATATTTTCGTTAGTTTGACTGTTAAACTAACAAAAAATGACATAAATACCCTTAAAGGTAAGGTCCCTGTGGTTTGTGGGGTATCACGAATTTAGTCCATAATGAATACGTTTTCGTTCGTATTTATACGTTTTCGTCATTTTTTTACGTTTCGTCCGTTTTTCTTACGTTTTCATATGTTTCCGTCCGTTTTTATACGTTTTGTCCGTTTTTATACGTTTTCATCCGTATTTATACGTTTCATTCGCTTTCATAGGTTTTTATTCGTTTTCGTTCGTTTTTTTTCGTTTTCATCCGTTTTTATACGTTTTTGTCCATTTTTATACATTTTCATCCGTTTTTATACGTTTTCGTCCGTTTTATACGTTTTCATCCGTTTTATTCGTTTTTATACGTTTTCTTCCTTATTTATACGTTTTCGTAAGTCTTCATACGTTTACTATTATCTGTTTTCGTCCACTTTTTTATGTTTCCGTCCGTTTTATACGTTTTCATCCGTTTTTATACATTTTCACGTTTTCGTTCGTTTTCCTCCGTTTTTTACGTTTTTGTCTGCTTTTCTTATGTTTTTATACATCTTCATCCGTTTTATATGTTTTCGTATGTTTTATACGTTTTCATCCGTTTTTATACGTTTTCGTCTATCTTTTCGTCCGTCTTCTTAAGTCTTCATACGTTTTCATCCGTTTCTATAAAAACGGATAAAAACGTATTACACCCAAATTTAAAAGATATACATATTTATAGAAGTCTATTTTTCAAATAGATTTAATAATTTATGTATATCAAACATATGTTATATTTTAAGTTATTTTTTAAAAAAATAATCATAATTTCTTAAACAGTGTTTTGAAACGTTGGTCAACTGGTTGAACCGGTTTCCGCCCAAAAACAGGTCAAAATTAACTACTTTCTTGAGTATTTGAAACCCCGTTTGAACCGCCCATTTTTAGCAACCCGGGTGAACATTCCGACCGAGTTTGCTTTTTATATATATATTTTTTTAAATGAAAAAAACAACCAGAGTACATTTAGACTAGTCGTAATGGCATAGTCGACCTTCAGTCGGTCGGCTATTGAAAAGCGTCCCCCACTACGAATGTGCAACCAAAAGCGTTCCTCACCCAAAAAATGAAGATTCGGTCAGCTAAGCGATTGGATGTTTGTGAGTGTTGTGTATAGGATTTATTTATTAAAATTGTTTTAGTGGGGTATGTTTTTTGTGATCGCCTTATTGAGGGCATTTGATATGCATTTGGTTTTAAAAATTAACAAGCTCAAGCTAAATCTAATAATACTCACATATTACATATGGTTTTATTTTATAAGAACTGTAAATATTTTCAGTACAAATATCTTGAACCATTAAACCAAAGGTCTTTTAATAGTACTTTTTGTTGTGTGAAAAGCTTCATAATCAAAGTTTGTTAGAAGCTCTCTAATCAAATAGTTGTGAGTTCAAGTACAGCTTAAGACATGTGAAATAATTTGCTATGTGTATATATTGTGAGATATTTAGTTGTCATTATAAAAATAAACCGTTAAAAAACAAATGAACCCCTTTGCTGGATCAAATCATATAATTAAACAGTTGAAAACTATAAATATTTGGGCACACAAAAATGGCATATATTTAGCCCACAATAAAGCCTAATGTTCGGGTCGGGTCTTCAGTTCAAAATTTATAAAAAATGAAGTGGCCTTCGCAAGCCGAGTTTTTTTCCCAAGAACCTAGCATGATACACGACGTCGTATTTGATGCTAATTCATTTGATGCTAATTCATTGGTCACCCTTACCACTAGTCTTACCCTAATGTTCTACTTTTTCACTTGCTTTCTTTCATACCCAAGTTTACTTAACCACCATGAAAATAATCTAGCAACATCTCCCACAAAGTTCCATCGAAACATGTTTTTTCCGCCTTTTATTTGTTGTTCTTTTTACATGATTTTTACAGCAGAAAAATGAGTAACCGGGTCTAACTGCCGACCCGGTCTTCAAACCGTTGCTCCTAAACTAGTTGACTTAAAAAACGTGATTTTTCCACCTATTAGGTTTTTTCTTTTCTTTCTTTCTTTTTCTTTTTTTTTTTTTTTTTTTTTTGAATACAGGTATAATATGCTGGTGTGGCACTACTTTGACGTAGTTGGCAAATTATGACAAGCAATTGACACTCCAAAACTTTCTTTTCTTGCCTCGAAACTACTTTGATGTAGTAGGCAATTATAGCGTGGGGTTTAAACAAAAACACTTCATATGCCTTTTCGTGTGCAACGAATATAAGACTCACTTAACAAATATGATTATCGGCTTATTAGCTAAATTTTGTCAATAGAAGGTCATGGTGAAGATTATTTCTAAATAGTTGATGGTCCTAATCATAGCATACTTAAACACCAAATGAAACATAACAAAAATAAATAAAAATTGAGAACTTAAATTGATTGTATCACATGAAACAACACACCGAATATTTTGTCTTAGTCAAGTGTTCTTTCATGAGTACAATATAATGGTAATCTCAATTCAAGTGAATCAAATACAACACAATATATACAATAAGCAATGTGTCTTTTCTTTACCGATGTGGGACTGAAAACTCAAAACAAAACATACACCATCATCATATATTAGAAACAAGCCAAATACATGATAACACTCACATTCAAAGAAACCCAATACTCAACGAACCAAGAAAGTATCTTGTACTCTTGTAGTATATGTTTCATAAAAACAAACTTGTCTTTATAAATATTTTAAATTTTTAACAATTAAGTTATATGAACTCGTTTTGTTAACTGTTTAATTAAACTATTAATTAATAGCATAAACAATACTATCATAACACAACAAATATGTATTTTTATTCTAAATTTAGTATTTTGTTAAAGTTATTGCACAAACCAGTAAAAATTATATTATTATTACTCGCAACTTTTAATAGTTAAGTTGGGTGACCTCATTATTAGACTAGGTGTAGTGGTGACCAACATCACTACTGTCGACTTAGCGTCACATCAGATCCTTCTCTACCACCAACATCACCACTACCTTGGTGAAGACATGTAGTGGTTACCAAACTCATCACATTCATGTCAACACCACATTACCATTCAATACACCACCAAACTGGTGTAATAATCACCACCAAAACCATAGTTTTTAATAAAGTTAATCAAAAATCAATTTACTCTTTCATTAAATTATTAAAAATATTGCATATAAAATAATAAACATCACGCATAAAAAACTTAAATTAAGCTATACGTGAAAGGTGTTCAACCAAATCTGCACGAAGGCTTTGATGTGTTTTTGCCGATTTGATTTGTTTTATAACTTGTAGCGTTTGTTCGTTAGTTCGTACGAGGTCGTCCTCACGATATTGTTCCTCCAAATAAAAGTTATGAGGTATCGCCTTTCCTTTGTGTTTTCGAATCATATTATGTAATATGATGCATGTGTACTTCATATTCGTTATTTTAGCAAAAGTCATCGGTCGTGTGAGATTAAGTATTATAGCCCATTTTTTTTAGAACACTAAACGCTCGTTAATATCTTTCCTTGTCGCCTCATGCGTTTGGTTTGCTTATACCATACTCTATTTACGTCACCCTTTTTTGGTTGTGAAATTGACTTAACAAGTGTCATACATTTAGAAGCATCCCTGAATTATTATATACATGGTGCTATATTGTGAACTATTATGACATCGTACACTTAACTATTAGACATGCATATTTTGGCAGTGGGTTGTGAACACACAGGTTGCAAGTTTTGTATGGGCGGAACTTGGAACTGAGTGGATTTACAATGCCTTTGCTTTGAGAACTCATTTGACCACGTGTGCTTGAACACAAACTAGACATATTTTGGCAGTGGGTTGTGAACACACAGGTTGCAAGTTTTGTATGGGCGGAACTTGGAACTGAGTGGATTTACAATGCCTTTGCTTTGTGGACTATTCTAAATGACCAAAAACTTTGCCTTTGTTGCATGAACGCTTTTTAAAAGCTTTACTTGTTAACCAAACTCTATGAACTCACTCAACCATTGTGTTGACACTTTTAGCATGTTTTATCTCGGTATCTAAGGCATTCACTTCATGGCATGCATGTGGACTTATCATAGAGTCGCTGTCGACGCTGCGTCTCATATATATTTTATGCACTTAATTATCGTTTGATTGTAACAAACTCATTTTGGTATATTGGAAATATTTTGGGACCTATGTTTTGTAAACTCGACTATTTTACTTAATCAAACGATACTTTCAAAACGACACTTTAGGTCGTTCGATATAACAGTAACTTTGATGCTATGACAGTCATCCCCGGGAATTCCATTCCTGCAAAACAGTAATTTGGGGGTGTGACAGATTGGTATCAGAGCATCGGTTATAGAGAACTAGGTTGCAACATTGACCCTAGACTATAACTACATCATCATAGCATCTCATCATATCATTATAAGTGCATACTCATTATACATGCGGGCTTATGACTCAACATCTAACATCATATGAGTCGATTAGTCCAAGCATTTCATCGTTACTCCTAAATTATACATAGCCTGATCACCTATGTCTAATTCAAGAAGAATCATGCAATGAAGGGAGTAGTAGTCTCATATGTGTAAGCAATTTCGTAATCGAGCCAAATTTTCAAAAGATTTTCTTCAAACCACTTGTTTCCAGTTTGATCCGAGTGACAGTTCTTGTTTGATGAGTTGCATAGATCAAGCTAGAAACAAGTTGTTGCTCAAACCGATTTAGCCTAATCTCATGACAGTTCTTGTTTGATGAGTTGTGAGATTAAGTAAAAATCGGTTACCTAAAAATCTTTTGAGGGTTTCGCTCGAGAATGGGAAAGCTTGCCTCATCAAACCTAATCATAAGAGAGCATGTCTTTAGGATGGGAAATGGTCACGATAGTACAAGAACGTACCTAGTTGGACGAGTAACTCATATGCATGAGCATTGACATAATAATTTAGACCATACACGAGCATAAACTTTTAGAACCGTTGTCGAGGTTCGGACCATAGTATCATTAATCGAATCACGAGGACGTGATTCCTCTAACCAGGGAAGAATGTCACAATTCTCAATTTCCGGTAATTTCTCAAATTACTATTCATCTCGGCAATTTACTATTCATCGGTTACTGTTCATCATTTTACTATTCATCATTTTCGTAGTCGTTTTGATATTCTGAGAACATATTTCAAAATTTTACTATTCACGAAACACTATTCATTCCTGGAGAAAATTTATATTTCATTAACGTATATTTTTCTTATTAAATAAACGCTATCGTACGATCATTTATTTTGAATAATTGATCCGACACTTCCAAAAATTATCCTGATATATTTTTATACTTATTTTAAGATTATAAAAATTATATTATTAGTTTACCCGGTGTTTTAAATTTATTTGGTATATAAATTGTTATATTTATATAATTACGACGGTTTTCGTAAATACTACTTGATAATTATTATTTCACTTAATTTTTGTAAGAAATGTATTTTTTTTTAATTTTTATGACATTGATATATTTTATTTTGTTCCGTTAAGATTTACTTATATCTAACGCTACCCTAAATACTTAAATATGTACACAAGTTACCATCTATCCTTAAATAACTATACATTACTAATATACATATATATTATGTTATACAAGTAAATGTTTCTTTTTCTTTCTTACATGTATGTCGACACATACAAGTGTGACACACACATTTTATGTCCAAAATATCTTATGAACACCTCATATACTTGCTTCCCTATTATATTAAATTACACTACACATACATGAGATATTACAAAGGTGTAAAAAAAATAAACTCTCTCTACTTCAACACCATAATCGGCCATCACAAGGAACCAAGATGAAATCAAAGATTTTTCATGAACATGTGTTTATCAAACTCATTTAGTAATCTATGTTAAGGTTTTGAAATAAAAACCTATAGATTAATAAGGTTTTCATCATCTTTTTCACATAATCATTCAAGTTGCGGATAGAGATCGCACCTCATTTCAGTGTATCTACTTTTGTCATCATAATCATTGCATCAGGTGAGTTCATAGCCCCACTTTTACTCGTTTAATTGTTTTATAAACTCTTCGGGGGAGATACATGCTCAACTACTTGCTTTTACTTTACATTTATATGAACTTAAATATCTTTTGTTTCACTCTATGTGCACGTAAGTAGATTATGCCCGAACTAAATTGATCACTATCTTTTGAACCCTTCGACATGTATATTTGAGCTCTTTTAAATTGATTCGGACCCTTTAACATATAAGTGAACACTTTGGACTTGATATGAACCTTTTGACATATAATTAAACTCTTTTAACTTATACAAGGACCCTTTTGATATATTTTAAACTTGTTTGACGTGATTTTGAACGCTTCGACTATCTTGAACCTTTTGATATTATTCGAGCTCTTTGACTGTTCTGAACTTTTGAGCTCGACTTAAATCTTTGAACTTAATTATGAACTTTTGAACGGAACTCTTGAACTTAAATACAAACTTATGATTTGTTTGAACTTATTGAACCGTACGTGTTATGACCTTGACCTAAAGTCTCCCATATTCGGAGCATCACTATAAAGTCTCGCCTTATTGGTGGAGCGTTCTCAATAAGTCTCGCCTTAATGGTGGAGCGTTCTCAATAATTCTCGCCTTATTGGTGGAGTGTGCAAAGTCTCGCCATATCGGTGGAGCGTTCTAAAGTCTCGCCATATCGGTGGAGCGTTCCAAAGTCTTGCCTTATTGGTGGAGCGTTCTCAATAATTCTCGCCTAGGTGGTCGAGTGACAAAGGAGTCTCCCTTGTTGGAGCAGTGCAAAGTCTCCCATGTTCGGAGCATCCCTAAATTATTATATACGTGGTGCTATATTGTGAACTATTATGACATCATTAATTAACTATTAGACATAAATATTTTGGCAGTGGGTTGTGAACACACAGGTTGCAAGTTTTGTATGGGCGGAACTTGAACTGAGTGGATTTACAATGCCTTCGCTTTAAGAACTCATTTGACCACGTGTGCTTGAACACAAACTAGACATATTTTGGCAATGGGTTGTGAACACACAGGTTGCAAGTTTTGTATGGGCGGAACTGAGTGGATTTACAATGCCTTTGCTTTGTGGACTATTCTAAATGACCAAAAACTTTGCCTTTGTTGCATGAACGCTCTTTAAAAGCTTTACTTGTTAACCAAACTCTATGAACTCACTCAACCATTGTGTTGACACTTTTAGCATGTTTTATCTCGGGTATCTAAGGCATTCACTTCATGGCATGCATGTGGACTTATCATAGAGTCGCTGTGTCGACGCGTCTCACATATATTTTATGCACTTAATTATCATTTGATTGTAACAAACTCATTTTGGTATATTGGAAATATTTTGGGACCTATGTTTTGTAAACTCCGACTATTTTACTTAATCAAACGATACTTTCAAAACGACACTTTAGGTCGTTCGATATAACTGTAACTTTGATGCTATGACAGTCATCCCCCAGGAATTCCATTCCGCTGCAAAACAGGTAATTTGGGGGTGTGACACTAGATACTAACTAGGCCCCCACTTCTCTAGCAATAGCGAAACTAATACGATTAAAAATATGAACCGCAGAACGAGCCCCAATGTCATGAGTCAAGGAGAAAAGTTTAATACGCTTTAGTAATGTTACCGCCTCTTTCTCAAGTTCTCCAAAAGAGGAAAAAGAAAAGGGGAGGAACCCGTATCCGATATCTGCGCATTTAACCTCATACTTGACACGTTTACGTCGTGCAGCCTCACTAACCGCATCGACACGAAATCAAGCAACCCCGATTGCGTCAAAGGAGACGAACCTGTAAGATTATTATTATTATTATTATTATTATTATTATTATTATTATTATTATTATTATTATTATTATTATTATTTTATTTATGAAAACATCACTTTCATTAGAAACAAAACCAATGGATTACAAGAAATTAGTGGGGAGCCTCGAAACAATCTGGGCTCCCACACCTTTAGCAATAGCAAAACTAATCCTACTAAAGATATGAGCAAGGCCTCCAATGTCTTGAGTTATAGAGAACTTCGGATCCGCTAAGTAAGGTCACCGCGTGACCTCAAGTTCTCCTAAGAGGAAAATGAGAAAGGGGTGAACCCATATCCAATGTCGTACATTTGGCTCCAGTATTTGAATGCTACGTTTGGCGTCAATCATCGCACGACCCGGCACAAAGTCCATCATACTAGTTTGTGTTAGGGGGACGACCCGGTCAAATCGACACATACGCCCCGCCCACCATCCCAAGAATAGAGCAAGATATCTGCAAAGCCGTAGAAGACTTGCTCCCTATCTCCACCCAACCGATGTCAACCTCTTTACGAGCCGAGATCCCGATCGGAACAGATATCAATCAAAGTGTCACGCACTATGTTGTGCCGATGTTTAATACCAATAGTACCGAAGACATGATACAACATGGTCCCCGTAAATATCCCCTGTGAAAACCATGGAGCAAGTTGAACACGCATCGAACTGAGAAGAGGGAACGCCTAGCCGATAACATAATACACATATGTAAGTTCTGCATTCATAGTCTGTCCCAAAATTATCGGGACCACTCGAGCCAGGTGATCAAGTATGGTCTTCCATTTGCGATCTCCATAGGGCCATCTGTAGCAGATAAGCCGAAGGTGGATTCAAATCTTTGGTGACACGTATGCGAAATATAAATCTTCCAATTTCTTCATGAGTTTGGGGGCAGCAATTTCACAAGAGCTACCCAAAAGATCGGTCTCCATTTTCTCGTTAAAACATGTAGGCATCATCAAAGGAAGATCCATTAGCACCAATACCAGATCAGAAGAAGTTCACCAGTAGGGTCGGCCGATTGGAGTCTAGAAGCAAGGAAGGCATAGTTCAAAACATCGCCAGCCAGAACGCCAAGCCCTCCAAATTCAAAGGGAAGAGTGGCGTCCCATTGCCAATTACCAAACCCTGGGCCCAGAGGCAAGGACAATTCGCTCCAACGAGGAGCGAAGTGCTTCATCGAATGAAATCTGAGCACGTTCAAAGACACGGGGGAACATGTGCGCATAGAGAAATACAGCTTGGAAATGCCAGCACATGCACGGAGAAGCAGAACTCACATCGGGGATCATTAAGCTTAGCAACAGCGTCCATAAGTTCAATGGTTTTAGACACTCGTTTCAAAACAAGCTTACTACTAAACTCAAGATCTACGCCAACAGGCCCACCCAACAATTTTACCATGCAGGCCGGGCAATATTAGGAGGGAAAACACCTTCGAGTCTGCTTCTAGGGTCTTCCATTTGCCAAAAAACCTCAGTTTTATCGACGTTGAGGTGCAAACCATAACGACGTTGAGGTGCAAACCTCAGTTATTATTATTATTATTATTATTATTATTATTATTATTATTATTATTATTATTATTATTATTATTATTATTATTATTATTATTATTATTATTTTATTTATTTATTTATTTATTTTTATTCTTTATTTTTTATTATTATTTTTTTTAATTTTTAATTTTTTGTTTTATTTATTTATTTAATTATTTTTATATTTTTTTAATTTTTTAATTTTATTATTATTATTATTATTATTATTATTATTATTACTAACGATCATTTAATTATTATTGTTATTATTATTATTTTTTATAAACAACCATGTTATTAAGATTTAAAAATTATTATTTATTAAAAAAAAATTATTATTAAATTTAAAAATTATTATTTTTTTAAAATTAAATATAATTTATTTATAGCTTACTTTTTTAATTTATACTTTAAAAAATACAATTGTATTTTATATAAAAAAGTTATTTATTTAATATATTAATATTATTTAAAAAATTATTATTATAATTTGATAAGTAATTTATTTATTAAATAATAACTAAAATTAAATTTTAAATATTTTAATATAATTATTTTTTCTCATTTCATGCTTCCAACCAAACATGCGCTAGTATTTGCAGATTTCAATTCCGTCAGATTTTAAATCCTTAAGGATTTCAATTTCTAACATTCCATTCCTTCACATTCCAATTCCTTAAACAGATTCCAATTCCGTCAAAAACATTCTGTGAACCAAACGAGCCATTAGAATTACCATTGTCTTTCCCTTAATTTTTAGATTTAATTTCATAAATGGTCCATGTGGTTTGTCGGATTTAACGGAAATAGCCAATAATCTTTTTTTTAACGGAGCCTCTCCCTTTCCTTAGCATTACCATTGTCTTTCCCTTGACCAATATTTCCGTTAGTTTGGCTCTTAAACTAACAAAAAATGACATAAATACCCTTAAAGGTAAGGTCCATGCTATCAGATTTATTTAGTCCATAATGAATACGTTTTGTCAGATTTATACGCCATTTTTACGTTCGTCCGTTTTTCTTACGTTTTCATATGTTTCCGCTTCGTTTTTATCGTTTGTCCGTTTATACGTTTTCATCCGTATTTATACATTTCATTCTGCCATAGGTTTTATTCGTTGCTTTTTTCGTTTTTGCATCCGGATTTTTATCCATTTTTATACATTTTCATCCGTTTTCGATCCGTTTTCCTTTTTATATCGTTTTATTCCTTATTTATCGTTTTCGTAAGTCTTCATTTACGCTACCGCTTTTACTGTTTTCGCCCCATGTTTTTTATACGCTTTTCATCCGCTTTTATACATTTTCACGTTTTCGTTCGTTTTCCTCCGTTTTTTACTTTTTTGTCCGTTTTTCTTATGTTTTTATACATCTTCATCCGTTTTATATATTTTATACGTTTTCATCCGTTTTTATATGTTTTCGTCTATCTCTTCGTCCGTTTTCTTAAGTCTTCATACGTTTTCATCCGTTTCTATAAAAACGGATAAAAACGAATAAAACGGAGGAAGATGTATAAAAACATACGAAAACGTATAAAATGGTCGAAAACGTATAAAAACGGACGAAAATGTATTAAAACGGATGAAAACGTATTAAACGGATGAAAACGTAGTAAACTATACTTAAGATAAACACAAATATAACCCATAATATACTTATACACACCCATAACCTTCTCCGTAAGTAGGTCGGTCCACAATTCGACTTCTCACAAACAACAATGACAACGCGCCAGTGGGAGGGGTTGACGTTGTTTCAGGGATGACGCGTGGGTGAGGGGAGACAACGAGCGTATATACCCCTTATTACACCCAAATTTAAAAGATATACATCTTTATAGAATTTTATAGAAGTCTATTTTTCAAACAGATTTAATTATTTATGTATATCAAACATATGTGTCACACCCCCAATTTACCTGTTTTGCAGCGGAATGGAATTCCTGGGGGATTGACTGTCATAGCACCACATCACAGTTATATTGAACGACCTAAAGTGCCGCTTTAAAAACACATCGTTGGATATTTCATAAAAACATTCAGAGTACAACATCGGTCCCAAAAGGTTTACAAAGTTTAAAAATACAAAATATAATACAAATCCAAACGATGTTTTGAAATAAAGTGCCATAATGTACATAATGTAAGTCGACGCCACGACTCAAAATGTAGGTCCCTAAACCATGTCATGAAGATAATGCCTCAGTTCACCGAAAATACATTGCTAAAAACGGTCAACAATAATGTTGGTGAGAAATCATAGGTTTATGTAAAGGTTTTATACGACTACACAAGTATCTATCATGCATGACCATCCAACACGTAAAAATAATGTAACAATTGCTCTAAGCCCATGACCCCGAAACTAGACTGTTCAATCATGTATGCCCCTCGCAGAGTGTTTGCCGACAACTCCGTAATGTTATTAAATGAAATGCATCCATTTGCCTGGTTGGGATTCACCAACCCGGATGGAGGCGTCACCCTCGATAGATCTATCCACTCATCCTTGCTTCAAAGATTAACGGTTCATGTTCAAGTAATGGGGACTTTCAAATTGGCAAATGCGGTAACTTAAGCAATGTAATGAATTTAACATACTTGGTATCGTACAAAGAAAAATGTAGTGCAATGTATTCTCCCCCGTGGGTTTGAAATAAATTGAAAGCATGTAAAACGGGGCTATGAAAACTCACTTGGATAAACTGGAATAACGGCAAAAGTGAGTACACTGAGGTTTAATGTAATGCGTCAACCGGGACCTATTATCAATGATATGATATGTCATGAGTTGCAATGTAATGTTATGCATGCACTTGATATGTTATTTATACCATTTATGAGTTTTGAAAATATTACTCGACTTCGAAAAATACTCTTTTGACGTCTTGACCAATCAAAAATGACTTTACATGTTTTACGTCAAAATGTCATCCTACAATGGTTTTATAATGAGTTTTGGTGAAATTACCACTTTTCGTCGCAAAACAATGTCGTCGGAAAAATCATGAAATTAACAAAAATGGCTTTGGAAAACTAGTCGTAAAATGGTGTACGCCGATCGTTAGAGAACGAACTCGACTGTTTTGGAAAGTTTGTATCGATATCTAAAAGTTTCAGATCAGGAGTTTTCGTCCAAAAGGTCTCGAACATAAAGATAATAAGGGTTAAAGTTGGTGGTTTTTGGCCAATTGAGTGCAGAAAATTAGTTACGGCAAGTTTATGAAAAAGTGCATATCTTTGTCGTTTCAAATCCGTTTTCTACGTTTTATATGTCCTTAGCTTCGTATCGAAGTAAACTAATATATTTTTGAGAAGTCGAAATAATTTGTGAAGCTTAAGACTCATTTTTGACCCGTACAAGATAAAAACATGTTGCTGAAATTTTCTGAAAATAATACGTTTCGTCGTCAAACTTGTAAAATCCATAACTTCTTCGTTATAAGTCCGTTTTTATCCGTTCAAGCGGCCACGGATTCGTTTTAAAGTATATTTTCTAAAAATCAAGGCCAAAATGTCGTGCCTACTGTCGGATTTTCCAGAAAAACAAAACAAGGACAGAACATAAAATATACTTATCGAAAATAGTTTTTCTCGGACAAAACCTATTCTAATCCCTTCAAATCAACTCCAAAACTAGTCTAATCCTACCATACACCTTCTTAGGGTGTCATGGGTTCCTAATCACCATCAAGACCAACCAATACCAAAGGGATAATTATAGGATGACCATTTATATATATATACTCTAAAATCATGAAATAAATGGTATAAATCACATATCATGCATATAAGCTCCAAAAATGAAAAGAAACATATGAAAATGAAAAGGAAATATGAAAATGATAAAAACAAGCTTACTAGTAAAAATGAAGAGGTGAAAGTAACAAGGATTAAACTTAAATATCCTTGGTTTTTATTTCAAAACCATATAAAGGATATATACTAGGTTGTAATAACACTTGATCTTGAAAATTTTGATCCCTTGTGTGCTTGATGTTGTGACCGGTTTTATGGTGAACCAAAAGAGAGGAGAGAAAATTTTACTAACACTTGAAGAATGAGTGAAGTGAATGAGAAAAAGAAAGAGTTAAGTTGTCACACCCCCGATTTACCTGTTTTGCAGCGGAATGGAATTCCTGGGGATTGACTGTCATAGCACCACATCACAGTTATATTGAACGACCTAAAGTGCCGTTTTAAAAACACATCGTTGGATATTTCATAAAAACATTCAGAGTACAACATCGGTCCCAAAAGGTTTACCAAGTTTGCGGAAATACAAATATGTTACAAATCCAAACGATGTTTTGAAATAAAGTGCCATAATGAACATAATGTAAGTCGACGCCGCGACTCAAAATGTAGGTCCCTAAACCATGTCATGATAATAATGCCTCAGTTACCTGAAAATACATTGCTAAAAACGGTCAACAATAATGTTGGTGAGAAATCATAGGTTTATGTAAATGTTTTATACGACTACACAAGTATCTAGCATGCATGACTATCCAGTCACGTAAAAATAATGTTACAATTGCTTAAGCGCATGATACCGAAGCTTCTGACTAATGTACGCCCCAAAAGAGTGTCTTGCCAAACAACTCTGGTAATGATTATGAATGAAATGCATCCGTATGACAATTGGGATTCACCAACCCGGATGGAGGAGTCACCCTCGATAGATCTATCCACTCACACCTCGCTTCCAAAATTAACGGCTCATGCATTTGAAATGGGGACTTTAACGGCAACTTTGTAACTCAAGAAATGTAAATGTATTTAACATACTTGGTATCGTAATAAAATGTTGTGCAATGTATTCTCCCCCGTAGGTTTGAAATAATGTAAAAAAAGCATGTAAAACGGGGCTATGAAAACTCACTTGGTAAACCGGAATAATGGCAAAAGTGAGTACACCGAGGTTTAATGTGATGCGTAACCGGACCTATCATCAATGATATGATATGTCATGAATTGCAATGTAATGTTATGCATGCACTTGATATGTTATTTATACCATTTACGAGTTTTGAAAATATTACACATCGTCGAAAAATACTCTTTTGACGCCTTGACCAAACAAAAATCACTTTACATGTTTTAACGTCAAAATGTCATCCTACAATGGTTTTATAATGATTTTTAGAGAAATTCCCACTTTTCGTCGCAAAACAATGTCGTCGGAATTTTTGTGAAATTACCAAAAATGGCTTTGGAAAACTAGTCGTAAAATAGTGTACGTCGATCGTTAGAGAACGAACTCGACTGTTTTGGAAAGTTTGTATCGATATCTAAAAGTTTCAGTTCAGGAGTTTTCGTCCAAAAGGTCTCGAACATAAAGATAATAAGGGTTAAAGATGGTAGTTTTTGGCTAATAGTGTGCAGAAAATTAGTTACGGCAAGTTTATGAAAAAGTGTATATCTTTGTCGTTTCAAATCCGTTTTCTACGTATAATATGTCCTTAGCTTCGTATTGAAGTAAACTAATATATTTTTGAGAAGTCGAAATAATTTGTGAAGCTTAAGGCTCGTTTTTGACTCGGACAAAATAAATGTAGTATGCTGAAAATTCTGAAAATAATATTTTCCGTCGTCAAACTTGTAAAATCCATATCTTCTTCGTTATAAGTCCGTTTTTATCCGTTCAAGCGGCCACGGATTCGTTTTAAAGTATATTTTCTAAAAATCAAGGCCAAAAAGTTGTGCCTACTGTCGGATTTTCCAGAAAATCAAAACAAGGACAGAACACAAAATATACTTATCGAAAATAGTTTTTCTCGGACAAAACCTATTCTAATCCCTTCAAATCAACTCCAAAACTAATCTAATCCTACCATACACCTTCTTAGGGTGTCATGGGTTCCTAATCACCATCAAGACCAACCAAAACCAAGGGGATAATTATAGGATGACCAATATGTATATATAACTCTAAAATCATGAAATAAATGGTATAAATCACATATCATGCATAATATCTCCAAAAATGAAAAGAAATATATGAAAATGAAAAGGAAATATGAAAATGATAAAAACAAGCTTACTAGTGATAGTGATGAGGTGAAAGTAACAAGGATTAAACTTAAATATCCTTGGTTTTTATTTCAAAACCATATAAAGGATATATACTAGGTTGTAATAACACTTGATCTTGAAAATTTTGATCCCTTGTGTGCTTGATGTTGTGACCGGTTTTTGAGAGCCAAAAGGAAGAGAGAAAGTTTTTGTTTAACACTTGAAGAAATGAGATGTATGAGAAATTATTTGAGGTGAAAGACTTTTGAGGTGAAGTGAATTATGAGAAAAACACAAACCATTCCATATTAATTGTCACCCCTCCCCCTTGGCCGGTTTTAGGGGAGGGTTGTCCCTCTAAAATATTTTTTTTTTTTTTTTAAATTGTTACTTGTATAAATTTTGTATAAACTTGTATTATTTGTAAAGGAAATGTAAGTAATTGTGACTTGTAAGGTAAAAGGTATAATTTTGGTACAAGTAAGTTTTTATTAGGTCAAAATAGAATGTAATGATATAATAAAAATTGTAAAAATACTTTCCTTGTGAAAATTGAGTGATAAAATAATTATCGTATAATTTTAAGAAAAACGACGTAATAATTAAACTTTAACGATTTAGGTACCAAATAAATTTGAAACACTAGGAAAACTAAAAATATAGTTTTTATAAACTAAATGTAAGTTTAAAAATACCTCGGGATCATTTTTGAAATTAACGGATTAAATATTTAAAATAATAACTCACGCGATAAAGATTATTAAACATAAAAATTACGCGTAGAATATGAAATGAAATGTCGTGAATGAATTTATGAGATGCACATGATGTCAATGAAATGTAGACTAATCATAGTCCATATGAAATGTACGTGATGTTATGATCATGAATTCGCCGCTAAACCTCCAAGGTTACGCGAATTTGAAACAAGTAAACCAAGTTTACTCAAAATGTTGAAATAATGAGACATGAATCGTGTCGAGAAATGACCTGAAAGTACGGATTGTCACATTCGCCCATCCAAAAAGGAATTCAGTCCCTGAATTCAGTTCGTGTTAATCATCGAAATTTTTTTTGAGTTTATAATGAATAACGAGGAGCAAAGTCATGTAGAAGTGTCACACGGTTATCGATGATCGAGAACGTATAAAACATCGTAGTAGAGAAAAATATTGGATGAATCTCTCATAAGTAACACTTAGGATCGGAACATGTGAAGATTTTGCTTGCACTAAGATTTATAAATAACCGCTCCCAACCTAACATGATCCCTCCAGAATTAGACATAGTTAGCTAGGCTATGTATAATTAAGGAACGATGATGTGACGTTCGGTTTAGTTGTTATAACTCTCGATGCTTACAAGGATTTAAACCGTGTCGTTAAAAGGGTCGATAAAGTAAAAAGAAGTAACATTCTCGAAAGTGATATCGAATCGAAAGGAAATAAAGTACGATAGATGAGAATATCTTACAACGAGTGGTTTATCGAAAGTATTACATCTTAGGTTATAAAGATTCGGATACGATGAAAACATAAACTTAGTACGACATAATACATAAGGAGAAATAAGACTGCTAGTTTCCGATCTTCTTCAGTCTTTCGCGTCGTTGGTACCTTGACGAGCTTCTTTTTTTTCCTAATCCATGAGCACCTTCAACTTGCTGACCTTAGTTTATGAGGACATTGATTCCGATAGTGTCCTTGCTTCCACATCAAACATGTAATTATAGTTTTGCCTTTACAATCCTGGCTAGATGTCCCGGTTTTTGGCATTCGCGGCACTTGGCAGGGAAAGGACCCGTGTGATGATACTTACATCGATTACATAGTGGTTTAGCCCCAACATATCCTTTTCCCTTGCAGTCCTTAGCAAGGTGTCCCACTGTTTGACAGATAAAGCATATTCCACATGGACCATTATGATGTAGCGTGCATTGATGGCATCGTGGCAAGTTTCCGGTATAAGTTCTTTCCTTTGTTGGTGCATCAACATGAACCCCCGACGGCTTCTTTGTCTTCTATTTTGTTGGTGGTGATGGTTAGTGTTACAGCTTTGGTTGTTGTCGTTATAACCTCCCCGTCATTTTCCCATTTCCTTTTGTTGTTGTTAGTTTGGTTGTTGTTATTGTTGTGGTGGTTATTGTTGATAATGGTTTCCCTTTTCACAACTTGAACCATGAGTAATTGAGTTATCTTGATGGTCTCTTCAATTGTTTGCAAATCGAAAGAGGCTACCTCTCCTTGAATGCATTTTGGAAGTCCTCCAATGAATCTTTCCAGTAGTTTCTCATTGTCCATAACCATATATGGACATAAAACAGCCAACTCTTGAAACCTTTTGATGTAGGTCTCAATGTCATAACCAACGGTCACTAGCCCAATAAATTCCATTTTCAATTTCTTCATCTCCTTGGGCGGGCAATACTTCTTAGTCATCAACCTCTTGAATTGATCCCATGAGAGTTTATAAGCATTTTCCATACCAATAGGCTGTGCATATTGATTCCACCATAACATTGCCTCATTCAAGAGTGTACTAGTTGCAAATTTCACCTTGCAGTCATCTGGGCAATCGCATATAAGAAATAACAACTCGATCCTTTCCAACCAACGGATCATAGTAATGGCTCCTTCTGTGCCTCTGAACTTCGGGGTCACCGCTCTTAAAGTCTATGTATGTACCACTTGAACTCTCGAATCTCCGCAACTCCTGTAGTAGTAGCATGTCTAGTAGTTTCAGTACCATGGTCTCGACAATGCAAGCAGGCAAGCAAGCAACTATCGCTGCCCGTTCTTTCTCTAGTTCCCTAGCTATACAATCCTTTATATACTTTTGGATATCGGCGTGTCATAGCGGTGGAGCTCTTTCGCCATAACTCTTCAAATAAAGGAAAATGAGACGTGTCAAATCCTATGTTAATAATAAGCGTTCTAAATAGAAGTGATAGAAGGTGGTAAGTTTGAGGGTATTTTTCAAAATGATCGACGGGTTCCAAAAAGATGGGTTATGAGGTGTTGTAATTGCTTCAAATGTAGTTCATCCCTAATATTGCTATCATGCTAGCAAGAAGATAGGTATCATCTCAAACTATGCCGAAGAATGTTTGTTCTAGTTTCACTTGTAGATGGGGAGTCATTGATAGCCCGACATGTTCAAACCTGTGACATCTCTTGATATGGAAATGAGGTTACTTGGAATTTCTAGAGAACACAATGCCTTAGGGGAAGTTTATATCGATAGCCTTAATTTAACCAAATTTTCCTTTAAGGGATACTCATTGTAGGGAAGTTCACATATTGTTGAGGCCATGTTTAATAGGATGTTCTATAGCCTCAGATAGAAGACTTGGTATATCCCTATAGTGTTGCTTCATGGGTATTTGCTTCGTATTAAATCTCGTAACTCGGTCTGGCTAGTACTTATGGAATGATAGAGTTTGGATTCTAATTCAAAATAGTGGTTCGGAATGTCTCGTGATGTCTTAAGATTTTTGTTGAGTTTTGAATCATCCTACCTCCTAGTTCTAGTCCTTGTTGGTATTTCCAAAATCCTTTCATTGTTTTCTTGTATCGAGGAATCCTCCTCACAATTGGTATAGGAAGTCTTTCTAAAAGGTCACCCGTCAAATCCTAATCTTATCGGTTGAGTGGGAGATAAATGGCGTAAGCATTTATAGAGTGTTAACAGAAAGAAATGTTTATGCACGATATATCTGATTATAAAACTTTGCTTTCGAACGAGAATGAATAGTTTGTAAGAAAATTACAGTAAAGTTTATGAAAAGGTTTGTAAAACCACTTTATTGAATAAGAAAGAAACATTTTTATCAGTTCAGCTTTAATAATAAATCTTAGTTGTGGTTTGGTGTTAAAGCAACAACTTGTTAAGGTGATTTTAAAACAAAATATATAGTGATAGAAAACGACTTAACAATGGTAGTGAAAGATTTTGGGTAAGACACAATTCAGATTCTAACATAACTCGTGAAATGATTTGTAAAATAGCTTACAATAAAACAATTTATCGTTTGTCAAATAATAGAAGATTTCGTAGTTTAATTAATATCAAGATGGTTTAGAGATTGGTAATATAATAGTCATAAAGTGAAGGTAATAGTCCGTGAGGTAAGCGTACCAAGTTTTATGATTTTAAATCGACATGCTGGCTAATATAGCTCACCAAAAGGGTAAAATAGTTTATAAGACCGCAATATTACTTGCAGGAAAATTTGTAATATAGTTTGTAACTTGCTATTGCAATTGTTTGTTGTTTTATAAAATAATAGTAAATTATTCGGTTTATCATACTATGAGAAAATCGTTTGTAAAGTATCAGTAAGGTCATTGTTTATAAAGTATTATTAAAGTCGTAAATTTTGGTTTAATGGTACAGGAGTAAGATGAAATGGTCGGTAAATAGTTGAAAGCGGTTTGTGTTAGATAACTATGAAGTTTATTATCTCATAAGAGGGAATGTAGGACAAATAGTTGGTATTCAACGTTTTGTTTTGTAAGATAATAGCTTGATGATTTTTCAGAGTAACATGAAAATCGTTTCGCATGAGGATATTAAATAGTTGATAAAATGACTGAAACCATTTGATAAATTGATAATAAAACAACTTGCGTTAAAACTTATGAAACAACGTTTCTAAGATGGTGATAAAATAGTTCGAAATAAAATCAAGTGAAATAACTTCATGAAATAGTAGCAGGATAATTTGGAATAAAATTTGTTGGATGGTTTATAGGATACATAGGAGAACCTTATCGAATAGTAATAGTCTACTAATTGGTCGAGAATAAAGTTGACCTAACCCCTAGTAAGATAGTGATGTATCGTCGTGAAATGATGGAGAATTGGACAATTGGAGTAAGGAATGAAATAAACAAGGTGGTGATTATCGTAGAGATAATAAATGATAAAGATCACATCAGCTAGAAAGGTGTTTATTATCTGTTCCTGTTGGTGGTCTAATCGTGTTTCAAGTGTAGGAGTAGTAGGTGGTCTAGCAACAATAGCCCTAGAACTCTCACAGTCCTCAAACCTATGAGATGGTGTAGTGTTTATAGTCTTAGTGGTAGATGGTAATGGTGTATTAAATCATGCACGCTTCCCAAGCCGCAAGTCAGGTGTATGAGTATCAAGTATGAGATGTGATGGTACGGATGGTGCTCGAAATGATAATGATGATCATGGAATCCTTGTGGTGAGTTAAGAAAATAGGTTTATTAGGACCAAACCTATAAGTTCTACCCAATGGTATGATCTGTCCCAACCGAAAGTGATAAAAATTGTCCTGATTCTATAGTGAATCGATAGTGATCGTGATGGTGTAGGTGTAACTTCGTCCTCCCAAAAGGGTTTATCTCAGTATACAACGTTATCGATGATGAGTCAATTGATGTGAAAATTGCGATAGGGAATGCCAAGGAATTCTCCACGTTAGAGTATGAGGAAAAGATAATAGGATGGGTATTTAAGGGCATCCATGTGACAATCGCTTTTGAAATGAAAATAAATAACTCGTAAAATGTGCGTACAAAACCGCATGCAAAGTGAACATGTACTTATGATGAAATGATGAGATGCTATGATAATGTAGTTATAGTCTAGGGTCAATGATGCAACCTAGTTCTCTATAATCAGAAGCTCTGTACCAATCTGTCACACCCCGATTTAATTGCTTTTGCAGCGGAATGGAATTCCTAGGGATTGACTGTCATAGCACCACATCACAGTTATATTGAACGACCTAAAGTGTCGTTTTAAAAACACATCGTTGGATATTTCATAAAAACATTCAGAGTACAACATCGGTCCCAAAAGGTTTACCAAGTTTGCGGAAATACAAATATGTTACAAATCCAAACGATGTTTTGAAATAAAGTGCCATAATGAACATAATGTAAGTCGACGCCGCGACTCAAAATGTAGGTCCCTAAACCATGTCATGATAATAATGCCTCAGTTACCTGAAAATACATTGCTAAAAACGGTCAACAATAATGTTGGTGAGAAATCATAGGTTTATGTAAATGTTTTATACGACTACACAAGTATCTAGCATGCATGACTATCCAGTCACGTAAAAATAATGTTACAATTGCTTAAGCGATGATACAAGCTTCGACTAATGTATCGCCCCAAAAGAGTGTCGTGCCAAACAACTCTGGTAATGATTATGAATGAAATGCATCCGTATGACAATTGGGATTCACCAACCCGGATGGAGGAGTCACCCTCGATAGATCTATCCACTCACACACGCTTTCCAAAATTAACGGCTCATGCATTTGAAATGGGGACTTTTAATCGCAACTTTGTAACTCAAGAAATGTAAATGTATTTAACATACTTGGTATCGTAATAAAATGTTGTGCAATGTATTCTCCCCCGTAGGTTTGAAATAATGTAAAAAGCATGTAAAACGGGGCTATGAAAACTCACTTGGTAAACTGGAATAATGGCAAAAGTGAGTACACCGAGGTTTAATGTGATGCGTTAACCGACCTATCATCAATGATATGATATGTCATGAATTGCAATGTAATGTTATGCATGCACTTGATATGTTATTTATACCATTTACGAGTTTTGAAAATATTACACATCGTCGAAAAATACTCTTTTGACGCTTTGACCAAACAAAAATCACTTTACATGTTTTTACGCCAAAATGTCATCCTACAATGGTTTTATAATGATTTTTAGAGAAATTCTCACTTTTCGTCGCAAAACAATGTCGTCGGAATTTTTGTGAAATTA
Source organism: Chrysanthemum makinoi (assembly GCA_910596185.1). NCBI lineage: Eukaryota > Viridiplantae > Streptophyta > Magnoliopsida > Asterales > Asteraceae > Chrysanthemum > Chrysanthemum makinoi. The sequence continues at coordinate 305,111,246 of OU343217.1, forward strand.
CCAAAAATGGCTTTGGAAAACTAGTCGTAAAATAGTGTACGTCGATCGTTAGAGAACTAACTCGACTGTTTTGGAAAGTTTGTATCGATATCTAAAAGTTTCAGTTCAGGAGTTTTCGTCCAAAAGGTCTCAAACATAAAGATAATAAGGGTTAAAGATGGTGGTTTTGGCTAATAGTGTGCAGAAAATTAGTTACGGCAAGTTTATGAAAAAGTGTATATCTTTGTCGCTTTCAAATCCGCTTTCTACGCTTAATATGTCCTTAGCTTCGTATTGAAGTAAACTAATATATTTTTGAGAAGTCGAAATAATTTGTGAAGCTTAAGGCTCGTTTTTGACTCGGACAAAATAAATGTAGTATGCTGAAAATTCTGAAAATAATATTTTCCGTCGTCAAACTTGTAAAATCCATATCTTCTTCGTTATAAGTCCGTTTTTATCCGCTCAAGCGGCCACGGATTCGTTTTAAAGTATATTTTCTAAAAATCAAGGCCAAAAGTTCGTGCCTACTGTCGGATTTTCCAGAAAATCAAAACAAGGACAGAACACAAAATATACTTATCGAAAATAGTTTTTCTCGGACAAAACCTATTCTAATCCCTTCAAATCAACTCCAAAACTAATCTAATCCTACCATACACCTTCTTAGGGTGTCATGGGTTCCTAATCACCATCAAGACCAACCAAAACCAAGGGGATAATTATAGGATGACCAATATGTATATATAACTCTAAAATCATGAAATAAATGGTATAAATCACATATCATGCATAATATCTCCAAAAATGAAAAGAAATATATGAAAATGAAAAGGAAATATGAAAATGATAAAAACAAGCTTACTAGTGATAGTGATGAGGTGAAAGTAACAAGGATTAAACTTAAATATCCTTGGTTTTTATTTCAAAACCATATAAAGGATATATACTAGGTTGTAATAACACTTGATCTTGAAAATTTTGATCCCTTGTGTGCTTGATGTTGTGACCGGTTTTTGAGAGCCAAAAGGAAGAGAGAAAGTTTTTGTTTAACACTTGAAGAAATGAGATGTATGAGAAATTATTTGAGGTGAAAGACTTTTGAGGTGAAGTGAATTATGAGAAAAACACAAACCATTCCATATTAATTGTCACCCCTCCCCCTTGGCCGGTTTTAGGGGAGGGTTGTCCCTCTAAAATATATATATATTTTTTTTTAAATTGTTACTTGTATAAATTTTGTATAAACTTGTATTATTTGTAAAGGAAATGTAAGTAATTGTGACTTGTAAGGTAAAAGGTATAATTTTGGTACAAGTAAGTTTTTATTAGGTCAAAATAGAATGTAATGATATAATAAAAATTGTAAAAATACTTTCCTTGTGAAAATTGAGTGATAAAATAATTATCGTGTAATTTTAAGAAAAACGACGTAATAATTAAACTTTAACGATTTAATTACCAAATAAATTTGAAACACTAGGAAAACTAAAAATATAGTTTTTATAAACTAAATGTAAGTTTAAAAATACCTCGGGATCATTTTTGAAATTAACGGATTAAATATTTAAAATAATAACTCACGCGATAAAGATTATTAAACATAAAAATTACGCGTAGAATATGAAATGAAATGTCGTGAATGAATTTATGAGATGCACATGATGTCAATGAAATGTAGACTAATCATAGTCCATATGAAATGTACGTGATGTTATGATCATGAATTCGCCGCTAAACCTCCAAGGTTACGCGAATTTGAAACAAGTAAACCAAGTTTACTCAAAATGTTGAAATAATGAGACATGAATCGTGTCGAGAAATGACCTGAAAGTACGGATTGTCACATAAGTAAACTTTTATGTTGAGTAAACATCTATGCAATCAAAGACCAAACCATGCCACATTTATTATTACCCTCCCCCTTGGTCGGCCAAGGGGGGAGGGATTTGATATATATATATATATATTTTTTTTTTTTTTTTAAATCTTTACTTGTATATAATTTTGTAAGACTTGTATTATTTGTAAAGGAAATGTAAGAAATTGTGACTTGTAAGGTAAAAGGTATAATTTTGGTACAAGTAAGTTTTTAGTAAATCAAAATAGATTGTATTGAGGTGATAAAAATTGTAAAAATACTTTCCTTGTGAAAATTGAGTGATAAAATAATTATCGTACCATTTTTAAGAAAACGACGTAATAATTAAACTTTAACGATTAAAATGCCAAATGAATTTGAAACACTAGGAAAACTAAAAATATAGTTTTTATAAACTAAATGTAAGTTTAAAATACCTCGGGATCATTTTTGAAAGTAACGGGTTAAATATTCAAAATAATAACTCACGCGATAAAGATTATTAAATATAAAAATTACGCGTAAAAATATGAAATGAAATGTCGTGAATGAATTTATGAGATGCACATGATGTCAATGAAATGTAGACTAATCATAGTCCATATGAAATGTACGTGATGTCATGATCATGAATTCGCGGCTAAACCTCCAAGGTTACGCGAATTTGAAACAAGTAAACCAAGTTTACTAAAATGTTGAAATAATGAGACATGAATTGTGTCGAGAAATGACCTGAAAGTACGGATTGTCACATTCGCCCATCCAAAAAGGAATTCAGTCCCTGAATTCAATCATTGTTAGGTCTAACGGTGTCGGTGAAAAGATGAGGATACTTGCGTCGCATCTGGTCTTCCCGTTCCCAAGTAAACTCAGGACCTCGTCGAGAATTCCAACGAACTTTCACAATAGGAATACGACTCTGTTTCAACTGCTTGACCTCGCGGTCCATGATTTCTACAAGTTCTTCCACAAAGTTGAGTTTGTCATCAAGCTGAATTTCGTCCAATGGAATAACGAGCGATTCGTCCGAAAGACACTTCTTCAAGTTTGAAACGTGAAACGTGTTGTGCACATGACCGAGTTCTGCGAAGATCAAGTCGATAAGCTACCGGACCAACTCTGCTCAAAATCTTGAATGGCCCAATGTATCTTGGATTTAACTTCCCACGCTTTCCAAAACGTACCACGCCTTTCCAAGGCGATACTTTCAACATAACTTTGTCGCCCACTTGAAATTCCAAATCCTTGCGCCTAACATCCGCATAACTTTTCTGTCGACTCCTTGCGCTCGACTCTATCACGAATTTGAACAATCTTTTCCGTGGTTTCCCGTACCATTTCGGACCAAGAAGTTGTGCGTCTCCTACCGCCCAACAAACAGTGAACGGCACTTACGACCATAGTGCCTCGAATGGTGCCATCTTGATATTGGTGTGATAACTATTGTTGTACGAGAATTCAATCAATGGCAAATGGTTAGCCCAACCATTTCCAAAATCAATAACACATGCCTCAAAGATATCTTCTAACGTTTGACTGGTCCTTTCACTTTGACCGTCGGTTTGTGGGTGATATGCTGTGCTCATCTCTAATCTGGTTCAGAATGAATCTTGCAATGAATTCCAAGTTTGAAGTAAATCGACTATCTCTCATCGAAATGATAGAAATTGATGCTCCGTGCCTCGAGACTATTTCCTTGACATAAAGTCTAGTGAGTTGCTCCATGGAATAAGTCTCTAATTGGTATGAAATGGGTGATTTGGTAAGGATCAACAATTACCCAAATAGCGTCGTAACCTCCCGATGTCTTAGGAAGTTTCGTAACAAAGTCCATTGTAATGCGTTCCCATTTCCATTGAGGAATTTCCGGTTGTTGGAGTAAACCCAAGGCTTCGATATTCGACTTTTACCTTAGAGCGTAAGGCATTTGCTAACGACGTGGCAATTCCGCTTTCATGTTCGGCCACCAATAAAGCTTCTTAAGATCTTGATACATCTTATCCGATCCTCGATGAATAGAATACTTTGACTTATGCGACTCATGCATAATCAATTCTCGTATTCCGCCATACAATGGAACCCACATTCTATCCTTGAAACATAATACTCCATCTACTCTCTTTACAAAACCATTTACGCTTTCGGGCATACCATAAAGCTTTTCACTTGGTCGATTTTCCTCCTTAAGTGCCTCGACTTGTGCTTCGTGGATTTTCGATGGTAGAGGAGAAATAATCGTCATTCCCAATGATCGAACTCTTAAAGGTTTAGGCCTCTCTTTCCGACTAAGAGCATCGGCCACAACATTGGCTTTTCCTGGGTGATACTTGATTTCACAATCATAGTCGCTGAGTAACTCCAACCAACGACGTTGCCTCATATTAAGCTCCTTCGGATCAAGAATATATTGCAAACTCTTGTGGTCGGTAAACACTGTGCACTTTGTACCGTAAAGGTAGTGTCTCCAAATCTTGAGCGCAAAAACTACGGCTCCTAACTCGAGATCATGAGTTGTGTAGTTCTTCTCATGAGTCTTAAGTTGTCGAGAAGCATACGCTATCACCTTCTCGTTTTGCATTAAAACAGCCCCAAGTCCTTTATGCTAAGCGTCGCAATATACAACAAAGTTCTCAATGCCTTCGGGTAGTGCCAAAATTGGCGCACCGCAAAGCTTTTGTTTCAACAACTGAAAAGCAACTTCTTGTTTCTTTCCCCACTCGTACTTCTTGTTTTTCTGTGTCAACTTGGTCAAAGGTCTCGCTATCTTCGAAAAACCTTCGATGAACCTTCGGTAATATCCTCCTAGTCCTAGAAATTGTCGAATTTCTCAGAGGATTCGTTGGAGTAGCCCAATCTTTACGGCTTCAATCTTTATGGGGATCAACTTGTAGTCCACGACTATCAATGACATGACCAAGAAATTGCACTTTGTGGTTCCAAAAATCACACTTCGAAAACTTGGCATACAACTTCTCATTCTTGAGTAGCCTTAAAATCATCCTTAAATGCTCTTCGTGCTCTTCTTTGCTCTTTGAGTAGATCAATATGTCGTCGATGAACACAATAACAAACTTGTCCAAATACGGCTTACAAACTCTATTCATGAGATCCATGAATACCGCCGGTGCATTAGTCAATCCAAACGGCATCACTTGAAACTCGTAATGACCGTAACGTGTTCTAAACGCTGTTTTCGGAATATCCTCTTCCCGAACTCGAAGCTGATGATAACCCGATCGAAGATCAATCTTGGAATAAATACTAGAACCTTGCAACTGATCGAACAAGTCATCAATTCGGGGGAGTGGGTAACGATTCTTCACCGTTAACTTGTTCAATTCTCGATAATCTATGCACATTCGAAAGGATCCATCCTTCTTCTTCACAAACAAGACCGGTGCTCCCCAAGGCGAGGAACTCGGCCTAATGAATCCTTTGTCTAGAAGCTCTTGTAATTGATTAGACAATTCTTGCATTTCGATGGTGCTAGACGCGGTACGGTGCTCGCGCAATCGGTGCAGCTCCGGGCACTAAGCCAATATGAAACTCTACTTGACGCCGGTGGAAGTCCCAAATCCTCGGAAATACTTTAGAAAATTCACGAACAATAGGAACATCTTCAAGTCGCTTCTCCTCCGACTTTTTTCTCGGTTACATGGGCTAAGAAAGCAAGACAACCTTTCTTAATGTACTTCTCCGTTTTGATACTCGATATGATACTAATTCTAGTTCCACTTCGTTCCCCACGAATAATCAAAGTTTCGCCGTTATAGGGAAGATGAACAACTTTCTCATCACAAATGATCTTCGCACGATGCTTAGATAACCAGTCCATGCCGATGACGACGTCAAAACTACCAAGCTCTACGGGCATGAGGTCTATGTTGAAAGGATGATTAAGAAAATTGAATGTGCAACCGCGGACAATGGTGTTGGTGTTAACTACGCTACCATTAGCTAATTCGACAATGTATGATATGTCTAAGGTGGTTGGCTTAATGTTGAGCAAAGGTGCAAATGCATTGGACACAAAACTTTTATCGGCACCCGAATCAAATAAAACTGAAGCATAACGATTATTGAGAAGAAACGCACTTATGACATTCGGTCCTCCCTATCTTCTCCGCCTCTAATGACGTAAACCCTTCCTCGTGCCAAACCTTCTTGATTCGGATTTGCTTGATTATTTCCTTTCTTACAATCCTTCTTGTAGTGTCCAGTTTCCCCGCAACCAAAACATGTAACTTGTGGCCACTTGCAATCCCTAGTACGGTGACCAACTTTCTTGCAATTTTCACACGGATCAGGACATCGACCCGGATTGTGATGACTCAAACACTTATTACACTTCGGCAAAACCCCCGTATATCCTTTTCCTTCCTTTTGACCCGCGGCATAAACCTTAGCAACCTCTTGCCTTTTGGGTGGTGGTTGAGTAGCATTCCTACCCCTAGTGTTGTCCCACTTGCGCTTGTTGTTGTTGCTATTGTTGTTGTAGTTGCCTCGGTTATTGTTGTTGAAACGGTTGTTGGGGTTGTTGTTGTTTCGGTTGGTGGTGGTGTACTTACCTCGCTTCACCACTTGTGCCATCAACTTCTGAGTCACTCGAATAGCTTCCTCAATTGTCTGTGGATCAAACGAAGTCACATCTCCTTGAACAACTTCGGGAAGTCCTCCAATAAAAGCCTCTAGCAACTTTTCATTATCCGATACCATTGACGGGCATAACGCGGCTAATTCTTGAAATCTCCGAATGTAAGTGTCAATATCATACCCAATAGTGACCAATTCATAGAACTCCGTCTCCAACTTTTTGATTTCCGTTCGAGGACAAAACTTCTTAGTCACCAAGCCCTTGAATTCCTCCCAAGTAAGCTTAAAAGCATTCTCCATTCCAATCGGTTGAGCGTATGAATTCCACCATGACAACGCTCCATCGAGTAACGTGCTCAGAGTAAATTTGACCTTATCGTCATCCGGACAGCTTACAAAGCAAAACACCGATTCCAACTTTTCAAACCATCGTACCATTGCAGTAGCTCCTCGGTACATTCTCGAAACTTAGTGGGTTCACCACTCTTGAAATCCTTGTACGAACATTTCTTAACCCCAGGTCCTCCGGCATTACCAGTAGCAGTAGCTAGCCTAGCGGCTTCAGAAGCACTGTTTCCCTTTCAACTCTTAGTGCATTAGCAATGCTATCATTCACCAACTTTTGAATTTCTGCTTGGGTCATTTCCTGTAGCTTTAGGCCATAACTCTTCAAAATCACAAGATGAAACAATCATGAGAACTCGTCAGTAGAAACAACCATCATACAAATATATCCACAACCACATCATGCATAAAGATAAATGGAATCACAACGGAACAATAACGAAATATCACAAATATAATCACAACACACGTGGATAATATACATGAAAATTTCGCCTACATGGACCGATATCATAGATAATAATAACCATTCCTACATAGTAGAGTCAATACTTGATACATTTGTTTGTACAACAACCAAAATACAACAAGTTCTTTAAACTACGCCACACACCCTGTGACTAGGATAGTAATGGTCAAAACTATACATGACAAAAGTCTACATAAGGCACCTCATGGTGCTCCGCCGCCCTCAAGATCGCGAACCCGAGTAACCAAACTATCCACCAAACTCCTCAACTCATCAATCGACCCCAAAGCAACAATACTCTCCCTATCCTCTATCGCCTATGCAATACTCGATGAGATAAGTCAATACAAACCCTCGCCTAATATCAAACCTCGACCTCCTCACATGGGCTCAATCCTATCTACTGACAACTCCTCCAACTGTCGTGTCAAACTATCAATCTGAATCTGCTGACTATCAATACGGGCTCCTAATGCCTCGGTAGAAGTCCGAGCAGCTGCCTTAGAACTCTCACCTAACTCAAATCTAACGGGTGGCTCGGCTCAGTGATGCCGGTGTAGGGATATCAAAGCGAGCACGCTTTTTAGGCGGCAAGTCTGTCGTAGGTAAAGGATCTCTAAGAAAATATGATGAAGATGGTGATGATGGTGGTGATGGTGCTAGTAGTGGTGCTGGTGGATCGTGAGCGGGGCTAACGTGAGGAGTGGGTGCAACCTCGCCTCCTCGGGGGTTCGGTCTCCTGTCGATCATGATAGGGGGAAAGACTGGAGTGGATCCAATGGAAGATACGATCTCAGTGGAATGTGATGCAACATCATCCATGATGGGGTTATCTGGAACATCATCCGAGCTAGAGTCCGATGATATGGTGATGGGATGTGAATCTGAAGACATGTCTGTGACAACCGATGTGAAATAAAAGTAAATAATCTCGAATAAAGTGTAAGTGAATCCGCATGAAAAATGAATATGTACTATGATGAAATGATGAGATGCTATGATAATGTAGCTATAGTCTAGGGTCAATGATGCAACCTAGTTCTCTATAATCAGAAGCTCCGGTACCAATCACACCCCCAATTTACTTGCTTTGTGGAATGGAATTCCTGGGAATTGACTGTCATAGCACCACATCACAGTTATATTGAACGACCTAAAGTGCCGCTTTAAAAACACATCGTTGGATATTTCATAAAAACATTCAGAGTACAACATCGGTCCCAAAAGGTTTACAAAGTTTGCGGAAATACAAATATAATACAAATCCAAACGATGTTTTGAAATAAAGTGCCATAATGTACATAATGTAAGTCGACGCCGCGACTCAAAATGTAGGTCCCTAAACCATGTCATGAAGATAATGCCTCGTTACACTGAAAATACATTGCTTAAAACGGTCAACAATAATGTTGGTGAGAAATCATAGGTTTATGTAAATGGTTTTATACGACTACACAAGTATCTATCATGCATGACCACCAAGTCACGTAAAAATAATGTTACAATTGCTCTAAGCCCATGACCCCGAAACTAGACTGCTCAATCATGTATGCCCCTGCAGAGTGTTTGCCAGACAACTCCGTAATGTGATCAAATGAAATGCATCCGCTTTCCTGGTTGGGATTCACCAACCCGGATGGAGGCGTCACCCTCGATAGATCTATCCACTCATCCTCGCTCTAAAGATTAACGGTTCATGTTCAAGTAATGGGGACTTTCAAATTGGCAAATGCGGTAACTTAAGCAATGTAATGAATTTAACATACTTGGTATCGTACAAAGAAAAATGTAGTGCAATGTATTCTCCCCTGGGTTTGAAATAAATTGAAAGCATGTAAAACGGGGCTATGAAAACTCACTTGGTAAACCGGAATAATGGCAAAAGTGAGTACACCGAGGTTTAATGTAATGCGTCAACCGGGACCTATTATCAATGATATGATATGTCATGAGTTGCAATGTAATGTTATGCATGCACTTGATATGTTATTTATACCATTTATGAGTTTTGAAAATATTACTCGACTTCGAAAAATACTCTTTTGACGTCTTGACCAATCAAAAATGACTTTACATGTTTTTACGTCAAAATGTCATCCTACAATGGTTTTATAATGATTTTGGGTGAAATTACCACTTTTCGTCGCAAAACAATGTCGTCAGAAAAATCATGAAATTAACAAAAATGGCTTTGGAAAACTAGTCGTAAAATGGTGTACGCCGATCGTTAGAGAACGAACTCGACTGTTTTGGAAAGTTTGTATCGATATCTAAAAGTTTCAGTTCAGGAGTTTTCGTCCAAAAGGTCTCGAACATAAAGATAATAAGGGTTAAAGATGGTGGTTTTGGCTAATTGAGTGCAGAAAATTAGTTACGGCAAGTTTATGAAAAAGTGCATATCTTTGTCGTTTCAAATCCGTTTTCTACGCTTTATATGTCCTTAGCTTCGTATCGAAGTAAACTAATATATTTTTGAGAAGTCGAAATAATTTGTGAAGCTTAAGGCTCATTTTGACCCGTACAAGATAAAAACATGTTGCTGAAATTTCTGAAAATAATATATTTCGTCGTCAAACTTGTAAAATCCATAACTTCTTCGTTATAAGTCCGCTTTTATCCGTTCAAGCGGCCACGGATTCGTTTTAAAGTATATTTTCTAAAAATCAAGGCCAAAATGTCGTGCCTACTGTCGGATTTTCCAGAAAAACAAAACAAGGACAGAACATAAAATATACTTATCGAAAATAGTTTTTCTCGGACAAAACCTATTCTAATCCCTTCAAATCAACTCCAAAACTAATCTAATCCTACCATACACCTTCTTAGGGTGTCATGGGTTCCTAATCACCATCAAGACCAACCAATACCAAAGGGATAATTATAGGATGACCATTTATATATATATACTCTAAAATCATGAAATAAATGGTATAAATCACATATCATGCATATAAGCTCCAAAAATGAAAAGAAACATATGAAAATGAAAAGGAAATATGAAAATGATAAAGACAAGCTTACTAGTGAAAATAAAGAGGTGAAAGTAACAAGGATTAAACTTAAATATCCTTGGTTTTTATTTCAAAACCATATAAAGGATATATACTAGGTTGTAATAACACTTGATCTTGAAAATTTTGATCCCTTGTGTGCTTGATGTTGTGACCGGTTTTATGGTGAACCAAAAGAGAGGAGAGAAAATTTTACTAACACTTGAAGAATGAGTGAAGTGAATGAGAAAAAGAAAGAGTTAAGTAAACTTTTATGTTGAGTAAACATCTATGCAATCAAAGACCAAACCATGCCACATTTATTATTCCTCCCCTCCCTGGTCGTGAGGGGGATTTGATATATATTTTTTTTTTTTTTTTTTTTTTAAATCTTTACTTGTATATAATTTTGTAAGACTTGTATTATTTGTAAAGGAAATGTAAGAAATTGTGACTTGTAAGGTAAAAGGTATAATTTTGGTACAAGTAAGTTTTTAGTAAATCAAAATAGATTGTATTGAGGTGATAAAAATTGTAAAAATACTTTCCTTGTGAAAATTGAGTGATAAAATAATTATCGTTTATATTTTAAGAAAACGACGTAATAATTAAACTTTAACGATTAATATGCCAAATGAATTTGAAACACTAGGAAAACTAAAAATATAGTTTTTATAAACTAAATGTAAGTTTAAAATACCTCGGGATCATTTTTGAAAGTAACGGGTTAAATATTCAAAATAATAACTCACGCGATAAAGATTATTAAATATAAAAATTACGCGTAAAATATGAAATGAAATGTCGTGAATGAATTTATGAGATGCACATGATGTCAATGAAATGTAGACTAATCATAGTCCATATGAAATGTACGTGATGTCATGATCATGAATTCGCCGCTAAACCTCCAAGGTTACGCGAATTTGAAACAAGTAAACCAAGTTTACTAAAATGTTGAAATAATGAGACATGAATTGTGTCGAGAAATGACCTGAAAGTACGGATTGTCACAATATGTTATATTTTAAGTTATTTTTTTCAAAAAATAATCATAATTTCTTAAACAGTGTTTTGAAACGCTATCAACTCTGTTGAACCGATTTCCACCCAAAACACAAAGTCAAATTAACTACTTCTTGAGTATTTGAAACCCAAGCTTGAACCGCCTATTTTTTAGCAACTCGGTGAATGATTCGACCGAAGTTTGTTTTTATATATATATATATATATATATATATATATATATATATATATATATATATATATATATATATATATATATATATATATATATTTTAAATGAAAAAACAATCGAGTACATTTAGACTAGTCGTATTAACATAGTCGATCCCTTCGGCTCTGGCTATTGAAAAGGCCCCCACTACTAATGTGCAACCAAAGCCGCTCACCCAAAAATGAAGATTCTCGCCTAAACGATTGGATGTTTGTGAGTGTTGTGTATAGGAGATTTAATGTCACCTGGAATCATACATCCAACAAATGTGAGTTACTGCAACGCAAGTACCTCTTAGGAACATTTTATTGATTTGCACAAAAGGCAATTTTGGCTCGAAAAATGGCTTCCGCTTTACCTTTTAGTCACGACCGGTGTCGTGGCTAAAAGATGTGTATTTTTGCAGAACTAATTTTGTAGCATTAGAATTGTCCATTTTGGATCAAAATTGCAAACTATACTCTTTATGTGAAGATGGTAATAGACAACTATGAAGAAATTTAGTGGGGTATGTTTTTTGTGATCGCCTTATTGAGGGCATTTGATGCATTTGGTTTTAAAAATTAACAAGCTCAAGCTAAATCTAATAACACTCACATATTACATATGGTTTTATTTTATAAGAACTGTAAATATTTTCAGTACAAATATCTTGAACCATTAAACCAAAGGTCTTTTAATAGTACTTTTTGTTGTGTGAAAAGCGTCATAATCAAAGTTTGTTGAAGCTCTAATCAAATAGTTGTGAGTTCAAGACAGCCTTTTAAGACATGTGAAATAATTTATATGTATATATATTGTGAGATATTTAGTTGTCATTATAAAAATAAACCGCTAAAAACAAATGAACCCCTTTGGATCAAATCATATAATTAAACAGCTTGAAAATCAAATATTTGGGCTCACAAAATGGCATATATTTAGCCCACAATAAAGCCTAATGTTCGGTTGGTCATCAGCCTCAAAATTTATAAAAAATGAAGTGGGCCTTCGCAAGCCGAGTTTTTTTTCCCAGGAACCTAGCATGATACACGACGTCGTATTTGATGCTAATTCATTGGGTCATGCATTTGGTCACCCTTACCACTAGTCTTACCCTAATGTTCTACTTTTTCACTTGCTTTCTTTCATACCCAAGTTTACTTAACCACCATGAAAATAATCTAGCAACATCTCCCACAAAGTTCAATCGAAACATGTTTTTTCTGCCTTTTATTTATTGTTCTTTTTACATGATTTTTACAGCAGAAAAATGAGTAACCGGGTCGAACTGCCGACCCGGTCTTCAAACCGTTGCTCCTAAACTAGTTGACTTAAAAAACGTGATTTTTCCACCTATTAGGTTTTTTCTTTTTTTTTTTTTTTTTTTTTTGAATCGTGTATAATATGTCCGGTGTGGCACTACTTTGACGTAGTTGGCAAATTATGACAAGCAATTGACACTCCAAAACTTTCTTTTCTTGCCTCGAAACTACTTTGATGTAGTAGGCAATTATAGCGTGGGGTTTAAACAAAAACACTTCATATGCCTTTTCGTAGCAAACTTAATATAAGACTCACTTAACAAATATGATTATCGGCTTATTAGCTAAATTTTGTCAATAGAAGGTCATGGTGAAGATTATTTCTAAATAGTTGATGGTCCTAATCATAGCATACTTAAACACCAAATGAAACATAACAAAAATAAATAAAAATTGAGAACTTAAATTGATTGTATCACATGAAACAACACACCGAATATTTTGTCTTAGTCAAGTGTTCTTTCATGAGTACAATATAATGGTAATCTCAATTCAAGTGAATCAAATACAACACAATATATACAATAAGCAATGTGTCTTTTCTTTACCGATGTGGGACTGAAAACTCAAAACAAAACATACACCATCATCATATATTAGAAACAAGCCAAATACATGATAACACTCACATTCAAAGAAACCCAATACTCAACGAACCAAGAAAGTATCTTGTACTCTTGTAGTATATGTTTCATAAAAACAAACTTGTCTTTATAAATATTTTAAATTTTTAACAATTAAGTTATATGAACTCGCTTTTGTTAACTCAGCTTAATTAAACTATTGATTAATAGCATAAACAATACTATCATAACACAACAAATATGTATTTTTATTCTAAATTTAGTATTTTGTTAAAGTTATTGCACAAACCAAGAAAAATTATATTATTATTACTCGCAACTTTTAATAGTTAAGTTGGGTGAACTCATTATTAGACTAGGTGTAGTGGTGACCAACATCACTACTCACGACTAGCGTACATCGTGATCCTTCTCTACCACCAACATCACCACTACCTTGGTGAAGACATGTAGTGGTTACCAAACTCATCACATTCATGTCAACACCACATTACCATTCAATACACCACCAAACTGGTGTAATAATCACCACCAAAACCATAGTTTTTAATAAAGTTAATCAAAAATCAATTTACTCTTTCATTAAATTATTAAAAATATTGCATATAAAATAATAAACATCACGATAAAAACTTAAATTAAGCTATACGTGAAAGGTGTTCAACCAAATCGCAAGGCTTTGATGTGTTTTTGCCGATTTGATTTGTTTTATAACTTGTAGCGTTTATTCGTTAGTTCGATGCAGGTCGTCTCACGATATTGTTCCTCCAAATAAAAGTTATGAGGTATCACTTTCCTTTGTGTTTTCGAATCATATTATGTAATATGATGCATGTGTACTTCATATTCGTTATTTTAGCAAAAGTCATCGGTCGTGTGAGATTAAGTATTATAGCCCATTTTTTTTAGAACACTAAACGCTCGTTAATATCTTTCCTTGTCGCCTCATGCGTTTGGTTTGCTTATACCATACTCTATTTACGTCACCCTTTTTTGGTTGTGAAATTGACTTAACAAGTGTCATACATTTCGGATATATCTCGTTAACAAGATAATATACCATTTATAATTTACGATTTACCCACAAACATAACCTCGAGATCATTGAATAAAGGAGATTGATGTATAACGTTGACGTCGTTGATCGCCCCAAAAACAAGCCAAATACATAATAATATTCACATTCTGAGAAAGGATGTGCAAAGACCATTGTTAAATTATCATACAAAGATTATTCCATTATGTTCATTTGCCAATTTATTATTATTTTTTTTTATTTATTTATTTTTTTTAACTCATTTTGTTTTTCCATTTAAATATGATTATCTAAGCTTCATGTACATGCACAAGCAGATGGTTAGTTACACGTCTTGTTGATTCACATTTGTTTGAACAACTTTCGTGCTGAAGAAATGAAACGTCGATACAATGTGCAATCCTTAGAAGATGAATAGCGATACTAATGGTCAGGATGAGCCATGGAAAGAAGTCCTTCAGGTTCCTGCAGAGGCAGACGACCGTTGCTTTGCTTGTGAGTTTATTTTCCTATTGCGTACTTAATGTTAAAAATGTGATTGCGAGAGTTTGAAAAGAAAAACTGATTTTCAAAAAACTGTATGTTATCATGGTGTGTAGCATTATTTCCGAGTGAAAATATGTATAATCCCTCTTGGGGACTTTTGAGTAATAATAGTTTATTATATTTGTGCACTATTATTTTACACAATAACGGTCGGAAACAGGTAGGATATGCTAGTGTAAAGGAGAGTCGTCTTCCTCGGGAGTATTGTGGACAAGTTTTTATGTTTTTGCTTCTTATGACAAGTGATTGATACGTCGCAACTTTCTTTTCCTGCCTTGAAACTACTTTGATGTAGTAGGCAATTATAGTGTGCGCTTTAAACAAAAAGACTTCATGCATCTTTACGAGGGATTCGTCTTGTGTGGCATGTTTTAGTATGGTAAAACAAAAAACGATAATAAGTGAATTCATAGGTTATAAAACATTCCTTTTACATCAAAAGATCCCCGTTTAATCCCGAAAACCAATTCCTAAAGATTGCAACTCTTTTTTCATTACTCGTGTACCGCAAATTTAAGACTCGCTTAACAAATATGATTATCGGCTTATTAGTTAATTTTGTCAATCTAACTTCACATGAAACATAACAAAAAGAAATAAAATTTGAGAACTTAAATTGATTGTATCACATAAAAACAACACTTGAATATTTTGTTTTAGCTAAATGTTTTTAAATGAGATACAATATAATGCTAATACCAAAAGATCCCCGTTTAATCCCGAAAACCAATTCCTAAAGATTGCAACTCTTTTTTCATTACTCGTGTACCGCAAATTTAAGACTCGCTTAACAAATATGATTATCGGCTTATTAGTTAATTTTGTCAATCTAACTTCACATGAAACATAACAAAAAGAAATAAATTTTGAGAACTTAAATTGATTGTATCACATAAAAACAACACTTGAATATTTTGTTTTAGCTAAATGTTTTTAAATGAGATACAATATAATGCTAATACCAATTCAAGTTAACCAAATACAACACAACATATAAAGTAAGCAATGTTTCCTTTCTTTACCCATGTGGGATTGAAAGCTCAAACAAAGCACACACCATCATATCTTACGAACGAACAAAGTATCTTGTAGTGTATGTTTTGACCTTTTGGTCTAAATACTTGTCTTTAATATGCGTGTATGAGGCATTTCACATCGGTCATTGCTCCAAAACGCTTCTAACGCTTGTAGTAATATAAAGATACCTATACTTATTTACCCTAATGTTGGTTTGAGATTGTGAAGTGAATCACGACATTTTTGCAATATAAATAATTGACACGTTTTTGTCTTCACATTATCACCAATTACGACGCGTCATATTTTTTACTGTGTACCAAAACACAACCATTGTTCCTTTTTTTTTTTTTTTTTCGATGCATTGCACATGTACTACTATAATGTATAAAGATGATTGTGATGCTTCACTTGTATGCTATTGTGTGTTATTCGGTTACACGGGTATCTACCGCCGCAACGAACGAATACCCAGTTATCTATATCTATACTACATTACAAAGCATTTGGGGCATTTCCAAAATAAGACTAAAAATTTAGGACTACACACTTACTTATTATGACAAATTATAATAAGTATTATTATAATAGCATTTGTTACAACTCTTTAAAGCACTTTTTGTAAACATGTTTTTAAAAAATTAATCAAAAAAGTACAATCTAATGTAATATATGAAAAAAAAACATCTACAACCATAACTACGTAATAAATGTTGTTTTAAATACTTGTTATTTTTAAGTGCTAATTATATGATTTTTTATATATTACATATATTTATACTAGAGTTAAATACATAAATCGTTCTTGTGGTTTGTTGATTTTTACGGATCTTTTTCATGTGCTTTTTTTTAAGCGGGTTATGTCTCTGCGATTTTTAATTTTTACGGATCCTGTCCAATTTTCGAACCAAGTCTAAACGATTGTTAAAAAGGACATAACTTGACATTATGGACTAACGTGAGGGTTAACATTTTAATTTGAGTTTTCCATCTCAAAATACAAACCACAAGGACAATTTATGTAATTTACTCTTAAATAAAAAACTTTTTTTTTTTTTTTTTTTTAATTTTATTATACGAAAATCTTTTAATTATTATTATAATATTTTAAAAAAAAATTCTAATTTTATTATGAGGCAGATTAATAAGTCGCAACTTTCTTTTCTTGTCTCGAAACTACTTTAATGTAGTAAGCAATTATAGCGCCCTCTTTAAACGAAAGGACCTCGTACGTCTTTTCAAGGTTGCAACTCTTTTTTCATTACTCGTGTGCTACAAAGTTAAGAGTCACTTAACAAATATGATTATCTGCTTATTAGCTTAATTTTGTCAGTACAAGGTTAATTTTGTCAGTACAAGGTTAATTTTGTCAGTACAAGGTCATCGTGAAGATTCTTTCTAATAGTTGATGGCTCTAATGCATGTGAAATTTCATTTTATTACTATGCTATAGCATAATCAAACATCAAATCAATGTTTTAAAACCGGTTTTAATTACGACGGGTCAACGGGTTAACACGGTTTTACAAAAAATTGAAAAACTAAACCGGCCTGGTCTAACTGGTTAACCCGATTTTGTGGCTGGGAACCTGTCCGACCGGTTGAACCGGCCTGATTAACCCGAGTTTGAAAACATTGCATCAAATTAAAGATAACAACAATAAATAAAAATTAAGAACTTGAATTGATTGTATCACATGCACCAACACTTGAATATTTTGTCTTATTCAAGTGGTTGATAAAGCGATACAATATAATGTTAATCTCAATTTACGTGAGCCAAATACAACACAATATATAAAGTAAGAAAATTTTTTTTTCTTTACCTATGTGGGATTGAAAACACAAAAAAAACTTTGATGTAATAGGTAATTATAGCGTGCGCTTTAAACAAAAAGACTTTATATGTCTTTTTGAGGGATTCTCTCTCGTATGGCATGTTTTAGTAATGGTAAAGCAAAGACACGATAATAAGTGAATTCATAAACTATAAGAGGTTTCTTTTACATAAAAAAATCGCCCTTATAATTCCTAGAGGTTGCAACTCTTTTCATTACTCGTCAACTTTTTGTCTTGCAGCCTAAAACTTTTTCTCGTTGGTCCAGCTTTTGCAAAAAAAAAAAAAAAACGAAACATACTATCATATCTAAGCTTAGCTCTCCCATGGTAGATGGTTTAAGCACGCCAGGTTCCACGAAATGTCTGAGAACTACGATGGGGTTGAAATGCATTGGTACCACAAATTTAAGACCCACTTCACATATGTATGATTATCGGCTTATTAGTTTAATTTTGTCAACACAAGCATCTGTAGTCTCATTCAGTTATTTTGATCTAGCATAATCAAATATCAAATTTGTTGATACAAAAGTTGGGCGTTCCTTATTTGGACTCCGGTTCTCGTATCAATTAGACCTTGATGCTTGAGACCAGCAGGTACTAAGAAAATGCAGAAAACACCATTAGGCTTATCGATTGTCTCCACGCATTATCCTCCCACAGAGTAAGTAATCAGCTTTTAGGGTTTAGTGAGAGTTTGGTTTTATGATCGCACCTTTTAATGAGGGTCGATGCTCTTTATATACACACAAATCCTTGTTGGTTTCGTGTTCCCAACCTTCTACAGATCCCGCCTAAGTCAGTCAATTGATACATATCTCATTAATAAGAGATATCCGATTTCAAAACCATAAATAACTTCGGTTTTGGGCCTTCGTGAGCCCAAACAGTTACCGGGTTAGCCGATTCGTAATAGGCTCGATTGCTAGTAAGCGTTCATTGGTCGTTCATGACCGAATGCGACTATACGTCCATCATGTCCCCAGAAGTCTAGTATGCCAGGTGAAACCCGCTGATGCTAGACTAATAACCTGAGCCAATATATTCCTCAAGGCGAGAAGCTTCAAAGGTTTCCGCCTAAAAGAAGATACGAGAACCCAACAAATTAGGTCAAATACATGCCTCGTAAAACGCTGAAAGTGATTGAAAGTGTGCCATGTGGCAACTCCTATCCACACGCTAGAGAAAGTGGGATCCACGGTTCGAGCATCACATGGATGTGGAACCCTATATAAACTCCTCCCCTTTACCTGTGGTTTATCACGAAAAGCATTTCCACCATTGTTGAAAACTTCGAAATATCAACCAAGAAACCCGTAAACTTTCAAAGGTAATACAAGCAGATTCAAACCTTATCATGGTTCTTGGATTAAGTGACCTTTCATCCGATATAACCGAGGGATGAACTTCGCGAGTTCACCTCGAGTATTATATCTGCGCTTATACAGAGATCCCGTAGTTCCGGCCAAGCAGGCCGATAGCTGGATTTCCGGGAAAGTAGTATACACATCGCAAATCAGCGTGTGCACTATCTCCTTATTCTTGTGCGACGTTCTAAATTACTATAAACACACATATCCCAATCAGATCAGATAGCGCTAAAGAAAGATAACAAACAAGCGAGGTTAATTGCCGCTTGTTGGCGATTAACCCCACCATTATCTCTTCCGCTTTTACCACACGACGCTGTCAAACGGGTGGGTTTCGCTACAGGCGGCCGCAATGTTATAATCGAAATTAGACGCCGCTTAGGAACCTGGAGAGAAATTTTTCGGGTTGATGAAGCGTTGTTCCCCGACCTTCGGCTTATACCTGAGTTCAAGCTACCGGGATGAGCCTCTACTCGGAACGTGCATAAATAAGATGCAAACGATAAACACCAATCGTATTCCCATCAATTCCTATCCGAGGAATTTTTGGTGCGCATACGGGCATCGTACCAACTATTTCGAGAGTCCCGACGAGGTGCCAACCTTCCTGACGCCGAATGACCGTGGGTGCGTCGCCCTTCCTCCTCCTTTGCTTTATTAGCGCTGGCCTTTTTTTCGCCTTTGTATTTTATATAACTCATTTTGTTGTTTGTTTCTTGCTGCGTAGTGATGGACTTGTTCCCGTTGTTCGCTTTGCCAAACCCCGCTAGGTCACCTACAAGCGATTGGTGGGGATTCGGGAAGTTCGCGCTCCCGCCGTAATATCTCCTTTGAGTTTGTTAGCGGTATATTTGTCATTATCTCGCCCGCCTCCCCGGGCCGCGGTAGTTCTTGTTGCGTTGCTACTGTCAATGGATTGTCTCCTAGGGTCGCTCTTGTGACCTATAGTTTGAGTAGTTTTCTGTTGTTCTGCACAGGCGGCTTCTCCTTGGATAAAGGACCCCGTCGCGTTTCATAAGTTCATCAAGGTTTGGGGACCTTGTCGCTTCAACCTTTGATGAGTTCACGTTATTGATCCCATTCATGAACCCTGAGATCTTGAGTATTTCGGGGCATGCCTTGACATGTATGCACTCATCTT
Source organism: Chrysanthemum makinoi (assembly GCA_910596185.1). NCBI lineage: Eukaryota > Viridiplantae > Streptophyta > Magnoliopsida > Asterales > Asteraceae > Chrysanthemum > Chrysanthemum makinoi. Next base: position 305,131,557 of record OU343217.1, read on the forward strand.
TGTAGCGCTCCACATAAGCGCTTGTAGATTCTCATACCGCTTTTTACCCACGCAAGTCGGCAGGTTTTGGCGACATCTTCCTTTGAGTAAAGTTCAGCAACGCCTTCCGTAATTCTTCAAATCCACCAATGCTTCATGGGAGCCATCAACCAGTTAGCGATTTCCCACTAATGGAATTGAACATGTGGCACCACAAGGTTGTGGCCAATTCTCGATGGTAGCGGTGATTCAAAATTTTTAGGTGATCGTCCGGATCGCTTTGCTCCATCATAGGTTTTCACATTGGAAGGCATGCCTTTTCTTATCTTCGAAAATCACGATGCCGAGCGAACGATCCACCTTTTGGCGCCAGGACGACATATCTTCCTCCTCCAGTGCGATATCTTCCTCGGACTTCCGGTCCTTGCTTTCTCTGTCCTCGTTGTCCGAGGAGTCAAATGAGGACGAGCTTCTCTTCAAGGCCATACCGCCTCGGGAATCCGAAGCGAAGAGCTTTCACTGGGGAGTTTACATGCTGCCCAAGTCTCATCATGGACCCCGTGTACCAAGCCTAGCGTCGACATTGGTACACCGCTCGTCCTTCTGTTCTTCAGATATCGCGGTCACCGCTTCATCGTTCTCAACTCTCCTCCCAATCCCGGTAAACACCGGGCCGGGTCGGCTATCCTTCCTGCTTCCTCCTCCGATGACGGATGACGGGATGTCTCATACTGGTCAAAGTTGAGTCGGGCTTGCGTGGCTCGACTCGACCTCTTTTTCGCCTTCGCATGTGGCGCCAAGGTTTCAGTAGTTTTGAGACACGAAGTCACTTGAGCTAATCTGCATGACTCCTTCTGAGCTTGGGTGTCTGCTTCCACCACTGACCCTCGCTTCAGCAAAGGCGGCCCCAAGGGTTGGTGAGGCCCGCTTCGCAATCGACGTGGAGGGAGTGGTAAAGGGTGCTTGTGGATCTTCTGCCGCTGTTGTTGTAGGGCATGGGTTGTCCCCGCGTGGTTCCACTGTCGAAAGACTGACCGGGCCTCACCTTTAGTTTCGGGCCGCACTTGCACCGCAAATGGTTGTTCCCAGGTCTCGCTAGGTGATCCACTTTGTCACGCTTCTTCCCTAGTAGGTCACTATGCGATCGCTGGCTTAGATTTCCGTGCGTTGTCATTCCAGTTCTTAGTTATTGGTCCCACGGATGGCGCCACTTGTTGATACAAAAGTTGAGGCCCTTATTTGGACTCCTGGTTCTCAGATCAATTAAACCTTGATGCTTGAGACCAAGCACTAAGAAAATGAAAACACCATTAGGCTTATCGTGGGATTGTCTCCACGATTATACTCCGACGAGAGAGTAACGGTTTTAGGGTATAGGAGAAGTTAGGTTTTATGATCGTACCTTTTAATGAGGGCCGAGATGCCCTTTATATACACACGAAATCCTTGTTGGTTTCATGTTCCCAACCTTCGTGTATCCCTTAAGTCGGTCAATTTATACATATCTCACATAAGAGATATCCGATATCCAAAACCATAAATAACTTCAGGTTTGGGCCTTCGTGAGCCCAAACCGTTACCGGGTTAGCCCATTCGTAATGGGCTCGATTGCTAGTAGCGTTCATTGGTCGGGTTCATGACCCGAATGCGGACTATTCGTCATCAAAATTTGACAACATAACAAAAAAGTTACTTTGCAGCTTTCTTCAAAAAAACGAAACATGCTCTCATATCTAAGCTTAGCTCCTCCATGGTTGATATTATTTTCGATGATATAGTTCAAATGTCTTTTTTATGGATTTCTAGTCGTTGTAAATCCAAGATTGTTTTGGATACTTGGATCCAAAACCCTAATTTCCTTTCTTTGTTTTAGTTATAGCTTCTTGCTAGTCTTAATAAATTCGACGTTAAAAAAAAAGAGCTCCTCCATGGTAGATGGTTTAAGCACGCCAGGTTCCACGAAATGTCTAAGAACTAAGATGGGGTCGAAATGCATTGGTACCACAAGTTTAAGACCCATTTTCACATATGTATGATTATCGGCTTATTAATTTAATTTTGTCAACACAAGCATCTGTAGTCTCATTTATTTTGATCTAGCATAATAATATCAAATTCGACAACATAACAAAAAGTTACTTTGCTCTAGCATAATCAGACATTAAATTCGATTGTATCATGTTAATCAATACTTGAATATTTTGTCTTATTCAGAGTATAACGTTAACTAATACAATATAATGTTAATCTCAATTTAAGTGAGCCAAATACAACACATAATATAAAGTAATCATTGTTTCTTTTCTTTAGCTATGTGGGACTGAAGACTCAAAACAAAGCATACACCACCATCGTATAATAAAAACAAGCCAAATACATGATAGTATTCACATTCAGAGGAAGGATGCGCAAGACCATTCTTACATAATTATACAAAGATTATGTAAACTTGTTTTGTTAAATATTTAATTAACTATTAATTAATATCACAATTCACAAATGATACTATCATACCACAACTAATATATAGTTTTTGTTTTAATTTCGTAAACCATGACTTTTAATAATTCGGGCGAACTCATTACCAGACTAGGTGTAGTGATGACTAACATCATTATTGCCAATTCAACGCATATCAGAATTATCTCCACCTTCAGCATCACCATCGACGGTCAACAAACCCATCACTTTCATGTCAGCGGTACATCACCATTCAAACCCACAACCAAACAGGTGTAATGGTCATCAACAAACTCACACTAAACCCATTTTCTTTAACAAAATGAATAAACTAAATTAACTTTCACTAATAATTAAATACATAACATTAAAAAAAAAATAATAAAAAAAAATATAAAAAAAAAACCTTTAATTAAGCTCAACAATCTACATGATAATTGTGCAATCAAAGGGGCACAAAGGCTTTTGATGTGTTTTTTCCATTATTTTACGAAATAACGGTTGAAAACCGGTATAATATGATGGTGTAAAGGAGAGTCGTCTTCCTTGGCATTGGAAGTATTGTCGACAAGATTTTATTATTTTTGCTTCTTATGACAAACGATTGGTGCGTCACAACTTTCTTTTTTGCCTCGAAACTGTTGGAAATGTATATATTTACAAACATGTGAATGTCCGGTTTCGAACTCGTGACCACGGGATTGCACACATTAGCGAATGAGAATTAAAGTTAATAATTAATGTTTATGTTTACGATTAATTATTACACATTAAGTCCGGTTAACGATCGTTAAGTATTTAACGGAAAAATGACTAACGATCGTTAAATGGAAAAGAGAAGGACTAGAAATGGAAAACTTGAAAAGTTATGGGTTTGGCTTTGGCTCCATCATGGTCGGCCATAGGCTTTACAAAGCCTAATCCCTAACTTGTTCCCAAGTTTACCTACTAGTATATAAGAGGGGTAGGTTCTGGGTTCCATACACTTGTGCATTGAATTAACCCTGATCTCTCCTCTCCTCTCTTCGTCCTATAATCGTCGAAAGCACCCCACTTGTAAGTGGAGTTTGGTTTCGCTTTTCTTAAACGAGGACTTGTGTTAGATCTAGCAATCGCTTGATTCGTTGGTTAATTCGTGGTGTACAAGAACGGGGTTGTAAGACATTATTCTTACACCAATAAGTACTTCTTTGTTTTGCTTTGCTCGAGGGTTGTTTTGCTTTGCTCGAGGGATTTGACATTCGAAGAGATGCTACGCATACTTTCAGTAAATTAATTTATTTGTTATGATCTTAAGTCTTCCGCTGTGTACTCTTGATGTTTACTTGTTTATTGTATGTTATATATTTTATAAACTCAACAAAGTGGCATCACGAGCGTGTTTAACAAGTAATTAATCACTGAAACACATAATTAAAATAAACATGAATGTGTTATTATTTGTATGCTTAGATCTAGGGTTTGCAAAACCTAAACCCTAATTTTGAGGGGGCGTTTTTTTTATGGTGCCCTAATTAGGGTTTTGTAAACTATTGTTTTAATTGGATTAGAAACCCTAAGATGCATGCAACTTTATGTGTATATGTGTAACTTTGATTTAATTGCATTAATTGTTAAGTGTAATTTTATGTCCATGATAATTATCCGCATGTTTTATCATGGATTTGCTTTATTGTATGTCTTTCTTGTTTAAGTGATATACACTAATTTTGATAGATCTAAAATTGGGGAAGACCTCAATAATTATTAATTTAATCAATTATGTGCTATGTGGTATGTATTTAATTTTGACTTGCAATCGATGAATCGATGCATGTGGTTCACCTTGTACATAGATGAAAACGGTTGAAAGTCTTAATTAAATATATGCATATTGTCAAATCTAGAATTGGTTATTAATAGGATTTATCAAAACCGTTTGCATGTGGCTATTTGATATGCATGACTTTTATTTGTTATGCATTCATTGTTTATTTGTTTATTTTAATAAATACTTGCTTGTTTGTTATGTGTAACAAGGGTATTTTTACAAGAAAAATAAACTGACCTAAACAATGGTGAAACATGTGTTTTTAAGACTAGTAATCATAATCGTTTAATTGATTGATGACTTTGGTACAAATGGTCTGAACGGCTCACCCATGAGAATGAACTAACAAAAGGGGTTTAAAGAAGTGCGCATACACCGAAAGGATGTCTAAGGTTGTGCTTTAGCTGCGCACTGGGTCCTCTGCCTCAGTAAGTTCGAATGGAGCTACTTAGTAAGCCATTAAATGTGCAAGCTCATCTTAAGGGCAAATTAGTTTAATTCCATGCGCCACTTCGGCGGTAATTATCCGAAACACTAAGTGTTTACACTTATGCAAAAGTACGGTATAATGGATGATAATTAACACTAAATTCCTTGATTGGTGAACCCAATACCTCAATTAAAGTTTGATGATGAAAAGCTTATACATTAAAACAAGATATAAATGTTTTAATAAACACTATGCTACAAAGATGAATGCATGACATCTTTGTACATATTTGATTTAACATCAAAACTATTACCCTTTAATTTAAGTTATATGCCATCCAACGAAAAGGAAACACCTAAGATTACTTTTTATTTGCGTGAGATCGTGACTTAGATCGTAATCAAAGGGTAAAATGTCCACGTATCGTGAGAGCGGGCATGGACGATTTTGCGCTTCTTAAGTTGGACAACTTAATTGAGTTTTGTAGTGAGACAACTCAAGGCATAAGATGGGATAAAACATGTTTACATGGCGATTGATATTGGCTATATGTAAATCCCATAAATCTAGAAATTGCAATTGAAATTGGCAATTGAGCAAATGTTCTACCATTTTGTATAAGGTTCATTACTAGCAGATCAACTGATGTAATGAAATTATGACAATTTGGATCCTAGTTTTCAATAAATATTAATTGGTTATATGAATATGAACCTTGGGTATTTAATTGTTTATTGAAAAGGTTAATTATCGAAAATACTAAAATTGAATTTTGTAATTCTTTTGAATGTATAAATGCAACATTTAACCGTGAACGTGGTTTAGTCTTTGTTTAGTAAATTAATCCACTCTGCTTTCAAACAAATGTTTGATCGAGAATAATTTACTGATAAGACAAACAAAGTCTCTTTTCCATGGGAGAAGCATGAGACTCAATCCTATTCCTTTTCATGAATGAGAAAGGTATAATAGGAACATTTGAATTGTCTAAATTCTAATGTAACTCTTAGCAATGAATTGCACATCTTATTTTCCATAAAGATTTCATTACCCTCATTTGGTGAATGAATCCTTTGTAACAACATGAATGTTGGTTAACTGGAAACCATGTATATGAGTTACTAGATTAGAAGCTAGACTAATTACCGAAAAATTGGTAAAAGGCAAACTAGCATATTTTTATCTAGTTGTTTTGCTTTAGCCTTTAAAGGTACTACATACCAATATGGGGATGGTAGGCCTGTTGAGGAAGAAATTGCATACCAAATTTTTTGAGTTAATAACACTGATGGATAACCTATCATTCATATAGTAGAATACACCTTTTAGTACCTTAGTAATGATTACGTATGGTTCTTCAAAGGTGTAGGAAAGTAAAAGCAAGCAAGTTGTTTTCACTGGTTATGCAACACTTACAATGTTGTCGATTCATGGGAGCATTTGTGTTGCATTACTTGAATAAGAAGTTGTTTTAATGATTTCTAATTCAGGGGAGCTACAAACCTTATTTCCGTGTAGTAACCAGCATTATCTTCAAAGATAATTACTTTCCAATTGTAGACACTTATGTTTCTAAGGATAGTCGTAACGTTTCCTTACTAAAAAAAATATAGTTCTACATCTACTTGTTATATCTATGACACAAATCATATTAATCAAATAAACGAACGCGTATCGTGTTGTTTATATGCTACATGATGTTGTTCCATGCACAAGTGGGAGAAATCTTATTGTGTGCAAGGTACAACACATATTAATATGATTTAAAAGGATTCTCTTGATCAAAGTAAGATAATAACGTTCTAATAGGAAGTATACATTTATATATGTATGATTGCCCTATTAAGAACATGTGTCAAGATGATAACAAAGACTACTTTATTTTAAATATTTATGTAATTCAATATTTAAGAAACACTTGTAGTTACAATTTATGGTACGTGAGAACGTGAACTAGATTGTAGCCCAAGGTAAAATATCCACGTGTCGTGAGAACAAGCATGGATGATTTTGCAGTTTCTTACGTTGAACATTTCATGGAATGGCATAATTAAATGAAGTAATCTAATACTACTTTGAATTTAAGTATTCGTTGAATGACTTAAATATATGTAGTAAATATTAACTTGAAATATTAATTGAAACCCGAGGTGGTGTTTATAATTACTTTAATTATAAATGTTTATGATTTTGTAAAGTCACAAACATGAAGTCTTTTAAAGACTTAGAATATAAAGTAAGACGTTAACTTGCTATGTTTTAAGACATATGCATGAAGTCAATGAGTTGATCAAAGACTTATAACGTATAGTGGGATTATAAATGTTATATCTTTTGACTTGGTCAAGAATATTTGTGTTATAATACATGCAATTGACTTGGTAATTCTATTGTACCATTAAAGTTTTACTTTGTTGGTAAATAGGATAAACCAAAGAGTAGATGGTTATCTTAAATATTGTTAGATTAATCTTACAATATTAATTCTAAGAAAATACCATAGTTTTATGGTATGTTCACTTAGAAGAATCAAAATCTATTGGCATTGTTTGATTCAAGATAACTATAGTTTCTTCCAAAAGTTATCAAGGTTAGTAGATTGAGTATAGATTGAATATACTCAATAAGACTCCAACCTAGAAGATTGATAAGACACCATTTGTTTATGGAATGTGATGAATCACATTAAGTCTTATAAATGAAGTTCTGAATTTGTTAAACTACTTATAGAGTGAGTTGTAACAAACTAATGTTAGGAACTGTCAATGTTTTTGTAATATCCCAAAAGAGAACAATGTATTGTTGCTCTACTTGCTAAACTATTTAAAGGTAATCTTTAAATTGTTAAAGGCAAGTGGGAGTTTTGTTTAGATCTTGAAAGATTGAATTACAAAATACACAATCTTCTAAAATGCACTAGCAAATATCATGATGAGGCTAAACATGTATATGATAGACCTCAATATGATGGAATTGTCATTCATAGATCCGTAAGGATATCTCAGATATTTAATATGCTGAGGAATATGAGTTACAAGATCATGGTAAGCCTGTTAATCATAATGATAAATTTACCAAATGTTGAATTGTGGAAAATCAATCATACTATGAATGTAGAGATGCTGTCCATAAAGATAATCAACTTTAGATACTTGATTTATCTTAATAATGAAAATGAGTTTCTTCAAAGGATGGAAACCCTAGTGGTTTAAATCTTTATGTAGAAATCATATGGACAATATTGTACACATATTTAATGCATATCTAGTGATAATAATATTAATCATATTTAAGCAATTAACTATGATTGAATATTCTTTCCTATATACATTAAATAGAAGTATAAAGATTATAATTGTCATACTAAGTTTCATTGATATGAAATTTTGACAATGAATGTCATAACTCTTTGTTGTGAAATTACTTTTGCGAGGACGATGAGTAATACAAAGAAGTTTTATGAATTCAAATAATCCTTGGATATGTACAAACCGCAAGAATCCATGAATTGATATATGCAAGCATCTAGGAGATGTTTCTTATGTTTAATATTAAATCCATGTTTGATTTAATAATTAAAATAAGATTGCTCATAAGTATTCCTGAAAGCTAGTGGGAGTATTATTTATTTTTTAAATCTTATATGTTGTATGGGCAACTACATTCCACTTAAATTAAGTTTTAGTTGGGAATGAAACTTCGCTTGTAAGATTTGGAAATAATATATACAACTTTGGAATATATGTTTATTATTATAAACATATGCGGTAAATAAATGAGTCAAATAGAACATGATGAATACATATCTTTGACAAGATAGATGAGATCTTAAAGCTTAACTTGAAGATTCATCATGAACATCATGTCGTGTATAAAGTTGTTGTGTCATGCTTGATTACAAGATGATTTGACAACATTGAAAGTTGTTAGTGTAATAAATATTTTAAAAGGAATATGTTTGGATTTAGAATCACATTCCACAATCCGGAGATGCTCCTAGATTCTATGGATGATTATATGACAATTGTTTCATAATTGTCATTGCCAACAAACTTAAGTTTTGGTAGGCACCAACATTACACTATAACTGTTCAAGTTTACGGATGTTTAAAGAGCATATTGTTGTACACAATGATGCTGGCATAATTGAGATGACACTCAATTCTAGTCATGGTATCCTTGATGATGACTAGTTATGCTCAACTAAGAGCATAGTTGCATTATACATTAAAGAATGAAAAATACTTTAAAACTTTAAAGTTTTGAAAGATGATTGTCATAAAAGGGTGGTTCAGGTTATCACGCACCTTATGGAATGATATGACAATATGTGTAAACATATACAAGAAATTCACTTATTGAATTCTTGAAATAAGTATTCTCAAAATTCCTATAGATCAAAGTTAATTGAAATTATGCCTTGTCAACAAGTATGATTTTCATGACTTGTGGCAAAATTCATTAACTAGTATTATCATTCATTGATCTATTTAATATTTGGATAAAGGATGTTAAACAATTATTATTTATAATGAATTAAAGTACGGTATACGTTTAATTTCATTTATAATATTGTGTTCTATATTTGCATGTTTAAATCCTTGAATAACTTAAGTTATTCTAAATAGTCCGTTGTCAATCAATAACATGGGAATGATATTGAATTAAGACAAATGTGAGTATTAGTTAGAATATACTTGAAAGTATATTGATGCGTAGCATGACTAATTTCGGATGATATTCAATGAATTGAGTATAGGACTTATCCCACCCACATGATGATACTTTATGGATCTTAGTCATTAAGTATATCATGTATATTTATCCTCCGACTTGAGATACAAAGATATGTCATGGATGTAGTGCATTTTGTGAAGCAATCTAACGCTATACGAATGGTAGTTATAAGGGTTGTTTTCGAAGTGTTGAAATCTATGAATCCTTCTTGTAGTCAAAATGGGATTTGTTTCCTTCAAATTTATTTTGAAGTATAATATCGGGCCCCTCGTAGGGTTGTTAAGATGTTTGCATGGCCATGCCCAAGGTCTTCTCGGAATATGTTCAAGAATTGGTAATCTTTATCAATCACATAAAGCGAGAAACATAATAGTTAATTAAGAAATGAGTGAGATCCATATTCTTATTAACATGGTATTAGAAACAAAAGGATGAATATGATGATGAATCATCAAACTTGGTTTTTCTCCAGAAAACCATACACGAAGTTGTACCGGCATTGGCGTGTTGCTAGATGCTAACCAATGTCATTGCACGTTTTGTAAACATATCCAAGTGGGAGTTGTTGGAAATGTATATATTTACAAACATGTGAATGTCCGGACTCGTGACCACGGGATTGCACACATTAGCGAATGAGAATTAAAGTTAATAATTAATGTTTATGTTTACGATTAATTATTACACATTAAGTCCTTAACGATCATTAAGTATTTAACGGAAAAATGACTAACGACCGGTAAATGGAAAAGAGAAGGACTAGAAATGGAAAACTTGAAAAGTTATGGGTTTGGCTTTGGGCTTTCCATCATGGCCGGCCATAGGGCTTTACAAAGCCTAATCCCCTAACTTGTTCCCTAAGTTTACCTACTAGTATATAAGGAGGGTAGGTTCTAGGGTTTCATACACTTGTGCATTGAATTAACCCTAGATCTCTCTTCTCCTCTCTCTTGTCCTATAATCGGCCGAGCACCCCACTTGTAAGGGAGTTCGGTTTCGTTTTCCTTAAACGAGGACTTGTGTTAGATCTAGCAATCGCTTGATTCGTTGGTTAATTCGTGTGTACAAGAACGTGGTTGTAAGACATTATTCTTACACCAATAAGTACTTCTTTGTTTTGCTTTTCTCGAGGGTTGTTTTGCTTTGCTCGAGGGATTTGACATTCGCAAGAGGTACGTTACGCATACTTTCAGTTAATTAATTTATTTGTTATGATCTTAAGTCTTCCGCTGTGTACTCTTGATGTTTACTTGTTTATTGTATGTTATATATTTTATAAACTCAACGTAAAACTACTTTGATGTAGTAGGCAATTATAGTGTACTCTCTAAACAAAAAGACTTCATACGTCTTTTCGTGTACTACAAATTTGACACTCACTTAACAAGTATGATTATCCGCTTATTAGCTTAATTTTTTCTATACAAGGTCATGGTGAATATTCTTTCTAATAGTTGATGCTCCTAATTGTAGCATGTGTAATCTCATTTAATTACTTTGCTCTAGCATAATAATATTATGTTTTAGCCGAGTGTGTTGGTAAACTGTTACATTTAATTCTTATCTCAATTTAGATAAACCACATCCAACACAATATATAAAGTAAGTAATGTTTCTTTCCATTACCCATGTGGGACTCAAAACTCAAAATAAAAGCATATACCATTATCATATATCAGAAACAATCCAATACTCAACGAACGAAGAAAGTATCTTAGTAGCATATGTTTCGAAAAAACAAACTTGTCTTTAATCATCAAATAGTAACCTAGTTTAAGATATGTTCCAATCTGATATCTCAAACTTTATATCAACCATAAAAATCATCAAAGTTTCAAAACTGTTCCATTCTTATGTAATTTTTATGTTTGAGTGACCAGTATGGAACACTACTCAAACTTGGTTATTATTTTGTGGTTATTGTTTATGTTTAGTGCTTTAACCATTGTACATAAAGTTTGTTGGAATTAGTTAAATTCAAGGGGTGGGTGTTTAAAATTAATGTACAACATGTTAATGCATAGATGGATACTTTAAGTACATTAATTTCAGAAAATTACATAAGAATGAAAACAGCTTTGAAACTTTGATGGTTTTTATGATTAATATAAAGTTTGAGGTATCAAATTGGAACACTCGTGAAACTTGGTTACTAATGGGTGACATATTCCCTATAATTTTTGAGTAAGTATTGCTTAAATGACTTAACAGTGAAGTTAAGTGAACTCGTTATGTTAACTAGTGTATTTGGTACTACCTCCGTCTCATAAAAACTGTCAACTTTGACTTTTTTAAGTATTTCTTTTTCAACTTTGACATTAAATAATTTCGTTTACGTTATATAACACTTGATGAAAAATATATGAATGAATTGAGATTTAAATGTATTTTCATTGGTATGATTTTCAAAGAATATTATATAACGCAAAAAAAAAAATATTGGAGGTCAAAGTTGAGAAAGAAAGACTTAAAAAAGTCAAACTGGACACTTTTTATGGGACGGAGGGAGTATTTATTTAGAGTTGATGAATAAACAAACTTACTTTATTATTTATTCAAAGAGGTTTTTAAATAATAATATGTATATATTCTTTTACGTCATGTTACAGATTATGATTAGAGTCACAATTACGTTACCAAATGATATTTAAAAAAAGAAAAACAAAACAATTATTGCTCATGGCTAGGGCTGAGCAAAATAAATCGCGGGCCAAACTAAACTGAGAAACCATATCGAACTGGACTGACTGAACATATTTCAGTTTGGTCTTCGGTCAATCATTTTCCTTATATTCGGACATCGGTTCGGTTTGGTCTTAGGCTCAACCGACAATTATGCTTTGTTTAACCGGGCCTCAACCGAACATTTCGGTCCGGTCCCTAGAAGATTAATAGTGATACTAATGGTCAGGATGAGCCATGGAAAGAAGTCAGGTTCGTGCAAAGGCAGATGATTGTTGCTTTGCTTGTGTGTTTATTTTCCTATTGCGTACTTAGTGTTAAAAATGTGATCGCAAGAGTTTGAAGAGAAAAATGATTTCAAATAAACGTACATTATCATTTCCTCTTGTAATTTTGGCTAGTAACCTTTCTTCGTGAGTGAAAATATGTATAAACCTGAGTAAGAATTGTTTTTGCTTTTTTTTGACAAGCAATTGATACGTGCAACTTTCTTTTCTTTTCTTTTCTTGAAACTACTTTGATGTAGCAGGCAATTATAGCATTTGATTTAAACAATTAAACAATAATAAGTGAATTCATAAATTATAAGAGGTTCCATTTGCTTCAAAAGATCACGGTTTTAATCCTCGAAACCAAATTATAGAGGTTGCAACTCTTTTCATTACTCTGTCAACCTTTTGTCTTTGGCCAAAAACTTTTTTCCGTTGGTCCAACTTTCGGCAAAAAAAAATAAACATATTCTCATATCTAAGCTTAGTTCCCCCATGGTAGATGGTTCAAGCACGCCCAGTTTCACGAAATGATTGAGAACCACGATGGGGTCAAAATGCATTCGGTACCACAAATTTAAGACCGACTTCACACATCTATGATTATCGGTTTATTAGCCTAATTTTGTCAATTCTAGCATTTGCATTCTCACTCAATTACTTTGCTTTAGCATAACAAAACATCAAATTCGACAACATAGCAAAAAGAAAAAAAAAAATTAAGAACTTAAATTGATTGTGTCACACTAAGATAATACTTGAATATTTTGTCTTATCCAAGTATTTATATTAGTATGATACACACTAACATAGCAAAAAGAAAAAAAAAATTAAGAACTTAAATTGATTGTGTCACACTAAGATAATACTTGAATATTTTGTCTTATCCAAGTATTTATTATCTTACTTGAATATTTTGTCTTATCCAAGTATTTATATTAGTATGATACAATCTAATGCTAATCTCAATTTAAGAGAACCAAGTACAACACAATATATAAAGTAAGCAATGTTTCTTTCTTTACCGATGTGGGTCTGAAAACTCAATACAAAACATAAACCATAGCCAAATACATGATAATATCCACATTTAGACAAAGGATATGCAAGGCCATCCAAATATACTTAAGTTATAAACAAATATACCCCACAATATACTTATACACACCCACAACCTTCTCCATAAGTAGATCGGTCCACAATCCGACTTCTCACAAACAAGTGAGACAACGCGTCGGTGGGAGGGGTTGGGGTTGTTTCAGGGAAGACGCGTAGGTGAGGGGAGATGACGAGTCACAGTCTATGAGTCATGCATGAATACATGTTCTCATGCATATCTTTCAAATTCATGTACAAGAACTAGTAATAGGGAAGAAGACACAACAATAAAGATGGAGACAATGTATTTTGGGAAGTTTTCTTTCTATTAGAAACTCTCTCAAAGATTACAAAGACATTTGATTACAATGTATTATGGGTTCATGAGTCATGCATGAATACATGTTCTCATGCATATCTTTGAAGTAGTACACCACTACTTGATATCCCTATTTTTCAACACATATCTCACCGAATGAATTGCATACCATGATGACTTGGTCTCATCATCAACGTCTCTTTATTTTTGATATTATGTTACCGCTATTATATTTTTGTGACCGAGTCAAACAAGATCGTCTCGGATCATGTATGCAAGATGTTCACATATTCAGTTTAAAACCATGCCAACGATAAATAACATCGAAGTGTCACTAGTGAACATATGAAACTATATTTAGAAGAATGAAAATATAAACCGATAGTGTGTCATCCCCTTCACTCAGCCCTCTCTAGAGTATACTGATGGAGGTTCTCTGTAGAAAAGCACAGATAGGCACACAACTGAGTACTGATGCAATTATAGCGTGCGCTTTAAACTAAAGACCTCGTACTTTTTTTTCAAGGGATTCTATCTTGTGTGGCATGTTTTAGAGGTTCCTTTTACATCAAAAGATCACGGTTTTGATCCTCAAAACCAATTACTAGAGGTTGCATCTCTCTTTTCATTACTCATGTACCGCAAATTCAAGACTCACTTAACAAATATGATTGTCGTCTTATTAGCTTAATTTTGTAAATACAAGGTCATGATGAAGATTATTTCTCATAGTTGATGGTCCTAATCATAGCATGTGAAATCAAGCATCAAATGAAACATAACAAAAAGAAATAAAAATTGAGAACTTGAATTGATTGTATCACATTAAACAACACCTGGATATTTGGTCTTAGCCAATTTGCTGTTAACAGTGATACAATAAAATGTTAATTTCAATTTAAGTGAACCAAATACAACGCAATATGTAAAGTAAGTGAAGTTTCTTTTCTTTACCAATGTGGGACTAAAAACTCAAAACAAAAGATAAAGAAAGTATACTCAAGGAATAAAGAAAGTATCTTGTAGTATATGTTTCAAAAAAACAAACTTGTCTTTATAAATATTTAAGTAAGTGTTGCTCAGATGACTTAAATAAAGTTTGGTAAACTCGTTTTGTTAACTATTAATTTGTAGCATAAATAATACTATCGTACTCAATTAACGAAGAAAGTATTTTGTAGTATATGTTTTGAAAATATGTAAAACCTTCTTGTTATGAGTAAAATAATAGTTTATTATATCCGTGCACTATTATTTTACAAAATAACGGTAAAAAACAGGTCTAATATGCTTTTATTGTTTTTGCTTCTTATGACAATCGATTCATATGTAACAACTTACTTTTCTGGCCTCGAAACTACTTTGATGTAATAGGCAATTATAGCGTGCGCTTTAAACAAAAAGACTTTGTATGTTTTTTTGAGGGATTCTCTCTCGTATGGCATGTTTTAGTTATGGTAAAACAAAGAAACCATAATAAGTGAATTCATAAGCTATAAGAGGTTCCTTTTACATAAAAAAAAATCACTGTTATAATACTCAAAACCAAATCCTAGAGGTTGCAACTCTTTTCATTACTCGTCAACTTTTTGTCTTGCGGCCTAAAACTTTTTCTCGTTGGTCCAACTTTCGCCCAAAAAAAACGAAACATACATTCTCATATCTAAGCTTAGCTCCCCCATGGTAGATGGTTCAAGCACGCCAAATTCCACAAAATGATTGAGAACTATGATAGGGTCGAAATGCATTTGGTACCACAAATTTAAGACCCACTTCACATATATATGATTGTCGGCTTGTTAGCCTAAGTTTATCAATACAAGCATCTGTCATCTCATTCAATTACTTTGTTCTAGCATAATCAAACATCAAATGCGACAACATAACAAAAAGAAATAAAAATTGAGAACTTAAATTGATTGTATCACATTAAAGAATACTTGAATATTTGACTTATTCATGTATTAGTTTTAATGGTACGATATAATGTTAATCTCAATATTATCATGTATTTGGTTCAATTAATAGTTAATCATAGCATGTGAAATGTCACTTTATTACTTTGCTCTAGCATAATCAAACATCAAATGAAACATAAAGGGAATGGATCCACTATGAAGAGAAAATAAAAAAAGAAGAACGAGAAATGTTTATAGTCACACATTTGAAATGAAGAAGTATAATTTATTGAAAGATGCATCTTATTTTATAGATGCATCTGAAACCCACTTGAATTGATTGTGTCACATGAAACCAGACTAGAAAGTTTGTCCTATTCGAGTGAGGTTACGATCGATACAATATAATGCTTATCTTAAGTGAACCAAATACAACACAACATATAAAAGTAAGTAAAGTTTCTTTTGTTTACCCATGTGGGACTCAAACCTCAAAACACAACGTACACCATTGCCAAATACATGAAAAGAAAGGATATGCAAGGCCATTGTTACATAGTTATACATAGATTATTCCATATAAAACCCGAAATCAAGTAAATATAAATCTCGAAAAAGACTAATAAACCTGAAAACTATATAAAAATGCTAATAAAGTCTTAAGAGAGCATGGTACATGGATCATACAACAGGCCATTGGGCTTTTTTGTCCAATGGCGCCACCGATAATGACGCCGTCTTGCACCAGTCCCAGGCGTCGTTCGTCCCTTCATTGCTCCATCGACGGACCTTTTTGACTTGTGTTGATGGATCTTTGTAGTCGAATGAACCTTCGTTGATGAAGTATCATTAGGCGTAGAAATCACAATAAACCAAATAGTACTTATGCGTAAAAAACACCAGTTACGCGTAACAATCAAGAGTTACGCGTAGGTTTAGCTTACGCGTAAGTAGGGAAAAGACACTAAAGTTATGCGTAGACACAAAGTTAGGCGTAGGATTACCTTATGCCTAAGACTAGGCTTAGGCGTAAGATGAATCTTATGCGTAAGTTTAGGGTTTTGCCCAAATGATCTTTTACACTATCACAGTGCAAAAGATATCCAAAGTCGACGTATTTTCAGCTTATCCAAGCAAAAACACGGAGTAAAACCACTAAACTAAGATCAAACCAAGGATAAAGTTACGCCGAGAACTAGGGTTTTGATACGCGTAATCTTACTCGTAAAAATGATTATGCCCAAAGTTGTTTCTAAACCAGATTTTTGTGATGAGATAGCTTCAATATCACCAAAATAACACAAAAGTGTGAAACTTGATGAACCAAAACTCCTAAAACCGTTAAGCGTAGAATGAAACCCTCGTATAAAAACTAGTTTAAAAACAACGATCCACGCATAAAGTTTGAAACTTTTTGCCAAAAACAAGTATTTTAACACCTTAAAACGTTGAAAGTACAAGAATCTTGGATTCAAAAGTGTAAAAATACGCTTTTAAGTTTAACCAAAGTATCAACGTTGTTCTACGCGTAGGACCAAAAAACCCACTTCAAGAAACAACGATTCACCCAACTAGTTAGGCGATTGATACCACTGTTAGGTCACTAGTTTTACAACACAAGCTTAATAGAAAGAGATAAAGGCGATTGAACAATAAACCAAACAAACACACGCATATGAATGTGGCCGGTTATGCGTAAGGAGTGAATGAAAGATAATATTGAACAACCAACCCTCAAGTGAGGGTTATTACATAGTATTTATAGGCAAGGAGCTAGGGCAACACTCCTACTCCTTCCCTTTTCCTTATTGGACATGGGCCTAAGCTTATGTGCCTTCTACATAAGCTTGACCTTAAACAAACATAAAGGCCATAATAAGCTACCTATTACATATAAGTAACTAACACTTGAATCAAGGTTTAGGAGTGATTCCAACATATAATGCTCTTCTCAATTTAAGTGAACCAAATACAACACAATATATAAAGTTAGCAATGCTTTTTTTCTTAACCAATGTCGGACTCAAAACTTAAAACAAAGCATACACTATCCTGGGGTAGGGGTAGAATCTATCTACATCCTACATTCTCATACGTCGCTATGACGAGATTGAGTATATTGTTGTTGTTTGCTTATTAGCTTATTTTTTTCAATGCAAGGTCACGGTGAAGATTCTTTCTAATAGTTTGTTAGTCCCTTGTTAATTACATTTAAGTCAAGTTTAATAATAGTAGTATTAAGTTTAAGTACTTATGATTATGGACATATTTATGTTTTATGTACTGGACGAATTTAGGCCTGCACAATGGGTCATATGCAGCCCATATTGTGGCAGTTAGGAAAGCAGTTACCATGGCAGTTATCTCCCAATAGTCACAACGTTTGGAGGGAAAATAACTGTCATTTTGGTGCCTCTTAGGAAACTATATAAGTGTAGATTTATGTAAACAGAAATCACATCAACCTTTATCTACTTATATGCATTACCTGTTGTTATTATATACTTTGTATCCTTTGTTATTTTACTGCACTTATCCACTCTACAATTCGATTATCATCACAATGAAAAACCTTTTGAAACCAAGAAGTTTTGGCAATAAACCTGTACACAAATGGCATCAGAGCTTAGGCTCTTATTCTTGGGAAAAGCCAAACTCAGGCTTCATGCAAGGAAGGTATCTTCTTCGAGAAACACCAAATAGGGTAAACCTATGGGGTGCTAGAAGAAAGAAAACTACAATATCACCAAAAGGAAAGAGCATTTTGGCACAAACAGTTAGAGAGAATGAAGCTTTTAACAAGGAAAGGGAAAGTGCAGATCTATTGACACTAAAGAAAAAGATCATGAAAATGAAGAAAGACAAGAAAGCCAAGTGCCACGTTTGCAATGAGAAAGGGCATGCATTCTGGGCATGCAAAGATAGACAGAGGCTTGCAGCACTTGAACTTGAACAAGAAAGGAACTGACTGAGAAAGTTATGACAGAAGAAGCAAAGTACACAGAAAGAGTCTACCTGACTGGAAATTATGTGGTAAAAGGTACTGACTTACTTAATTGGAATGATATATGGTATGCTAGTGATTCCTATCAGTTTCATATGTGCCCATCTAGAGCCCTTTTTAATGATATTGAATACAAGTTCAAAATGATTGGTAAAGAAGAGCATGAGAGGAAATTTATCTTCTCATATGGGGTAGGGGATGTCACAATTAGAACTGATGTAGGGGAAGTAGTGGTGAAATCTGTCTAATACACTCCTGAGGTATCATCAAATATGATTAGTTTGGATTTGCTTAAGACTCAAGGGTATGGGACAGAGATTGAAGATGGTGTATGCAACATATTCTACATGTATCATGATGAAAACCATGTGCAGACACCACTGTTAGATAAAGGCAAAGGAAAGGTTGATATGAATGAAGTTATCAATGAACATAACCGCTTTTGGAGGATCAATTTAATCAAATGGATCCCACTGATGAATGCTCTCTCATTAAGGGCATAGAAGATCTTGATTGGAACAAGAATGATACGCAGGATTATATTGATGAAGATTACATCAGTTATAATGGTACCCTTTATGCACTCAAAGTGAACTCATTTTCAAGGTACATATCATTCATGAAATTATTGGAGAAGGATGATCTTTTGTATAGGAACTGGGAAATATTCAATAAAAGGTTCATTGATTTAGTTAAGTGGTTTTATTTGGTGCATCTCAATTATGATACACTAGATGCAATACCACCAAGGATTAAAGATGTTGAGATTAACTTGCTATGTGTATACAAGGCTGTTGATAGTATGGGAGGATATTTCACTGTCACCATGGGTGACAAGTGGGGTACAATTGCACAGTTGCAAGGCTTGGATAAAGAAGATGGTAACACAGTTAGAGTTTGCTATAGAAATTTCATTGATCTCCTTGTTATTTATTATGAAACTGCAAGTAGTACTTGGGGTGAAATGCACAAAGAAATAGGTGAAACCAGTCAAATGAAGATGGCCAAGGACCTATCTTGCCGGAGGGAAGATGCAAAGGGTGGATAGAACAAGTGGAGATGGAGCAAACAGATTTGGAGTCAAGCTAGGCAATGCAGAAGAAGATGGATATGAGAGCGGCATGGACAAAGAATGATTTTCGATCATTGCTTGAAGAAAAAGCAAGTGAAGAACAACCTTGAAGGACTTGACCATAAATGAATTAAGGGGGAGATTGTTAGTCCCTTGTTAATTACATTTAAGTCAAGTTTAATAATAGTAGTATTATGTTTAAGTACTTATGATTATGGACATATTTATGTTTTATGTACTGGACGAATTTAGGCCTGCACAATGGGTCATATGCAGCCCATATTGTGGCAGTTAGGAAAGCAGTTACCATGGCAGTTATCTCCCAATAGTCACAACGTTTGGAGGGAAAATAACTGTCATTTTGGTGCCTCTTAGGAAACTATATAGTGTAGATTGTAAACGTAAATCACATCAACCTTTATCTACTTATATGCATTACCTGTTGTTATTATATACTTTGTATCCTTTGTTATTTTACTGCACTTATCCACTCTACAATTCGATTATCATCACAATGAAAAACCTTTTGAAACCAAGAAGTTTTGGCAATAAACCTGTACACATAGTTGATGGTCCCATTAATCACAGCATGTGAAATCTCATTCTATTACTTTGCTCTAACATAATCAAACATCAACATAACAAAAAGAAATAAAAATTAAGAACTTAAATTAGTTGTATCAACAAAGCTTTATTTGATTATTTTATTTTATCCAAATAAAGCGTTTAGTGATACAATATAATCCAAATCACAATTTAACTGAACCAATTACAACGCAATATATAAAGTAAGCTAAGTTTCATTTCTTTACCAATGTGGGACTAAAAACTCAACAAAAAGCATACACCATCATCATATATTAGAAACAAACCAAATACATGATAATACGGAGTATTCACATTCAGAGAAAGGATATGCAAGACCATTGTTACATAATTATACAAAGATTATTCCATATAAATCTCGTTCAATTCTACAACATATATTATTTGTCGAACCCTCTTATGATCAACCTTCTTGCCTTTGACATGGGTTTTTATGCAGTCAGATATTAATCGATTGCTCAAGAGCCTATAAAGACTACATATACAGGCCATTTTAACCCTCTTGTGTGCATGCACACGCAGATGGTTAGTTACACGTCTTCTTGATTCACATTTGTTTGAAATACTTTCATGTTGCAAAAGTGAAACGTCGATACAATGAGCAATTCCTAGAAGATGAATAGTGATACTAATTGTCAGGATGAGCCATGGAAAGAAGTCCTTTAGGTTCCTGCAAAGGCAGACGACCATTGCTTTGCTTGTGTGTTTATTTTCCTATTGTGTACTTAATGTTAAAAATGCGATTGCAAGAGTTTGAAAAGAAAAACTGATTTCAAAGAACTGTGCATTATCATTTCCTTCTATATATGATTGAGAACTACGATGGGTCGAAATGCATTTGGTACCACAAATTTAAGACCCATTTCACATATATATGATTTCCGGGTTATTAGCCTAATTTTGTCAATACAAGCATCTATAATTAGTACTAACATCAAATGAAACATAACAAAAAGAAATAAAAATTAAGAACTTAAATTGATTGTATCAGATTTAACAACACTCGAATATTATGTTTTAGCCGAGTGTTTTCCTGCAAAGGCAGACGACCATTGCTTTGCTTGTGTGTTTATTTTCCTATTGTGTACTTAATGTTAAAAATGCGATTGCAAGAGTTTGAAAAGAAAAACTGATTTCAAAGAACTGTGCATTATCATTTCCTCCTATATATGATTGAGAACTACGATGGGTCGAAATGCATTTGGTACCACAAATTTAAGACCCATTTCACATATATATGATTTCCGGGTTATTAGCCTAATTTTGTCAATACAAGCATCTATAATTAGTACTAACATCAAATGAAACATAACAAAAAGAAATAAAAATTAAGAACTTAAATTGATTGTATCAGATTTAACAACACTCGAATATTATGTTTTAGCCGAGTGTTTTGCTAACTGTTACATTTAATTCTTATCTCAATTTAAATAAACCACATCCAACACAATATATAAAGTAAGTAATGTTTCTTTCCATTACCTATGTGGGACTCAAAACTCAAAATAAAAGCATACACCATTATCATATATTAGAAACAATCCAATACTCAACGAACTAAGAAAGTATCTTAGTAGTATATGTTTCGAAAAAACAAACTTGTCTTTAATCATCAAATAGTAACAAAGTTTGAGATCTGTTCCAATCTGGTACCTCAAACTTTATATCAACCATAAAATCATCAAAGTTTCAAAACTGTTTCATTCTTATGTAATTTTTATGTTTGAGTGACCAGTATGGAACACTTCTCAAACTTGGTTATTGTTTATGTTTAGTCGTGCTTTAACGGGCAGTACATAAAGTTTGTTGGAATTAGTTAAATTCAGGGGTGGGTGTTTAAAATTAATGTACAACATGTTAATGCATAGATGGATACTTTAAGCACATTAATTTCAGAAAATTACATAAGAATGAAACAGTTTTGAAACTTTGATGATTTTTATGATTATTATAAAGTTTGAGGTATCAAATTGGAACACTCGTGAAACTTGGTTACTAATGGGTGACATATTCCCTATAATTTTTGAGTAAGTATTGCTTAAATGACTTAACAGTGAAGTTAAGTGAACTCATTATGTTAACTAGTGTATTTAGTATTTATTTAGAGTTGCTGTATAAACAAACCCTGCTTTATTATTTATTCAAAGAGCTTTTTAAATAATAATATGTATATATTCTTTTACGTCATGTTACAGATTATGATTAGATGCTATTAAAAAAAAAATTGCTCATGGCTAGGGCTGAGCAAAATAAATCGCGGGCCAAACTAAACTAAGAAACCAGATCGAAGTGGACTGACCGAACATATTTGAGTCTGGTCTTCGGTCAATCATTTTCCTTATATTCGGACATCGGTCCGGTTTGGTCTTAGGCTCAACCGACAATTATGCTTTGTTTAACCGGGCCTCAACCGAACATTTCGATCCGGTCCCTAGAAGATGAATAGTGATACTAATGGTCAGGATGAGCCATGGAAAGAAGTCAGGTTCGTGCAAAGGCAGATGATTGTTGCTTTGCTTGTGTGTTTATTTTCCTATTGCGTACTTAGTGTTAAAAATGTGATCGCAAGAGTTTGAAAAGAAAAATGATTTCAAGTAATTGTACATTATCATCTCCTCCTGTAATTTTGGCTTGTAACTTTTCTTCGTGAGTGAAAATATGTATAAACCTCTAGGGATGTCTGAGTAAGAATTGTTTTTGCTTCTTTTGACAAGCAATTGATACGTCGCAACTATCTTTTCTTTTCTTGAAACTACTTTGATGTAGCAGGCAATTATAGCGTTCGCTTTAAACAATTAAACAACAATAAGTAAATTCATAAATATAAGAGGTTTCATTTACATCAAAAGATCATGGTTTTAATCCCTGAAACCAAATTATAGAGATTGCAACTTTTTTCATTACTGTGTCAACTTTTTGTCTTTGGCCAAAAACTTTTTCCCGTTGGTCATACTTTCGCCAAAAAAAAAAGAAAAAAAAAGAAGAAGAAACATATTCTCATATCTAAGCTTAGTTCCCCCATGGTAGATGGTTCAAGCACGACCAGTTTCACGAAATGATTGAGAAAATTGATGGGGTCTAAATGCATTTGGTACCACAAATTTAAGATCGGCTTCACATATCTATGATTATCGGCTTATTAGCCTAATTTTGTCAATACTAGCATTTGCATTCAATTACTTTGTTCTAGCATAACAAAACATCAAATTCGACAACTTAGCGAAAAGAAAAAAAATAAAATAAGAACTTAAATTGATTGTGTCACACTAAGATAATACAATCTAATGCTAATCTCAATTTTAAGAGAACCAAGTACAACACAATATATAAAGTAAGCAATGTTTCTTTCTTTACCGATGTGGGTCTGAAAACTCAATACAAAACATAAACCATAGCCAAATACATGATAATATCCACATTTAGACAAAGGATATGCAAGGCCATCCAAATATACCCCGCAATATACTTATACACACCTACAACCTTCTCCATAAGTAGATCGGTCCACAATCCGACTTCTCACAAACAAGTGAGACAACGCGTCGGTGGGAGGGGTTGGGGTTGTTTCAGGGAAGACGCGTAGGTGAGGGGAGATGACGAGTCACAGTCTATGAGTCATGCATGAATACATGTTCTCATGCATACTTGATATCCCTATTTTTCAACACAGATTTGACCAAATGAATTGCATACCATGATGACTTGGTCTCACCATCAACGTCTCTTTATTTTTGATATTATGTTACCGCTATTATATTTTTGTGACCGAGTCAAACAAGATCGTCTCGGATCATGTATGCAAGATGTTCACATATTCAGTTTAAAACCATGCCAACGATAAATAACATCGAAGTGTCACTAGTGAACATATGAAACTATATTTAGAAGAATGAAAATATAAACCGATAGTGTGTCATCCTCTTCACTCAGCCCTCTCTAGAGTATACTTGGAGGTTCTCAGTAGAAAAACACACATAGGCACACAACTGAGTACTGATGCATGTCGGGCCGTACTGAATTTGCAACTTTTCTTTTCTTGCCTCAAAACAATTTTGATGTGGTAAGCAATTATAGCGTGCGCTTTAAACTAAAGACTTCGTACTTTTTTTTCAAGGGATTCTATCTTGTGTGGCATGTTTTAGAGGTTCCTTTTACATCAAAAGATCACGGTTTTGATCCCGAAAACCAATTCCTAGAGGTTGCAACTCTCTTTTCATTACTCGTGTACCGCAAATTCAAGACTCACTTATCAAATATGATTGTCGGCTTATTAGCTTAATTTAGGCAATACAAGGTCATGGTGAAAATCCTTTCTAATAGTTGATGGTTCTAATCATAGCATGTGAAATTTCATTCTATTACTTTGCTATAGCATAATCAAACATCAAATGAAACATAACAAAGAGAAATAAAAATTGAGATCCTAAACTCAAAACAAAAAGCATACACCATCATCATTATATATTAGAAATAAGCCAAATACATGATAATATTCACATTGACAGAAAGGATGTGCAAGACCATTGTTACATAATTATACAAAGATTCTTCCATATAAAACCCGAAATCAAGTAAATATAAAACTCTTAAAAAAGATAAAGACTAAGAAAGTATCTTGTAGTATGTGTTTCCAAAAAAACAAACTTGTCTTTATAAATATTTGAGTAAGTGTTAACAATGAAGCTAGTTAGATGAACTCGTTTTGTTAATTAAAGTCACTTTATTTTGCATACTCTTATTTTGATAGAAACTAAGGAACAAATTTAGACCATTCATTTTATTTAATTAAAATCAAACATTAAATTCGACAACATAACAAAAAGAAATAAAATTTGAGAACTTGAATTCATTGTATCCACATTAATATTTGGCATATCTATGTGTCAATTTAAGTAGTACAATATGATGTTAATCTCAATTTAAGTGAACCAAATATAACCCACTATATGAAGTAAGCAATGTTTCTCTCTTTACCGATGTGGGACTAACTCAAAACAAAACACCCACCATCATCATATCTGACTTGTAGTTATGTAGTAGAGTAAATATTTTGACCTTTTTCTTTTAACTACTTGTCTTTATATATACGTGAGGCATTTCAAACGAGCATCAAAATCACATCCGTCATCGCTTTAAAACGCTCTGCGTTAAATACATTTCTCGTTTGATAAGCGTCAAATAGCTTTATATTTCTTTCGGAATGCACTTTTCTCAATGCTTCATGAAAAAACATTAAAGAAGATAACTAGAGGTGTGAGGATACGAAATTACTAACATACCTTTAAGAATGCTTTATTGTTCATTAAAAGAGCTTTCTATTTGAATATGTATATATTTCTATTACGTCATAACTGTCATTTTACACATTATGATTTACAACTATGTTACTAGATGCTATTACATAAATTAAATAAATAAATTGCGCACGGCTAGAGCTAAGCATGATAGATTGTGGGCCGAACCAAACCTAGAAACTGGAACGATCGAACATATTTTAGTTCGGTCCTCGGTTCACCGTTTGTCTCATATTCGATCATCCGTCCGTTTCAGTTATATGCACAACCGACCATTATGCTTTATTGAACTGGACTGGGCTGACCCGGATCTCAACCGAACATTTTGGTCCGGTGTTTGAGCCAAATCAAATTTTGATACGATCCAATTTTTGAACCGTGATCATGCTCATATGTAGTACTCAATACTAATTTCGCAAACATCATGTTGAGAACTTAAATTGGCGATCCGGTGTTTGAGTCAAATCTAATTTCGATACAATCCAATTTTCGAACCGTGATCATGCTCCTAGGTAGTAGTCACTACTAATATCACAACAAAAAGAGATAAAAATTGAGAACTTAAATTGAATGTATCACATGAAACAACCATTTGAATATTTTGTCTTGTCCAAGTGGTTATCCAAATGGTACAATCTAATGTTAATCTCAATTTAAGTGAGACTGGACCGATCGAACATATTTTAGTCCGGTCATCGGTTCACCATTTGTCTCATATTCGATCATCCGTTCGTTTCGGTTATATGCACAACCGGCCATTATGCTTTATTGAACTGGACCGGGCTGACCCGGATCTCAACCCAACATTTTGGTCCGGTGTTTGAGCCAAATCAAATTTTGATACGATCCAATTTTTGAACCGTGATCATGCTCATATGTAGTACTCACTACTAATTTCGCAAACATCATGTTGAGAACTTAAATTGGTGATCCGATGTTTGAGCCAAATCAAATTTCGATACAATTCAATTCCAATTTTTGAACCGTGATCATGCTCACATGTAGTACTCACTACTAATTTCGCAAACATCATGTTGAGAACTTAAATTGGTGATCCGGTGTTTGAGCCAAATCGAATTTCGATACAATCCAATTTTCGAACCGTGATCATGCTCCTAGGTAGTAGTCACTACTAATTTCGCAACCAAAAGAGATAAAAATTGAGAACTAATTTTGCAACAAAAAGAGATAAAAATTGAGAACTTAATCTGAATGTATCAAATGAAACAACCACTTGAATATTTTGTCTTGTCCAAGTGGTTATCCAAATGGTACAATCTAATGCTAATCTCAATTTAAGTGAGACAAATACAACAAAATATATAAAGGAAGCAACGTTTTTTTTTTTTTTTTACCGATGCGGGACTGAAAATTCAAAATAAAAAGCATACACCATCATCATATATTAGAAACAAGCCAAATCAATGTTTCTTCTAGTATATGTTTCCAAAAACAAACTTCTCTTAATAAATATTTAAGTAAGTGTTGCTGAGATGACTTAAATAAAGTTTGGTAAACTCGTTTTGTTAACTATTAATTTGTAGCATAAATAATACTATCATACTCAACTAACGAAGAAAGTACTTTTTAGACAAGAGGCGGAGGTACGGAGGGGGTACGGGGGGCAAGTGCCCCCTCAAAACTTTCCGGCGTAATGTACTTTTTTAGAGATTTGAGTGCTTGTCGTCATTTTGACCCCCTTAAAAGAAAAGAAAAGAAATAAATTCATTTAATTGGAAATCTATTGCTGAAGAAGAAGAAAAAAGGTATATTGCCGGAAAATAGTACAGTTGACGGAAGAAGAAAGTGAATCCACGAAAAAGAAAGGTTCAATAAAGGAGAAAAGAAGAAGATACTCTCTCTCTCTCTCTCTTGTCTTGTGTGGTCACGTGAAGCATAAAAAATGAGAATCTCTTTATTATTTTTTTTGTTTTTTATTTTTTTAACATTTTGTTGGGATGTACTCGGTAATATGTTAGAGCAAGGGGTATGGTGCTCGCCGGTTTCCGCCAATCCTAGGTGTCATGCTCGTCGGTTTCCGCCACCCCACGCCACCATACCAAGGTGCCTCGCCGTTTGGTGTCTCGCCGTGCAGACGACACAAATAAAGACAAAACTATTTTGCAGGTGAAGGTTTATAGCCGGTTTAATTGTTTATAAAGTGAGGGTGGGTGGGGCACAAGTGAAGATGTTGAGGTTAGTTGTGACGCAGATTTTTAAGTGAGTGTTTACGATGATGGAAGGTGACAAACGTGGGGCCCAAATGAAGAGAAGCGGGTTGCCCACGACACCCCTTGCTCTTAGGCATATACGAAGTTTTAGTTTTTTGTGACCAGTCCTATGTATCTTACCTTGGTAGTACTTTTTTAAATTTAGGAATATTTTGTCAATGTCTTGTTTTCTTATTGTAAAGTTTACTTTTATTTTATTTTTCACACTAAATAAAAAAAGTTTGTATTATATGCTAGTAATTTGTTTCACTACAAGATTTATTAAATTTTACATACTACATTGTTTTTATTCATAATAAGGAGTCTTTCAACGATTGAAATCACTTTTTGATGGAATGAGGATTTTTTTCACACTACCATGCCACCTATCTAATATAAAATTCTTGGTTTCTTTTGTTTTAATTTGACGTATTTAGTTGTTACTGTTTGGTAAAAAAATGAGACACTCTTGCACAAGTTTTATTTTATTTTATTTTATTTTATTTTATTTTATTTTTATGGCTCGTCGTAATAAAAAAAGAAATTTTTTTGCCCCCCCTCATAAAATATCCTGGCTCCGCCCCTGTTTGTAGTACATGTTTTTGAAAATATGTAAAACCTTCTTGTTCTAAGTAATAATAGTTTATTATATCCGTGCATTATTATTTTTCGAAATAACTGTCAAAAAGAGGTCTAATATGCTTTTATTGTTTTTGCTTTTTATGACAAGCGATTCATATGTCGCAACTTTCTTTTCTTGCCTCCAAACTACTTTGATGTAATAGGCAATTATAGCGTGCGCTTTAAACAAAAAGACTTTGTATGTCTTTTTGAGGGATTCTCTCTCGTATGGCATGTTTTAGTTATGGTAAAACAAAGAAACGATAATAAGTGAATTCATAAATTATAAGAAGTTCCTTTTACATCAAAAGATCACCATTTTAATCCCCGAAACAAGTTCCTAGCGGTTGCAACTTTTTTTTAATTACTCGTGTGCTACAAAGTTAAGACTCACTTAACAAACATGATTATCGGCTTATTAGCTTAATTTTGTCAATCAAACACCGCATGAAACATAACAAAAAGAAATAAAAATTAAGAACTTAAATTCATTGTATTCAAAGGAACCCTACTTGAATATTTTGTCTTACCCAAGTAAAGTACTTAAGAATACAATATAATGCTAATCTCAATTTAGGGGAACTAAACACAACATATTATATAAAGCAAGCAATGTTTCTTTCATTTACCAATGTGGGACTGAAAACTCAAAACAAAACATACACCATCATCATATATTAGAAACAAGCCAAATATTCACATTCGGAGAAAGGATGTGCAATACCATTGTTCCATAATTATTTAAAGATTATTCAATATAAAACCCAAAATCAAGTAAACATAAAACTCTTAAAAAGATAAAGACTAATAAGCCCGACAACTACATAAAGAAACACAATACTCAACGCACGAAGAAGGTATCTTGTACTATATGTTTCGAAAAAACAAACTTGTCTTTATAAACATTTAAGTTAGGGGAATTTGTGCTACAAATTTAAAACTCACTTAACAAGTATGATTATCGGCTTATTAGCTTAATTTTGTCTATACAAAGTCATGGTGAAGATTCTTTCTAACACTTGATGGTCCTAAACTCCTAATCATAGCATGTGTAATCTCATTTAATTACTTTGCTCTAGCATAATCAAACATCAAATGAAACAGAACAAAAAGAAATAAAAATTAAAAACTTAAATTGATTGACTTGAATATTAAGTCTTAGCCAAACATGTTACACCAATGATACAATTTGAGTGCGTTAAATACAACACACTATATAAAGTAAGCACGGTTTGTTTCCTTTACCTGTGTGGGACTCAAAACTCAAAATAAATGCACATATATTTATTAGAAGGGTATTGATTGGCACACTCTCATTTGTTATTTACACACTTAAATATACAAACCCGTAAAGCAACATATGATAAATGTACAATTGCTTAATGCACAAATTTGAGTGTACAAATAAAAATTGGAGTGTGCAAATCATTAGCAAAAACCTATGGCGATCATCCCCTGGATCTCGTCATCTTCATCCCCAATTTAATCTTTTCCTAAATCAAACCATTTTCATAAATCAATTTTCTAATCAGATCTCCCTTCAATCCAATAAACATATTATGCTGATGGCGAATAGGGGGGCGACGACGACAACGGATCAGACAAAGGCAAAGGATGCGACGGAGATCAAGGAGAGAGATCATCACCAGCAAAACATCAGGCGGATGATGAAGATGGTGAATTTGAGTGGCAGAAGGTTCCAACTGCAATGAAGGAATGCAAACCCTAACTCCAAATCTGGCGGAGAGCATGGGAATGGACCAAATCCTATCTCAAAACCTAATCATAAAACAAAGGTCAATCTCTTGGAACGCATGTCAATGTCTTTCTTTCTCACTAACTTCCCACATAAAGTGACGGCTAAAGATTTGTGGAACCAATGCACTAAGTGGGGTACGGTGGTTGATGTATTTATTCCAAACCGGTTATCTAAAGTGGGTAAGAGATATGGTTTTGTTCGATTCATTAGGGTTGATAACGCTGCTAGGTTACTGTCGGATTTAAGGTCCATTTGGTTTGGAAATTATCGAGTATTTGCGGATGTGATGAAGTATAGTAGATACCAGGATAAACGTAATGAGATTCCTAGCAACAAAAACCAGAAGGTGCACGGAGACAAGAATACGAATATGGGTGATCAAGGTGATGGAAATCAGTCCAAGTCATATGTTGATGTGTTATCAGGTTCATCTTCTGGTAAGAACACAAACAGTGGTGCAGGTAACAAAGTTCAATTTGCTAAGGAAAAAAGGTATGTGAATCTTACTTCTAATGTTTCTGATTTTGAGAACAAAGCTAAACCTAATACTTCAGTTCTTGTCAAGATTAACGAACCGAGTAACATCCCCATGACTGGCCAATGGCTATTAGACGAAGGTTTTGTTGATTTTAATATCTCTTTTATTGGCGGTCGTTGGCTTTTATTTAACTTCGGGTCGATAGAAGTTAAAAATATGTTTTTGGCTAATGATCTTTTGAAAAGCAGATTCGTTGCCATTAAGACACCTTGTGCAGGGTTCGTACCTGATGAACGTTTGGTTTGGGTGGAAGTTTCTGGTCTTCCTATAGGTGCTTGGAATAAGGAGGCAATACAATTGATCATTGGGGACTGGGGTAAGTGTGAATTCTACTTGAATGACTGGGAAAAGGCTTACTCGAATTGTAAAGTGTGTATTCTTGCAAAAACTCAGAAATTTGTTATGGAGGAATTGACAGTGGGTTATGATAACAAGAGCTATGATATATGGTTTAAAGAATTCGCTATGTGGGAACCTCGGATTCTGGGACAAGAATATGATTCTTCGGATTCGGATGGTGTGAGTAACTTTGAGGATGGGACGGATGATGCTAGTTTTACTGGTGACGAGGGGTTTCCTAGTGAAAAATTTGATCCAAACCTGTGTAGAGAGTCCTCAACTACTAGTCTCAGTAATGAAGGAATTCAAAATTCGGTTTCTAATTTAAATGACTCTCATGGAGGCTTTACTTCTGGTGGCGTTCACAACTCCCACTCAGTTGGGGAAAATGACGCACAAGAGGTTAACCATGGAGTTCCCATGAAGGAATTACATCAAAAGGATCCAGATGATATTTTTTCTATAGATGCTATTTTAGAGAAGCAGTCCGCTGAAAGAAAGAAAGCCAAGTCGTGTCCACCGAAAATCAGACCGGTTGCAAATGGTAAAGAGATGCAGCCTAATGCTTTCGTCCACAATGATTCGGCCTTCACTTCAGAATCGTTTGGTGCTCCAGGTTTTGTAAAAGGATTGTTCAAAAATGATATTAATCAAAATTTCGAAGATGAGGGGAAAACAAACAAAGATCGAGGTGATGGAGGGTACTTATCATCGGTTGATTCGTCTTTTGGCTCTAGTAACATGCCAATTGATCTGAAGGAGATTCTTAAAACCGGTTTACTTATGGGGTTCAAACCCCAGGACGAGCTTGAGGCTGTCTCGAATCAAATGAGAGAGATAAACGAGTCGAATGGTTTTCAATGAAGATGCTTTCAATAAATATGTGTGGAACGGGATGCTCGAATAAAAGAAGTAACCTTCGATCGATTTTGAACAGGCATCGAGTTAATTTTCTGGCAATCCAGGAGACTTTAATGACGGTTTCTAATTTGGCTAGAGTAAAGAGTCTTTGGGGTAATTACGGGTTTGATTATGTTGAATCTCTTGCTGATGGTCACTCTGGGGTCTTCTCTGTTTGGGACCCCACGGTTTTATATAGGAGTGATAGTGTCATATTTGATAACTTTATCATCGTTAAAGCGAGATGGGTTCATTACGATGTGGATTGCTACATGGTTAATATCTATGCTCCCCAACCGAAACCTAAAAGGCCGAATTGTGGAATAAAATTGGTAGGTTTATGGCATCAAATAATGGAAATTATATCCTGAATGGAGATTTCAACTCAGTTCGTTGTAATGAGGAGAGAATGGGCACGAAATTTATAAGGGTTAATGCGGTGAACTTCAATGGTTTCATTGACAATTCTGATTTGATTGACTTACCACTTGGTAGACACAAGTTCACTAGAGTGTCATTAGATGGAACGAAGGCAAGTAGATTAGACCGTCTTCTGGTAAGCCGTGGTGTTTTGGACAGATTTCCTGATTTAAGATTGAAAGCTCTTGACGATATTCTTTCGATCATCGTCCTTCTTGATGTTCTCTCAAAGGCAAGATTTTGGACCTATTCCTTTTAAGTTTTTTAATTCTTGGTTTGATGTGGAAGGTTTCGATAATATGGTCGAGAAGAGTTGGAGGGCTTCGTTCACGTCTAACAGTAGGGACAATTTTAACTTGCTGAAAAGTAAGCTTAAATCATTAAAAGGTGATATCAAGAATTGGAGAAAAGAAAAAGAGAAACAAAGAAATAGAGATACTGTCACCAAGGAAATTGCCGCTATTGATAACCTTTTGACTTTGTATAGCTGCGATCCCATTCTTGCTACTGCTAGGAGAGGCCTCGTTAATGAACTTCACCAAATGGATTATATCAAAAACAGGGATCTTCTTCAAAAATCAAGGTGAAATGGGGTGTGGAGGGTGATGAAAACTCCAAGTTCTACCACGCAATGCTAAACAAAATAAGGAGACAAAATTCGGTTCATGGCATTAAGCACAACGGGACGTGGTTAACCGATGTTAGTGATATTAAAAGATGCTTCCGGGATCATTTTTCAAGAAAATTCGAGAGATTCAATGGTATTGAGTGCGAGCTTGATGATGCAAGATTCAGAAAACTCAACGAAAGCCAAGCAAATAATCTACAAGCGGAATTCTCGAAAGATGAAATAAAACAAGCTGTGTGGAGTTGCGGGGGGGATAAAGCACTGGCCCGACGGATTTTCATTGGCTTTTGTCAAACGGAAGTGGAACTTGCTGGAAAAAGATATTTACGACATGGTTGGTGAGTTTACCCAAAATGCTAAATTCGATTGGGTGTAATGCTTCGTTTATCTCGCTGATCCCCAAGGTGAATAATCCGACGAATGTGACTGAATTTCGTCCTATTAGTCTTGTTGGGGTTCAATATAAAATCATTGCAAAACTGGCGGCAAACCGGTTAGCTTCATTATTGACGACATCATCACCGTTCACGGCTTTTATCAAAGGAAGACAAATTCGGATGGCCCCTTGTTCTAAATGAGATTATTGACTGGTACAAGAATAAGAATAAAAAATTGATGATTTTCAAGATCGATTTTGCAAAAGCATACGATTCGCTTTCTTGGAATTTTCTATTCACTGTGCTTAAGGCTATGGGTTTCGGGGCAAGATGGATATCTTGGATTCAGGCGTGTCTTATTTCGACTAGAGCTTCGGTGTTGGTTAACGGCATCCCGACTGAGGAATTTCCTATAAATCGTGGGTTACGCCAAGGTGATCCGATGGCGCCATTCCTCTTTATCATAGCTATGGAGGGTCTCCATATTGCTATTGATAATTTGGTTAATGGCAATTTGTTTGCTTGTGCTAATGTTAAAAATATTCGTGTCTCCCATTTATTTTATGCAGATGACGTCATTATTCTTGGAGAGCCTAGCATTCAAAATTTGCATGTCATCACCAAGGCTCTCGGATTCTTTTATTGTGTGTATGGGTTGAAGATTAACTTTGAGAAGTCCACAGTGATTGGCATTGGTATATCGAGAGGTTCATCGAAGATTCGGCTACTTCATTGGGGTGTAAAGTCGAGAAGCTTCCTCTCAAATACCTCGGGTTCCCAATTGGTGGTAATTCGAGCCGTGTTAAGACATGGGATTCGGTAATTAACAAATGTACCGCGAGACTCTCTTCATGGAAATCCAACTTAATGTCGATTGGAGGTAGATCAACTCTGATATCTTCAGTTCTTGGCTCTCTAGGTATCTACTTCTTGTCTCTTTTCCGTATGCCTGTTAGTGTTAATAAGAAATTGGAAGCTTTGAGGTCACAGTTTTTCTGGGGAGGTAATAAAGACAATCGAAAAATTTCATGGGTTAAATGGGGGGCGGTTCTTGCGGGCAAAAAGGAGGGTGGGCTTGGTTTTGGAAGTTTAGACTCTATGAATCGAGCTTTGTTGTATCGTTGGAGGTGGAGAGCCCTCTATAATCCGAATGCTCTTTGGGTTAGTATTATTGCGGCTATTCATGGGGAAAATTGTTTCGTTCACATCACGGCTAGACATGGTGGTCTTTGGAAACGGATTGTTGATTCTATAGTGGATTCGCATGATCGTACTCACCTGGATAAACACATTATTAAAAGACAGATTGGTAACGGGCAAAACACAAAATTTTGGACTGATACTTGGTGTGAGGAGACCCCTTTGGCTATTAGATACCGAGACTTTTGCTCTTGAATCCCAAAAGACGTCTGTGTTAGGCTTAGGAGAAATGAGATGGGATGGTGTTGGGAATGGAACAGCCTCTCAAAAGAGAGAAATGAGTATGATTTCTGATCTAGTCTCTCGTCTTCCGTCTAGTCTTTGCAATGATAAAGAAGACAAGTGGCAATGGCAGCTTAATGGTAATACCGAGTTCTCTGTGGCATCTCTTAGAAGGTACTTTGATCAACACATCCTTCCATCTTCTCCTAATTCTAAAAGTTATTGGAATCGGCTTGTCCCTAAAAAGGTTAACGTGTTTGTCTGGAGATTAATTCGTGACTGTCTTCCTACCTCTATCAACCTTTTCGCTAAAGGTGTTGATGTGGTTACGATCAGATGCAATAATTGCAAGGATGGTGTCGAGTATACTAATCATGTTTTTCAAGAGTGTGTCTTTGTCAAACGTCTCAGAGTGCTTTTGAGGAGATGGACTAATTATGACATTCCTGATGACATGCCGGATCGAGTTCTTGGTTGGTGTAAGTCGATTAGTATAGCTCATCGGAATAGACTTCAAGCGATTCTCTTTGTTTGGTGGTGGTTTATTTGGAAGGTTCGGAATGACGCTTTGCATAATGATGTTCATGTTACCAGCTTGGAGATTTTCAACGCAATTGTTTCTACTTCTTTCTTGTGGATTCACAATAGGGATACAAAAGATTGCTCGTCGTTGGAAAAGTGGATCATATCTCCGTTTTGAGTTCTTCTTTTTTCATTGTTCCTCCTCAGAACTTGTTTGGGATCGTATCAAAAACACAATGAAGTGAAAACCGGTGGCTCGGCCTTCATTGTTGGGGTTTTTTCTTATGTCTTAGAGTGACCTGTAATTGGCATAAGTTTTTTCAACCCTTTTATGATCCTCGCAGTTAAAGTTGTGAGTTGATTCTAGATTTTGTATCTTGTTTATCTAGAATTGTTTTGTATTTTTGGCCTTAGCTCCTTGCTATGGGTCATTTTTATATTTTTATATAAATCCTTTCTTGCCGTTCAAAAAAAAAAAAAGAAACAAGCGAAATACATGATAATACTGAGAAAGACTTAACAATGAACGTGAACTCGTTTGTTAACTATTTAATTAAACTATTATTTAATAGCACAAATAATATTATCATACCATAATAAATGTATAGTTTTGTTCTAATGCTAGTATTTATTTTAAGTTACTGTGAAAATTCTTTCTAATAGCATCTCAAATCTCATTCTATTACTTTGCTCTAGCATAATCAAACATCAAATGCCACAACATTTTAACTTAAAAGCAAATTTTGAACCTAAGCTACTTCGCTATCTTTTGTGAGATAACAAAAGGAAATAAAAAATGAGAACTTAGATTGGTTGTATCACAACATACAACACTTGTATATTTTGTCTTAGCTAAGTGTTCGATGCGGAGATATAATATACTCCCTCCGTCCCAAAATTATAGTCCCCTATTGACTTTTTTGGTCTTTCTTTTACAACTTTGACTTTAAATATTTTTGTTTGTGTTATATAATACTTGATGCAAATTATATAAATGGATTGTGTTTTAAATGTATTTTTCATTAGTATATTTTTTTATGAACTATTGTATAACACAAACAAAAATATTTAAGGTCAAAGTTACAAAAGAAAGACCGAAAAAGTCAACAGGGGACTATAATTTTGAGACGGAGGTAGTAATGTTAATCTCAACTTAAATGAATCAAATACAACACATTATAAAAATAAGCAAAGTTTCTTTTCTTTAACCATGTGGGTCTAAAAACTCAAACAAAGCATACACTATCATCATATCTTAGGAACAAATATGATAATCTAAGCTTGTACACACGAAGATGGTTAGTTAGACGTCTTGTTGATTCACATTTGTTTTTTAACTACTTTCATGTTGAAGAAATGAAACGTCGATACAAT
This sequence comes from Chrysanthemum makinoi, assembly GCA_910596185.1. Classification (NCBI taxonomy): domain Eukaryota; kingdom Viridiplantae; phylum Streptophyta; class Magnoliopsida; order Asterales; family Asteraceae; genus Chrysanthemum; species Chrysanthemum makinoi. The sequence goes on from OU343217.1 coordinate 305,168,325, forward strand.
GTGCAATCCCTAGAAGATGAATAGTGATACTAATGGTCAGAATGAGCCATGGAAAGAAGTCCTTTAGGTTCCTGCAAAGGCAGACGACCGTTTCTCTGCTTGTGTGTTTATTTTCTTGTTGCGTACTTAGTGTTAAAAATACGATTGCAAGAGTTTGAAAAGAAAAACTGATTTCAAAGAACTGTACATTATCATTTCCTCTTGTAATTTTGGTGTATAGCTTTATTTCCGAGTGAAAATATGTATAATCCCTCTTGGGGACTTTCGAGTAAGAATAGTTTATTATATTTGTGCACCATTATTTTACGAAACAATGGAAGAAAACATGTATAATATGCTGAGTAAATTGCAAAAATCGTCCTTGTGGTATGGCTAAATTGCACGTTTCGTCTTTGTGGTTCATTAAATGCAAAGATGGTACGTTGACTCCACTGTTACGTGCACTTTTGGTCCTTTGACTTAACTGCCGTTAAATGAACTCCGTTAGTAGTTTCACTTTAGCCCTTTTGGCTAACCACCCTTGCAGCATCCATCCTTAAACCACAAGGACGATTTTTGCAAAAACAAATTTCGAATTAAAAAAAAAAAAAAAAATACTTTTTTTTCCTTTTTTTCGAATTTTTTTTGAATATTTTTTTTCGAATTTTTTTAATATAAAAATGTTTTATATAAAAACGTTGTATAAAAAAGTTTTTATATAAAAATGTTTTTATATAAAAAGTTTTTATATGAAGCTTTTTTATTTAAAATGATTTTATATAAAAAGATTAAAAAAAAATTTTATATAAAAAAAAGTTTTTATAGAACGTTTTTATATATAACTTTTTTATATAAAAACGCTTCATATAAACAACATTTTTATATAACTTTTTTATAAAACGTTTTTATATAAAACATTTTTATATGCTAGTGTAAAGGAGAGTCATCTTCCTTGGCACTGGGAGTATTGTGGACAAGTTTTTATTGTTTTTGCTTCTTATGACAAGCGTATACGTAGCAACTTTCTTTTCTTGCCTCGAAACTACTTTGACGTAGTAGGCAATTATAGTGTACGCTTTAAACAAAAAGACTTCATACGTCTTTTCCTACACATTTGACACTCACTTAACAAGTATGATTATTGGCTTATTAGCTTAATTTTGTCAATACAAGGTCATGGTGAAGATTCTTTTTAATGGTTGATGGTCCTAATCATAGCATGTGAAATCTTATTCAACATTAAACAACACTTGAATAATTTGTCTTAGCCATGCTTTGAATAAATGTATACAATACAATTCTATTCTTTTTAATGGTTGATGATCCTAATCATAGCATGTGAAATCTTATTCAACATTAAACAACACTTGAATAATTTGTCTTAGCCATGCTTTGAATAAATGTATACAATATAATTCTATTCTCAATTTATGTAAATCAAGTACTAAGACAATATATAAAGTAACCAATGTTTCTTTTCTTTACCCATGTGGGACTAAAAACTCAAAACAAAGCATACACCATCATCAAGCCAAATACATGATAATATTCACATTCAGATAAACCAAAAACTCAACGAACGATGAAAGTATATTGTAGTATATGTTTCGAAAAAACAAACTCGTCTTTGTATATATTTGAGCAAGTGTTGTTGAAATGACTTAACAACTAAGTTAGATGGAATCGTTTTGTTAACTATTTAATTTTTTTTATAGTACAAATAATACTATCATGCTACAACAAATGTTAATTTTTGTTCTAAATTTAGTATTTTCTTAAAGTTAATGTATGCCAGTAAAAATTACTTTTTACCACAACTTTCAATAATTAAGTTGGGTGAACTCATTATTACGTCACCACTGCCAAGTTAGTGCGTGCCACATCAAATCCTTCTTCATCAATGACTTCACTATCACTTGATGTAAGATTAGGTGTAAGAGTGGAAGGTGTCATAACAAGGCATAACTTCGTCGTCGCGTCACCTCAGCGCCACATCAGTATCACATATTCACATTTTCCCACAACTAACCACAACAAACCCCCTCCTCACTCATAACAAACCTCAACCTTTTCATTTGGGCCCCACCACTACCATTTTATTTTTTTTATTCAATTTTCATTTCCAAATAAACTAAATAAATTCATTTCATTCAAATTAAAAATACAACACATAACTTAATAAAAAACGTACTAAACATAAAAAAAGATACGCAAAAAATACATGAAATTATAACGAAACTAATTATCCGGATTATGTTGTTGAAATTGTGCCCATTGAAGTTGTTGCCAAACATGCTCGATGAGACATCGTTGAAGCTTTGCGTGTGTGCGTTTATCATGTAGTTCTTTGACTTTTTTTCTTTGCACTTGGCAACGTTCAATCCATGTCTGCTGTAAATTTGGTGTTGGAGAAATATACGTTTCAGAATATCCGATATCGCAAATTTTTCATCTTTCAAAATCATGTTATGCATTATGATGCACGCGTACATGATTCTCCGTAACTTGCCAATAGTAAATTGCCGCGCCGGTTGGGAAATGATATGCCAACGTCCCTGGAGGACACCAAAAGCTCTTTCGATGTCTTTTCGAGCACTTTCTTGTTTCGCTTTGAATGCGGCATTTTTGGATTAGTTGCAATCGTAAATGACTTGACGAAAGATGCCCACTCCGGGTAGATTACGTCAGCTAGATAATACCCTTGCTTAAATTTACACCCATAAACTTCAAACTCAACCTCGGGGAGATGTCATCAAGCAAATCGTCGAATAACGGAGAATTATTTAAAACCGTTAGATCGTTATTCGCACCCGCTACCCAAAAAAAAGCATGCCAAATCCACAAATCGTATGAAGCAATAGCCTCAAGCATTATAGTGGGATATTTTTTATCACCTCTATGAAATTGGCCTTGCCATTCTTTAGGACAGTTCTCCATTCCAGTGCATACAATCGATGCTCCCCAACATTCCCGGAAGCCCATGAACGGTGTTATGTGCATAGTATAAGTTACGAATGTCATCCTCATCCGGTTTTCTTAAAAACTCCTTAATAAATAGTTGGATTATGCACATAAGAAAAAATTCTAGGCAATCGCGTGCACGTTGTTCACCTATTTGTGAATACTCATCTAATGCATCAACTGATATCCCGTAAGCCAATTGGCGTAGGGCACATGTGCATTTCATAATCACACTAAAACTCATTACACCCTACCATCGGGTCGCACTCTAAAGAAATCAAAATGCCTAGGAAGAGGATGATGAGTTTCAATATATGTTTCAATACCTTGTACTATTTGTAGAAATAGACGACGGCTCATACAAAATCGACGTCTAAAATTAGCGTCCGTATATTTTGGGTTGTCGCCAAAATAGTCGACAAGAAGACGTGCCAGCAATTTCACGCTCACGAGGGACATATTGACGACGCTTTGAAGGACCGGGTGCTTGTTCTGCAACGCTTGCTCCGCCGAACTCTTGAATAAACATTTCTAACTACGTTAACTCTTCAAGATCACTATCGCCGGAATAAGATGATTGACTATCGTAATTCATGTTTTCAGCAAGTTTGAATGGTTTTGTTTTGATTGAATATGAAAAACTTGTATGAAATGTTATGTTAATTTATAGAGTGAGTGGTGGGTTTAAAAAAACGCTTTTAAAGCGTTAGGCAACGGCTAGTATATTAAAGCCAATATTTAATCCATTTTGTCAGAATCTTGCTTCGTCGTCCCGACGATTTTGGAAGCGACAGCGAGAGACGACGAGGAACCCCGGTGTGGCGGCGAGCCACGGCGGGGCTCCACGTCACCCACGGCGAGCTTCAAAACCTCCCACACCGTCCGCTCTAATGTTTATCAAACCCAACATTTTCATGTCAACGTCACATCATCATTAAAGCCACTACAAGATAGACGTAATAGTCACCACCAAACTCACACCAAACCCATTTTTTTATCAAATTTAAACACAAAATAAATTAAAATTTTATTAATAATTAAAAACATCACATATAAAAAAACTTAAATTAAGCTTCAAATGAAAGGTAATCGGCACGAAGGCTTTGATGTACTTTTTCCGATTTGATTTGTCTTATAACTTGTAACGTTTGTTCGTGAGTTCGTACAAGGTCGTCCTCACGATGTTGTTCCTCCAAATAATGTTAAGAGATATTGCATTTCTTTGTGTTTTAAAATCATATTTCGTATTTTTTATTTTAGCAAGGGTTATTGGTCGTGAGAGATTCTTTAGAACACCAAACGCTCGCTCTACATTTTTTCTTATCGCTTCACACATTTCCTTTATACGGTATTCGCTTTACGTCATCCTCATTTGGTTGTGAAATCAACTTAACAAGTGTCACCCATTTCGGATATATCTGTAACCAAGATAATATCCCCATTTGTAATTTGCGCCGTTAGCCACAAACAAAACCTCGAGATCGTTGAATAAAGGAGATTGATTGGTTCGCCTCCAAACGGTCAAGTTTAATCACACAAGCTGACCACTTGTGAATGGCCAACCGTAACAAACTTAAAACAGTCTGGAAGCAAATGCAATTAAAGATCAGAGGAATATAGGGGATTCCTGGGTCGTTAAGTCCCACGGAGGATGAATTGGTGTTTCACACAGACAGATGTCGAATAATCACTAAGGATAGTGATCAGTAAGGTTTTTGAAATATTTATACCTAAAGAAAAGATTAATAAATTACAGCGACTTAAATGCAAATTAAGAAAATTAAAAAGATAAAATATATTAAATAAACGCTATCACTATTTTTAAAATGATGAACGTTTAAAACCTAAAACGTACGTTTAAATAAAATTACGTAAACGTACAAAATAAAACGTGAGTTTTAAGGAATAAAAGGCCTACAAATATGAAAATGATATTTTTACAATCCTAATAATAAAAGAAAATTATTTTTACAACTATTTATTTAATTATTATTAATTAAAAACTATTTATTAAGTATTTAAAATGCACTAAAATATAAGAAAATACAAAATTAACCTAGAAAAATGAAATTATAACTTAGAAAAATCTAAAATATGATAAAACTTATTTTAAAACTGAAAATATATTTTTTACACTTTTTATGTATTTATTATTAATTTAATACTATTTAAAACTAATTAAAATGCTAGAAAATACTATTTAAACCAAGAAAATTATGGAAAAATATTTTTTTGGCTTTTTATAATTATCTTAATCTAGGAAAATTGAAAACATATTTTTTAAAACTTTTTCTGATTTATTTGTATTAAAAGCTATTTAAAAGGATTAAAACTGCTTTTAAATAAGGAAAAAATACTAAACAGTGATGGAAAAATCTGAAAAATTCAGGAAAATACTAAAATATTATTCTTAATCTATGAAAAATATAAAAACATATGCTTATGTGTGAGAATATGAGACTGCAGTGAAACTGCTTATTAATAAGCACTTCAAAATAAGCCAAAAGCCACAAATGGACACCAAATAATCACAGAAGCTAGGTTATGCTATAATTACTTAATACTAACCTATTCCAACCATACTAAACCTCTGAAAAGCAGTTTAAGCCAAGAATTAAGCAAAGCATAAACTATTTTTATTTCAGAAATGGGACAAAATTGTGGCTGATTTAGGAGTGGGGTTCACAGAGCTTAAGCTCAAAAGCTTGACTGAAATAGATAGTCAGCTGGGTGGTGATTGCTATGGAACCAAGAACCACCACTGGGGTCCACTCATGTGGCCTGTGGGACCCACCAAAGTGGTGGTGATGGCCACTGTTGTGGTGGTGATCAGATGCACAGGACATGTTTTCAGAGAAGGTGCTTGAAAGAAACAAAGAAATAAGCAGTTAATAAGCTAAGTGGGAGAGAGCTACTATTTTTCTAATTTAGTTAAGCAGATAAATTTTAATATCCCAAAAGGATTTAAGCTAAATCTTAATATTAAGTACACAATAAAATTCTAAAGTTTATTCAAAAGCGCATTTAGGAAATTTTGACTTTTCAATTTATGAAGCAGTTTGACTAATTTGAACTTTTGATTGATCTTATGGACTAATTAGTTGCATTAAGCTGTAATAAGATGATTTTAAGCTAAAGTATCAAGTTATAAACAACTTTAATGAATTTCACACTAAAAATTCCAACAGTTAACTGTTAAAGGTAGATTAAAGATGTTTTTGACTTTTATACTAATGAGGACTGAATTATATGATTGAACTGAGCTAATAAGACTTAATAGAACATGTATCAAACAAAAACAATGGTAAAAATAACCTCTAACACAGTTTAATTAACAAATCCAAACACCCCTTAATGAAGGCGCTTTTGAATCTATAAACACTTAAACAAGTTTTTAAACCAAGCAAGCTATTAATTAACTAATATTAACTATGTTTAAACATATTTAAGCTGAGATTAACAGGATTATAACACTTATAATTAATATTGCAAATTTTTAAGAAATGCTTACAATTTGTGTTTATGCACAAAAATGAGAACTGAGGATCAATTCCACTTCCTATAGCTTTCCACAAAGCTCTAAACCAATAAGCATTCCATATATCACCATGCTTCTGTCTTGATTTTTCATTTCCATTGCCTTTTTTATTTTTAATCTATTTTCTTGGTATTTTTGGGAATTTTGGATTGTTGAATAAAACTGGAACTTTAAGGTTTCTAACAACTTATAAGTCTTGTCAAGAGCTTATGTAAGCTTAAGAAACAATAACAACAACTATTAACCACATTTGCATACTTTGAGAATTTTGACATAAAAATTACATAAACTGAATTAGTGAATAAAAACGAAGTTGAAGCTGGAAATAGGTTTATATTACAATCGAAAGAACTAAATGAAATACTTGAAATCCAAATTTAACACTAAAAATAACTAAAACGACATAATCTAAACTAAATTACACTACTTAGTTTTCTTCCTTGCTTCTTTTCCCATTTATAATGATCCTATAGGTTCCTTGTCGACCTCTGAGTTATTCCCACCTATATTGAGCCGTTGGATCATTCCAAATCATCTAATTAGGCACTTGGCACTTTTGGCGGGAAAAAGTCATAGAGTTGGTTTCTGCATTAATTGAGGTTTGGTGTATGTGGAGGTGGAGGGAACAAGTAGGAGAGTAGGTGATGAGCTGGTGGTGAGGTGGAAGGTGGTGTGGAGAAACCATGGCTGGTTTTGGTTTAAAGGGTTTAGTGGATTGGATTTGGATTGGTTTGTTTAATAACGAGGGTCTGGTTTGGTTTTGTAGAAATATAACACAAGGACCAAAATTGTAATTTGTCCAAACTTGAGGACTGAACCTGCAAATATTCCAAAGCTAATACAAGGGTTAAACTTGCCAAGTTTCATTTACCAAAGGACCAATAATGTTAATTTTAATACGTCCAAGGGTCATTTTTGTAAATTTTGAAACTTGAGGGACCAAACATGTAATTTCTCCAAAGTTTACCATAAGGACCAATTTTGTCATTTATGAATAGTACAAGGTTAATATTTGATAATTTTCACTTTTTAAATTAACCAAGGACCATTATTGTCATTTTTCAAACTTGAGGGACCTTTTCTGCCATTTTCCCAAAGATTCATTCAAGGACTATTTTTGACAACTTAGAATATTTCAGGGACCTTGAATGATATTATTACAAGTTTTTGAATTACCATGGACTAGTTTTGACAACTTTTGAAACTTGGGGGACTAAAACTGCCAATTATGCAAACTTGATACGTTTTCACCAGATTTTGATGTTTTTGCATTTAAAACACATAAAACACTTATTTGTGATATTTCTATCATTTTGATGCATTTCTGAGTGTTTTCAGATGTTTTTGCTGTTTAAATGGTACAAAAATGATGAGTATTTAGACACTCATCAATCCCCACACTAAGATATTGCTAGTCCCTAGCAATGATTTATGAAAAGTTAATGGATTTTATCTCTTTACCAAAAGCCATTACTTCTGGACTAGCCAATTGTTTTAGTTCAAGTAAGAACCTTGGTACAATAATAACCAAATGATTTTGAGCAAATCATAAGCTTTCAACGGATTTGATTTGTCTTTACCGAAGCCGTTTGCTTCGGACTAGCCAACTCTCGGATAAAATATCTTTGGTGAGCCGATTACCAATTATGGATTTCCCACCGCCTTTACCACAAGCCATAAACTTGCGGGCTAGCCAACTCTTCACTAATTAAAGATATGGCGAAATTTGAACACCATACAATTGTGGGCAAATTGCAAGCCATAAACGGATTTGAGATATCTTTACCAAGAGCCGTTTGCTCCGGGATTAGCCAATCCTTATGTGGGTTAGACATGGTGGACTGATTACCATTTGTTGTGTTTAGTACATAGTACTTCCACTAAAATTTTTAAAATTTGGCCATTTGGGGGAAAAAGGGACTAAAAGGGTACATTTATGATCAAATTAGCGAATTTCCCCACACTTAGAAATGAATATTGTCCTCAATATTCAAAGTACCGCATGTTATGCGAAACTTAGAACGTAAAAAGATAACATTACTAGCCAAGTGTAGAAACACAACAATTATTCTCTTTTTTAATATTTACAATTTTCTTTCATTTTTTTAGATCTATATACAACATGTGGGTATCTCCCCACACTAAGGTGGTACACACGGGTGAAAACCCATGTTTAACTATTGTTTTTGATTACCGAATCGCTAGCTTGACTCGACCCTGAATTCATTTGTTCATGGGGAAGTAAGTGGAAGAGACAATCTCCATCGGACTTTCATTCAAGATGTTTGTATAAACATTGAAGTGCTAAAGTTCCACACCGATGAGATATACATAGAACCGCTTACAAATGATAAATGAAAATGCCGGGTCAAGATAATGTCTTCATTCGAAGGAGTGAAGAACAGGAGAAGCCACGGGATAGGTGAAGAAGAGATAGAAAATCATGATAATAATCTTGACTAACTCATCATCATCAGAAGGAGAATTCATGATAGCATGAATTTCATCTTTTAAGCTCAATTGGTCTAGACATATCCCGAGTGTGTCTAGATCAAAGTAGAAGTTATCATACTCTGGTAGAGATATGATATGAGTGAGTTCACAGGAGAACTCCTCAAAGGAAAATGATTCATATTCGGGATTGATTTGAGTGAGTTCACTGGGAACTCCTCAAAAGTGAATGATTCATAATCGGGAGAGAATTATGAGAATGAGAAGTGGTAATACCACTAATCTTCTCTCCCATATGATCAAAATGGAACGCTTTGCAATTCGAAATAGAATCATCGAACAAAAGTTCACTATCCTCAAAAGGGATAGGATATGAAGTAGGCTTTTCATTAAAAGCCTCGATTCTAGAAATGAGAAGATTAACATTCAATAATGTAAGACGAAGAGCTTCGCCTTGGATTATTTCTTCATCATTCTCTTTTCCTAAGCGACAAGCTCGAAGGTAATTCCCCACATAACTTATGTCTCCACAAGATAAAGAATAGTCCTCATCGAATCGAGAATATCTCAAGATGATTATTTTGGAAGACAAGAGGAGGAGGGATATCACACACATGATCAAGAATTCCTGTGACTCTCTCGGGATCGGGACAAGGTTCTCAACACTAGACTTTATGAATTCGTCCGATTCCTTTTCGAAACAGTGTCAAGATGCTCGTCCCCATGTTGAGAGTGAGTGGGAATATCGGGTGTGATAGCAATTGTTTGAGAATGAATCTCAACTGCTGGGATATCAACTGATGAACTTGATGAATCTTTATAAAATTGTAGGATACCAAGTGCATCCTCATCATCACTGTCATCGAGAATAAAACGAAATTGAGAGCTAGATCATTTTGCTTTTTTTTGCAATTGATTCCCTAATAGATTTTTCAAAGGCAATTTGGGAATTTATTTTAGCAACACCGCTTCTTGACTAGCAATTCTTCCATGGATTTCTCATGTGAATTTTGAATGACGGGACATTGTGGGAGCGGAGATTTGTCAAAACCGGAAGGTTGACATTGATAATCATCATGAGGACCCCACAATATACACAAGAAAAACTGGGAACATTATGAAATGCTTTTTTTACTCAACTCCTCGTTCTTTTCACCGACTCCGAAGCTCTAGATAAGTGTCTTGTTGGGTTTCGAGGAGTTTGAGTCATTTGGCACCGTGGAGGTTGGTCGTGATATGGATAGTCGTAATTGTTACAAGGAAATGGATTCCTGTTTGACAATCGAGTGAAATGGGGACCTCCACAGCTTCTCAACAATAAAAGCTGTTGAGCTTGGATTGGTGAATCATATGGATATTGGTCATAACCAAAGTTCTGAGTATCACCGGAAAACTGTTCATAGACAAACGTGTTTCCGGATTGACACTCAAATCCTTGGTGAGGACCTCCACAAAATTCACAGCTGTGATGTTGATTATATGAAGATAAGTAATTTTGTGGTGTGTGATTGGAAAAGTTTGAGGGGTCGTTAAATGAGTTCGGATTAGGATCCTAATCAAATGAATTCCTCGAACCACAAAACAAACAACTCCCGTTATGAATATCATTACCACACTTTACACGTACACCGGCTGAGGTGAACCAAAAGAGGCTCACCATAACCGACACAAGGAATAAACGATTCTATTTGAGAGTTATGAGAAGGAATCAGTTCATTCAAAGAATCAACAAAACCAACATGGTGATCCGAATGACTATTAAGATTCAAAGAACATTTTGAAAAATCCGGAGGTGGGACAAGTGGTGTGCTCTGAGAGCTAGCAATTTCCACCACTTCCGTTATGGTCTCCGGTTCGGTTCTTGAAAACGTGAAGATTAGGCAAGTCATTCTTGCTAGTCACCGGTCTAAATTCGGCATGTTTGCTTTTAACCGTAAATTGTGAAAGTGTAGGATCAATTTTAGACGGCTTAAGAGCAATCGAGGGGTTAGATCTTTGGATAACCGTAGGTTGGACGTATTTAGCACCTCCATTATCGGAGGGAAGTACCTGGTCCTTTGTCACCCCGGTTTCTCGTTCCATTTCCCTACGCAGAATTAATGGATCATCATGGACAACACGAATTTTTGACATTTGTGATAAAGTAGGAAGTTTTTCAACTTCGTTCCAGAATTCGTCGTAGTCGAGAGATTCCATGAGAATAGAAGAAGTTAGAATCAAATGGATAGAGGGTAAAGGAATAAAGAATCAAAAAGGGTAAGAGGGTAAAGATGAATATTTTTGGATTTTTGGATAAACATTTTGTAAAAACAAAGAATGAAAATATTTTTGGTGTTGTTAACACTTTAGGAAAAGTGTTAATGAACTTTTTGATTTTGATTAACTTTACAAAAAACTGTTTACAAAAAGGGTGGTATATGTGCAAGAATGGATCTGGAAATGCTTAAAACACGCTTACCTCCCCGTGGCCAAAAATTTGGTTCGCCTCAAACGGTCAAGTTTAATCACAAGTGACCACTTGTGAATGGCCAACCGTAACAAACTTAAAACAATCACGGAAGCAAATGCAATTAAAGATCGAGGAGGAATATAGGGATTCACGGTCGTTAAGTCCCATGGAGGATGAATTGGTGTTTCACACAGACAGATGTCGAATAATCACTAAGGATAGTGATCAGTAAGGTTTTTGAAATATTTATACCTAAAGAAAAGATTAATAAATTACAGCGACTTAAATGCAAATTAAGAAAATTAAAAAGCTAAAATATATTAAATAAACGCTATCACTATTTTTAAAATGATGAACGTTTAAAACCTAAAACGTACGTTTAAATAAAATTACGTAAATGTACAAAATAAAACGTGAGTTTTAAGGAATAAAAGGCCTACAAATATAAAAATGACATTTTTACAATCCTAATAATAAAATAAAATTATTTTTACAACTATTTATTTAATTATTATTAATTAAAAACTATTTATTAAGTATTTAAAATGCACTAAAATATAAGAAAATACAAAATTAACCTAGAAAAATGAAATTATAACTTAGAAAAATCTAAAATATGATAAAACTTATTTTAAAACTGAAAATATATTTTTTACACTTTTTATGTATTTATTATTAATTTAATACTATTTAAAACTAATTAAAATGCTAGAAAATACTATTTAAACCAAGAAAATTATGGAAAAATATTTTTTTGGCTTTTTATAATTATCTTAATCTAGGAAAATTGAAAACATATTTTTTTTAAACTTTTTCTGATTTATTTGTATTAAAAGCTATTTAAAAAGGATTAAAAACTGTTTTAAATAAGGAAAAATACTAAACAGTGATGGAAAAATCTGAAAAATTCAGGAAAATACTAAAATATTATTATTAATCTATGAAAAATATAAAAACATATGCTTATGTGTGAGAATATGAGACTGCAGTGAAACTGCTTATTAATAAGCACTTCAAAATAAGCCAAAAGCCACAAATGGACACCAAATAATCACAGAAGCTAGGTTATGCTATAATTACTCAATACTAACCTATTCCAACCATACTAAACCTCTGAAAAGCAGTTTAAGCCAAGAATTAAGCAAAGCATAAACTAGTTTTATTTTAGAAATGGGACAAAATTGTGGCTGATTTAGGAGTGGGGTTCACAGAGCTTAAGCTCAAAAGCTTGACTGAAATAGATAGTCAGCTGGGTGGTGATTGCTATGGAACCAAGAACCACCACTGGGGTCCACTCATGTGGCCTGTGGGACCCACCAAAGTGGTGGTGATGGCCACTGTTGTGGTGGTGATCGATGCAGACATGTTTTCGAGAAGGTGCTTGAAAGAAACAAAGAAATAAGCAGTTAATAAGCTAAGTGGGAGAGAGCTACTATTTTTCTAATTTAGTTAAGCAGATAAATTTTAATATCCCAAAAGGATTTAAGCTAAATCTTAATATTAAGTACACAATAAAATTCTAAAGTTTATTCAAAAACTGCATTTAGGAAATTTTGACTTTTCAATTTATGAAGCAGTTTGACTAATTTGAACTTTTGATTGATCTTATGGACTGAATTAGTTGCATTAAGCTGTAATAAGATGATTTTAAGCTAAAGTATCAAGTTATAAACAACTTTAATGAATTTCACACTAAAAATTCCAACAGTTAACTGTTAAAGGTAGATTAAAGATGTTTTTGACTTTTATACTAATGAGGACTGAATTATATGATTGAACTGAGCTAATAAGACTTAATAGAACATGTATCAAACAAAAACAATGGTAAAAATAACCTCTAACACAGTTTAATTAACAAATCCAAACACCCCTTAATGAAGGCAGTTTTGAATCTATAAACACTTAAACAAGTTTTTAAACCAAGCAAGCTATTAATTAACTAATATTAACTATGTTTAAACATATTTAAGCTGAGATTAACAGGATTATAACACTTATAATTAATATTGCAAATTTTTAAGAAATGCTTACAATTTGTGTTTATGCACAAAAATGAGAACTGAGGATCAATTCCACTTCCTATAGCTTTCCACAAAGCTCTAAACCAATAAGCATTCCATATATCACCATGCTTCTGTCTTGATTTTTCATTTCCATTGCCTTTTTTTATTTTTAATCTATTTTCTTGGTATTTTTGGGAATTTTGGATTGTTGAATAAAACTGGAACTTTAAGGTTTCTAACAGCTTATAAGTCTTGTCAAGAGCTTATGTGAGCTTAAGAAACAATAACAACAACTATTAACCACATTTGCATACTTTGAGAATTTTGACATAAAAATTACATAAACTGAATTAGTGAATAAAAACTGAAGTTGAAGCGGAAATAGGTTTATATTACACTGAAAGAACTAAATGAAATACTTGAAATCCAAATTTAACACTAAAAATAACTAAAACGACATAATCTAAACTAAATTACACTAGTTAGTTTTCTTCCTTGCTTCTTTTCCCATTTATAATGATCCTATAGGTTCCTTGTCGACCTCTGAGTTATTCCCACCTATATTGAGCCGTTGGATCATTCCAAATCATCTAATTCGTGCACTTGGCACTTTTGGCGGGAAAAAGTCATAGAGTTGGTTTCTGCATTAATTGAGGTTTGGTGTATGTGGAGGTGGAGGGAACAAGTAGGAGAGTAGGTGATGAGCTGGTGGTGAGGTGGAAGGTGGTGTGGAGAAACCATGGCTGGTTTTGGTTTAAAGGGTTTAGTGGATTGGATTTGGATTGGTTTGTTTAATAACGAGGGTCCGGTTTGGTTTTGTAGAAATATAACACAAGGACCAAAATTGTAATTTGTCCAAACTTGAGGACTGAACCTGCAAATATTCCAAAGCTAATACAAGGGTTAAACTTGCCAAGTTTCATTTACCAAAGGACCAATAATGTTAATTTTAATACGTTCAAGGGTCATTTTTGTAAATTTTGAAACTTGAGGGACCAAACATGTAATTTCTCCAAATTTTACCATAAGGAACAATTTTGTCATTTATGAATATTACAAGGTTAATATTTGATAATTTTCACTTTTTAAATTAACCAAGGACCATTATTGTCATTTTTCAAACTTGAGGGACCTTTTCTGCCATTTTCCCAAAGATTCATTCAAGGACTATTTTTGACAACTTAGAATATTTCAGGGACCTTGAATGATATTTTTACAAGTTTTTGAATTACCAGGGACTAGTTTTGACAACTTTTGAAACTTGGGGGACTAAAACTGCCAATTATGCAAACTTGATACGTTTTTCACCAGAATTTGATGTTTTTGCATTTAAAACACATAAAACACTTATTTGTGATATTTCTATCATTTTGATGCATTTCTGAGTGTTTTCAGATGTTTTTGCAGTTTAAATGGTACAAAAATGATGAGTATTTAGACACTCATCATTGATGTATAACTTTGATTTTGTTGTTGATTTCGTTGTTCGCCTCAAAACCAAGCCAAATACATGATAATATTCACATTCAGAGAAAGGATGTGCAAAGACCATTGTTACATAATAATACAAAGATTATTTAATTATGTTCCTTTGCCAATGGTGTCTTTTTTTTTACTCATTTTGTTTTTCCATTCATATATGATTATCTAAGCTTCATATACATACACACGCAGATGTTTAGTTACAAGTCTTCTTGATTCACATTTGTTTGAACTAATTTCGTGTTGCAGAAATGAAACGTCGGTACAATGTGCAATCCCTAGAAGATGAATAGTGATACTAATGGTTAGGATGAGCCATGGAAAGACGTCCTTCAGGTTCCTGCAAAGGCAGATGACCGTTGCTTTGCTTGTGTGATTATTTTCCTGTTGCGTACTTAATGTTAAAAATGCGATTGCAAGAGTTGTAAAAGAAAAATGATTTCAAAGAACTGTACATTATCATTTCCTCCTGTAATTTTGGTGTGTAGCTTTATTTCCGAGTGCAATATGTATAATCCCTCTTGGGGACTTTCGAGTAATAATAGTTCATTATATTTGTGCACTATTATTTTACGAAACAATGGAAGAAAACATGTATAATATCTTTGGTGTAAAGGAGAGTCGTCTTCCTCGGGAGTATTGTGGACAAGATTTTATTGTTTTTGCTTCTTATGACAGCGATCGATACGTTGCAACTATTGTTTCGTGCCTCGAAACTACTTTGATGTAGTAGGCAATTATAGTGTGCGCTTTAAACAAAAAAGACTTCGGACATCTTTTCGACGCCTTTTTTTACGTTTTCTCTCGGATAGTAGAATTAATGAAGCCTGGGCATGGAATTGGGAGAGACAAGTCGTGGGTTCACGTAATGAAGTTGTTTTAGCCTTGTTAGTTTCGGAATTTAGGCAAGTTCATTTTTCGGATTGTCCTGATTCGTGGAAATGGAGTTTGAAGGATGCTGGTACTTTTACAGTTCATGGGACCGGAACTTACATTGATTCTTGTATGTTGCCCTCAATTTCTCCTTGCACGACTTGGTCGAAAGTATCACCCCGAAAGGTGAATGTTTTTATTTGGCGCCTTATCTTGGATAGACTCCCTACTCGGTTAAACTTATCGTTGAGGGTCCTCGAGATCTCTTCCATTGTTTGCTCGATATGTAACATTGATATGTTGTGAGGTGGCTTTTAACATTTGGCGTTTGGTTCGTATGTGGACCGACATTGACTTGCCTTCATTTTCTTCTTGGTTCGACTGGTCCCAATGGTTAGGCTTCAAAAAAGGATAAAGATCGAGTTTATGTTATTACGGTGGCGTTGGTTTGGTGTTTATGGCGATATCGTAATAGCATTACTTTTTCTTTTATTTCTATGAGGAAAAGCGATCTTTTTGATTCAAAACGTTTATTTTCTTTTTCTTGGCTTAAAAGTAGAGATCGTAATGTATATTGTTGGAACTCTTGGCTTATGAAGCATGTGTAATTTCTCTTCTAGCTTCTTGCTAGAGAGGTTGTTTTTAATGAAATCACCGTTTTAAAAAAATAAGAGGCTTGTTTTACATAAAAGATCACGGTTTTAATCCCCAAAACCAAATTCTCGAGGAACTATTTTCAATACTCGTCAACTTTTTGTCTTCAGCCAAAAACGTTTTCTAGTTTGTCATGCGAAAAAAAAATAATAATAAAAAAAAAACAAAAATCTGTTATGTAAGCTCAGCTCCCCCATGGTAGATGGTTCAAGCACGCAGGTTTCATGAAATGACTGAGAACTGTGATGCAGTCGAATTGCATTTAGTACCACAAATTTAAGACCCACTTCACACATGTATGATTATCAGCTTATTAGCTTAATTTTGTCAATACAAGCGTCTGTAATCTTATTCAATTACTTTGCTCTAGCACAATCAAACATCAAATTTGACAACATAACAAAAAGAAATAAAATTGAGAACTTAATATCATGTTAATCAACACTTGAATATTTTGTCTTACGACATAAAAATTGAGAACTTAGATTGATTGTATCATGTTAATCAACACTTAAATATTTTGTCTTATTCAGGTGTCTATCAAAATGATACAACATAATACTCATCTCAATTTAAGTGAACCAAATATAACACAATATATAAAGTAAACAATGTTTCTTTTCTTTACCTATGTGGGACTGAAAACTCAAAACTCAAAACTCAAAACAAAGCATACACCATCATCATGGATATGAAACAAGCTAAATACATGATAATATTCATATTTAGAGAAACTCAATACTCAACGAACGAACAAAGTATCTTGTACTCTTGTAGTATATGTTTCGAAGAAACAAACTTGTCTTTATAAATATTTTAGCAATTAAGTTATGTGAAATCGTTTTGTTAACTATTTAATTAATTAATAGCCTAAACAATACTATCATAACACAACAAATATGTATTTTTGTTCTAAATTTAGTATTTTATTAAAGTTATTGTACAAACCGGTAAAAATTATTATTACTGCAACTTTTAATAGTTAAGTTGGGTGAACTCATTATTAGACTAGGTGTAGTGGTGATCAACATTATTACCGTCAACTCAATGTCACATCAGATCTCTCTACCACTAACATCACCACCACCTTCGTGTAAGACTAGGTGTAGTGATTACCAAACTCACCACATTCATGTCAATGCCACATTACCTTTCAATACACTACCAAACGGGTGTAATAATCACCACCAAAACCATAGTTTTTAATAAATTTAATCAAAAATCAAATTACTCTTTCATTAAATAATTAAAAATATTACATTAAAAATAATAAACATCACGCATAAAAAACTTAAATTAAGCTTTACATGAAAGGTGTTCAACCAAATCGGCACGAAGGTTTTGATATGTTTTTGCCGATTTGATTTGTCTTATAACTTGTAGTGTTTGTTCGTGAGTTCGTACGAGGTCGTCCTCACGATGTTGTTCCTCCAAATAAAAGGTAGGAGATATCGCCTTTCCTTTGTGTTTTCGAATCATATTATGTAATATGATGCATGTGTACTTCATATTCCTTATTTTAAAAAGAGTCATCCGTCGTGTGGGATTAAGTATTATAGCCAATTTTTTTGTTTAGAACACTAAACGCTCGTTAATATCTTTTCTTGTCGCCTCGCATAATTAAACATCAAAGTAAACATAACAAGTAGAAATAAAAATTAAGAACATAAATTGATTGTATCAGATTTTATCAACACTCGAATATTTTGTCTTATCCGAGTAAGCTAACAAACTGATACATTTTATTTCTAATCTCAATTTAAATGAACCATATACAACACAATATATAAAGTAAGCAATGTTTCTTTCCATTACCCATGTGGGACTTAAAACTCAAAATAAAAGCATACACCATTATCATATACAAGTATCTTAGTAGTTTATGTTCCAAAAAACAAACTTGTCTTTACAACTCTTTGAGTAAGTGTTGCTTAAATGACTTGACAATGAAGTTAAGTGAACTCGTTTTGTTAACTATTTAATTAAACTATTAATTAATAGCAGAAATAATACAATCATACCACAATAATATATATTTTTTGCTCTAATTATAAAGTATTTTCTTAGAGCACTCCCATCCATCACCTTTATAACGCCCGTTAGGGTCGGCGTTAACGCCATTGAAGGCGTTACCCGTTGGAAGCGTAGCTCAGTAACGGCGTTAGAGGGGAGGCGTTGCCTCTTTAACGCCCGTTAAGGGGTAGAAAAAAAAATTGAAAATGTTACAAAAGTAGTCCCTGTAACGTTAAGTTTTAAAAAAAATTACATAAAACCCCCTAACGGCTAGTTTTTTTAAAAAAATAATAAAATTCAAAAACATTATTTTACCACTATAAATACCCAACTAAAACTCTATTTTTTTCACACTTCCTCGCACACTTTATATACTTCCTCTCACACTTTCATAATTCAAAAATCAAATTCGTTCACAATGGATCCAAATCAAGTTGGTGATATTCCTCTGTCTTGGTGAGACAGAGAAGACCTAGCAGACTTCAATTTATGGCGTCCGCGTCAGTATCACCTTCAGTTGGAACAAGAAGAAGGTATTGAATCTCAACATCCTACTCTTCCTCGTACACATATATATCGTGAACGTGAGCTTGCAGAGGAACGTCTGCTCAACGATTATTTCGTACAAGGTTGTAAGTATTCAAACCGGAATTTTCGTAGAAGATTTCGTATGAGCCGGAAACTATTTCTGCAAATAGTTGAAGGTATTGAATCTTATACTTCCGATAATATTCCAGATCATTTTAATTACTTTAAGCAAACACCCGATGCTTGTGGTCGAATGAGTATAAGTGCTCTAATGAAGTGTACGTCTGCCATACGCCAATTGGCGTACGGCACCTCACCCGATGCATTTGATGAATACTTGCAAATGGGTGCGAGTACTTCACAATTATGTCTTGATAATTTTAACAAATGTATTATTGATTTGTTTATGCCGGAATATTTAAGAAAACTAACATGGGCCGACATTCAAAAAAATTATCAACAACATGAAGAAAAACATAGTTTTCCGGGAATGCTTGGTAGCATTGACTGCATGCACTGGGAATGGAAAAATTGTCCAGTGGCTTGGCAAGGGCATTTTGCTAGGGTGATAAAAAATACCCAAAATTATGCTTGAAGCTTGCTTCTCAAGATTTATGGATCGGCATGCATTTTGGGATGGCGGGGGCAAATAACGATATTAATGTTTTAGATAACTCTCCGTTATTCGACGACCTTCTTGCTGATAATGCCCCAAGAGCACTTTATATGGTCAACGGAACTAGGTATGAACAGGGGTATTACTTGGCTGATGGAATTTATCCACAGTGGGCAACTTTCGTCAAATCCTTTACGGCAACAACTGATGAAAAACATCGTTACTTTAAAAGGAGACAAGAAAGTGACCGAAAGGATATTGAACGTGCTTTTGGTGTTCTTCAAGGTCGTTGGGGTATACTACAACAACCGGCACGTCAATATGAAATTGTTACGATACGTAGAATCATGTATTGTTGCATTATTATGCATAACATGATTGTAAAAGATCAAAATTTTGAATTACGTGACTATAACGAACTGTGGGTGGATCCGTCAAGAAATTTGAGGCAACGAAGATGGGTCAAAAGATGTGATACTCACAGTCGTAAGGCAAAAGAAATACACGACCGAGATACGCATACCCAACTCCAACAGGACCTTATGGAGCATGTTTGGCAGAAGAAGACATGGACAACAACAAGAGAGCGGCGACGATGAATAAGTATTTGCTATGTTTTTTTTAATTGCAGTGTGTTTTTTTTTATTTCGTTGTATTTTTTTTTTAATTTTTTTTAATCTCGTATTGTAATATGTTTTTAGTTTTAATGAAATGTTTGTTTTAGTTTAATAAATGAAGTGTTTGTTTTAGTTTAGGGGTTGAAATTGAAAATATGAAATATTATTGGTGTTATGGTGTTATTGGGATGTTATGGTTGTGAGTGTTTTTTGGGGATGTTAATGTTAAATGTTAAAGCTGATGTGGCGCTGATGTGGACGGTTTTATTGGTGTTATGGTGTTATGGATGGGAGTGCTCTTAAAGTTACTGTATAAACCACTATTACCATAACTTTTAATAATTAAGGTGGGTGAACTCATTATTTGATTTGGTGTAGCGGCAACCAACATCACTACTGTCAAGTTAACATCACGTCAGATTCTTTTCAATCATCAAGATCATCACTAGCTTTATGTAAGATTAGGTGTAATGGTTATAAACCCACCACCTTCACGCCAGCGTCACATCACCATTCGACTCACTACCAAACATATGTAATGGTCACCACTAAACCCTTTTTTTTTGAAAAATTTTGAATAAAAACAAAATTAACTTTTATTACTGTAATAATTAAATAATAAAATTAAAAAAAAAACTTTAAATGAAGCTTCCGGTGCAACAAAAACGACTCGAAGGCTTTGATCTGTTTTTGCCGATTTGATTTGTCTTATAACTTGTAACGTTTGTTTATGAGTTCGTATGAGGTAGTCTTCACGAGGTTGCTCTTCCGAATAAAACTTAGGAGATATCACATTTTTGTGTGTTTACGAATCATATATGATGCAGGTGTACATAATATTATTTACTTTTGCAAGGGTCATCGGTAGTGCGGGATCAACTATTATAACCCATTTTTTTAGAACACACATCTTTCCTCGTCGCTTCATGCATTTGCTTATACGGTATTAAGACTCACTTAACAAATACGATTATCGGCTTATTAGCTTAATTTTGTCAATACAAAGTCATTGTGAAGATTCTTTCTAATAGCATCTCAAACTCATTCGATTACTTTGCTCTATCATAATCAAACATCAAATTCCACAACATTTTAGTTTAATAGCAAACTTTGAACCTAGCCAACTTCGCTACCTTTTGTAGAGTAAGGATCAGATGAGAAATAAAATTAAAATGAGAAGAGTGAGAAGAAACCACAACCGCACATTTTAGATGCATCTCCCCTTATATTTATCTCCCTCATTTAAAATGTGTGGCTAATATTTTTTCTCATTCTTCTCATTTCAATATCTCTTCTCACTAGATCCATACCCATCTCAATTTGAATTGAGTGTATCACATAAAACAACACTTGAATATTTTGTCTTAGCCAAGTGTTGTAATGCACGTTACAATATAATGCTAACCAACCAATTGCAACATAATATATCTGTTATCATTTCCAGTTGTTCGATCAATTGTGATTTGGTTCATTGGTGTGGAGAGATCTCTGCCATAAAAGAAAAGAGAGAGCTCGTAGGCTTTATTCCGCAGATCAAAGAGTACCAAATGCTGACGATAACGAAGGTTACCGGGCCGATGCGGCCGGTTACCGAGAACCAAAAGGTTCTCGGGGAGTAAGAAATGTTTTTTTTCTTTACCCATATGGGACTTGAAACTCAAAACAAAAGGCACACCAATCTTCTTTATATATGTGTGTATGAGGCATTTCAAACAAGCATCAAAATCGCATCGCTCACTGCTTCCAAATGATTTCAAAGACTCTGTACAAACTCATTTGACAAGCATCAAGTAGCTTCATCGTTTCTTCAATACTCTTTTTTCAATGCTTAATAAAAAGCATTAAATAAGCTAACTAGAGGCGTGAGGATACAAAATTACTAACGTACCTTTATAATGCTTTATTATTTATTTAAAGAGCTTTCTATTTAAACATGTACATATTTCTATTACGTCATTCTACAAATTATGATTACATTCACAACTACGTTATCAAATGCTATTAAAGGGGAAAAATCCACTTTTGCTCACTGCTAGGGCTTAGCAAAATAGATCACGGGCCAAACGAAACCAAACCGAACTGGACCGACCGAACATGTTTCAGTCCGGTCTACGGTCAATCATTTTTCTCATATTCGGTCATCGGTGCGATTGCAAGAGTTTGAAAGAAAACTGATTTCAAAGAACTGTACATTATCATTTCCTCCTGTAATTTTGGTGTGCATCTTTATTTCCGAGTGCAAATATATATAATCCCTCTTTGGCACTTTCGATTAATAATAGTTTATTATATTTGTGCAGTATTATTTTACAAAATAACGGTAAAAAACAAGTATAATATGGTGGTGTAAAGGAGAGTTATTGGGAGTATTGTGGACGAACTTTTATTGGTTTTGCTTTTTATGACAAGAGATTATTACGTCGCAATTTTCTTTTCTTGCCTCGAAACTACTTTGATGTGGTAGGAAATTATAGCGTGCACTTTAAACAAAAACAATTCATACGTCTTTTCGTGTGCTACAAAATTAAGACTCACTTAACAAATGTGATTATCGGCTTGTTAGCTTAATTTTGTTAATACAAGGTCACGGGGAAGATTCTTTCTTATAGTTGATGGTCCTAATCATAGCATATGAAATGCTAGTTAAGTTGATACAATATAATGCTAATCCCAAATTAAATGAATTAAATACAACACAATATATAAAGTAAGCAATGTATCTTTACTTTACCGATGTGGGACTAAAAAGTCAAAATAATGCATACACCATATATGATAATATTACCTAGATTATTCCATATAAAACATGAAATCAAGTAAATATAAAACTCATAAGAAAGATAAAGACTAATAAGCCTAACACATACATAAAAGAAGCACAATACTCAACGAACGAAGAAAGTATTTTAGTAGTATATGTTTCGATAAAACAAACTTGTCTTTATACATATTCGAGTAAGTTGAAACGACTTAACAATGAAAGTTTGGTGAACTCGTTTTGTTAATTATCTAATTAAAGCAACAATTAATAGCTGAAATAATACTATCATACCACAACAAATGTATATTATTTTTCTAGAGTTATTATTTTTTTAGAAATGCAACATTATAAAGGACCACAAAAGATAAATGATACAATACATGACGTCCCACCTTAATTAACAAGCTAATTAAATGAGGATAGGACCAAAAAAGCAAAACAAAAACAAGATATCAGCACGAAATACACAAACTATTGCCTGACACCAAACTTATAATATCAAATATATTTGCGAACCAAACACTGAGATAGACAACTGGCAACCAATACCCACATGAAAATATAAAATTCTCAAATGAAGTAAAGGCCCCCAACGTCACTTGCTGCCGCATAGAACATTCTCAAACACACAAATAGCTCTGATCCTCGAATCAATGACTGACACAACAAACTGTTGGACAAATGCCAACCACTATCCACCTAGGAATATAAAATCCATAAGGAATGTAGCCAACATCGTCCATTTGCTGTCACTCAAGCCAATCTGAAGTACATTAAAAACTCTAACCACTTGAGTTGCAAAAAAAAGAAAGAAAAAAAAAAGCATTTGCAAACACGAATCCAAACAGCAGTATCAGTAGACCAATCAACACAGAATATTTGCAAACTAAGCACAAACCTAATAAAACCTGTATCTAAATATTTATAGTATCTCTCAACCAATGTTACCCATCTATCTCTTTGCATTTATTTGATCTACAGATAATCCATCGTATCTTTTTTAGTTGAATATCTTGAAAAATCTTGTTAGTACTTGAAATCTTGTTATCGAACATGCGTGCATTTCTTTCTTTCCAAATGTAGTACCCGGATGTTCAAATGACTGCTTGCCAAACACAATTAATGCTACTAGGGACATTAATGTTCCCATTGAATGAAAAAATTCACCAACAGAAAAGGCATTAACGATCCCCGTCTTCCACCAACTAAAGACCTTATCCCACACACTCATAGCAAGATCACAAGTGACTAAGCTATGGGCACATGATTTAACCGCATTGGTACAACTTGGACAAAGAACCAAGTCCAAGTCAATACCTCTCTTATCTAGCTCCTCTTGAACCGGAAGTCTCCTTTCAAAGCTCTCCACACGAATATGTTTACCTTATTCGGCACCAACTTGTTCCAAAGTGTTTCTTGGGCTCCGTGATAAGGATTTAAAACGTATGTTTTTAGGGGGGTCATTTAAGCTCTAAACTAATGTATTTATGATCAAATATTACCTAAATTCGTTTATTTTCACTTTTTAGATACTTTGGAAGCAAAAGCTGGAAATCATGCTTATTTGAACAAAAAGGGATGAAAATGTGAAGAAAACGACCAAGAAAAGTCTTAAAAAAGGTACCAGACGACGTCACAACCTAAAGTTGACGCCGTCACTTGCAAATAAAAGTATCAAAACTGACCAGATTTTACTAGAGACGGCTCAGTGGAAAAATGAAGAAATAACAAGTGACGTCGTCACTTGTTAAAGGAGCTGGAATTCTCTGTGAAAATTATAAGGTGACGGCCTAGAAAAATCATAAAGGGACGACGTCAAAGATTCTGGGACAACGTCTGAAGGCATAAAGAGACCCCGTCACAAGACTAACGTGGAACAGACGAAACCCTAATGGCAGCGACTTGACGACGTCACAATTATAAAGTGACGTTGTCGCAAGTGTAATCCTATATATAGTTTTAGTATTTTCAATATTTAGGGTACACACTTTGGGAGAAAAGTTGGTGTACGAATTTTTTTAGGTTTTTTACAATAGCTTATGGTTTTATACCCTCATTCCACAAGAGATAAGTCTCTTGATTACTTCTATCATTATATTCAAGTTCAATTATCATTACTTGTTTTATTATCTTTTTCATGTCTAGAGACGAAACCCTAATGAAACATAGTTGTTAACAATTGATTGCCGTCTCTTGTTTAAGTGTTGTTACACCTTAGGTTAGGAAAACTTGATTCTTCCGTTAGTGTTACGAGCTTGAACGTCCTAAAAATATTTTCATGTCCTAGAGTGCACTAGTTGAATTTTTTGTTGTATTTATTGCGTGAATTATGGTTGTTATCAATTACATTCATAGAAATAGAGCATTTGGCACATCCCTACGACTTTAGGAATACAACGCGCCAATTAAACAAGGATGTGACAATTCGACTAATCAATTGGAGATATCTAGGGAGTAGTAAAATCTAAGTGAACACGCTTTTACCTATCATAAGAATTTCATTTAATTTACTTGTCATTGGCCGGAGGTCCTTTCTACCTTCAGTAGAACTGGAAGCAGCCTCTCTACCTTAGGTAGGGGTAAGGCTGTCTACAACTTAACCTCCCCCAAACACCGGAAACGGTATTGGGTACCCATAACCCGTGGAAGACGGCATTGGGAGTTACTTTTTTCTAATTAGTTTAATTAATAGTTAAAGAAGTTGATAATCAAACCCCCCAATCAAACACCGATATTTACTTATTTTCATAAAATATAAAAAAGATAAAAAGAATCATCCCTCACCTTAGACCTATTCGTCATACATCTCGACCTTCCAACACTATTCCCCTAGAGAACGATCAATCCCCAAGTCTTACCTATACTACACTACAACGGTTAGGTACACTGCTTAGGAGGATTGTAAAACTCATTGTGATGTTTGAAAGAATCCACATCACTCCGCTTTCCACACGTAGAATCTTTTCATCGATCAATCTCGCGAAATCTTGGACCTTAAACTCCCCATCCTCTAATAAAGTCCACCTCCATCTATCCCTACAATTATTGGAAACAACAAATTTTGCAATATACTAACCAAATCATCCTACTCCTTGCAAACCCTACCTCTAATACTCCTTCCCCAATCCTACTCCCAATGCCTAGGGATGGCAACGCCGCATCGGGGTGGCTTTGGGAAGGGGCGGACATCCCCATCCCCAAACCCGATTACCAAAGTTCTCCCCAAACCGGCCATGATCCCCATCAGGGATCTAATCGGGGCGCCCCGTTGGGGCGCATTGCTCCCCCAAACTCGCCCCATATTAACCAGGGATCTTATCGGGGTGTACTCTTTGGGTGCAATTTTTAACCAAAGCTGCATGATTTCACATTTATTATTATTATTAAACCGTTAGCAATAACTTGAAGAATTAAGAATTTATTGATAATCAATTAAAAAAAAAAAACTTATTAAGTGTTCATGATAATATTATACAAAAATAATGATTAATTACACAAAAACTTAAAATATGACATTAAACGAGTTTCTATAATAACTATTTTGCAATCTTACAAAAATAAAAAACTAAATTACAGTATTATTTTTTATTACGTAAATACTAACAAAATACTATATAGGTATAGATATATTTGTATATGTGTATATATTACTCAGGCGGGGCAAAGATACCCCGCTCCCCACCCCAAACCCAATTAAAATCCCCGTTTAAGCCCTAAACTCGCCCCATAACCTGATTAGCATGCCCCGTCCCGCCCAATTAGTTTGGTTTTCGATTTCCCCACCGGGTGTTTTTTTTGCCATCCCTACCAATGCCACGACCCGTTCACCCAATTGTCTTTATCCTCACACTACCCTTTTCCCCCCTATCTAAATGAAACAACCTAGGAAAACTATCCCGAAGACTCCTACCATCTATCCTTCTATCCGACCACAACATGATATCCCTCCCGTCTCCCAAAACATCTCTACACGGCGAAGTAAACTCTAACCCCAACCCGTCCAACTCCTCTCCTACTTTGGCAATATCAAACCATCCCCCCCCCCACCCCACATGTGAAGCTAGTAACATATCCTATTTGACCCAAAACACTTTTTTCTCTTCCCCCACCCCGCCCCAAAAGAAATTTTTTCTAACTCTCTATTTGTTTCAGCACAATCGATGTTCCCCATCCTCAAATAAAGTCCACCTCCATCTATCCCTACAATTATTATAGTAAACAACAACATTTGCAATATTCCACAAAATGTGTAGATTGGCTGGAACACCTTGATCCCGGGTGCCTTTTGGTACCAGCCATATCTAATCTAAACTGCATATAATAGCAAAATGGTCAATAGTGAAATGTGAAAAACTCAAGAAGTGAAAAGTGGAAAACCTTATATTCGGTAAGTCAAGAAACAATTGTATTTATCTCTTCAGTTCAAGAAACGATTCATCTCTTTAATGTAGTAATGTAATAAAGTTGACTTGAAACTTATATATAGTAATGTAGTAAAGTTGACTTAAAACTTAGTAATGTACAATGATTTGATAACTTGATTATATTTAGTAAATATAGGAATGATTTAAAATTTGAAACTTCCAATACCAGTGTCAATTGTATGCCAATCGTGTAGAAAAAATTATGCTTTATAAATTTAATACTTTCCAAAACATATCTTTTATAAACACCATAATCCTAATTTTCATTTTCAAACTTGTGCTAATTCACAGAAGTAGATGGAAATGGAAATGAAAAATTGAACAAAATGTTGATGATGATCATGAGGTTAGTACATTGTAATCTCTTATTTTTCTTCATAAATCTGTTCTTTTATTGCTTTACTTCATGGTCTCTGCTAATGGAAGACATCGCGGTGGATTTGGACTTGGAAGTTTAAAAAGCTCTCGTAAGTTCCTATGTCTTATCTTAGATCTAATATATGCCTCGAATTGACTACAAATGTCTAATGGTTTGTGCCCAAATGAACACAGTGCGGTGGAGAATGCATTAGGAGATATAGTAAAACACAATACCACAAGCCATACATGTTCTTCTGCCAAAAATGTTGCGTGAATTGTTTGTGTGCACCACCGGGTTTTTACGGTAACAAACAAGTTTGCCCATGCTACAGCAACCGGAAGACCAAGGAAGGTTTTCCAAAATGCCCATTGAGTTCATCACCAATATTTACTTAATCAAGAAGGTTATTCTAATGTTTATTAGTATTTATTCTTGCTTCGATTTTGATATTTAATGTTGTACTGTAATAGTGTTGAGGTTCATTTGAAAAACTATGAAAATGGACTAAGTTATTAATCTATAGTCATTAGCGTGCTGTAATCCATTGGATGCTATTATTGGGTCTAGCATGTGATTGAGCCCAAAATATTTCATATATTTTGATTGAATTGAAATTTAATTTATCAAATCTACTTGAACTTTATCATAAGAAAAACCTTACAAATATTTATTTAATAGTTATATTTACTTTCATACATATTAATCATAAAAAATGAGATTTTAAATATTACCATCAAAGATACCTGAGTTATCGTTGCATATTAAGATCAAAAGAAATTAAAAAAAAAAAAATAGAATACGAGTTATGAGCTGAGAAGTAATCACGACTTGTCATATGCACTTAAAAAAGATATCACTCTTAAATTTATCCATCTTCATTAAATATATGCTGCTAGAATTCTTTTCCACTATTCTCATTTCGATTTCTTTTATCATTTAATTTGTTTTATTGAAAGCATATATCTTAGATTCAGTTGATATTATGAAGCGATTCATGCACAATAGATGTAGATAGTCTAAAAACCCAATAACATGAAAACGTGCCATCTTGACATCACAAAGACATGTGAACACATATTATGAAAATTAGACGAGTACTCGTTCATAGTAATGGGATTTTATAACGGCATATAGTCATAGTGATATTTTGGTTATACAAAACGTTAGACAAAACACTTAACCAAAATATCATTATAACTATATGCCGCTATAAAATCTCATGAGCATATATTTATGCTCTTTTTATTTCAAGGTCAAGGCTTCTAATAAATATAAGAAGATAGCAACGGTATGTATCTTACATTTTACTAAATAAATTAAAAAGATGTACATGAAGAATCTTGTTACTTTGGATCTTAATTCTTAAAGCGGTTTTTATTATGTCCAAAAAACTTGATTATTTGCGGTTGAAGTATCATGATGGAAACTGGTAAGATTTAAAGCATAAGTATAGCATAAATATATCGGCATTTGTATAGCATAAAATGCTTTCTCACTCTACACAACAAACGATCCTTTTATTGACCTTTTTGTTATTCATATTAGAACACGTCACACTTAACCAAAATTCATAAAATTCATATAATGTTTTATTTTCAGTTTTACTAAATGTTTTTTATTTTTATATGTTTTTTGATATATGTTAAGAATTTTTGTTTAAGTTGAATTATCGAATGTTATAACTGTTTGCAATTACATTTTGATATTTTCACGTTCTATTTTGAACGTTACACGAAACACTTACCACAATATCGCATATCTAATGTTTTATTTTACGTTTCACTAAATATTATTATATGTCGTTTGATACATATTAATTTTTTTTTGCTAGAGCTGAATTATCACATGTTACAACCGTTTGTAAATATATTTTGATTTTTTCACGTTCTATTTTGAACATTATACGAAACACTTACCACAATATTACCGCTAAAAACCGATGCCGCTAGGCACGAGTACTCGCCTAGTAGTAACCGATGTTTAAAAAAAATTGAAAAACAATCAAAGTACATTTACCCCAACGTTCCACTTTCAAAAAAAAAAAAAAAGTAAAGTAACGCCCAATGCCGTCTTCCACGGGTTATGAGTACCCAATACCGTTTCCGGTGTATGTGGGAGGTTAAGATGTAGACAACCTTACCCCTACCTAAGGTAGAGAGGCTACTTCCAGTTCTACTGAAGGTAGAAAGGACCTCCGGCCTTTTGTAGGGAGTGAGGATCGAACCCCTGACCTCTCGGTTGAGAGACAAAGGGTTTTCCAACTGATGCAATCCTACTTGTTTTTCCCAACGTTCCACTTTCACTTATCTTTATTCCAAAACCGGGTCCACCCCGGTTAAACCACCCAATGAACCGGTTTTCAAAACATTGACCCACTTTAAAAAACATGTTCCAAATCCAACACAATCCTAGTAAGTACCTGTTCCAAAACATGTTCCAAAAACCTTAAACCTTAAAAAAAAAATGGATCAGCGTGAAGATTTGAACACAATACTACCCTTCCTACCACTAGTCCTCAGGTCATCATCATTATTCTGGCCATCCCAAGTGGTTGAAGCTTTAAAAGCGCTTTCAAAAGGACCCCATCACAGCAAAGTTGACTCTGGTGAGGTTTTGTTTCTTGCGGTTTCTGATATCAGGCAGAGTCTGAATCTTGCTGGTGATGTCTTGGCTTTTTCTGCTGGTGATGGGTTCTCGCTTTTCTTTGATGATGTAAGAAATATACGATTTCTGTCTCGAATTAATTGTCCACTACTAAATGTTTAGAAAAGTATGATGAGATTAC
Organism: Chrysanthemum makinoi; assembly: GCA_910596185.1. NCBI lineage: Eukaryota > Viridiplantae > Streptophyta > Magnoliopsida > Asterales > Asteraceae > Chrysanthemum > Chrysanthemum makinoi. The sequence goes on from OU343217.1 coordinate 305,198,820, forward strand.
CATATTATAGTAATTAGTTAAAAGTAAAACTGCCTGTTAGGGTCCCACATCGGCCAAGTATTGGATTAGTTGGCCACTTATAAGTCTAGGTGTCCCCTCCAACTTTAATATACTGTCACGTCAGCGTCACATCAACTTTAACCTTAACCTACCAAAACATGTTCCAAAAACCATTGACTTAAAAAAAAAAAACATGTTCCAAAAACCTTAAAAACCTTTAAAAAAATGGATCATCAGCGTGAAGATTTGAACACAATACTACCCTTCCTACCTTTAGTCCTCCGGTCATCATCATTATTCTGGCCATCCCAAGTGGTTGAAGCTTTAAAAGCACTTTCAAAAGGACCCCATCACAGCAAAGTTGACTCTGGTGAGGTTTTGTTTCTTGCTGTTTCTGATATCAGGCAGAGTCTGAATCTAGCTGGTGATGTCTTGGCTTTTTCGACTGGTGATGGGTTCTCCCTCTTCTTTGATGATGTAAGAAATATACGAGTTCTGTCTCGAATTAATTGTCCACTACTAAATGTTTAGAAAAGTATGATGAGATTACGATATTAATTAATTAGTTAAAAGTAAAACTGTCTGTTAGGATCCCACATCGGCCAAGTATTGGATTGGTTGGCCGCTTATAAAGTCTAGGTGCCCCCACCTCGTTATAAGCGTCATTTTGCAAAAAGTAAGAAAGAGAATTATTAATAATTATGCTTTTCTTAAACCGTGTGTTTTTGTATGAGAATAATCTAGTTTCGGGGGTGTTTGTTTAAAAACATGTTCCAAAAACCTTAAACCCAACCTTAAAAAAAATGGATCATCACCGTGAAGATTTGAACACAATACTACCCTTCCTACCACTAGTCCTCCGGTCATCATCATTATTCTGGCCATCCCAAGTGGTTGAAGCTCTAAAAGCACTTTCACAAGGACCCCATCACAGCAAAGTTGACTCTGGTGAGGTTTTGTTTCTTGCTGTTTCTGATATCAGGCAGAGTCTTAACCTTGTTGGTGATGTCTTGGCTTTTTCGACTGGTGATGGGTTCTCCCTCTTCTTTGATGATGTAAGAAATATACGATTTATGTCTCGAATTAATTGTCCACTACTAAATGTTTAGAAAAGTATGATGAGATTACATATTATAGTAATTAATTAGTTAAAAGTAAAACTGTCTGTTAGGGTCCCACATCGGCCAAGTATTGGATAGGTTGGCCACTTTAAGTCTAGGTGTCCCCTCCTCCTTGTAAGAGCAAAGGGTACCATAACCTTGTGTTAAGGTTTAACATACTGCCACGTCAGTGTCACATCAACTTTAACCTTAACCTACCAAAACATGTTCCAAAAACCTTAAAAACCTTTAAAAAAATGGATCATGAGCGTGAAGATTTGAACACAATACTACCCTTCCTGCCACTAGTCCTCCGGTCATCATCATTATTCTGGCCATCCCAAGTGGTTGAAGCTTTAAAAGCGCTTTCAAAAGGACCCCATCACAGCAAAGTTGACTCTGGTGAGGTTTTGTTTCTTGCGGTTTCGGATATCAGGCAGAGTCTTAATCTTGTTGGTGATGTCTTGGCTTTTTCGGCTGGTGATGGGTTCTCCCTCTTCTTTGATGATGTAAGAAATATACGAGTTATGTCTCGAATTAATTGTCCACTACTAAATGTTTAGAAAAGTATGATGAGATTACGATATTAATTAATTAGTTAAAAGTAAAACTGTCTGTTAGGATCCCACATCGGCCAAGTATTGGATTGGTTGGCCGCTTATAAAGTCTAGGTGCCCCCACCTCGTTATAAGCGTCATTTTGCAAAAAGTAAGAAAGAGGATCATTAATTATTATGCTTTTCTTAAACTGTGTGTTTTTGTATGAGAATAATTTAGTTTAGGGGGTGCTTGTTTAAGCTTATATAGCTGGCTTATGCTTTATTTGGTTTTCGGCGTATGTTTCGTAGGCTCGCTTTGTGTGGCTTATTTTGAAACTTTTTATAAGCTTATCATGACATGATAAGCTTATATAAGCAAAAAAGTTTCAAAATAAGCCACACAAAGTGAGCTTATGAAACATAAGCCGAAAACCACATAAGCCATAAGACCACTATATAAGCTTAAACAAACACCCCTTTAGTTTAAGGAGGTTAGCGTGGCCACTTCAGGGTTGTTTGCATGTAGTAGGAATTGAACTTAAGACATCACATATCTTAGAGTGATAGTGACAATCCCTTTTGCCACTAGGCCACCCTAGGTGGTTAGTTTTGGGGTGCTTGTTTAAGCTTATGTAGCGGGCTTATGACTTATTTGGTTTTTGGCTTATCGCTTATGTTTCGTAAAATCACTTTTTGTGGCTTAGGGGGTGTTTGTTTAAGCTTATATGTGGGCTTATGAGCTTATTTGATTTCGGATTATATTTCATAAGCCCCAATTTTCGGGCTTATTTTGATATTTATGGGCTTATATAAGTTTATCATATCATAATAAACTTATATAAGCCCAAAAGTTTCTTCATAAGCCGGAAAATTGAGGCTTATGAAATATAAGCCGAAACACAAATAAGCTTATAAGCCACATATAAGCTTAAAAAGCACCCCCTTATTTTGAAACTTTTTATAAGCGACAAAAAGTGAGCTTCGGAAACATAAGTCAAAAACCACATAAGCCATAACCCCACTATATAAGCTTAAACAAACCACCCCTTTAGTTCCCTTACCCCAGCTCTGGTGGGATTGGGTTTATTGTTGTAAACACCCCTTTAGTTCCGTCCAAAATTGATTGTCCACCACTAAACGTAGATAGAACAGTTTATGATACGAACCTATCCCATACTAGGCTCGTATCGGTTCATAAGTCAAGTGTAAAACTCACTCAAAAAGCTAGCTTGTAAGAGGAGGGACACCTAGACTTTATAAACCACCAACCAATCCCAAACTTGGCCGATGTGGGATCGTGACGATTTGATCGAGATTACCCTTAGTTGAAATTATTACAATATTTAAAGAAAACATTAATTAATTAGTTAAGAAAGACTTTCGAGTGTTTGGAACTGCTTATACGATAATTTTGTTTGTGGACAGCATAAGCAACCCCATTGTTTCTGCTTATTAGCATTAGCGTAAGCTAGGGAGTGTTTGGGATTTCTTATTTGATATGCTTATCTGATTGTTGTGTTTTGGTTATAGGCAAACTGATTATGATTATCTGATGGTGAGATAGTTGGCTTAAAATAATCAGTTTCATAACTGAAAAACAACCCTTTAATCCAAAACAACATGCATCTTAAAACTAGTTAATTGATCAATCACTTGACATCTAAGAATATACGTGTTTCATGAGCAGCTGATGTCACGTGCAGAAGCGAATAAATGGTTTGGAGATGTACTTCCAGCTATGGCAGATTTGCTGTTGCGGCTTCCATCTATGTTAGAAGCTCACTATAATTGTGCAGACTCGGTTACTTGTATCGGTGGTAGGACTGGACTCAAAACTGGTCTTCGCCTTTTGAAGTCTCAAGAGGCTGGCATAGTTTTGCTCAGCCAGGTATTAAAGTCCGTTTTCATTTATCTATCATGGGCAGCGATACTCTTTTATCGTTTTCAAAAAATAATTCACACGTGGTATCTTTGAATCAGGACTTGATCGGCGGTCTTCTTGCTTGCTCTTTCTTTTGTCTGTTTCCAGTCACTAGTAGAGATGACAGCCATCTGCAAGTGATCAACTTTGATCATTTGTTCGCGTATGTGTTTTTATCATTTTCTCCTAAACCATTTCACTCTTATACATTCGTGATCCCGTAAACTACCAGCTTATCATAACACAATGTAATTGATACTTCTTTCACATGATTTGAATGTCATCAGGAGCCTATACGACGCCTACAACGAAAAACAGGAGAATAAGATCAAATGTATTATTCATTATTTTGAGAGAATTTGTTCAAGTATGCCAGTAGGAAATGTCTCATTCGAGAGAAAAGTGCTTGCGGATGATCAAACTTTCAACTACATTCCCTACCCCGAGGCTGAATCTTGGAGTAAATCCGTGGTTTCACTATCCTTGTTTGAGGTACCAAAAGACCTTAAATTTATCGTTTTGAATGGAGAGTCTGCGTTGGGCTTTCGAGTTCTGTTGTTTTGGGGTAGTAGTTGATAGCAATACTTTTATTATATAAGGTCTGCAGTTCGGGATTAATAGAAGATCAGTCAAAGGAAGCTCTTGAAGTAGATTTTGCAAATAAGTATTTTGGCGGTGGTGCTTTATCTAAAGGCTGTGTTCAGGTTTGCTTATTTCTATTCCGGATATATTCCTCAGTAGGTTTTAAATATTATAATCTTATATTCTTGTTAATATATATTTTAGGAAGAGATTCGTTTCATGATCAATCCAGAATTAATAGCCGGAATGCTTTTCTTGCCATGTATGGCAGACAACGAGGCTATAGAAGTTGTTGGTGCTGAAAGATTTTCTAATTATACGGGGTAAATATGATCTGGTTGGTTTTCCAGTTTACTAAATGCCATCTTGGTTTTATGAGTATATTTTGGATTACCATTTATACCTCTGCTCTTTTTATCCCTATAGATATGCTTCTTCTTTTCGGTTTTGCGGTGACTTTCTTGATAAGAAAGATTCTGATATCATGGGAAGACGTAAAACCAGAATAATCGCAATCGATGCTTTAGTCCATCCGGGAACGAGACAATTTAGACATGAATTTCTCCTGAGGTATACTTAGTTTTTGTTGTTTTATTGTACTAATTGTTACATTGATATCACCTTCTTATGTAAGACTTCTGATTTCCGCTAAAAGAATAAAGTATATATATTTTTTTAACTAGGGAAGTTAACAAGGCGTTTTGTGGCTTTTCTGACCCTTGCAAGTCTCATCGATATCGGATACTACTCAAAGATCATCACCTCTCAGAAGCTGAGCTTGATCAAAAACTTAAAAGTCTCGAAAGCAATTCCGATAATGCTTTGGTGTGAGATTTTTCTATCCTTAACCAAATTATATGCTTGTCTTTACCGTTTTGATTAACCATCGCAAGTTCGGTCCATTAACTTATAAATGAGCTGATTTGTGTCATGTTACTCTTTAATAGGTTATTTTTGCACCATTTGTAATTAGAACTATTCCTTATTTGTTTGCATGCTCTTTATGTGTTTATGGCTACCCATTGTTATGTTTTTATTCTTATATGCCTTTATCCTTATCTGTTGTCGTGCTGCCTCTCATATATCTCCCACATACGCACATTCATATATGCTACATATTTTGCTCATATATATCCACAAACAATTGCCGGAGGTCTCTCTGGAAGCGGTCCTTTTACCTTCGGATTGACCCGGTGACCTGGTTTTCAAAACATCGACTTCAAAAAAAAAAAAAATGTTCCAAAAATCTTAAACCTTGAAAATGGATCACCGTGAAGATTTGAACACAATTTTACCCCCCCTACCATTAGTACTCCAGTCATCATCATTATTCTGGCCATCACAAGCACTTTCAAAAGGACCTGATCACAGCAAAGTGACTCTGGTGAGATTTTGATTCTTGCGGTTTCGGATATCAGGCAGAGTCTTAATCTTTCTGGTCATGTCTTGGCTTTTTCTACTGGTGATGGTTCTCGCTTTTCTTTGATAAACTGTTTGTTTGTTTTTTTATAAAACAGGTCGACCCGGATTGACCCGGTTACCTTTGGGTTTGTACATTCTACCTCCCCGTACCTGTTTCGATGGGTTGGGTACTGTTTTTGCTGCTGTTGTGCTAAATGGGTTGGACGGTTGATGGTCATCTGTAGTGTATTTAATTGCATAAAACCCTTCTAAACCACTTTATTTGAAAAGATTGGATTGTTTTGTGATAATGTAGTGGTTATAACCACCACCAAATGGCCTAGTGGTAAGGTCCTTGGTTTCCTCACAAGAGGTCAAGGGTTCAAACCTCGCTAGGTGTGTACATTTGGGGGTGGCCAGGGATGGGTCTGAAACGGTCCCGGGATTGACCCGGTGAGGCCGTGTACATCTGAGTCAAAAAGGCTCGCCTTACCCAGGTAACCTGAACAGGGAAAACCTCATTCGTTTACCCGTTTATATTTGGAAGAAGATGTGGCTGTGACCCGACCTGCCCTGCACTTCTTGACTTGCTACCCAACTCAACTAGTTTAATTTTGTATATATATGATGAGAGTTCAATCCTCACTTTGAAGCACAAACCTTTCACCCTAATTATTCTCTGTTACATGCTGTCATAGCTTTAGTGGAATTTTAAGCAACTTAAGGTTATTGCTCCTAAGCTAGAAATAAGGCACCCATGTGTGCATTAGCTTATACAACCTCGGATGTCAAGTTAAGAAGCCTCAAGCAAGCGTACTCGTTACTTCGTTAGTATGATGGCTGTCTGACCATCCTGTGAATCACCTTGATAGATGAATATTTGGTTGATTATTACAGTTCAGTGCTTCTATTGTAAATGCATTCAGCTCTTCACTCTATTAAACGGTAATTAGACCATGACGAACATTATTTTGTCAGTCTGCAAGCTTTGAAGATGAAGTAGGGATTGTTACTGGAAATTGGGGTTGTGGTGCATTCGGGGGAGACCTTGAACTGAAGGCTGTAATACAATGACTTGCTGCCTCTCAGGTAAATGACATTAACTGAGCATGTACTTATTAGTACTTACTTTTTCATGTTGGCGCTCTCAAATAGTACTCTACATTTATTGCAGGCATTAAGGCCTTTCGTGATATATTACACATTTGGCTTGGAGGCATTACAGACACTGGACCAGGTAAATTAATAAGTGTCCCACATATGATTGCCTGATAAAATAATGACTGCATAAAAGGTAACGCGTTGAAAGGGGTTGGGTTGGTTTGATCTGAAACATTTTGTCTACAGACTTGGTGTAAATAACTGTTAAAATTTGATTACAAAAGCTAAGCTTCATTCCAATAATATTTGATTTATTATTTACGGGTTCTGACCCATACCACTTGCAACCCTTTACCCAACCTTTTAATTTGCTATCTCTAACCTCAGGCGAAAGAGCTTAATATCTCAAAAGTTAGGCCCGATTTGAAAGTTTAAACTACTACACTCTTTATTCTGTAGCAATGACAAGGTTTTGTGGATTTCGGCAGGTAACAAAGTGGATTACTTCCAACGGATGGAGTGTCGGTGACCTTTGGAATATGATAGTGGAATACTCATCACAGAGAAGAAAGAAAGAAACCGCAGTTGGCTTCTTCAACTGGCTTCTTCCATTATTAACTTCTGATGACCCCGTGATATTGGATCCTTAGGGATCTTGAGTAAAATTTGTGAACGAGTAGTTAACACTAGTCTCTGCAAACTGTAGTCAAAATGTTAGTTTTAAAGTGATGTTTTCATGAAAGTAAATATGTGAACCTCTATTCGGTAATGAATCCATAGGCGCAGGTGATTGTTATGTACTATTTGTTCCGAAAGTTGAACTGTGATATTCATAGAATCTTCATAATAAGATTGTTGTTCTGTTTCGTTTTTTTTTTTGGCTGTTGACTAAATAAAACATGTCTGTCAATGATGATCTGGAAGTATAACAGTTCTAAAAAGTCAACCAACTTGGATATCAAGTTAAGCATTTGACTTAAAAAACATGTTTTAAAACACAACACATTCCTAGTTCTGGTTCAAAAAACATATTTGAGATTCTTTCTTTCTTCTGAATTCTTGCACAATGGAAAATCGTGAAGATTTGAATTCGATAATAGGCTTCCTACCAGTAGTACTCCGGTCATCGTCATTATTCTGGCCATCACAAGTAGTGGACGCTTTAAAAGCACTTTCAAAAGGTCCTGATCATAGCAAAGTTGACTCTGGCGAGAATTTGTTTCTTGCGATTTCTGATATCAGGCAGAGTCTTAATCTCGCTGGTGACATCTTAGCTTTTTCGACCGGTGATGGGTTCTCGCTTTTCTTTGATAATGTAAGCACTTGTCTTTATACTTATTCTGTATTCATTCATAAAATATAAGCAGTTTTGAAAAGCAATCCTACAAACACCCAAAAACTCAAATAATATGCATCTTGAAATATGTAAATAGATCAGTCACTTGACATTTACAAGCGTGCACGGTTTGTGAACAGTTGATGCCGCGTGCTGAAGCTAATAAATGGTTTGGAGAGGTACTTCCAGCTATGGCTGATATGCTGTTGCGGCTTCCATCAATGTTAGAAGCTCACTATAAGAATGCAGACTCGGTTACTTGTGCGGGTGCTAGGGATGGACTCCAAACCGGCCTTCGCCTGTTGAAGTCTCAAGAAGCTGGCATTGTTTTACTTAGCCAGGTATATATACAATTCATACACTCGATCGGTGCATAAGCTTACATGAAACTTTAGCATGTCAAACATGCAGTCTGATCCCTATATCAATCATTAATGAATCAGGAACTTATCGGCTGTCTTCTTGCTTGCTCTTTCTTTTGTCTGTTTCCGTTCAGTAATCGAGGTGCCAACCATCTTAGAATGATCAACTTCGACTGTTTATTTGCGTATGTATAGTTGATACTAATTCTTTCACATGTATGACCAACATTATGTGTTTCCCAATCGTCTGCTGATATTTACACACGATTTAAATGTCATCAGGAGCCTACATGACAACAACAACGAAAAACAGGAGAGCAAGATAAAATGTATTATTCATTATTTTGAGAGAATTTGTTCAAGTATGCCGATAGGAAATGTCTCATTTGAGAGAAAAGTGCTTGCGGTTGATCAAACTAGTAACTGCATTCCCTACCCCAAGGCTGAATCTTGGAGTAAATCAGTCGTCCCCCTATGCCCGTTTGAGGTACGGTCCAAAAGTTCTTGACATTTTCTTTAAAGTACATTGATCGCATAATACTTAACTGCAATCTTTTGCTCTAATAGGTCCACAGTTCGGGCTTAATAGAAGATCAGTTGAAGGAAGCTCTCGAAGTAGATTTTGCTAATAAGTACCTTGGTGGTGGTGCTCTAAATAAAGTATGTGTTCAGGTTTGCTTATTTATCGTCCCTAATATGGTTTGCTTATTAAATATTTAGCCTTATGTTTCTTTTTTGTCATATGTTTTAGGAAGAGATCCGTTTCATGATCAACCCAGAATTAATAGTCGGAATTCTTTTCTTGCCTTGTATGGCAGAAAACGAGTCTATAGAAGTTGTTGGTGCTGAAAGATTTTCGAATTATACAGGGTAATTATGATCTCGTTGGTCTTTTAATCTATTAAACGGTTTCTTGGCTTTGTGATTGTATTTCAGAATATGAATAATACCGCGCTGCTATATTTGTTCTTATAGTTATGCTTCTACTTTTCGGTTTTGTGGTGACTTTCTGGATATGAAAGATTCTGATATAATGGGAAGACGTAAAACTAGAATAATCGCAATGGACGCTTTATCTCGTGTGGGAAAGAGACAATATGGGCATGATTTACTCCTGAGGTATATTTGTTTTTAGTTTTGTTGCCGTCATATATGTTTCCTTAAATTTGTTTAGACCAACTGATGGTTCCTCATTCCCGAGATTATATAGGGAAGTTAATAAGGCATTTTGTGGCTTTTCTGACCCTTGCAAGTCTCATCGGTATGAGATACTACTCAACGGTGATCACCTTTCAGAAGCCGAGCATGGTCAAAAGCTTAAAAGAATCGACAGCAATTCAGATAATGTTTTGGTATGTGATTTTTTGTACCCTCAACCTATCTATATGATTGTCTTTAAGTTAACACTAAATTACTGGAAAGTCGTGAGGGCGCATTAAGTTAGCTTATGCAAAAAGAATATTCGGTTCTCGGGGTGAGTGTCATTTCCGATATGTGTAACCTCTTCGAGTGGCATAAGCTTCTCGTGCAAATCCAATTTCAAATCAAGATTGAGACATAATTCCATGATAGTGTGGTGAAACCAGCAAAAGATGAACATTGTATTTGCATACAGTTGTTCGCTCTTTTAAGCAGTAATCAAACCATGATGAACATTATTTGTGCACGTGAAAGATAAACTATTTTTTTAAATGAACTGCGATTTTGTCAGCCTGCAAGCTTTGAAGATGAAGTAGGGATCGTTACTGGAAATTGGGGTTGTGGTGCATTCGGGGGAGACCCTGAACTTAAGGCTATGTTACAATGGCTTGCCGCTTCTCAGGTAAATGAAACCATTTTTGCTACTTTCGTATTCATTTTTCACTTTCTAATAGTACCATACATTCTATCCAGGCGTTAAGACCTTTTGTGGTGTATTACACATTTGGGTTGGAGGCATTACAGTCATTGGACCAGGTAATTCCTACACGTAACATTATAAAGTGCTTGACACGTAATTGCATGATAAGAATTCTGTTTCTATTACATGGTCTGCATAATCCGTGGCAAAATGGGTCATGGTTGGGTAGCGAACGAAACACTTTTTATCTAAAGACTCAACTTTTTATAAACAGCAAATGTGTCAAATCTCGATTAAAAATTTATGTAATTTCTATATTACCATATTCTGACCCAGAATCTGTTGCAACCCGTTACCCAACCCGCCCATTTTGCTATATTTAACCTTAAGCCATTAGGCGCAAGAACCCAAGTCTAAAAAGTTAACTCCCGATTTCTATATTCATACACTCTTTTCTTCTGTAGCAATAACAAAGGTTTTGTGGATTATCAGCAGGTAACAAAGTGGATTACTTCCAATGGATGGAGTGTCGGTGACCTTTGGAATATGACAGTGGAATACTCATCACAGAGAACAAAGAAAAAAAACAAAGTTGGCTTCTTCACGTGGCTTCTTCCAAGATGTTCTTCTGATAACACCATCATATCGGATCCTTAAGGATCTTAAGTAACATTTCTGCAAAATTTTAGTTTTAAACGATTTGTTTCATTTCCTGTAAGCCGTCTAATAAGATGGTTGGTGTGGTTCGTTTTCAATGCAGTAAAGTCTTGTTCCGCTACAAGCCTGAAAATGTATGCAGAATAGGCGAGATTTCATAACTAGTTTACATACTTCGGTCTGTGGATTTCGGTCTCGGTCCAGTTTGATTTTTGCCGGTCCATTCTGGTTTTAAACCGATGCTCAACCCTACACTTGATTATTGAAAAGTGAAAATAAAAATATATATATAATAAAAAAGTAAAACCTATGCCACATGGGCTTGTGAATTTGTGTTTGTGAAAAGTAATATCTTGTATCTCAAGTTATATCATGTTAAATCAATAAAATAAAAGTAAATAAAATAGCGGGCTATTGTTAATAAAATATGTGACACATCAATTTAATTTCTCTCACAATGTGCTAACATGAAAAAAACCTAAAAGAGTTGAACATTAAATGATCCTAATCTTTGTGAAAATGAAATGAGTCCAACATTTGCTCTTAATTACAGTAAATAAGACTTTGGCATCTCAATCTAGAGTTAAACATGTTATTAAATTCACCTGTATTCGATCTCTATTTGAAATTTTTTATTCGAAGAGAACAAAAAATAAGAAAAATTTTAGAAAAACTTATTTTTACGAGCTCTTTATGGTTTAAAGATGACAAAAACATAAAAAATTAAGGGATTGTCTAACCAGTGCCCTGAGGGCACTGGTTAAGAAGGCTGAGGACCCACAAAAAGGTACGGAAAAAATATTTTTTTATTGAAAAAGTGTGGGTCCTTGGGTTTTTATATTATTTTTTCGGTACCTTTTTGTGGGTCCTCAACCTTCTTAACCAGTGCACTTAGGGCACTGGTTAGACAATCCCAAAAATTAATTATGCTACACTTTTTTCTTCACATTTTTCACTCAACATAACAAAATTTGGAGAAAGATATATTTTCCAGTTTCTTTTTCTTTTCATATCTTTCTCATTTAGAGCATATATGTACAAAGATGTAACTATGTTTATTTCTCATAGGAAACTCGGTCTACGACGTCGAGGAACCTTTAAAGGATCATAACTTTTGACTCGGGCGTCGGATTGAGGTGGTTTTTTTTTTGACGTTTCGTATTTTTTCGAGATCTATCCGCTGGCGTTGACGGATTTATGTGAAAAATGTTTATTTGAGTGTGTCCGATGATATTTTGTTTTCTTGCCATTGTTGGTTTTCGTTATCTCAAGCTTTTCTTAACTATGAGATTTGCTACAAACGTAAAAAAAATTTCGCAAAAATATTTACAAAATGAATTTACATGGTTTGATTAATGCATTTTGCTTTTTTTTTTTTTTTTTTTTTTTTTATTAAACACAGTTTAGATTAGCAATTCCAAACACCCTCAACACTGATAGTAAAACACAGCAACTAGTTTTAATAAGAAATTTTAAATGTTCATTTGAAGTCATATTTGTTGGCATTACAATTCTGAAAGCGAATACTGATTATTGTTTACAAGTCACTGATGATTATCTTTTACGTAGCACTTAGGTGTATTCAAATTAAATGTGGTTTTATGATATGATTTTAAGTAAAAGTCAACAAGTCAATTAGAAAAGTCAAACATAACTACCATAACTACTTTTCCCGCCCATTTTCACTTGTATAAAAGATACACTCTTGTATTCATTTCATATCATCTTTGTAATTGTAAAAACATTTCTCTCATCTGTAACAAACTCATCTATCAATAACAAATCATGTTCTTCATGTTCGAGCTTCTTTTCATGATTATTGAAGTTCCTGCTTGTTGAATCAAACTCTTTTCGATTCATAATGAATCCGAGAAGTAGTTATATCTTTAGCTCATATCATCTTGGTATCAGAGCTACAATCCCGGCCACATACATTCTTCAAATTCTGTTACAATTCTGTTTCCAACCATAAATACCACCAATTGACACCACAAACCACCACTCTCATTTTTCCAACCCAAATCACACCACAACATTTCTCCACAATCACACACATGTTCTTGATTAGTTAGTTACGAATCTTGTTAGTTAGTTACAGTTCTTGATCATTCAGTTACAATGGTGACTCAAACAAGATCCTCTAATACTGGTAATGATGATGAAACCAGAGAAGTTCTTCGCCAAACTATTGCAACACTTATCAGAGAGGAAATGGATAAGCTAAGGGTAGAAATAAGGCAAGAAATCAGGCAAGAAGCTGTGGGGGACAATAATGGTGCTATTCAAAGGCAACAACAAGGGGGTGGTCAAAGGGGAGTTCAATTCAGTAGAGTTACCAAGGTTGAATTCCCTAGATTTGGTGGTACTGAAGATGTTAGGGGATGGATGTTTAGATGTGAACAATTCTTCAAGGTAGATCAAGTTGCTGATGACCAAAAGGTAAATATCATCTCAATTCATCTTCATGATCTTGCTTTAATGTGGCATAGACAGTTTGTTAGGATCATGGGGGATAATGTTGATTGGCATTTGTATAGAGAGGCAATTTTGAAACGATTTGGTATTGCTTATGATGATCCCATGGCTGAAATTAAGAAATTAAGGCATACAGGCACTATACAGGAGTATATAGATGCCTATGATCAATTGCTTTGTAGAGTATAATTGCCTGATGAACAAGCAATGAGTTTCTTTATTGCTGGGCTGCAAAGTGAAATTGAGTTAGCTGTTAGGATGTTTAAGCCTAGAACATTAGCAGATCTGTATGGGCTTTGCAAGTTGCAAGAAGCTAAGCAGTTGGTGATTAGGCAAAAGACTAGACCACTATTGCCCACACCAAGGTTTAGTTATCCAAATCAAAGCTAAATCAACAGTCCAAAACCACTGGCTTTACCTGCACCTAACTCTAATTGGAGAACAAAACACTGGAAATGGCCAAATCGCCCCATTTAGGAAGCATCTTACTCAGAAAGAGTTGGAAGAAAAAAGGGCCAAGAATTTGTGTTTTTATTGTGACCAGAGGTACTCACCAGGCCATAAATGTACTGGACAAGTTTACTCTTTGGAAGTTAGTGCTTGTGAGGAGGAAGAGGAGCCCTAGTTTGATGTGAATGTTGAATCTGAACAAGAAGGTTTGGAGGAAGTGATACAATGGCAACCACCACCAAATCCAACTCAGGAAATAGCACCACAAATTTCTTTAAATGCTATCACAGGGGTATACAATTACCAAACCATGAGAATCAGTGGCTATGTGGGCAAGTTTGAGTTACATATTCTGGTTGATTCTGGTAGTACTCATAATTTTTTAGATATTGGAACTGCAAAAAGGCTTGGTTGTAAAATAAGAAAAACTTACCCTTTGCAAGTGACTGTGGCTGGGGGTAAAACTATGGTGAGTGATACCATTTGTCCCAATTTTACTTGGACTTTGCAAGGTGAAAAGTTCTTTTCTACAGTTATGTTGTTACCATTAGGGGGCTGTGAGATGGTATTAGGCATTCAATGGTTATCTTACTTGGGTGAAATTTTATGTAACTTCAGTGAGTTGAGAATGAGATTTGCTTACAAGGGGAAACAAATGACTTTGAGGGGTACAACTAAGACAGCTGCACAATGGATGACTGGAAGGTATAGTATGGGAGCTCAGTGTGCTTCAATGGCTTTATGTGTCTATCCAGTGAGTATGTTGAACACTATGGAGTTGTCCCACAGGTATTTTGGAACCCTATTACATGAATATGCTGATGTATTTGCTGAACCAAAAGGTCTTCCACCTCAGAGGAGCCATGATCACAGAATACCACTTAAAGAAGGTGCCCCTATAGTCAATATTAGACCTTATAGACATCCCCTACCCAAAAAGATGCAATAGAAGCCATGGTGCAAGAGTTATTGGATTCAGGAGTGATCAGGCATAGTACTAGTTCCTTTGCATCACCAATTGTCATGGTAAAGAAAAAGGATGGTACTTGGAGGATGTGCATTGATTATAGACAACTCAACAAACACACCATCAAAGACAAATTTCCTATCCCAATCATTGAAGAACTTATAGATGAGCTACATGGGTGCATTGTTTTTCTAAACTAGATTTGAGGTCAGGATATCACCAGATTAGAATGTATGAAGATGACATTGCAAAACACATTCAAAACTCATGAAGGCCACTATGAGTTTTTGGTTATGCCCTTTGGTCTTACTAATGCTCCTTCAACCTTTCAGTCCTTGATGAACAAGGTTTTCAAACACTATCTCAGAAGGTTTGCTCTTGTTTTCTTTGATGATATCCTGGTCTATAGCCCTTCATTAGAATCTCATAAGGAACATTTGAGGGTCATTTTGCATACCATGAGGATCAACCAGCTTTATGCTAAAAGAAGTAAATGCACCTTTGGAGTTTCTCAAGTGGAGTATCTTGGTCACATTCTTTCAGACAAAGGGGTGGCAACTGATCCTAACAAAATAGCAGCTATGCAACAATGGCCAAGTCCAAAGAACCTTAAACAACTCAGAGGGTTTTTGGGTTTGACAGGGTACTATAGGAGGTTCATCAGAGATTATGCTCTTATCAGTCACCCTTTGACAGTTTTGCTCAAGAAGAATGCTTTTACTTGGTCTGAATCAGCTGAAGCAGCTTTTCAAGAGCTTAAACAAGCCATGACACATGCCCCAGTTCTCAATTTGCCAGATTTTAATGAGCCTTTTGTGGTGGAAACTGATGCTTCTGACACAGGCATAGGAGCTGTTTTGCTACAAGGGGGACATCCTATTGCTTACATGAGCAAGTCTTTGGCACCCAGACATCATTCTCTATCTACTTATGAAAAAGAATTCTTAGCTGTGATTCAAGCTCTTGACAAGTGGAGAGGCTATTTGTTAGACAAACACTTTATCATTAAAACAGATCACTTCAGTCTTAAATACCTTTTGGATCAAAGAATTACCACACCAGCTCAAATGAAGTGGTTGCCTAAGTTGATGGGTTATGATTATGAGATTCAGTATAAACAAGGAAAGGAAAATGTTGCTGCTGATGCTTTATCAAGAATTCCAAACACAGGTACCATTTTGCAGATGCTCACTACCACTCTCTCAAGTGATTTCTATCCTAGAATCTCAGCTAGTTGGTCTAATGATGTTGTCCTACAAGCTGTCATTCAAAGATTGCAGTCTTCCAATTCACCTCCTAAACACTACACTTGGGTTGATAATAAGTTGCTAAGAAAAGGCAAATTGGTCATTGGTAATGATTCAGCTTTAAGGAAGGACTTATTGCACCACTTTCATGATGAATCTCAAGGGGGCAGTCTGGTATTCAAGCTACTCTTCAGAGGTTGTGTGCTTTGGTCTTTTGGAAGGGTATGAGGAAGGAAGTTAAGCACTATGTAAGGAGTTGTGGCATTTGTCAAAGGTTTAAACCAGAACTTGTGAAGTCACCAGGGCTCCTACAACCACTTCCTATTCCTGATACTATTTGGTCAGACATCTCAATGGATTTTGTGGATGGGCTACCATTGTCAAAAGGAAGATCAGTGATACTAGTAGTGGTGGATAGGCTCTCAAAATATGCTCACTTTATTTCCTTAACTCACCCTTATACTGCTTTGACTGTGGCACAAGCTTTTTTGGATAATGTTTACAAACTCCATGGTTTACCAAGAGTAATTGTTAGTGACAGAGACACAGTGTTCTTGAGCAAGTTTTGGAAGGAGTTGTTTGGTATTCTACAGGTTAAACTGCACATGAGTTCTGCATATCACCCCAAAGTGATGGCCAAACAGAGGTGGTTAATAGGTGTCTTGAATGTTATCTCAGATGCATGAGTGGGGATAGACCAAAGGAGTGGTTGCACTGGCTTGCTTTAGCTGAATATTGGTACAATACCAATTATCATACTGCCATCAACACTACTCCATATCAAGTTGTATATGGCCAATCACCACCTCCTCACATTGCTTACACTCATGGAGACAGTAAAGTAGAAGCTGTGGATAGATCTCTTACAGCCAGAGAAGAAGCCATCAATTTGCTAAAATTTCATTTGTTAAGGGCTCAAGGTAGAATGAAGTCCTTGGCTGACAAACACAGGACAGATAGAGAGTTTGCTCTTAATTCATGGGTCTATCTAAAGCTCCAACCTTACAGACAATCTACCATCAGGAAAGGACAACATAACAAGTTATCTCCAAGGTTTTTTGGTCCATTCAAAGTTCTACAAAGGATTGGTAAAGTGGCTTATAAGCTGTAGTTGCCAGAATCTGCACAAATTCACCCAGTCTTCCATGTGTCTCAATTGAAGCTGCATAGAGGAGATCCACCAGTTGTATCTGCTACTTTCCAAGATGTAACAAAGATGGAGTCCTGCAGTGGAACCTCGGCTATATTAGACAGGAGGATGGCTAAGAAAGGAAATGCAGCAGCAGTGTATGTGTTGGTACAATGGGTCAATGGAACTGTTGCAGATGCTACATGGGAGTTATATGAAGATATTGCTGATCGTTTTCCTTCCTTTGATATGTCTGCTTAAGGAATTGCTTACTTGAGGACAAGTAATATTTGAAGGGGAAGGCATTGATATGATTTTAAGTAAAAGTCAACAAGTCAATTAGAAAAGTCAAACATAACTACCATAACTACTTTTCCCGCCCATTTTCACTTGTATAAAAGATACACTCTTGTATTCATTTCATATCATCTTTGTAATTGTAAAAACATTTCTCTCATCTGTAACAAACTCATCTATCAATAACAAATCATGTTCTTCATGTTCGAGCTTCTTTTCATGATTATTGAAGTTCCTGCTTGTTGAATCAAACTCTTTTCGATTCATAATTGAATCCTGAAGTAGTTATATCTTTAGCTCATATCATTTTAGGGGGTGACTCAAATACAATGTATTTCAAGATACAAAATAGTACAACTTTTTTTTTGCTTGTGATCCTCAACACTGAGATGAACTGCAATTTCAAAATGGGTTTTCCTACCTCTTTGCCTCAAATCGCCCTATTCGAAACATACACGAATATAAAAGGAGGATGAAAACAATAAAATATCGTGTTCCAAACCTAGATGAAATTGGCTCTCTTCAGAAACCTGATCAATTTGCAATAATGGGGCCATATTGATTCGATATAGTCCAAATACTTATCGACTATCCATTCTTGAACTTGTTTCCATATTCCTTTGTAGCCTAAGTTTCTAAAGTCCTCCACAGGTTGCCATAAGCGAACATGTATAATTTCTTTGAGCTTTCCACTAACAACATAATCATAATAAACGGGTAAGTTCTTTACCACTTTGACCGACTGCTTGAAACTATAAATATAGAGTAAGCATAACCCTTGAACGATCTTGATGTATAGTGCAACAAGCAGAGGTCCACATATCCATAAAGGAGTCAGTTCCGTTGCAACTTCTGGTCCATATTTCATATTGACTGCCAGGTACAGGGGTATGTTGTCACACTATTTGTTTGCTACGTGTGCACATATAATCTGTCAAAGTGCTTTTGGTATGACTAACTTTTAGAAGCCTTTTTATCTTACAAATTAATCACATAGATTATTGTATATCCAAGTATGCTTAAGTGGCTAAGTCTAACGACAAAACAATCTCATAATGAAATGTCTTGAATAAAGTCGTATTCTTGGCAGATACCAAAAGGTACACGGGCATGAGATAGTCCCGCCAACTACCATTTTTTTTTTTTTTTTTTTTTTTTTTTTACATTTCATCAAATCAATACATATGTAGCACACGCTACAGGTTGCCACTGCCTCCATTCGCCCTTGAGCATAATACCCAACCACCATCATCATCGATAAAACCTTTTGTTGTTCTTTAGACATGAATACCAATTAATCTAATATTTTAGTTTTTATGATTCCACCACGTACACTTATAACGAAAGTTGTAAAATTATAAATGATATCGGTGGTCGGTTTACATATCTAAGTATAGTTCAACCCTTGCAGAGTGCAATTTTGTGTAAGTCCTCATGTTATTATTTAGTTAAAAAAAAGTACATTAAATAGTCATATTTTATGATGGAAACACTCTATTAATCAACCAACCAAGTAAGACACTAGTTTAAGCCTTGCATTGTCTTCTAAGAGAGTGTTTGTTTAAGCTTATTTCGTCGGTTTTGTTTATAGATTTTTGAAGGTGTGCTTGGTTGAGGGTATTGAAGGGTAATGAATAGGAAAGATAATGATTAATGATGCTTGGTTGGCTCTAATGCAATGACCCATTATCCAATAGTGGGTAATGGGTCATTACTCAATTAATTGGGGGGAATGATTTTCTTACCCTTTCCCTTTCTTTAATATTCCTAACGAAGACTCCGCTTTTTGCTCCGTCCGTAGAATGTATGAATTTTCGCGAATGTAGATAGACCAATCAACTGCCCTGTTATGTAACTAACTTTCTTTCGTCCTTCCACGAGGCTGTAAAAGCAGAGAAAGGGGCAGCTATCCAGCGGGACAAGTGAAGCATCGATTTTGGGCGCATGAAACCCTCTACCATCTATCCCATTACATTCCATTGTCCTGAACGTTTTCCAAGTAACTTGAGCCGAGACTGGTTAGTAAAGCTTTACCAAGCCTCGAGTCTCTTTTATTATCGGGTTGAGCATGATATTGTTGAGTTGAATCGAGCTTCGGCTAAGTTCAACTTTACTCGACTTGATTACACCCCCTTATAAAAAATTATCACACATTCTGGCTTAACGTGGTGTTTTTGGTTTTTGTCTGGTCATTTTGTATCTCCATGTTTTTTGGCATTGTCCTTTCTTTGTAATGTTTACTTGTATATCTATATACTTATTTATGTTGACTTTCAAAAAAAAAAAAAAAAAAATTAACACACATTCTGTTTGTTTTTGTTTATTTGCTTTGGTTCCAATCTCGTTTAATTATCTTGATTAGCCGAGGTGACGGGCGTTGTATTGTACTTTTGACTGTTTTTCGAGGTTCTCAATTTATGTTGCCTTTCTAAAAAAAACATCGTCATAGATAAAAAATGTAAATAAAATTATATACATTTATTTTTTTTGGAATTTATTTATTAGAAAAAAAAAAAAGTAGAATACAACAACAACAACAAACCCCAATCCCGCCGAAGCAGGGTATGAGGGAGATAAAAATGCAGAAAAATCCTATCTCTGCTCCCGGTAAACTCGAGAGTAGGGAGACTGCTTCCGACGAAACCGTGAATGATTAGAGTAAATAAATAGGCTAGGATCACGGCACACAAAAAATCAGGGAAAAAAAATAAACCTTCTCCTCCTTCTCCTTCTCCTTCTCCTTCATCACTGAAGTAGAGCCCTAATAAGGGGATCCGATCTGCCACGTCATCACTATATATACACAACAGATCCCCAACTATCCCCCCTATTATCATGGCACATGAACCACCCTCATCTGCCACGTCATCATCATCCCAATCACAAACCCTAGAACAACAACAACCATCACTCACACGATCCTTAAGTAAACTCAACGCCAAGGCACCTGAATTCGTCCCCCGCGTCACCGCCGTCATATCTCCGCCGCCGCCGCCGCCGCAAAACACGCCGGGGATTATACACGTGTTTAATCCGATCCATCATCCACATCCACATCCACATGTAGCGATGCAGTTTCATCATCATCATCATCATAATCATCACAATCATAATCAGCAGAATGTTGTTCATAAGCAGAGAGTGTTTAATGGAGGTGGAGGAGGAGGGACGGGGTTTGTCGAGGCGAATGTTGCGGTTTCGGCCAAGGAAGGGGGGGAGGTGGTGAAGGATGAGTCTACTCAGAAGATTATTAATCAGGTATAAGACGCGCGTATTTTTCTATTATATTTTTAATTTGTTGTGCTAAGATGTTTACTTCCCTATGAATAGGCGTAGATATTTACTTTTCTCTAACGATAGGGAGTAGTGAGTACTAACTATAGGATGTGTTTGGCATAAGTAGGGTAGTAGTGAGCAACGCTCCGTGAAGTAGCATTTAGAAGCGTTGAGCATTTAGGAGGTGTTTTACACGTTATGATTACACATACAACTATGTTACCAAACATTTTTATAGAAATAAACTCACAACTAATGCTTACAAGCTACAATTAGCTCAATGAACTACTTGTGTTTGGCATAAGTAGTTGTATCTGTGAGCAACGCTCCGTGAAGTAGCATTTACAAGTGTTGAGCATTTAGGAGCTCTTTGACACGTTATGATTACGCCTACAACTATGTTACCAAACGTTTATATAGAAATAAACTCACAATACCGGTTAGAAGCTACAAGTAGCTCAATGAGCTACTTGTAGCTATAAGCAGTAGCTGTTTTAATCTATAAAAACGTTTGGTAACGTAGTTGTAGGTGTAATCATAATGTGTCAAACAGATCCTAAATGCTCAACGCTCCTAAATGCTATTTCATGGAGCGTTGGAAAAGGAGTGCTTGCTAAACGAGCATTAAAAATCACAACGCTCACCACACGTAAATGCTCCTAAACACTATGCGCCAATCACACTGACAACGTTAAGTTGAAAAGTGGGATAATGTATATGATCACTAGTATTTGTGAAAATAAACATAATATCTACCGCGGTTATCTTTATATAAATTGTGGAGAATGTAGTGGTTACGAGAAATATGATGCTTACCTTACAATCGTATGAATACAGAGTTTAGTGTCTCCGCTTGTTCACTAGTCCTGCGTTTTAGAATTTTTGTTAGTTAGGGGATTCTTATAGTAGTTAACTTTATTAGTACATGTTTAACCATATACTGTATTACGTTGCTTTAGCTTTTACTAATACTATCCCCAGTCTGAAAATGAAAGTTCGTTTTGGAAATTGGTGTAATCTTAGAAGCTATAGCTCTGCTGTGTATTTGTGAAAGTAATCAAACTCGAGCTAGGCACAAATTAGTATTGTATATGTTTGTTGAGACGCTGCCACAAGTTATTTTTCCTGTTTTAAGGATAATGGAGGGATCATGTTATCTGCAAGCGAGCACGGGTCAGTGCTTCTATGGATTAGCATAGTTGACTGACTAATAAGTAGGAAGTTGGTTGGTTTGTTAGCTTTGTTAGTAGAAGTTTACCTATCTCTTAGGGTGCTTTAGCTTTTACTAATACTATCTTCAGTCTGAAAATGACAGTGACTGTAATCTTAGAAGCTATATAGCTCTACTGTGTCCAACTTCAAGTATACTTGTGAAAGTAATCAAACTTGATTTAGGCACAAAAAATATAGTATTGTACTTGCATTTTATTTTCTTATTTTATTAATCGGTTGCGATGCATCTATGTATATTTGTTAGAGGATGTTTAGAGTTAAAATTATCCATAGATGTTACCAGTTTCTCAGGGTGGTTTAGCTTTTAGCAATATCCGTAGTTCAAATTAATTGTGTCTATCATCAAGTGTACTCGTGAAAGTATTGTATATTTTTGCTGAGACACTTCACCCCACCTGTTTTGAGGTTAATGGAGGGATCAGAGTTCAGATGTTATCAGCAAGTGGGCACGGGTCAGTGCTTCTATGGATTAGCATAGTTGACTGGTTACTGATAAGTAGGAAGTTGGTTTTTCAGTATAGTATATGACATTGTATGATGCCGTGGGTCAAATAGGTAAGTAGGATGCTAGTCATTATCTTTGTTTTCTTGTTTTTCTCTACAAGGTTGCATTCTTGTTCAGTTGTGCTGAGTATTCCAGGCTCTGCTGTAGTCGTTGTTAGTTAATAACAAACTGAGATTAGAATTAGGCTCTTGGGATAGAAAGATGGGTGTCCTGTTTTAGCGCCAAACACTGTGCCTGTGCCAGAGATTCACATTTTGATTAGAGATTTTTTTTTGAAAGAGTCACTAGCTACTAATTATGTGATGTAAGTTACGATTGTGTATTGATTTTAAATAAGGCATACCCGGTACTATGTTATCTGTTGGTTGAGAAACAAAATAGAAACTAACATTGAAAGAGAGTGCGTAAAAGAGAATAGCTGAGGTTCATTTGGTGATGTATTGTTAGTTCTTTAGCTTCAGTTATTTAATAATCCTTCAAAAACTATTAAGAGGAAGGACTATATGCCTTTCAAAGTTAAAACAATTTAATGTTTTGCTTTCTTTCTTGACAGTGGTTAATTGATTAGTTTATTATCTTAGTATCAACCAATTTTGTTCTTAGTTGTTAGCAAGTCCACACCTGTATTTTAGCATCTTAGCTCTGGCTCTCATGACTAGGACATACTGCAGGATTTATAGCTAGCGAAACCAAACTCTAGCCTGGGCAGGCGATCTCATTATAGATATTGCCTAGCTTTTTAACTGCTTGATTAGTATGGGAACCCATCGCTTTGGCATTGTGTATTGAACCATTTGCATAATCTGATATTATGTAGATGTGTAAAATGATTTTTGTGCATGACAAGAAAGTACTTGCTGAAGCTCTTTTTTATACTTACATTGTTGCCTTAGGTTAAGGATATCCTTTAGCTGTGCTTACAGCACATAAGCCTTAGTATAACATATCATACATGATACATGGTTTCGGTACTTCTGATTTTTATAATTGACATTTATATGCACACATTGTGCAGGTGGAGTACTATTTCAGTGACATAAATCTGGCAACCACTGATCATTTAATGAGGTTCATCAGCAAAGACCCTGAAGGATATGGTAAGATCTGCTGCTTTCATCTTAATCTTATCTTAACTACTTAAACACCATTAATTGAATTTTTTAAGTACAGTGAAATTACTAAATCGCCCTTAAAGGTAATAGCCAAGATCTAGAATATTTAATGTATGGAAATTAGTAATTTCAAAGTAAATATGGAAAACAAATTAACAATACAAAAATTATTTAAGTTACACTCTATTTAACTTTCATGGAGGAGAAAAAATACAATTACAACTACAAATCATTGCTCGCCAAAAATATAATTGCCATAAAAAGTGCAACTGGAAAAGATTATTACATATGGAATATTAAGTTCAATGATCTGTATATGGTATAAAATCGGAAAATGAATAGTATCATTGTAATGGAAAAAATGATATGCTCACTTGTGCAAAATGTGTTGAAACCACTAGCCTGATCTCTACCTTGCAGCTTCTGATGATGCGGAAGAGGGACTTTTTAAGTTGTTTAACACTCTTTTCCTTTTCAAATTTTCTTGCTATGGACGTCTCTGACCTATATCTTCCTCAATATTTTTCAGTGCCTATATCTGTTGTTGTTTCTTTCAAGAAGATCAAAGCCCTTGTTAGCGGTCATGCCCAGCTTGCTACCATACTAAGAAATTCTGGAAAGCTGGTGGGTTTCTTTTAATGTCATATTCAAACAAGTTCACTCGTATGTGTCTTTATGATCATAACTTTAAAGGTTTCAATTTTGTTTAGGTGGTTAGTGAAGATGGGAAGAAAGTCAAACGTCAGCATCCACTGACCGAGGCAGACATGGAGGAGCTGCAGGTGCGTATATGATGTGCTTCAATGTTGATCATATCATCTCCGTGACATTCAAGTTGCTTATAATGTTTTTTGCATGTCTTTTGTTTGTAGTCGCGCATTATTGTTGCTGAAAATTTGCCTGAGGACCACTGTCATCAGAACCTAATGAAAATTTTCTCGGCTGTCGGGAGGTACCAGATTTCCTTAGACCTTTTGACCATGTCTAGAACATTTTCGCGTTAGGAATTATGTAACTCATCTGATTCTTACGAGTCGTACTTGATCAGTGTAAAGACAATCCGTACCTGCCAGCCACAAGCTTCCAACGGCGGGGCAACTTCAGCATCAAGAGGCGCGTCAAAAGCTGATGGTATGCACTACAGTAATAAGGTAAGCATCTATAGTACATATATGCTGATATGTAAATCCTAAGTTTCTTCTTATGTCAATGCAATTTAGTGTCGAGAACTGTTTGAATATCTTTGATGCTTCTTTTTCCCTTTTTACATGTGATAGATATTTGTTCGGTAGGAATTTTCTTATATTGACGGGACAGTAGGTTATCTGTAAATCCATTTGCTCATTTGATGTGTATGCATGGATGATGTTCTCCAAGCTAAAATACGTAGTTAATTGTGCTATTTTTTTTCCCTCCGATTAGCCATAACCAAGTGAATCAGCAACATTGATAGATCAAATCATCTTTGAATTTATGCAAAACTTTATAATTATGTCTTAACATGTTACTGACTTTCTCTTTTATATGTATTTATGGCACAGCTGCATGCTTTTGTGGAATATGAGACCATTGAGCTAGCTGAGAAAGCAGTAAGTGCCACCAGTCTTATAGATTAAAATTTCCTTCATCAGTCATTTCTTTATTAATTGAATCAAATTATTATCTCAAATAGGCTCTGGAACTGAACAAAGAGGGCAACTGGAGAAATGCCTCAAGAACATATAATTAGTGCACTTTTTTCTGTTAAGCCCATTCATTATTTGGAGCAAAGAATGTATAGTAAACAAGATAAGATGACAATTTGATATATCTAAAAAGTCACATGGTAAAGAATTGTGAAAGCTTGAATTTATTTCGTCTTAGGATAAATAGTTGGATAAATAAGTAACTAACCACTTTTGGGTGCATAGAAACCAAAGATGTCAAAGATGGACGGTTTGGGTAAGAGTCAAAACAGGTTCAGGGTGAGATTGGTCATTTTTTTTGGTACGTGTCAATATTGGGTGGGCTGGGTGGGATTTACCTACAAAGACTTCATTGTCCTTTTTGAAAAAAAAAAATTTATGTATTAATTATGATTATATAAGCAACATTATTACAAAAAAATTATCTGAATCTTCGTATAAAAACGATATAAGAAGTTGTTTGCATTAAGATAGATTGTTGGTGACTTTCATATGGTTTGTCTCGTTTTTGAATTCTGGCCCATTTGACCCCATCAGCTAATGTTTTCTATTTGATCCGTTTGTGATTAAATAGAACCCAAATCGATCCATCTGTAGGTAATGGGTCTGCTACCCCTCGTGGTGAACAAAAGAAAACCTCCAAGTAGTAGGCGTTATTGATCATTTAATTTATTGTTTTATGAGTATATGTTATAAATCAGCTCATACCTCAACTTCCAAACCCTACCGTAATCGGTTCTTGATTAATTTTTTGTATTGTTTATACAGCAAAGTTTAACTTTTTTTATTTATTTCAAGTCCCAGGCAAAACCTGCTCAAGCACGTGGAAAGAAAGCCGGGCAGGAAGACGAAGTTGTCCATAAAGAAGATGACACATCTACGTCAGAGCAACATTCACCGAATGAGAAGCACTTAGATGACACTCACCAACAATCTGAAGTCCAGTCACATGAGCATGCAGTAAGTACCTTCGACTTCCCCGTGAAGCTTCATCTTCTGTTATTTGTATGTAGCGAGTCTTAATAATTAATGTTCGTAGCAGGGGGAAGATCACTCAAACGAAAAGGAGGGTGGACAAAAGAAAGGGCGCAATCGTGGCAGAGGCAACAAGGGACGTGGACGACCTCAGTACAACCATCACAACAACCATTACAACAATCATAACAATCACAACAACCGAGGGGCTCATGTGGTCACACCACCTTCATCTAATTCCGTCAACAACGAACACCCAGTTATTGGAAAACAACCTCCAGGGCCCCGCATGCCAGAAGGCACCAGAGGATTTTCCATGGGCCGGGGGAAGCCTATCAGCGTTGCTATCGAAACAAGCTTATCATAAGGACCTAATCAAAGGAACAACAAACAGGTACGTGATTGTGGATGGGCTGGAATAATATGTGTCGAATGCTGGGAGTAGAAGAATAGCTTTTTTACTGGTTAAGTGTGTAATCCAAAGTAAAGGATACGATATGGGTAAAACACGGAACGTGGGTTTTTTTATTTTTATATACTGTTTTAGATGTTGATACCCCGTGTGTTTTTTCCTTTGTTAATGTAGAACGCAAGAAAAAACACGTTGGGGGGTTTGGGTTGGTGCAGATGTAATTGAAATGAGCAAACAGGATGGGTTATATGATGGATATGTGTTAGTTAACGGTTCTATCGTCGTAGATTGATTGTTTTTTTTATTGGGTATGCGATGCAAAGTGCACTCGGGGTGGGAAAAATTAGGTATGGATCAACAGTTTTAACGCTGGAGTGCTGGACCAAAAAATGGGACCAGAACCAAATATATTCAGTCTTGGTCTTTAAAAAGCTAGAAATTGGTTTCATGGTCCAACCAAACCAAACCAGACCTTTTGTTAGAAGAAAAGTTATTTCAAACTTTGGAGAACTTTTAGTCTCATATCTGTATTTTCGTTATAGACAATTCCCTGTTTGTATTTGGTTTGGGACTAAACCGGTTTAGAAATCAAATTAGCACTGAACATATATGGAGTATATAAGCTCTGTTTCGGAGTTTAGGTCCATGTATCATTTCTCATTATTAAAATATGGGAAATGATAGAGAGGTCTAAACTTAGACCTAATTCCAAGTGACATCATATAGACAAAGACTCACAGCATACTACTGTCCATGGGGATGATGCCAGCTTTGGAATTAGGTCAAGTTTAGGCAAGAGCCTAACTTTAGGCCTCTCTATCATTTTCAGATATCTATTAGTAACAAAAGAAAAATGATTCTTGAACCTAGTAATCATGCCTAAAAATGAACCTAATGATTTGATTAGTTGATTTAAAAAATTGATTGGTGGGAATTTAGAGAGAGAAAGTATTTAATGCAATTGTACAAGTGATTTATGCATTAGGTATATATTTAGGCTTGTTTTGTAGGTCTAAATAGCTTAACTCGTAACAAAATACAATGTATACATGTGGAAAGAGATCACGTGGAAGAGAGATGAGGGTATTTGGAAACGATACTCCACTCCGATCCAATATAATTGTCGTATTTATTTTGGGATCGCCAAAAATATTGTTCTTTTCCATTTAGTAAAAACTAAATAATATATTAGAGGAATATTCTCTTTGAGTGGTTGAGATTTATAGTGCCCCATTTTTATTAAATTTGGTGAAATCTATCTCATGACAATAATTTTGAGACGGAGAGAGTAATATATTCTTGCTTATATTCTCCAACAAGATATTTCTAAAATTCTAGTTTCACAACCAGATATCTAGTAGTAACAAAATACAATGTATACATGTACTAATACGTAACTTTTAAGGTTTTTTTTAAACAAAATAAAAATCACGAAATGTACACTTAACCTTATGTATTATTACATACTTGTGTGACATAATATATAACTTTATTTTTAGGAATAATTACATGAAAATGTATATAAGTTGTCATTTTTGTCGTTTTGTATAACCTACTATTTTTTATATACTTTTATATACTCAACTTTTAAATTTACTTAGGGGGTGTTTATAAGTAGGGGTGTCATTCGGGTCGGGTCGGTTGGGTTCGGTCGGTCGAGTTGAATTAGAATCGGGTCAAGCCAAAAAAATAATATACCCGAACCCGACCCTATTTGAATTCGGGTTGGTCGGGTTAGTCAAATCGGGTCGGGTCAAGTCCATTTATATAATTCTAGAATTTAATTTCTTAAATTTAGTAACCAAACGTTATGAATATAATGTCATTGGTTTTAAAAGGTTATTATATTCAATAGGTAGAGCAATGCACTAATACATGCATTTTATAGTTGGATTTACACATTTCTTTTGTAATGCATTTTGTTTTCATCAAGTCGATTATATAGAATGAAAATAAATATAAAACCAAATATATGAAGCAATATATGTTCATGCACTAATTTGGGCCTTTCAATTAAATAAAGATTGGGAAAAGTTAAAAAATTAAAGTAGGGTTAGTGAGATTAGGCCGAACCCGAATTTTCAAATATTTTGAACCCAGATACCGACCCTAGTTAGGTACTTTCGGGTT
>OU343217.1:305227650-305324166 GCA_910596185.1 Chrysanthemum makinoi
TTTCAAATTTCTTGCTATGGACGTCTCTGACCTATTCTTCCTCAAATTTGTTCAGTGCCTATATCTGTTGTTGTTTTCTTTCAAGAAGATCAAAGCCCTTTTTAGCGGTCTTCCAGCTTGCTACCATACTAAGAAATTCTGGAAAGCTGGTGGGTTTCTTTTAATGTCATATTCAAACAAGTTCACTCGTA
The DNA here is from genome assembly GCA_910596185.1 of Chrysanthemum makinoi. NCBI lineage: Eukaryota > Viridiplantae > Streptophyta > Magnoliopsida > Asterales > Asteraceae > Chrysanthemum > Chrysanthemum makinoi. The sequence continues at coordinate 305,227,842 of OU343217.1, forward strand.
TGTGTCTTTATGATCATAACTTTAAAGGTTTCAATTTTGTTTAGGTGGTTGAAGTGGGAAGAAAGTCAAACGTCAGCATCCACTGACCGAGGCAGACATGGAGGAGCTGCAGGTGCGTATATGATGTGCTTCAATGTTGATCATATCATCTCCGTGACATTCAAGTTGCTTATAATGTTTTTTGCATGTCTTTTTGTTTGTATCGTCGCATTATTGTTGCTGAAAATTTGCCTGAGGACCACTGTCATCAGAACCTAATGAAAATTTTCTCGGCTGTCGGGAGGTACCAGATTTACCCTAACTCAGTTTTCCTTAGACCTTTTGACGTTAGGAATTATGTAACTCATCTGATTCTTACGAGTCGTACTTGATCAGTGTAAAGACAATCCGTACCTGCCAGCCACAAGCTTCCAACGGCGGGGCAACTTCAGCATCAAGAGGCGCGTCAAAAGCTGATGCTATGCACTTCAGTAATAAGGTAAGCATCTATAGTACATATATGCTGATATGTAAATCCTAGCTATCTTCTTATGTCAATGCAATTTACTTGCCCCTTCCTCTTTTATATGTATTTTTGGCACAGCTGCATGCTTTTGTGGAATATGAGACCATCGAACTAGCTGAGAAAGCAGTAAGTGCCACCAGTCTTGTAGATTAAAATTTCCTTCATCAGTCATTTCTTTATTAATTGAATCAAATTATTATCTCAAATAGGCTCTGGAGCTGAACAAAGAAGGCAACTGGAGAAATAGTTTGAAAGTCCGTTTACTGAGACGACCGGTATGTGCCTCAAGAACATATAATTAGTGCACTTTTTCTGTTAAGCCCATTCATTATTTGGAGCAAAGAATGTATGATAATCAAGATAAGATGACGATTTGATATATCTAAATGAACGTGGTAAAGAATTGCGAAAGCTTGAATTTATTTTGTCTTAGGATATATAGTTGAATAAATAGGTAACTAACCACTTTTAGATGCATAGAAACCAAAGATGGCAAAGATGGATGATTTGGGTAAGGGTCAATACATGTTCAGGGTGAGATTGGTCATTTTTTTTGGTACATTTCAAAATTGGGTGGCTGGGTGGGATTTACCTACAAAGACTTCATTGTCCTTTAAAAAAAACAATATTTATGTATTAATAATGATTATATAAGCAACATTATTACAAAAAGAGTAAATTACACCGTTCGTCCTTGTGGTTTACGTTGACCGACAAGTTTCATCCTTTGACCAAAAAAGGTTTACCGTTCATCCTTAAATGCGAAACGTTATGCATCGTTAGTCCTTCACTTTAACGGGCGGCACTAACCTTCGTTATCTTGCCACATGTGATACCCACGTGAGGGTATTTCGGTCTTTTTTCACTTTCTTCTTCTTCTTTAATATATCACCATCTTCTTCTTCAAACCATCAAAACTCACATCTTTATCTTCACCCACCACCCCCACCACTCTCACCACCTTCATCAAACTCACAAGCCAGTTTTATTCGTATTCATTAAATTGTTTTTTTCACCACAATGTCAAAAACCCCATAAAAACTGCACAACTGATTCATCATAAATGTTTAGGCCATTACTGTGGTATGATCTTATTCTCATAAAATGCAAACAACTCGCTAAAATATCTCAACTAACTTATCAAAAACTATGACCAAGATAACTCATCACAAACTACTACAACTCATGTGGCTTAGTTACCATAAATCACCTAAGTCAAACAATCAACAACAAAACAGTTACAAAACCTACAAATCCCCCACACCTCTCGGTCCGCAGCCATCCGATCCTCGCCTACCACACGGCCACACCTACCATTTCTTCTTTCTTCTTTGTTAAACCATAACCACCACCTATCATCTTCTTTGTTAAACCATAACCATAACCACCACCAACCATTATCATATTCATTAGAAAATTTTGCCAAAAATTTCAAGAAACCCCCACTAATACATAAACTCAAACCTATAAAAAATCCCAATTCCCTTAATTACCAACCACAAATCCATCACCCGCCAACATCTTTTCGTGATGATATTGTAGATCCGTTAGATCTGTTTGTTTCACTCGCCATCCACAGATCCACCTCCAGCATCTGTTCGTTTCAAGTGGTGATATTGTTGTTGGGTGCGGAGATAACCGAGGGTAGAGGTGAAAGGAAATTGTAATAGGCGGATGTGAGTGGAGGTGACGTGAGATGATTTCGGTGGCATGGCGATGGAGGTTCGGCCATGGACTGATGGTGTTGTGTTGGTGTTTGTTAAATATTTTGAATAATATAGATGTTGTTGGGTTCATAACTTGTGTTTGTGTATATGATAATGTATGTTGAGCACAATTCTGGTAAATATTTGTTGATGAGATAAAAAAATGGTGAGATGAAGATGTTGGTGAGTATGATGAATAATTATAAAAATTAAAATTATAGATATGAAATTTTATTGAGATGGGTGAATGATAATGGTTATGGTGGTGAATGATGATGAGATTTAGAAAATAAGAAGATGATGATGAATGGGACTCACCAAAGAATGAAAAAGACTAATTTACCCTCATGTGTTAACGTCAGTTTGGTCAAAGGACCAACGGTAGATAACGTTTGGCATTTAAGGACGGACGGTAAACCTATTTTGGTCAAAGGACGAAACTTGTCGGTCAACGTATACCACAAGGACGAACGGTGTAATTTACTCTTACAAAAATGATCTAAATCTTTGTATAAAGATGATATAAGAAGTTGTTTGCATTAAGATAGATTGTTGGTGACATCCACATGAGTTATCTAGAGGGATTCAAGAGGGCATCCCGTGGAGCATGATCTTCGCTGACGACATTGTTCTGGTGGCAGACTCGGCGGAAGGGTTAAACATCAGACTGGAGCAATGGAGGGAGGCCCTTGAAGATAAGGGTCTTCGGGTCAGCAGGGAAAAGACTGAATATCTGAGATGTGAGTTTGGGAGGATCGAATCAGGGCACCAGGAAGATTCGGATATCCGCATCGGTGACCAGATCCTACCACCGAAAGAGTCTTTTAGATATCTAGGATCGATGATCCACAGATCAGGGAGGATAGACGAGGACGTGGCCCATCGGATTCGAGCTGGATGGGCAAGATGGAGGGCGGGCGTCGTAGTCCTTTGATAGGAACGTCCCTTGTAAGTTAAATGGAAAATTTTACAAGGTGGCGATTAGACCGGCTATGCTTTATGGGTCGAGTGTTGGCCCATCTCCAAGGCGCATGCTAACAGAGTAGAGGGTGGCAGAATTGGAATGTTAAGATGGACTTGTGGGAAAACCTTGCTTGACATGATCCCGAACGGTGTTTACAGAGCAAAACTTGAGGTCGGGAATATTATCGAGAAGATGAGAGAGGGAAGACTAAGGTGGTTCGGCCATGTTAGGAGGAGGCCACAATCAGCGCCTGTAAGAAGAGTCGAAGCGCTTGTAGTTGATGGTGTGAGAAGGAGGGTAGACCCATCTCAGTGGGAGGATAAACTTAAGCTCGACATGAAGGAGCTGCTCTTGTCCGAGAACATGACCTCAGATAGGAATTTGTGGAGAGATAGAATTAGGATTTGTGGGTAGTTCGGGATAGGTGTAAGGTTTTTTTTTTTTTTTTTTTTTTTTTTTTTTTTTTACTTCCTGCCTTAGTTTAGGCCCCTTGCGTGTTTTGCTTTGCCCTTTGTTGCCCCATTAGGTTGCCTTTTTGCCCTCGCTGTAGGTTCCATCTTCCTTTGTTTTGCTTCCTTAGGTTTACCTGCCTTTGCTTTGCTTTTGGTTTACCCTTAGGATGCCTTTTGCCCTTAGGTTGGTTTTGTTTTTGGTTGCTGTGTGCATTTGTTTTGCGTTTGTGCGTGTTTGCTCTGCCCTTTTCGCCTGCTTTTGTTTGCTATCTTTATGCTTCCTTTTGCTATATCTCCTCTTCTTTCTCACCCGCACACGTGCACTAGCCGGAGGTCTCATTGGAAGCAGTCTCCCTACCTCGTTTATCCCTGGGGTAGGGGTAGGTGCTGTCTACATTCTACCTCCCCCATACCCTGCCTCGGCGGGATTGGGTATGTTGTTGTTGTTGTTGTGTGTTGTTGGTGACATCCACACTGTTTGTCTCGTTCCTGTATTCTGGCCCATTTGCCCCAACATCTAATGTTTTCTATTTGATCCGTTTGTGATCAAATAGAACCCAAATCGACCCATCTGTAGGTAATGGGTCTGCTATATCTGATAGAAATGGTGTTTTTACATTGTGGTTCGCGTACAAAGGACTACCCCTCGTGGCGAACAAAAGAAAACCTGTTGTAGCCATGATTGATCATGTAATTTATTGTTTAATGAGTATATGTTTTAAATCAGTTCATACCTCAACTTCCAAACCCTACCATAATTTGCTCTTAGTTAATTTTTTGTATTGTTTATACAGCAAAGTTTAACCTTTTTATTTCTTTCAAGTCCCAGGCAAAACCTGCTCAAGCACGTGGAAAGAAAGCCGGTCAGGAAGACGAAGCTGTCCATAAAGAAGATGACACATCTACGTCAGAGCAACATTCACCGAATGAGAAGCACTTAGATGACACTCACCAACAATCTGAAGTCCAGTCACATGAGCATGCAGTAAGTACCTTCGACTTCCCTGTGAAGCCTCATCTTCCATTATTTTGTATGTAGCGAGTCTATTAATAATTAATGTTCACAGCAGGGGGAAGATCACTCAAACGAAAAGGAGGGTGGACAAAAGAAAGGGCGCAATCGTGGCAGAGGCAACAAGGGACGTGGACGACCTCAGTACAACAACCATTACAACAATCATAACAATCACAACAACCGAGGGGCTCATGTGGTCACACCACCTTCATCTAATTCTGTAAACAACGAACACCCAGTTATTGGAAAACAACCTCCAGGGCCCCGCATGCCAGATGGCACCAGAGGATTTTCCATGGGCCGGGGGAAGCCTATCAGTGTTGCTATCGAAACAAGCATATCATAAGGACCTAATCAAAGGAACAACAAACAGGTACGTGATTGTGGATGGGATGGAATAATATGTGTCGAATGTTGGGAGTAGAAGAATAGCTTTTTTACTGGTTAAGTGTGTAATCTAAAGTAAAGGATACGATATGGGTAAAACACGAGACGTGGGTTTTTTTCTTCTATATATACTGTTTTAGATGTTGATACCCCGTGTGTTTTTTCCTTTGTTAATGTAGAATGCAAGAAAAAACACGTTGGGGGTTTGGGTTGGTGCAGGTGTAATTGAAATGAGCAAACAGGATGGGTTATATTGATGGATATGTGTTAGTTAACGGTATGCGATGTAGATTGATTGTTTTTTATTGGGTATGCGATGCAAAGTGCACTCGGGGTGGTAAAAAATAGGCATGGATCAACAATTTTAACGCTCGAGTGCTGGACCAAAAAACGGGACCAGAACCAAATATATTCGGTCTTGGTCTTTAAAAAGCTAAAAATTGGTTTCATGGTCCAACTGAACCAAACCAGACCTTCTGTTAGAAGAAAATTTATTTTCAAACTTTGGAGAATTTTTTCTCATTTTGTATTTTCATTATAGACAATTCCCTGTTTGTATTTGGTTTGGGACTAAACCGGTTTAGAAATCAAATTAGCACTGAACATATATGGAGTATATAAGCTCTGTTTCGGAGTTTAGGTCCATGTATCATTTCTCATTATTAAAATATGTAAACACTAGTTGTTGTACATATGTATTACTAAATCATAAAATCACTTATACTTGTTTTAGTGTTTTATGTGAAAATATAAGTGTATTAGAAAACTATTGGCTCAAACCATTTACGTATTTTATTTGTTTCGTTAAAATGATTTTACGTTTGTATCGACAAAACATTAGAATATCGTAAAATATAAATAAACCTTTTTACAGCTTATTTGTATTAACAATCTCCCCCTTTTTGTTGATGAAAAAACATAAAATTATTTTAAGGAAAAACTCTAAAATTCGTAAAAGTTCGAATTGGAGTTTTTACTATTTTCTCCCTTTTTTTGTCGAATCAAAAAGGGCTTCGAAAGGAAACTAACACATCGTTTTAAGAAAACATGTGAAGAAACAAAAAGAAGAAAAAAATATAGAGAACAAGTAATTAAAAAAGGTCTCGTCTTAACTCCTCCTTGACGAGTCCATCCCAATGTAAGGGCGTCAAGTAAACATAATACTAAGTTAGTTGATTTGCAACTAAGTTTGCAAAAGATTTTTTCTATGCGACAAATATGCTCCCCCTTGATAATTACAACTTTGCAAAGGGACGTCATGAAATGTAATTCTAAAATTGAAAGTTATTTTGCAATGTATTGCTTTCACACAAAGCTCCCCCTATCTTTTAGGGTGTCAAAGTCTTCATGTGTAAATTGAATAACTACAAAACAAATGTTAGAAAGCAAGTATAATGTATAATTTCCTGCAAATATGACCCAAGTTAGTAGAAAAAATAGTTTTCTGTTGCACGGATCCCACGGTTCCCTCCATGGAGGGATCCGTCTAGACAAATATCAGGGATCTGTCTGGCTGATGACTAAATTCAGCAATGGTGATATAACAAATAATGTTATCATCAAAGTGAGATATGTATTATACATCACAATCATATTCTCAGAAATATAGCAAGTATCATGTAATTTCATTTAATAAAACTAGAGATATGTTATACATGACTCTAAAAACTAAGAAAATGAACAATACATGACTTGGAATTACTAAGCTTATCTAAGTAATGCTTGATAATAAGATACCACTAAAATTCTCTAGCTCAAGTTTGTTTAGGTTTAATCTCATCGAAACGTTCGAGGAGGTGATAGAACATGAAACGTTGATCTTCCCGTACTTCATGTATCAAAATTTCAACATGTTGACAATGATAACAATCTTTGTCATGGCTAGGTAGTGGTAATGGAAGAAAGGGAATTTCTTGATGCGAAGGATCAAGTGAAGCGGGTTGGGGAGCCTCAAACGACGGAGGAATTGGTGGAGGTACATTTGAAGATGGATCGACCAAGAATGATGGTGGTGGTAGAGAAGTGTCAACTTCCATATGGTCGGGTGGTTGACTTTGAAAATTTCTCATAATCCAAATGGGATTATTTGATGGTGACGGCGAGAAGGAGGCCGGAGCTAGTTTGACTCAACACCTTGATTTTGTACCATTATTCCTCCTAATGAGGAGAGTGTTGCCGGTGGAGGAGGATGAGACGGCCTAGGAGGCAAATCCTCTAAATTGTAGAGGTGTGGTGATGATAGTGGAGTTGTGAATGAGATAGCTCTAGGTACCAATGGTGATGGTTTAGTGGAGATGGGATTGTTTGGCTTAGGAGGTATGGTGGTGTTTGGCATAGGTAGTTTTGTGGGTACTATCCTTTTAGGGATTGGTTTGATTGGTGGAGGAGAAATCCTTGCATTTGTGGACTTGACCGGAGATGATTCGGTTGAAGAGATTTCGTGTACAACACGAGCAATTTTCTTGGGTGGTTCTTTGGTGGATGAGTTACCACTTGGAGCTTTCCTCATGATGAGATGATTTCAAGAGGTTTGTAAAGATTTCTAAGTGCTGAAAATGAGGATGAAGATGATGACTTTAGAAGTCCTAACAATGTGTTTTATAAAGCAAGGGATTTGGCAAGTATATTCAAGACTTAAGTCACTCAGATTCATTAGAATGTGATGATTAACATGCACAAGATTCAACTTCAGAGTTGTACTGATCTAGGAACTTATTTAAGATGACATGGAGTGTTAAGTTAGCAAGATGAGCTTGAAATGATTGTTCTAGCTAGAGTTGACAAAAATCTGTCATACGGATCCCACGGTTCCCTCCAATGAGGGATCCGCCTAGGCTAATCCTAGGGATCCGTCTCTCAGCAGCTAGGAAAGGATAGCAATGATGTTTGTAAGGTCCAATGCCTATTTCTTCTTGAGTGTTTCAGTCCATCTAAGTGCCTTATATGAAGAGGTACTTAAATACTTAAGGGTAATGAGTGATGTAGCTAATAATTGCCTTTTATGAAAGAAGATTGGAACTTTTAAGAGTACCAATGAGTTACCAAAGATGACACTTGATGCGCGCAAAACAGTCAAGCTAAATCACACAAGCCCGCCACTTGTGAATGACGGACCGTAACCAGCTTAAAACTGCTTAAGCACGAAATCAATGCAATGAAGATCTGAGGAGTATAGTGTTTCCCCGGGTCGTTATGTCCCAGCGAGCTATGCAATGGATTATCAAACGAATAGTGATCGGGAGATTTGAACGGAAAAGGAGATTGTGAATTAATTATAACTACAGAAAAGCCAACAAATTAAAACGGCTTAAATGCAAATTAAAGGAAATTAAAAAGATAAAATCTATTAAATAAACGCTATCACTATATTTAAAATGATGTTTTTGTTTTTATGTTTTTATAAAACTGAAATTAAAATCTACGCGACGTACAAATTAAAAAGTGAAACTTACACAATATTAACCCTAAAAATATGAAAATGATATTTTTACAATCCTAATGATAAAAGAAACTTTTTAGAAAAAGAAAACTATTTTTATAACTAATTAATTAATTACTATTAATTAAAAACTAATTTTAACTATTTAATAATTATCTAAATTACAAGAAATTAGGAAACAAAGCTAGAAAAATAAAATTATGAAATGGAAAAGTCTAAAATATCAAACTAGAATTTTCAAAACTATTTTTGTATTTTTCTGATTATTTTTCTATTTTTTATGAATTTTAAACTATTAAAAACTATTTAAATTACTAAAAATTACCAAATAAACTATGAAAAATCTGGAAAATTACTTTTTTCACTTCTTATATTTATCTAAACTTAATAAAATCGAAAAGTTATTTTTTTGAACCTTTTCTGAATTTTTTATATTAAAGGCTAATTAAAAATGATTAAAAACTAATTTAAATTAAGAAAAATAGCTAGACAACTTAGAAAAATCTGAAAATTTCAGGAAAACTCTAAAATAATACTAGGAATATAAGAAAAATAGAAAAACAGGCACTTATGTAGAGAAATATGAAACTGCTTAAACAAGTGCTTATTAATAAGCACTAAAATAAGCCAAATGAACAAGATAAGCTATCAGCAGTTTACAGAGGTCTAAATATGCTATAAGTACTAGAATGCAACTAAGAATAACAAGTTACAACCACAGAATCACAAGATAGCAAAGATTTGATGTCTATGAATTCCAAGTCAAAACAGATTTTGAGTGGCAAGTTTAAGCATGTGCACAAGCCTCAAAATAAGCTCAAACAAAAAAACTACCAATTGGAACTTGTAAAGGACCTGGGTGAGAGTACTTAAACCAAAAATTAGACCATGGTGAGCTCTTATGAGCTCTGTACACCTGCTTCAATATCTGGGAAAACTCAGCACCAACTGAGTACAGTGGTGCAGGGGATTTTTGACCTGAAAGATTAGCTTGTTGGGAGCTTGTATAAAATTTGTAAAAATCAGGTAAAATGATGATAAGTAAGAGCACCAGCTGAGCTTTCTAAAATACCAATCCTTACTGAAAATGGCTAAAAACTGAAGCCATGAAAATTCCTTCTATTTGGCTGAAAAACAGATTTTAGCTTCTTTTGACTTTTCAAGATATTGATGAACTTTGACTAATTTGAACTTTAGATCAAATTTTTGGCTTAACACTGATGTAATATGATAAAACAATTGTAATGCAAACAAGCTTATGGATTTCTAAACACAAAATGATGATTTGCTAATCCCAAATCCCCAACAGTTAACAGGTAGACAGATTTAGAGTCAAGTTTGACTTTGTGATGTTGCAGACCCAATATATTGATTCAAATGACTATACTAAGGCTACACAAACATGAAACAAAAGAAGCTAACCACTGAACAAGTCCTTAAGACAGATAGAACAGTAATTCCAAACACCCCTTTATGTAACTGATTTGAGCTAAAACAGATCCAAACACAGAACCAACCTTTATTTATGATCAAACTACTTTAATATGACTTCATTACTTCTTTTTGAACAAGTTTTAACAAATTTAAACCACAAGAACTAATTATGCTAAGAAACTTATAAATGTGACTTACAAATGTCCAAGCCACAATGGCTAGCAAAATGAGAACCATGAACCACTAACCTATCAAACCCAATCCAAATAGCTACTATTCAACCCAATTCCAAGTCTGCATCAACCCATTTCCTTCTTATCAATTTCCACCCATGTTGACTTTTGTTGACCCAAGTTTAAAAGTGAATGAAACTGAGTTGTGAGCTTATTGAAAGCTTTTATGAGCTAATATAAGCTTATATGAGATTAACTTGAGCTGCTAAAAGCTTTGACACATGAGTTTGAAACTTTAAAACTTCAACAGTTAACACATTATAATGAGATTTGCCTTGAACTAAAATTGATGTTTAAAACAAGTTGAAATACACTTAGAAACTGTTATTGGATACACATAAACTTAAAAATACAAATTCAAACTATTTAAGACATGGTAATTAATAATTCGACATACATTAAAAAAAACTAAAACTAACTCTCTCCTTGTTGCATCTCTTGGCTTTTTATACATCCCAAGCTTCATCTCTCCTCTTTCTGAATAGTTCCCAGCTTAAATCAGAGCCATTGGATGGCTCAATTCAATCCTGGCCATTTAAAGTATTTTGGCGCCAAAACATTTTTTAACTGTTAGTGAGATTGAGTGTTAGGTTTAGAGGCATTAAATGTTTACTTGGCTTCTTCTGTTTGGAGGGGGGTTGTAGAGATGATGATGGTGAAGATTGAGTGTGATCAGGGGAGTTGCAGGCAATGGAATGATGGGTTTGGTTAACACCCGTGAGGGAGAGAGGGAAGGTGGGAGTCAAACTCGTTTGACTGGTAATATAAAAAGAGGGGGGGTCCAAAATGTTGTAATGACAGGGTCACAAAGGTATTGGCAGGGTCAAAATTAGAATTGACAAGGGCCAAAGGTGTATGAAGGGTTTAATACTCAAGGGCTTAAGTTGTCATTTCTGAAACTGTAGGGACTAGAGCTGCCAAATCTGCAAAGTTGATGCAAGGGCTGAAATTGACAAGTAACAATAGTTCAAGGACCAAAGTTGCCACTTTCAATTTTTCCAGGGGCCATTTCTGCCAATTTGCAAACTTGAAGGACCAATTTGTAATTTTCTCAAAACTTTTTACATTTTTCACCAAAGGACCAAATTTGACAAGTTATGATTTAAAAAGGACCTTTGATGATTTTTCTTTTGAAATTTTGACTCAGGGACTATTTTTGACAATTTTAGAAACTTGGGGGACTAAAACTGCAATTTTTGCAAATTTGATATGTTTTTCATCTGATTTTGATATTTTTGCATTTAAAACACATAAAACACTGATTTGTGATATTTTGATCATTTTGATGTGTTTCTGAGTGTTTTCAGATGATTTTGCAGTTTATTTTGTACAAAAATGATGAGTATTTACACACTCATCAATCCCCCACACTGAACTATTGCTAGTCCCTAGCAATCTTTTGAGAAAATTTAATGGATTTCATCTCTTTACCAAAAGCCATTACTTCTGGAGTAGCCAAATGTTTCAGTTCAAGTAAGAACCATGGTACACCGATAACCATGTGATTTTGAGCAAACCACCAGCTTTCAACGGATTTGATTTTGTCTTTACCAGAAGCCGTACCCTTCTGGACTAGCCAACTCTTAGATAAATTATCAATATTATCTTTGGTGAGTCGATTACCAATTATGGTTTTTCCACTGCCTTTACCACAAGCCATAACCTTGCGGGCTAGCCAACTCTTCACTTTTTAGGATATGGTGAGCTGAATACCATACAATTTTGGGCAAATTGCAAGCCATATAAACGGATTTGAGATATCTTTACCAAGAGCCGTTTGCTCCTGGATTAGCCAATCCTTTAGTTTTTTAGACAAGGCGGACTGATAACCAAATGAGAAAGTGTAAAACACTTACTCCAAAAAAATTTTTGGCCAAAAACGGGGGAATTGAGTAGTATAATACATATAACAAAATTCGTGAGAATCCCCCCCACACTTAGAAATGAATATTGCCCTCAATATTCAAAGTACCGGCGGTTATGCCGAAACAAAGAACGTAAAAGGGAAATACTACGGCCATTATTTAGAAAGAAGATTTTTTTTTTTTTTTTTTTTTTTTTTTTTTGAAAACATGTGGGGCAACCCCCCCACACTAGGGTGGTAGAAAATAGAAAGAAGTCAGAAATATGGGTGAAAACCCATATTGTGTGCTACTGTTTTTGATTTCCGAGTCGCTAGCTTGACTCGACCCCGAATTCATTGGTTCATGGGAAAGCAAAGTGGAAGAAACAATCTCCATCGGACTTTCATTCAAGATGTTTGGATAAACATTGAAGAACGCGAAAGTTCCACACCGACGAGATATAAAGAGAACCGGCTCAAAAATGATAATTGAAAATGCCGGGATCAAAGATAGTGTCCTCACCCGACGAGTGAAGAAGAGAGGAAGTCACTAGGTAGGTGAAGAAAAGAAGGAAAATCATGATGACGATCATGATAAGATCTTCTTCCTCAAGATCAAGTGCAGTTGCACTCGTTTGGATTTTGTTGGTTGAGCTCTTTGGTTTGGAAAGCATCTCGGGAGGGAGGGTTGGAAAATTTGTCATAGAAATACAAACTCTCATGATTGAGAACTTTTCCCCCCGATCATGATTTTTGCCATCCAAGCGATCATGCTCCCGCGGAGTCATGATATGAGTGAGTTCACCGGCGAACTCCTCATGAAAAGAATCATTCACATGATGTGAATTTGTGAACTCTTGTTCCATTGTGGACTCATCACTATCCTCAATCTGAGTATCAAAGAGTGGATTCTCATAAATTAAAGTGAATTCAGAGTTGAATTCAAATAGAGGATTGGTGAAAGTAGCTTTGAATGTTTCGGGAACAAAGTGATCAACATTCTCTATTGGACTGTTGGGATAAGAAGTGAGTGAACGATCATTATAAAGGAGACTTTCAATCTCTCCTAGATCGGCTTCGAAATCAAAGAGATCATCGTCACTTTCTGATGAAAGTGGACTGATGTGAGTGAGTTCATCGGTGAACTCCTCAAGAAGAGGATCAGACTGTGGGAGTGATGCCTCGACATACTCAATGTCTCCATGGGAAGCACAATCATCGCTAAAATCGGAGAAAGTTTCCAAATGATCATTTGAACACTCAAGAGGGGAGGAAGAATCACACATATGATCAGAAGTTCCCTGTGACTCTCTCGGGATTGGGACAAGGTTCTCAACACTAGACTTTATGAATTCGTCCGATTCCTTTTCAGAACATGTCAAGATGCTCGTCCCCCATGTTCAGAGAGTGAGTGGGAATATCGGGTGTGATAGCATTTGTTTGAGATGGAATCTCAACTGCTGGGATATCAACTGACTGAGGAGGTTGAGAAATATTATTTCTAAAAGGATAAAACCCCTCCTCGTCATCATCATATAGAGCTGCCTTAAGAAATTGGGAACGCCTTAGAGCTGCATGCTCTAGGGCTAATAATTCTTCCCTAGCTTTGCGAGCCTCCCGTTCTTCGGCCAGCAATTCTCCTATGGTTTTCTCACCACTCACTTGATTCTTAAAGTTAATCATCATATCCTCAAGTGTTTTCATTGCGGTTTCAAAATCATGGGAGATTTCTTGAGACAACGGCTCAGGTGGAGTTTGAACCGTATGGTGCTGTGGAGGTTGGAAATTGTCAAAACCGGAAGTATAGTAATTTTGATTCCACGGTTGACGTTGAAGAGGACCTCCACAATTTGTGCAAGAACAATTCGGTACATTCTGAAACGATGTGTCATTAAAACTTTGATAGCACGGTTCTTGCTCAAATGAATACTGAGGAGGTGGCTAAAAATCGTTTTGAGGATAGTTGGAAAAGTTCGGATAAGTGCATGAGTTTTCAGCTTCCGAAGCACAAACCGAACAAAATCCATCCGTAAGATCATTTCCACACCTCTCGCAAGAACATCGTTGACATCGAAAATCAACTAACGGATCCCCACACCATAGCAAACTGCTGATTGAACGAAAAATTTTGGGGTTGGGGTGGGTAGTCGGAGAAATTTTTCGGATCATTGAAAAAATTTTGATCATAAGAACATGAATTCCTCGAACCGCAAAACAAACAACTTCTGTTATGAATGTCATTACCGCATCGTTCGCACGTACACCAACGACACGGTAAACCGAAAAGCGGTTCTCCACAACCGACACAAGGAATCGATGATTCCATCAGAATTAAACACAAAGAGGATCAGGAAGATAGAATTAAACGTTTAGAGATACGAGAGAAGAATCAAACAGATACATGGATAAGAAGAATCTTTTGGATTTTTGGATAAACATTTTGTAAAAATAAGAAAGAAAATCTTTTTGGGTTTTTGATTTTTTAAAAGAGAATATAAACACATACAGATGGTATAAACAAGGAATGAATATCCAAATCACTAATCTGCTAGACGGAAGATAATCAGCACAGCTCCCCGGCAGCGGCGCCAGAAATTTGATGCGCGCAAAACAGTCAAGCTAAATCACACAAGCCCGCCACTTGTGAATGACGGACCGTAACCAGCTTAAAACTGCTTAAGCACGAAATCAATGCAATGAAGATCTGAGGAGTATAGTGTTTCCCCGGGTCGTTATGTCCCAGCGAGCTATGCAATGGATTATCAAACGAATAGTGATCGGGAGATTTGAACGGAAAAGGAGATTGTGAATTAATTATAACTACAGAAAAGCCAACAAATTAAAACGGCTTAAATGTACCAAAGGAAATTAAAAGATAAAATCTATTAAATAAACGCTATCACTATATTTAAAATGATGTTTTTGTTTTTATGTTTTTTATAAAGCCGAAATTAAAATCTACGCGACGTACAAATTAAAAAGTGAAACTTACACAATATTAACCCTAAAAATATGAAAATGATATTTTTACAATCCTAATGATAAAAGAAACTTTTTAGAAAAAAGAAAACTATTTTTATAACTAATTAATTAATTACTATTAATTAAAAACTAATTTTAACTATTTAATAATTATCTAAATTACAAGAAATTAGGAAACAAAGCTAGAAAAATAAAATTATGAAATGGAAAAGTCTAAAATATCAAACTAGAATTTTCAAAACTATTTTTGTATTTTTCTGATTATTTTTCTATTTTTTTATGAATTTTAAACTATTAAAAACTATTTAAATTACTAAAAATTACCAAATAAACTATGAAAAATCTGGAAAATTACTTTTTTCACTTCTTATATTTATCTAAACTTAATAAAATCGAAAAGTTATTTTTTTGAACCTTTTCTGAATTTTTTATATTAAAGGCTAATTAAAAATGATTAAAAACTAATTTAAATTAAGAAAAATAGCTAGACAACTTAGAAAAATCTGAAAATTTCAGGAAAACTCTAAAATAATACTAGGAATATAAGAAAAATAGAAAAACAGGCACTTATGTAGAGAAATCTGAAACTGCTTAAACAAGTGCTTATTAATAAGCACTAAAATAAGCCAAATGAACAAGATAAGCTATCAGCAGTTTACAGAGGTCTAAATATGCTATAAGTACTAGAATGCAACTAAGAATAACAAGTTACAACCACAGAATCACAAGATAGCAAAGATTTGATGTCTATGAATTCCAGTCAAAAGCATTTTGAAAGCGGCAAGTTTAAGCATGTGCACAAGCCTCAAAATAAGCTCAAACAAAAAAAACTACCAATTGGAACTTGTAAAGGACCTGGGTGAGAGTACTTAAACCAAAAATTAGACCATGGTGAGCTCTTATGAGCTCGCATGTACACCCGCTTCAATATGCCCTGGAAACTTCGCCCAACTGAGTACGTTGTTGTGGATTTTGACCGAAAGATTAGCTTGATGGGAGCTTGTATAAAATTTGTAAAAATCAGGTAAAATGATGATAAGTAAGAGCACTGTTTGAGCTTTCTAAAATACCAATCCTTACTGAAAATGGCTAAAAACTGAAGCCATGAAAATTCCTTCTATTTGGTGAAAAACGCATTTTAGCTTCTTTCACTTTTCAAGATATTGATGAACTTTGACTAATTTGAACTTTAGATCAAATTTTTGGCTTAACACTGATGTAATATGATAAAACAATTGTAATGCAAACAAGCTTATGGATTTCTAAACACAAAATGATGATTTGCTAATCCCAAATCCCCAACAAGCTTAACGGTATCGATTTAGAGTCAAGTTTGACTTTGTGATGTTGCAGACCCAATATATTGATTCAAATGACTATACTAAGGCTACACAAACATGAAACAAAAGAAGCTAACCACTGAACAAGTCCTTAAGACAGATAGAACAGTAATTCCAAACACCCTTTATGTAACTGATTTGAGCTAAAACAGTATCCAAACACGAACCAACCTTTATTTATGATCAAACTACTTTAATATGACTTCATTACTTCTTTTTGAACAAGTTTTAACAAATTTAAACCACAAGAACTAATTATGCTAAGAAACTTATAAATGTGACTTACAAATGTCCAAGCCACAATGGCTAGCAAAATGAGAACCATGAACCACTAACCTATCAAACCCAATCCAAATAGCTACTATTCAACCCAATTCCAAGTCTGCATCAACCCATTTCCTTCAGTATCAATTTCCACCCATGTTGACTTTTGTTGACCCAAGTTTAAAAGTGAATGAAACTGAGTTGTGAGCTTATTGAAAGCTTTTATGAGCTAATATAAGCTTATATGAAGTTAACTTGAGCTGCTAAAAGCTTTGACACATGAGTTTGAAACTTTAAAACTTCAACAGTTAACACATTATAATGAGATTTGCCTTGAACTAAAATTGATGTTTAAAACAAGTTGAAATACACTTAGAAACTGTTATTGGATACACATAAACTTAAAAATACAAATTCAAACTATTTAAGACATGGTAATTAATAATTCCACATACATTAAAAAAAAAAACTAAAACTAACTCTCTCCTTGTTGCATCTCTTGGCTTTTTATACATCCCAAGCTTCATCTCTCCTCTTTTCTCAATAGTTCCAAGCTTAAACAGAGCCATTGGATGGCTCAATTCAACTCCTGACCATTTAAAAGTATTTTGGCGCCAAAACATTTTTTTAACTGTTAGTGAGATTGAGTGTTAGGTTTAGAGGCATTAAATGTTTACTTGGCTTCTTCTGTTTGGAGGGGGGTTGTAGAGATGATGATGGTGAAGATTGAGTGTGATCAGGGGAGTTGCAGGCAATGGAATGATGGGTTTGGTTAACACAAGTGAGGAGAGAGGGAAGGTGGGAGTCAAACTCGTTTGACTGGTAATATAAAAAGAGGGGGGGTCCAAAATGTTGTAATGACAGGGTCACAAAGGTATTGGCAGGGTCAAAATTAGAATTGACAAGGGCCAAAGGTGTATGAAGGGTTTAATACTGAGGGCTTAAGTTGTCATTTCTAAACCTGTAGGGACTAGAGCCGCCAAATCACCAAAGTTGATGCAAGGGCTGAAATTGACAAGTAACAATAGTTCAAGGACCAAAGTTGCCACTTTCAATTTTTCCAGGGGCCATTTCTGCCAATTTGCAAACTTGAAGGACCAATTTGTAATTTTCAAAACTTTTACATTTTTCACCAAAGGACCAAATTTGACAAGTTATGATTTAAAAAGGACCTTTGATGATTTTTCTTTTGAAATTTTGACTCAGGGACTATTTTTGACAATTTTAGAAACTTGGGGACTAAAACGCAATTTTGCAAATTTGATATGTTTTTCATCCGATTTTGATATTTTTGCATTTAAAACACATAAAACACTGATTTGTGATATTTTGATCATTTTGATGTGTTTCTGAGTGCTTTCAGATGATTTTGCAGTTTATTTTGTACAAAAATGATGAGTATTTACACACTCATCAACACTAAAGATTTTGAGAGTGTCAAATGGAGCTAAATGATCCTAGAGCTCATTGGCTATTACCATTTTTTATTTTTTTTTAAGTTCCCCCACACTTAGTGTAAGCATACACCACAAAAAATACAAATGAGAAAGATGTCTCCTTCATCTTTGTTGGATAATGGTACACACTATAGATAAAGTGTAGCTTCTTCATAATCATCAAAAACAATCCAACACTCCAAACAACTAGCAACAAACCGATAGACATGACATAGGTTGGCTAAGGTTTAAAGGTGTAAAATCTTTTTGTATTTTATGGATTTAACAAATGAAAAGATTGGCTCGAAAGGTGTAACTAAAGGTATCTAGTGCTAAAGATGAGCACTAAAAAATGGGTCCATATAAGGGTGGTTAACTAACTAATGTGGTTAGCTAATATATCATTAGATGTAAAATGGAAGGCCATTTGGGTTAAATCCTACGATGCCTCTTATCACTTGAACATATTTTTATCACTCAAGAGTGATTTTAACCGTAATGCATAACTAGTACAAGTTCTAGAATCGACATAGATGTGTTTTATACAAAAAGGCTATAATGCGCGTTAGAAAATGCTATCGAATCCAAAATGAATTACTTCCGTAATTTGGTTCAAATCGAATTTTTTTCAAAAACCTCATTTTACCATTGAAATACCCAAGTTGTTTTTAATATATCCCAAAAATGTGTGAAAACAATTAGACAATCAAGGGCGATTTCCTGCTAGTTACTTGCATCCAAAAGTTTATCTAAAAATAAGACTAAAAACTAATTTAAAATGGTATCATTTTCCTCGCTTTTCTTCCTTCCCCCATACTTAAGTTTTGCATTGTCCTCAATGTAATAAAATAAACTTCAAAGTAAAAAAAATGGGAAAAAGAAATAGTCAAAAGATACCAAGGATAGAATATGCAATACGCATATTGGGTCATAAGCAAGCATGTGAGTTATCCAACTCCAAATATTTGACCATCAATAATCTTCCGATAATCCATCGTGCAAACAAAACTGCAATACACAAAACAAAACAAAACAAAACGAATGCTACTAAAAATACGAAAAATAAACAAAGTATGATAATCCTCCTAGAGAAAATAGTTTAAGAGATAGAGATGATATTGTTTAACACATGATAACCATTGTTTTTGAAACCATAAATCAAGAATGATCCACGATCATTTGTCGTCCTCACTCATCTCATCACCTTCTTCATCATCATCATCACCCTCATCATCATCACTTTCGGTTACATAGTTCTCGTCCACTAGCTCGAAACGAACTCTCCTCTTCTTCTTCCTTCCTCCAACTCCTGATGAAGATCCTCCAACATCATAGCTTGATCTACCAACTTCGGGTAATCTACCATATGCGGGCACTGGGTCAGGAAATGGCGCATAACCAGGATATAGGTACGGATAAGGTCCAGGATAAGAAGTGTAGGGGAAAGGATATGGTGGAACATTGGGTGGATTGTAGGGTGGCAACTCGTAATTGGCTTCTTGAGCCATGTGTTGAAAAATAGGCATTAAATAATCATTGATGTAATTGTTTCTCAACATCTTGACGACTAAGAGAGGTAGGAGGGTGGTGTGGCGGGATGGTGGCTGTGGTGTTGATGGGGTGGTCGGATGGGGTCGCCGGAAAAGTTGTGGCGCCGAAGGATATGAAACTGAGAGAAATACGATTAGGGTTAGGGTTATTTAAATGAAGAGTAACCCTAAATTAGCTTTATATAGTAAAAAAAAAAAGTATTGAAACTGAAATGATAAGGCTTGTATAGTATAGGGGCGTGGGTGAAAATATATCACAGGGGCCAATTATGCAGTTTTTGCTAACTTTGGTGATTTTGCGGTTCGGGACTCATTTAGGCTTGCTAACGATTGATTTAAGACACGAGATTTACGTCATCTCGCTCAGAATAATTTTTCCAATAAGGACGAGTATTCACACAATTGGTTTCTCGTAAATGATGTAATAATTAAATTAGATTGTTTATTGAGTTTGTGGTTGTGCCGGTACGCGTTGTGTGTGGTTTTTCACGTTTTCTTGAGATAACCTCTCGTATTCAATTCAAATGAGCTTGGAAAAGTTCGAAAATGAAATAAAGGTAATAATATATATAATTTATTATTAATATCAGTCAGGAAAGTTCCGATTTATCACACATGATGACTTCATTTATCCTACATTCCTACGTGACAAAATTGACCACCCTCATTGGTCTAAATTAAATTGCTCCAACATTGTTTTTTCACTTTTTGAAAATCACTTATCATATACTAGACGGATACTCGCGCAAACTGACGGTGTATAGCGGCAAATAATTATGCTTGCTAACTTGTGATTCTGGCATAACTCTTGATGCAGTCGTTTTTCTTTTCTTTTTTTCCCTTGATTTTTAAAAATTGATGGAACCGGGCAACCATGTGACCCAAGACGAATACCTGCGCAAACAACATTTTTTTGATTATTCATTTTCATCAACTTTCAATTTAACTATAAATTACCACAAGAGTAAGAAGAAATTTATAGTGTTTATATAGTTGTGTTTAGGCCTCATTATTTGGAAAGTATTGAAACAGGTCTCCGTTATAGTCTCCAAAGTTTCCATTTGTAATTTTACATTTAAGAGATTTTAAGTCAAAGGTTAAATCGTGTACTGGCTCCAAAGTTTCCATAAGTTAATTATTTTACGTTAAGGGGTATTTTGAAGAATCCACATTACTCATTTTTAAGAAATTTTAAGTTTTCAAGATTATTTAAATTTGATTTATAGGTAGTAGAGATAAGAGATAACGCATGCTTTCATTTGATATTTATAATCTCGCAAATATAGTGATTTTGAACTACTTTTGTGTTGCAGAAATGAAACGTCGATACAATGTGCAATCCCTAGAAGATGAATAGTGATACTAATGGTCAGGATGAGCCATGGAAAAGTCCTTCAGGTTCCTGCAAAGGCAGACGAATGACCGTTGCTTTGCTTGTGTGTTTATTTTCTTATTGCGTACTTGATGTTAAAAATGCGATTGCAAGAGTTGTAACAGAAAAATGATTTCAAAGAACTGTACATTATCATTCCCTACTGTAATTTTGGTGTGTAGCTTTTTTTCTTGAGTGAAAATATGTATAAACCCTCTAGGGAGTTATGAGTAATAACAGTTTATTAAATTTGTGCACCATTATTTTACAAAATAACGGTCGAAAACCGCTATAATATGAGGGGAGTCGTCTTCATATTATGACAAGCGATTGATACGTTGTACATATACATTTTTATTAAGAGCACACGGTATGGGTGCCATAGGACAAACTTTTATGACGCTAGACCTTTTCAATAGCTCGAGGTCAAGCTTGTATCGAGCTTTTTGAGACTTAATGTACCTATATATACTTATTTATGTAAACAATAAGTAAATATTTATTGTAGAATTTTTTTTTAAACTCTTGAGCCCTAACACTCATGAACAACTTGGCGTCTACATGAATTGATTTGAGATGTGGCTACTACAATTATCTCGCGAATTTGTTTACATATGTTGCTAAATTTAGGATCTTAGTTCATACGCATACGTTTTGGAATTGTTGAAATGACTTTGTTCAGTTTGTTTCTTTTGTAGGTTGTACGAGATAATGTTACTTAGGTTTGAAGCTGCAAATTAAAATTTTTGTACTTAGAGATTTAAAAGTTCTGTTAGATTTATTTATAAAAGAGAAATTTTCAAACGACCCATTGCTGATACTACTTTACAAACTTCGACGTCACATATATTTTCTTTCCAAAATGAACTTTTACATATTAGCCATTAGATTCATTCCAGGATAAATTTTGAATCGTACACATGTCTCTAATCTCATACGCGACCTTTCACGCGACATTTGTACTGCGAGGCGATTGCTAGGTGTCTGCTAATCTCGTACGTGACCTTTTACGCGAACATTTTTTTTTGATTTATTTAGCAAAATGTTAGAATGTTTTCACGTGACACAAATTTAAGTGCGGCCCAATACAACAATTTAGCCCAGTTTATCACTCTTATTTGTGCAAACCCTAAGCATCAGCTCCTTTCTCCATCTATCTCTCTACTACTTTTCTCTTCCATTTATCTCCATCTACTTTTGAGGCAACAGAGGTGAAGGTGGCAGGCTAAGGAGAGACCTGACGAAACCATTTTGAGTCCGTAAAATCAGCTGAGAAAAATACTTAACATATCAGAATCAATTAAATGGTCTACTCGAGCAGTGATAAGAAATAAAAACATACACGCCCATCTTCATTAAAACTTAACAAAACAAAACGAAACGAATGTCTAACCTGTGTTTAGCACAAACAAAACATACCCTATCATGTAGCCCTAACCATTACACCACTTTAAACTTCCCTAATTAGCAGCCCAACAACATAGTCCAAACAATACTACCCTAATTATTAATAGCTATATAAGACTCCTTCACACACCAATAACACGCTTTTTTTCACACAGTGATGTCATCATTAATGGATCCTCAGATCGATACAATCCTAGGCCTAGATCTTAAACCTTTCGAAACCCTAATCTCAGATCTTAGCAATCCTAGGACATCAAACGAACAACGCTCACAAGCCGAATCAGTATTCAACTCATGCAAACAAACTGACCTAGTGGACAAACTCGTAAACTTACTAGAACACTCGCTTGATATAGACGTGCGTGCCATGTCAGCAATTCTGTTAGGAAACATATTCGAAAAGTCCGAATCACGCGTGGTAAAAGGGCGTTTACTGAAATGCGTAGTGAAGGAAGAGAATAGGCCGATAATTGAAATATTAGGTTACTCTATTTCAATGCTTGCGCCTGATGAGGACGTTGCTTATTTTATTGTAGATCGTGTTGCAAGTTTACAGGAGTCTGCGTTACTTGTTTTCCCGCACGTGGTGCAATATGTAATGGCCAGTAACGTGCCATTCACAATACGTTTACGCCATGTTTTTAAGAATCGTCTAGGGAATGTAGGTAGTGCGAATGTTAGCATAGCGGCGTTGATTGCGGTGACTAGTTTTATTCAGTGCTTGATGAGTTCGAGTGATGGGGATTGGTTTCAGGATTTGTTGCCAGGTATGATGCAGTGTTTAGACGAGTGTGGGGACGAGGCGATGACGCAGAAGGCGCTGGTTTTGTTGATTGAGTTTGCTGAGACGAATCCAAGTTTTTTCACAGAGCATTTGGTGGAGGTGGTTGGGAGTATGTCGCAGATTGCCGAGGCGGAGATTTTAGAGGAGGGGACAAGGAATTTGGCGATTAAGTTTCTGATTACGTTGAACGAGGTGAGGGAACGATTATAGTCCTTTTAAGCTCATATTGAGTTAATTGCATGCATAGTTCAGACCAATCTTGATATCTTACACAAGTCATTAAAGTAGAACTTGAGTCTCTTGTTCCCTTCAATCCCACCCACTATAGGTTTGATGAGTTTGTATAGTTTAAGAGCTAAAGTGAAAATACTTTGATAGCTCGTAACATGGAAGCACGGGCCTAAAAGATGTACAAGTTTTTAGAAGCACGATTATGTTCAGTATAGCTTCTATATGTTCACTTCGGCAACATGAGTTTGATATTTATCTATCTTTTAATTACCACACCATCCCCTTTTCCTACCCCTTTAGCAATTCATTTTCCAAATTAGTTTAACTTCAAGTTTGCTGCATCCCTGCTGCAATGTGATATATGTTACTTTCTGATGTGCAGGCACATGCTCCAGATACTTCTATGCCTGACATGCTTGAAATAGTGGGCAATCTGCCACAGGTAATAGACATGGACGACAATATTATAAGTAGAATTAAGATTGCCTAACATATTTTATATTTGTGCAATGACATCTGGTGTTCATGATTTTATTAGTATGCAGAACGATAAGCAATCTTTGTTTAAAAATAATCTTAATCAATAGATTGGTTTTTTGTGGTGTAGTTTCGACTTCAGGAGGGCATTGCCTCGGATCAAACTAGAACTCCCGCAATTGAAAAACTTCTGAGACAGTTTGAAGAGAAGCTACCACCTAATACATGGGCTTCAAGATGGTCCAGCCTGCGTCTCAAATCCATTCTGGCACGTAAAGAAAACTAAGAAGAATCTACGTAATGGACCTTCTGTCGAGGAAAACCAAACGCTGTGTCGGATATTGAAGTGTGTTTGTTTGGTTTAGTGTTTGGTGGTAGGTTTTGATATCCAGTGTTGGTTTTAAAAAGGATTTGTTTATTGGTACCATCAAATTTACAAGTAATACCGTCTTATTTTTATTTTTTATACTGTAATTTTTCTTTACTTTATAATTTTGTTAAATTATAAAATTACGAAATAGAAAATACAGAATATAAATATATATAAAGCTTGACAAGTTAAAGTAGTAAAAAATAAAAAAATGCGGAGCACAAAATCATAAACAATTGTTGTGTCCTGTTAATAAAATGGCTAAAACTGCCAAAAAAATAAGGAGCATAAAATATACGTTTGACAAGTTAAAAGCAATACAAGAAAAAAGATACGAAAAAAATGATAAAAAACTGTCTTGTCTATCAATAAAGCGGGTATCAAGGGGTAGGAGGGATAAGGGGTACTAATAGTACAACCCTTTTATAAAGGGTACTGTCATTCGTACCCTATTCCCATACTAGCAGTGGCGGAGTTAGAAACCTTTTTGTGGAAGGGTCGAAACAAAAATTTTCCAGAAAACATCAATACACTTAACTAATAATGCAAGTATTTATTAAATGTTGAATTTGAGTAAGTTGGGCTTTAAATTGTGGGAGGGCCAAAGTGAATTTTTTTTATGTTTCTTATTTTTTTATTTATTACAAATGAAATCCAAAGCATAATACATTAATGGGCTTACGTCTAGGGGGCCAGCACCCTTCTCGGTCAATATGTGGCTCCTCCCTTGCCTACTAGGCTACTAGTACCTCCTCACCCGCTCATTTTAAGACAACTTTTCATGTTTTTTTATTAATTTATTTTATTTGTATTATTATTATTTTTAGCTTTTCTCTTTTGTAACACCCCGAAACCCGTTTTTTAAGTATTTAATGATATAGCTTATTGAATAAGTTTGACTACGACTTTTATTAGTTAAAAGACTTTACGTGATTGGTTAGTCAAACCCGATAGTCAAAAGCTGATGGTACAAGTCAAATTCACACCTTTATGTCACAATTAGAACAATTCCGAAAATAAAATTATGTCATAAACGCTTCCAAGAATGCATTTAAGTCCACGTGTCACAAGGTGGTTCAAAGTAATTTTAGTGAAAAATTGATGAAAAGAGAGGTTAAAAAGTGTGTTTTATTAGATTAAACTAGCTAAGAACCCGTGTGATACACGGGCTGTCTAAATCTCTTGTGTTATAAGAATGGTAATGTATTACACAAAAACACACAAAAGTAATCATAGTGTATATTCACTTTCACAGGAAATGGACCATGTTACAAAATACGAAATCATGTTGAATTGGAATGGAAATTCTAGATGTGGAAATAAATTAGTATCAAATAACGACACAAATTAAATAAGTTTTTTGTAGTGAAATAAGTTCATGTAACACCTATTTATATGCGGCTACTCTTGCGGTCTTTTTGCTAAGAATGATCCATGCATTATGTGTGTTCTAAGTAAACCAGTTGAGGAAATCAGTAGCTAGTTTCAACCATTTACAATTTTACATTTGAGCACTCCCATTCATAACTTAATAACACCAATAACACCGTTCACGTCAGCGCCACATCAGCTTTAACATTTAACATTAACATCCCTAAAAAACACTCACAACCATAACATCCCAATAACACCATAACACCAATAATATTTCATATTTTCAATTTCAACCCCTAAACTAAAACAAACACTTCATTTATTAAAACACATATCACATTTAATATTAAAACACCAAGTACATTAAACGTTAAACACGAATTACATTAAAAATTAAAGATACAACTACTAAAACTACTAAAATTTAAAAAAACGTTAAACACGAATTAAATAAAACTACTAAAACTTAAAAAACGAAAGTCGTGAGTCCCAACCATCAGAACTGGTTGGCGGAGAATAAAACTCCCCGTTAAAGTATCGACTCTCCATTGTGTCGAAGAAGTTGTCTTGCAGTACTCGAGCTTCATGCGTGCTTCTTGCTCACGGCGAGCAGTCTCTTCACGTGCCTGCTCTTCCATAATCTCCCTTACGTTTTCTTCATCTTGTTCCAGTTCTTGGGAGGAAGCCTCACTTAACCGGGGGTGGTTTTGAAAATCCACCTGTGGATTGTTCACAGGTGAACTTGGAACAATTGGGAGGTACGGGGATGTTTTCAAAACCCACCGGAAAGACATTTTCTGGTGGTGTAGAGTAAACATCAGGTTCTGGTAGAGTTGGAAAGCTGGTTTCCGACAAGTGATTTGGATTTGGAAAGCTGGTTTCCGGCAACTTTTCTGGGCTGGGGAATTGCTGAGAAAAATATTTGCGAGACATTTTTTGTGTGTGAGTTGTGTGTGTAAGTTGTGTGTTAACAACTCTGGTAGAGTTGTATATATAGGCAGTTTTGTTTTTGAAATTGAATAAATCCCGCTCATATTTGATTTTTAAATTTCAAATTTGAATTTGAATTTATCCCGCCCAGAATTGACCAGTATAATTTAAATTTGAATTTGAATAGGTTGCGGGGGTGTAAGTGAAAATTTATTTGAAATGGTGTAGGGGGTGAAATGATTTTATTTATTTATTTATTTATTTATTTTATTTTATTTTTATTATTTTTTTTAACGCGCGTTAGCCCTGTAACGCCCAGGGACTAACGGCGTGATAATGTTGCACTTCCAAGGGTAATAACGCATAACGCCATTATTTGGGGGCATTAACGCCGTTTTGGCGTTAAGGATGTAAGTGCTCTAATTGTTGGTTTATGGATATATTTAATATGTGTACGACCGGATTCGAACTCGAGACCACGGGATTGCACACTTTACGTATGAGACTCGATGTTTAAATAATTAATATAAAATATTATGTTTAATTATTAAATTCACAATAAACGACTAAACGAGCGATAAGCACTTATCGAAAGTGACTATTGGTCGTTAAATGTCAACGGGTATGAAGAAAAGTAAACAAGCCAAGAAACGGTTTTAGGAACCCTCTATTGGGCTTGTTTTTGGCTGAAACTATGGAATCCCACATCGGAAACCATAGTAATCTTGACATCTACCATAAGGCTATAAATACATCCTCATGTATTCATCCTTTGGTACACTTGATTTCATTAGAAGGCCAAACTTATTCTTTTCTTCCCTCTTGTTCTTGGTCGACGAGTGAATCCCCATTGTAAAGGATTTACGAGTGACCTTGAGCATAACAAATGTGTTTGGTTATTATATTGTGATCAAGAACTAGCATTCGCATCAAATCGCTAATAGTACGTGTGTACAAAAACGTGGTGTAACACACTATTGTTACATCAATTGGTTTGAATTGAAAAACGGTAAGGGTCAATTCGTTAAACCACATAAACCCTAATTAGGGTTCTTGAATTAAAAAGATCTACCAATTGTAAGAGGTACGTTACGCATCTTTCAGGTAATTAATTATTGTTATGATTCTAAGTCTTCCGCTATGTACTCTGTGGTGTCTATAGGATTCTATTTGTTTTCATATATCTTAAACTCAACACTAATGCAATATAATTATTTCTAAATCATGCACTTATTATTTGAAATCAGTATCCAAATAAAAAATTAGCAGTTTCCTGTCCAAGGGTGTTTACATTCATCCAACAGTGCAGCCTCAAGGCGTCTTCTCTAGTAACCCGAATCTTGAAAAGTGTAAAGGGTTAGTGATTCGTTCCAAACGGTCAGGTTTATTACACAAATCAACCACTTGTGAATGGTCAACCGTAATAAAAGTCAAACAGTCTAAAACCAATGCAATTTCCCTAGGAATTTAGTGGATTCCCGGATCGTTAAGTCCCACGGAGGTTGAATGGTGTTTGAAAACGTTCAGACGTAGAATGATCACTAAGGATAATGATCAGTAAGGATTTTGATTGATAACTACACTACTGATTGATTGGAATTGTATTTGGATACAGAACTATAAAGCACAACAATCAGATTAAACAAACGTAAACGCGTACGTTTACTAAATTTTACGTAAACGTATAAAATAAAACGTAAATTTAAAAAAATAAAACACCTATGGATATGAAAATGATATTTTTACAATCCTAATAATAAAAGAAAATTATTGGAAAATAAAAATTATTTTTATAACTATTTATTTAATTATTATTAATTAAAAAAAACTATTTTTAACTATTTAATAATAATCTAAAATATAAGAAAATATGAAATAAAGCTAGAAAAGTGAAATTATGACTTAAAAAAAATCTAAAATATTAGAAAACTTATTTTAAAACTGAAAATATATTTTTTATGTTTTTTTTTTATTTATTTATTATTAATTAATTACTATTTATTAACTATTTTAAATTCTAATAAATACTAAACAAACTAAGAAAATTCTGAAATTTTTTATATAATTATCCTATGATGACAGAAAACTAAAAAAATTATAAAAACAGAAAGTGCTTAATAATAAACATAAATAGAAAATTAAAAAGCTAATTTATATTAAATAAACGCTATCACTATTTTTAAAATGATGTTTTTGTGATTTTTATTTTACAAAACTATTTAACTACTGATAATATGCAACTTTAATGAAGACAAAAATTTTGGATCTTGAAAATAAGCAGTTTGAGAGCTTAAGAGCTTAACAGTTTAAGCTTTTGGCTTATTTTGATGATTCAAGCTTAAATAAGCTTGAAATAAGCTTCACAAATAGAACCAAAGGTGAAATAAGATACAAACAAGCTAAGAGTACTTAAATTAAGCTAAAAGGCACAAATAAACACACTGATAAGCTATAAATAAGCAAATAAGCAATTACTCTAATCCTATAAACCAAACAGGCCTGCAGTCAAACTTATAAGCAATTTAAGCTTATGAAATAAGCTGAAAAGCTCAAAATAAGAACTGAGGTATTGAGATGGGTTGGTGAGCTTTCTAAAAAGTCCAAGCTCACACACTGGGGTCCACTAATAAGCTTATGACAAGCTTTTGAAAAGGCTTGTACACACTGAGTATTTAGTGTACACAGAAATGGGACAAACAAAAAGTTACTAGCAGCCCTACCAAATAAGCTAGAAAGTTAAAAATAAGCACTGGACCTTTGAGATGGCTAGATTGGCTTTCTAAAAAACCAAAATACACAAGCTAAGGTTCACTGATGAGCTTTTTATGAGCTTGTGAAATAGGCCTATTCAACTGTGCACAGGGCACTTTTTCAGAAAAGTGTCTAAATAAGCTAAGGAATAAGCAGTTTAAAAAGCTAACTAAAAATTATAAAAATTACCATGATTAAGATGAGCAACTAAATTCTAATATTCCAAAAGCATAAAACATGAAACTCTATATTAAATCCTATAGAAAATTATCTATTTTATTCAAAAACTGATTATATGAAAATTTGACTTTTTAAGTTAAACACTAAAGTTGACTTTGATGAACTTTGAATCAAATCTACTTACTGATTATGTTATATTAAGTTATTAAAACATGAAATTAAGCTAGAATACAAACTTTTAAACTGATATGAAAGATTATACATTCTATAGTACTAACAGTGATGGAAACAAGAAATTTAAATTGATTATTGACTTTCAAGTAAATGACTACTAGTTTTTATGACCAATATTCACCACATGAACCTATTTTAACCTGTTTCAACTAAAAACAACAACAAAACCAAACCATAGCTCATAGAACAAGCTTGATCCAAACACTCCCTTAAGTAGGACTGTTGAGGTATTTTCAAGTAAATCACACAATTTCAAACTACAAGTTCAGATTTTACTGATTATCTAACTTAATTAAACTACCATAAGCAACTTTTAACAGGTAAATAAGCACTAATAAGCTAAAACCTATATTTGACTTATTTAGCTAAATTTAACTATTTAATGGAAAATTGGATTTAAGCTTAAACTATTTATCACACTAAGCTATTATTACTTCAAATTATACAGATAAGCAAATAATATGATAATAAGCACTCAGATAAGCTATAGAACAGTAACTTAGGAAATAATAAAAAAAACTTGAAAATAGCTTACAATTGATTTTGCTAATAGAACAAGGAATTATGGACCAGAAACACTTCTAATAGCTTTCCATAAAGCCACTAAACCATTTCCATCCAATAATCAACCGCTTCAGCCTTGCACCATCTTCAATGATTTTTTTTAACCTATTTTTCTTGATTTTTATGAATTTTTAAGTTCTATAACTACAACTGATTTTTATGGTTTTAATAGCTCTCAGAAGCTATATAAGGAGCTTATATGAGCTTATGAATCCAAAACAACATCTAATAACAACATTAAAACATATTGAAGATTTAAGTTTGAAAATTTGCATAAACTGAAAATGAGAGTGAAACTTGAAATTGATCTCTGAAAAAGATTCACATACACTGAAAATACTTAAACAAAGTGCTTGAAAGCTAAATTTTACACTGGAATTTAAAACAACATTAATTCGAAATAAGCTAAGTTAATTTACTCTAGATATCTTCCACATTGCTTCATTCTCTATTTATATTGATCTCTTTGGGCTCTGTGTCGACCTCTGAATGTTTCCCACTTGATTTCAACCCTTGAATTCATCAATCTCATCATAATCGTCCATTTGGCATTTTGGCGGCAAAAGTTGTTTGAGCAGGTTTAAAGCATTTAATGCTTCTTGGGAGATTGTGGAGGTGGAAGGGAGTGGTTAAACAGCTGGGGGACAGGTGGTGATGAGATGGTAGACAGGTGGTGGTGAAAACCACCCTGGTTTTGAGTTTGCAGGCGTGGGTGAGGATGATGTACAGTGGAGGCGGGAAAGTGGGTTTGACCCTGGTAGATATTAATAAACGGGGGTTCAAATTAGGGGGGTTCAAGGGGTAAAAAGGGTCACGGGTTTAATTGGCAGGGGTTCATGGGCAAAAGGTTTGGGCTTTTGGCTTTGGGCCTGGATTAATAAGGATCCGGTTTGGTTTGTAGTTTATATCACAAGGACCATTTTTGTAATTTGTGCAAAGTTGAGGGACCTGATATGTAATTATTCCAAAGTATCTTCAAGGACCTAACCTGCCAAATATGATAAACCAAGGACCATAAATGTAATTATTTTCCATTTTAAATTTCCAAGGACTATTTTTGACAATTTTTAAACTTTAGGGACTAAAGTTGTCATTTTGTAATTTTTAAACTTTGAAGGGTTTGTTTTGACAACTTTTGAATCCCATGGACCTTAAATGATATTTTGCTTTATTTTGATTTACCAGGGACTAGTTTTGACAACATTTGAAACTTGGGGGACTAAAAATGCCAATTATGCAAACTTGATACGTTTTTCACCTGCTTTTGGTATTTTTGCATTTGAAACACATAAAACACTTATTTGCGATATTTTTATCATTTTGATGTTTTGACAGGTGTTTTTGGATGTTTTTGGCAGTCTAAAAGGTAAAAAAATGATGAGTATTTGCATACTCATCAATCCCCCACACTAAGATATTGCTAGTCCCTAGCAATCTTTTGAGAAAACTTTAATGGATTTGAATCTCTTTACCAAAAGCCATTACTTCTGGAGTAGCCAATTGTTTCAGTTCAAGTAAGAACCTTGGTACAATGATAACCAAATGATTTTGAGCAAATCACCGGCTTTCAACGGTTTTGATTTGTATTTACCAGAAGCCGTTTGCTTCTGGACTAGCCAACTCTTAGATAAAATATCTTTGGTGAGTCGATTACCAATTATGGTTTTTCAACTGCCTTTACCACAAGCCATAAACTTGCGGGCTAGCCAACTCTTCACTAATTAAAGATATGGTGAGCTGAACACCATACAATTTTGGGCAAATTGCAAGCCGTCAACGGATTTGAGATATCTTTACCAAGAGCCGTTTGCTCCTGGATTAGCCAATCCTTTTGTGGGTTAGACATGGTGGACTGATTACCATTTGTTGTGTTTAGTACATAGTACTTCCACTAAAAAAAAATTTTTATTTGGCCATTTTGGGGGAAAAAGGGACTAAAAGGGTACATTTATGATCAAATTCGCCAGAATTCCCCCCCCCCCCCACCCTTAGAAATGAATATTGTCCTCAATGTTCAAAGTCCCGGCTGTTATGCCGAAACTTAGAACGTAAAAGGGAAATACTACGGCCATTATTTTATTTTTTATATATACACACTTTTTTTTTAACTGATGAAAACTTATATACAACAAATGGGCAACTCCCACACACTAGGGTGGTAGAAAGTAGAAAGAAGTCAGAAATATGGGTGAAAACCCATATGGTGTGCTACTGTTTTTGATTCCCGAGTCGCTAGCTTGACTTGATCCCCGCATTTATTGGTTCATGGGGAAAGTTTGTAGATCCTGGGACAACCACAGTAGAATGTCCTCTCCAAAATAATGCTTCAACCGATGACCATTCACTTTAAAATTTGGACCATCGGGTTGAGATAACTCAATGGTACCATAAGGAAATACTTTAGTGATGGTGAATGGTCCGGACCACGGGATTTTAGTTTTTCAGAGAAAATCTTCAATCTTGAATTGAAAAGAAGGACTCGATCACCGACGTTGAAAGCGAGGTTCTTGATTTTGGAGTCATGAATCTTCTTTGTCTTTTCTTTGTAGATCAAAGAGTTCTCGTATGCTTGATCACGGAGTTCATTTAATTCATTCATTTGAATTTTTCGTGATCACCATGTCGAATATCGAAGTTGTCATGTTTCAAGGCCCAGGTATGCTTTGTGCTCAAGCTCAATCGGCAGATGACATGCCTTTCCGTACACAAGCTTGTATGGAGTACACCCGATGGGTGTTTTATAAGCTGTACGGAAGGCCCAGAGTCGTCATCCGGTTTATCCGACCAAGAACACGGTTTTCGCCTCTTGTCCTTTCCAGAATTTTTTTTATACCTCGGTTAGAAACTTCCACTTGCCCACTTGTTTGGGGGTGGTATGCGATAGAGAGCGGTGAGTTACACCATACTTTTGCATGACTCGATCAAACGGTCATTGCGAAAATGCGTACCACGATCACTGATTATAGCTCGTGGAGTTCCAAACCTAGCAAAAGAGATTTTAAGAATTTCACAACAACTCGGGCATCATTGGTAGGCAAAGCTTTCGCTTCAACCCATTTTGACAAATAGTCAACGGCCATGAGTATGTATTTGTTTCCTCGAGATGATGGAAATGGCCCCATAAAGTCAATGCCCCGGATGTCAAAAATCTCACACACTTGAATGGCGTTTTGCGGCATTTCATTTCTTTGTGAAATATTTCCGTGACGTTGACAAGCGTCACATGCTTTGACAAAATCGTGGGCATCCTTATAAATAGTGGGCCAATAAAATCCGGAATCAAACACCTTCTGGCGGTGTAGTTTGGACTATGATGGACCCCGGTGGGTCCAGCATGGCAAGCTTTGAGAATGTCCATAGCTTCATGTCCATAAACACACCGTCGGATGACTTGATCCGCACAGATTTTGAATAAGTAGGGTCGTCCCAGAAGTAATGTTTAACATCCTTGAAGAATTTGTTCTTCTGTTGGGTCGACATTCCTTTCACTATGAAGTTACCCGCATGGTAATTTGCGAAGTCACCAAACCATGGGGTAGTAGAGTTTCCACGAAAAGTAACCGCATTGAGTGTTTCGAGAGGAAATGTTTCATTTATTTCCTTTTTCTCGAAAACATCTTGGTGTGGGTTTTCTAATGGACAGATGATCGCAGCTAGGTTCTCGGCTCTTTTTATCACGTATAATGATATCAAATTCTTGCGGGAGGAGAACCCAACGAAGCAATCTCGGCTTTGCATCTTGTTTTGCAAAGAGATTTTTGAGAGCCGAGTGATCCGTATACACCACGCATTTGGTCAAGATTAAGTATGGCCGAAACTTCTCAAACGCATACACCACGGCTAGTAGCTCTTTTTACGTGGTGGTGTATGGGTTTGAGCTTGATCATAGTCTTACTTGCGTAGTGGATAGGCTGAAAATACTTGGTTAAACGTTGCCCCAGGACTGCACCGATAGCAAAATCACTTGCATCGCACATGAGTTCAAAGGGTAAATCCCGGGAGCGAGAATGGGTGCTTCTGTAAGCTTTTTCTTTAATGTTTCAAAAGCTTCGATGCACTCGGGTGAGAAGATAAAAGGAGCATCCTTCTCAAGGAGATGAGTCATAGGCCAGGCGATTTTAGAAAAATCTTGTATGAATCTGCGATAAAACCGGCATGACCTAAAAAACTCCTAATACCTTTGGCGGTAGTAGGATGAGGCAATTTGGCAATAACATCGACTTTTGCTCTATCGACCTCAATCCCATTTTTGGAAATCTTATGGCCAAGGACAATACCCTCTTTGACCATAAAGTGGCTCTTCTCCCAATTTAGACAAAGATTGGTGTCTTCACACGGTTTTAGCATTTTTTTCTAAATGGGAGAGACATGTTTGAAACGAGTCCCCAATGACCAAGAAGTCATCCATAAACACCTCCATTGTTTCCCCGATCATGTCGTGGAAAATTACCATCATACATCGTTGGAGCGTGCGGGGAGCATTACATAGGCCAAAAGGCATACGTCAGTAGGCAAAAGTTCGTATGGGCGGTGAATGTGGTCTTTTCTTGATCCCGTGGATCAATGGGGATCTGAAAATACCCTGAGAAACCATCTAGGAAACAATAGTATTCGTTTCCTGCTAATCTCTCAAGCATTTGGTCCATGAAGGGTAGAGGAAAATGGTCTTTTCGGGTGGCGTCATTCAACTTACGATAGTCAATGCAAACACGCCATCTCGTAACCAATCGAGTTGGAATTAACTCATTTTCTTCATTTGTGACAACAGTAATGCCACCCTTTTTAGGAACACAGTGAATTGGGCTAACCCAAGGACTATCAGAGATTGGGTAAATTAAACCGGCATCAAGAAGTTTGAGAACCTCCTGTTTGATAACCTCATGAATCTTAGGATTCACCCTTCTCTGATGTTGGACTGCAGGTTTGAAATCATCCTCCATCAAGATTTTGTGAGTACAAAACTCAGGGTTGATACCCTTAATGTCGAAGAGTTTCCAAGCAATTGCTTGCTTGTGTGACTTCAAGACCTTTATCAGAGCAGTCTTTTCATCTTTACTCAAATCTCGAGCAATAATGACGGGTAATTTATCATCACCTTCAAGAAATGCATACTCGAGATGAGGTGGTAAGTCCTTAAGTTCTACCTCGGAAATTCTTGATTTTCTCAACTGACTTGACTTCCTTATTATGAAGCTCGACAGGAGGGAGTGATGATGGATCATCATTGAGCAACTTCTCGATGAGAAGAATATCTCCCTCGATGTCGATAGGAGCGTGATCAATTTCCCATGAAACCGAATCACTAGACAAGTATGCTTCAATCTCTTCTAAGATGAAGTCACTTTCCTCAAACGGAGTGAGAGAAGGAGTAGAATTGGCAATGATGGGTTGAGATGAATGAGTGAGATTATCACTCGAAGAATTATGAACATAACCGAGAACTTCTTGAGAGTACTCTTGGCAACATCAATGATATCTATTCGGTTAACCGACTCGGAATCATAGTTTGCGGAGTACCTCGAAGTTTGATCAAGGTTAAAGGTGACAGATTCATTACCCACACGTAATGTGATTTCTTGCTCAAATACATCAATGAGAGCGGCCCGTTCTCGAGGAATCCTCGTCCAACAATGAGGGAACCCGATGATCGGCATCGAAGTCAACAACCACAAAGTCAGCCGGAAAATGGAACTTTCCTACTTTCACGAATACATCCTCGGCGATGCCAAGAGGGCCGATATTGAACGATCAGCAAGCTCAAGAGTCATGCAGGTAGGAGTAAGGTCCGGAAGAGAAAGTTTCTTCCATACTGAATGAGGCATCAGGGTAATGCTTGCACCAAGATCGGCTAAGGCAAAGCATTCAACCATTCCTGGAAATACACAAGGTAAGAGAAATTTTCCAGGGATCTCCAAGCTTCTCGGGAAGCTTCTTTAGAGCTGCTGGCGGTTCTCGTTGAGGAGTTTTAGCCATTACAAACAGTTTTTCCTTGTTGCTTAACATGTGTTTGAGAGTTGATGCAAACTTGGGCATCGGCATGATAGCATCCGCAAAGCTTATGTCAAAATGTAGTTCTTGGAAAATTTGAAAAAATTTATCCATTTGATGGTAGGCTTTTTCGCGAGCTTTGCTCATTTAAGCGTGATGGGTAAGGAATAGAAGATTTGGGTTTCGGTTTTCAACGAGATGTCATGTGAATAAAAACAACTCTGGTTTAAACTTGGGTTTCGGGACAACTTGAGGTTGGACATCGTTGGTACCTCCGTTATTAGTAGGAAGTTCCTTGTCCTTTGTCGCCTCATGTTCATGTTCCACTTCCTTAGGAGAAGGAGAAGAAGAGGTAATAGGAATAGCTGGTCCATCATATGAAGCACCACTTATGGTTGTGATCGCCTTTGCATCGCCCCTCGGGTTAGCGATCGTGTTGCTCGGAAGTTTTCCTGAGCAGGGTTGATCATTTAAAGACTTCTTAATGTCGAAATCGGCTAACCAACAACTGTTCATTTCCTCTTGGGATTTCATAAATTGCTTCAAAAGCTCATCGGATGTTGATATCTTTGGAGGAGGTGGAGGGAAATTTTGAGGCCGTATGTTTTGGTTATAGCCTTGTTGTTGAAATTCCTTGGTTAGGATTCACACTTCCATGAAATTGATTCCCTCGATTGAAATTGTTTTGATTAAAGTTTCCTTGATGTTGGAAACCTTGATTTGGTCGGGGATAGAAATTACCTTGGTTTTGATAACCTTGGTTCATTCTAGGTTGGTTCGATTCGGTTTTGCATGTTAGGATTCGGTTAAAACCGGGTGGTCCACGATAAGTATTATACGGTAGTTTGGTTCATTTTGGGGACGGTATTGATTACCTCCCTGATGTGAAGTACCGGCTATAGCATTGGCTTCAAACGGAATACCATCGTGGCGATCAGTTGTAATATGCATGAGGGCCACCACAAGTGACACAGACCTCGACTTTCTTCACTTCACCATGTGATGGTGTTTGTGTGAAAGTGACTTTCTTTAGGTTAGCAAGAACCAAAGCCTGAATAGCATCCGTGAGTTTGTCAATCTTAGCATCGGTGCTAGATGTACTCACGTGAGATGAAGTAGAAGGTCTGCATTAGATCGAGGCGATATGTCTTTGTTCGCAGGGCGGACACGGACTTGTTTTCTATGATTTGCAAGGCTTCTTTTGTGGTCTTGCTCAAGAAATTACCTCCTGCGGAGGCATTTAAAGAGTCTTGGTCACTTGGCTCAAACCATTGTAGAAAGTATCCATTTGCATTAATTCGGAAAAACCATGATGCGACACTTTGAACAACTCTTTGTAACGATACCATGCCTCACCGAATGATTCATCAAATCTTTGAGTGAATTTCATTATCTCATTCTTAATACTTGTAGTTCGGGATGGAGGATAGAATTCGTTAACAAACTTAGTGACTAAATCCTCCCATGTCTCAATGGAGCGAGGGGTTGTTTCTCAAGCCAATTCGGGCTTGTCCTCTAAAGAGAATGGGAGCGAAGAAGCTTAATTGTTTCATGTGGGACATTCTTGTATTTGATGGTCGATGCAATCTTGTTGAACCATCGAATATGTGCATGAGGGTCGTCCCTCTCAAAACCATAAAATTGGCTTTGGGTTACAAGATTAAGCAACCCGGTTTTGAGCTCGAATGTATCAACGCGATGGTTGGGACAACAATGGCATCTCCGTAACCCTCGATGGGTGCTTGGAGAAGCTCTTTCATTGGTTTTCTTACGCCATTACGACGGGTGGTGGTGGTGTTAGACGTTCTCGGCGGTGAAGGAGCGAAACGTCCTCGTCTACGCGGAATACTTACAAGCTCGAAAGAGGACTTGTGGAGGCTGGAAGAACGAGTACGCATGCACTAAGTATAAAAATCAGTTTTCAAAACAAATGCGAGGCAAAGCGACAAGTGAACTTAAACCAATAATCACAAATGAAATGGCTTCTTTAAAAAGGTACACCAAATCACAAGGACACAAAGGCAAGTTTTGATCTGTAAGATTGGGAACTTATTAATGTTCACACCCCGGTTGGTAGGTGTTACTGCCTTGGTTTCGCGGTGGTTGATTTTTATGTATTTATTAAGTACCACTGAAAAGGCGTAGGTATGGATTTGTGCTAAGGGTTTAAATACTTTTGAACAATATTTTTGGTATCGTTTCGTTTAACCAAATCGTACCTCTTTAAGAATCACCTTAAAAAAATACTGAGAATAGAAAGCGTTACGATTGTTTTGTTGTTTTATATATATATATATATATATATATATATATATATATTTTGTTGTTAACACTTTAGGAAAAGTGTTAATGAACTTTTTGATTTTGATAACTTTACAAAAAACTGTTTACAAATGGTGGTATATGTGCAAGTATGGGTGCGAAAATGTTTAAAACAACGCTACAGCCTCCCGTGGCGTAAAATTTGATTCATTCCAAACGGTCAGGTTTATTACACAAATCAACCACTTGTGAATGGTCAACCGTAATAAAAGTCAAACAGTCTAAAACCAATGCAATTTCCCTAGGAATTTAGTGGATTCCCGGATCGTTAAGTCCCACGGAGGTTGAATGGTGTTTGAAAGCGTTCAGGGCGTAGAATGATCACTAAGGATAATGATCGAAGGATTTTGATTGATAGCTACACTACTGATTGATTGGAATTGTATTTGGATACAGAACTATAAAGCACAACAATCAGATTAAACAAACGTAAACGCGTACGTTTACTAAATTTTAAATAGCGTATAAAATAAAACATAAATTTAAAAGAATAAAACACCTATGGATATGAAAATGATATTTTTACAATCCTAATAATAAAAGAAAATTATTGGAAAATTAAAATTATTTTTATAACTATTTATTTAATTATTATTAATTAAAAAACTATTTTTAACTATTTAATAATAATCTAAAATATAAGAAAATATGAAATAAAGCTAGAAAAGTGAAATTATGACTTAAAAAAAATCTAAAATATTAGAAAACTTATTTTAAAACTGAAAATATATTTTTTATGTTTTTTTTTTATTTATTTATTATTAATTAATTACTATTTATTAACTATTTTAAATTCTAATAAATACTAAACAAACTAAGAAAATTCTGAAATTTTTTATATAATTATCCTATGATGACAGAAAACTAAAAAAATTATAAAAACAGAAAGTGCTTAATAATAAACATAAATAGAAAATTAAAAAGCTAATTTATATTAAATAAACGCTATCACTATTTTTAAAATGATGTTTTTGTGATTTTTATTTTACAAAACTATTTAACTACTGATAATATGCAACTTTAATGAAGACAAAAATTTTGGATCTTGAAAATAAGCAGTTTGAGAGCTTAAGAGCTTAACAGTTTAAGCTTTTGGCTTATTTTGATGATTCAAGCTTAAATAAGCTTGAAATAAGCTTCACAAATAGAACCAAAGGTGAAATAAGATACAAACAAGCTAAGAGTACTTAAATTAAGCTAAAAGGCACAAATAAACACACTGATAAGCTATAAATAAGCAAATAAGCAATTACTCTAATCCTATAAACCAAACAGGCTTGCAGTCAAACTTATAAGCAATTTAAGCTTATGAAATAAGCTGAAAAGCTCAAAATAAGAACTGAGGTATTGAGATGGGTTGGTGAGCTTTCTAAAAAGTCCAAGCTCACACACTGGGGTCCACTAATAAGCTTATGACAAGCTTTTGAAAAGGCTTGTACACACTGAGTATTTAGTGTACACAGAAATGGGACAAACAAAAGTTACTAGCGACCTACCAAATAAGCTAGAAAATTAAAAATAAGCACTGGACCTTTGAGATGGCTAGATTGGCTTTCTAAAAAACCAAAATACACAAGCTAAGGTTCACCGATGAGCTTTTTATGAGCTTGTGAAATAGGCCTATTCAAGCGTACGGGCACTTTTTCGAAAAGTGTCTAAATAAGCTAAGGAATAAGCGGTTTAAAAGCTAACTAAAATTTATAAAAATTACCATGATTAAGATGAGCAACTAAATTCTAATATTCCAAAAGCATAAAACATGAAACTCTATATTAAATCCTATAGAAAATTATCTATTTTATTCAAAAACTGATTATATGAAAATTTGACTTTTTAAGTTAAACACTAAAGTTGACTTTGATGAACTTTGAATCAAATCTACTTACTGATTATGTTATATTAAGTTATTAAAACATGAAATTAAGCTAGAATACAAACTTTTAAACTGATATGAAAGATTATACATTCTATAGTACTACTTGATGATGGAAACAAGAAATTTAAATTGATTATTGACTTTCAAGTAAATGACTACTAGTTTTTATGACCAATATTCACCACATGAACCTATTTTAACCTGTTTCAACTAAAAACAACAACAAAACCAAACCATAGCTCATAGAACAAGCTTGATCCAAACACTCCCTTAAGTAGGATTTGAGGTATTTTCAAGTAAATCACACAATTTCAAACTACAAGCTCAGATTTTCTTGATTATCTAACTTAATTAAACTACCATAAGCAACTTTTAACAGGTAAATAAGCACTAATAAGCTAAAACCTATATTTGACTTATTTAGCTAAATTTAACTATTTAATGGAAAATTGGATTTAAGCTTAAACTATTTATCACACTAAGCTATTATTACTTCAAATTATATAGATAAGCAAATAATATGATAATAAGCACTCAGATAAGCTATAGAACAGTAACTTAGGAAATAATAAAAAAAACTTGAAAATAGCTTACAATTGATTTTGCTAATAGAACAAGGAATTATGGACCAGAAACACTTCTAATAGCTTTCCATAAAGCCACTAAACCATTTCCATCCAATAATCAACACCTCACTTCCTTGCACCATCTTCAATGATTTTAATTTTTTTAACCTATTTTTCTTGATTTTTAAGAATTTTTAAGTTCTATAACTACAACTGATTTTTATGGTTTTAATAGCTCTCAGAAGCTATATAAGGAGCTTATGAATCCAAAACAACATCTAATAACAACATTAAAACATATTGAGGATTTAAGTTTGAAAATTTGCATAAACTGAAAATGAGAGTGAAACTTGAAATTGATCACTGAAAAAGATTCACATACACTGAAAATACTTAAACAAAGTGCTTGAAAGCTAAATTTTACCTTTGGAATTTAAAACAACATTAATTCGACATA
The DNA here is from genome assembly GCA_910596185.1 of Chrysanthemum makinoi. Taxonomy (NCBI): domain Eukaryota; kingdom Viridiplantae; phylum Streptophyta; class Magnoliopsida; order Asterales; family Asteraceae; genus Chrysanthemum; species Chrysanthemum makinoi. The sequence continues at coordinate 305,269,275 of OU343217.1, forward strand.
AGCTAAGTTAATTTACTCTAGATATCTTCCACATTGCTTCATTCTCTCTTTATATTGATCTCTTTGGGCTCGTGTCGACCTCTAATGTTTCCCACTTGATTTCAACCCTTGAATTCATCAATCTCATCATAATCGTCCATTTGGCATTTTGGCGGCAAAAGTTGTTTGAGCAGGTTTAAAGCATTTAATGCTTCTTGGGAGATTGTGGAGGTGGAAGGGAGTGGTTAAACAGCTGGGGGACAGGTGGTGGTGAGATGGTAGACAGGTGGTGGTGAAAACCACCCTGGTTTTGAGTTTGCAAGCGTGGGTGAGGATGATGTACAGTGGAGGCGGGAAAGTGGGTTTGACCCGGTAGATATTAATAGGCGGGGTTCAAATTAGGGGGTTCAAGGGGTAAAAAGGGTCACGGGTTTAATTGGCAGGGGTTCATGGGCAAAAGGTTTGGGCTTTTGGCTTTGGGCTTGGATTAATAAGGATCCGGTTTGGTTTGTAGTTTATATCACAAGGACCATTTTTTGTAATTTGTGCAAAGTTGAGGACTGATATGTAATTATTCCAAAGTATCTTCAAGGACCTAACCTGCCAAATATGATGAACCAAGGACCATAAATGTAATTATTTTCCATTTTAAATTTCCAAGGACTATTTTTGACAATTTTTAAACTTTAGGGACTAAAGTTGTCATTTTGTAATTTTAAACTTTGAAGGGTTTGTTTTGACAACTTTTGAATCCCATGGACCTTAAATGATATTTTTCTTTATTTTGATTTACCAGGGGACTAGTTTTGACAACTTTTGAAACTTAGGGGACTAAAAATGCCAATTATGCAAACTTGATACGTTTTTCACCTCTTTTTGGTATTTTTGCATTTGAAACACATAAAACACTTATTTGCGATATTTTTATCATTTTGATGTTTTGACAGGTGTTTTTGGATGTTTTTGGCAGTCTAAAAGGTACAAAAATGATGAGTATTTGCATACTCATCAGTTAGTATAATCCAAGAAGACGAAAACTTAGAGAGCAATATGAATGGCTTGGAGCACCCACAATAGATTTATCATTTTGTAAACATAAGTGAAAAGAAGGACATTGTTAATAAAAGCTAAGAGCATCCACTATGATAAACCTTTTACTAAGGTTTATACATTAATACATCAATAAATTTAATATAACTTTTTATATTAAATTATTAAACAAATGTATTGAATCATAAAGAGGTTCAAGAATTAGGACCTCTTCATGCCACATAGACATGAAATGAGTGTCCACTATGGTTGAAATAAACATAAACATTTTTATCTTTCTTAGAGCTTTTCATAAACCCACCATAGCGGATGCCCTAAGAAGATTAAGTAATTAGTCTATACTTCGAAATTATAACTATTACATGGATGTCCACAAATGGTTAAAATTTTCTTTTTCACCACAAATGTTGCTACTTTAGCCATTTTGTTTCCGTTTGTTATAAAAGAGTGGTTACCTTTTAATGATATCTTTGAAGTTTAATCTATAAATACCTTAAAGTGTTAGTTTTATGGACGATATTTAATATGTGTATGTCTAGAATCGAACACGAGACTACGGGATTACACATTAATGTTTAATAATTTAATATAAAAAGTTATATTTAATTATTAATTACACAAAACGACTAATGACCGTTAGTAATTAACGGAAATTGACTAACGGACAAAGATAAGGACTATGGATGAAAAATAGAGGACAAGAAAATTCTAAAACTCATTAAGGGTGTAGAACCGATCGGCTAGGGGAGGATATCCCAACCAAAAGCCCTAACTTGTTCCCAAAGTTTTGTCATCCTATAAATACAAAACCAATGGTTCATTGTTTGGTTAACTTTTGTACACACACTAAACCCTAATTGGTTTTTCTTCCCTCTTTTTGAAGCTCGGCCAAACACCCCTAATTTATTAGGGTTTCGGATTTTTTTGTTATCAGAAATCGTTTTGTGTTTTCATTAACAAGCATTAACGTTAATTTGTTATTAGTATGCGTGTACAAGAACGTGGTGTAAACACACTATTGTTTACATCTTGGATTGAATTGAAAAACGGTAAGGGTCAATTCTTTAATCTTGGATTGAATTGAACACCCCTAATTTATTAGGGTTTCGGATTTTTTTGTTATCAGAAATCGTTTTGTGTTTTCATTAACTAGCATTAACGTTAATTTGTTGTTAGTACGCGTGTACAAGAACGTGGTGTAAACACACTATTGTTTACATCTTGGATTGAATTGAAAAACAGTAAGGGTCAATTCTTTAATCTATATAAACGCTAATTAGGGTTCTTATAATTGATCCATTGATTGCTAGTTTGGAGTTGCATAAGGTACGCATACTTTTATGTTCAGTTAATTTGTTTACAAGTATTTGATCCTACTGCTTCCGTTGCGTGTTCTTGATGTGTTTATATTGATTTTATGATTGTCATGACATATTAATTTCAACAGTGGTATCACGAGCCGTTAATACTGTGTAATAAATTACTGAAAAACATAAATAATTGAATCTTTATTGATTATTGCATGCTTTAAGGTTTCTCTCCAAAAGGTGAAGAATGGTGGGATCACCCTGGTCCCATGCATCCTAAGGATGCCAACCGGACCCTCCCCCAAGGACCCGGCCCCAGGCAATGAGCACTGCTCAGTGACTGTACTTATCAAGAGGTTGGGCTATGAACCCTGGCCATTTTCTCCAATAGGCCCGTCGTTGACCAGTCAATCTGAGCATTTGCGGTGGGGGGATGGTACCAATTGAAAGCTTTAAGGTTTATCGATTTTAATTTTTTGAAACACTAAATTGTTTTTACTGTTTATCGATTATTGTTCATCCGAAAAAAAAATATATTTATTTTTAGGTTTTGTAAAAATTGTAGAAACCCTAAGTTGCATGCAATATTTTTTATGTGGTTTAAGTCATATATAATTGTTATGTGACATGGAATAGTATGCGTATCTTAGGAAAACGTGATTAATTGTTAATAAGTTAATGTGGATCCTGAATGTGCATGTTTGGTCATGGATCATATGGTTATGATGTAGTAATTGTTACGTGGTAAGTTAACATGCTAATTGTGCTATAATTAATTAGAGTTTATTGGTAATTAAAAATTGTATGACATGTTAATTAACTAGTAAATTAATTAATTATAAAATTTGGGAAGACCTAATTTGCATTATTTAATTTCAACTATGTGTGTTATTGTATATATTTATTGTGAGACTTACACAACCAAATAGTTTGGTGTCTGTGGTCCATTGGTACCATTTGATCGAAACCAATGGGAGTCTTAGATAAATATATGCATGTAAGTTGATTTATTAGCATGTTCATTATTCTAGTTCTTCATTTTTATTAATTGCTTGTTTGTTTATATATTGTTATGACATGATTGTAAGCAAAAGGTAATTTTAGAATAGAAAATAATTTGGACAAAATAATGGTGAAATTCGATTTGTTTTTAAGAGTTAAATCTAAAACTTTTAGTTGATTGATGGTTTTCGTACCAAAATAGTTAGAAAGGCTCATCTATTATTGACAAACTATAAGAGAGGTATAATGAGGTTGCCATTATTGACAAATTGTTATGACATGATTGTAAGGAAAGGGTAATTTTAGAATAGAAAATAAATTGGACTAAATAATAGTGAAATTGAATTTGTTTTTAAGAGTTAAATCTAAAACTTTTAGTTGATTGATGGTTTTCGTACCAAAATAGTTAGAAAGGCTCATCCATTATTGACAAACTGTAAGAGAGATATAAGGAGGTTGCCATGTAGAAAGGCTCATCTCTTTGTGTGTTAAAATTGGAGTTACCTACGACTATTTTTTAATGTACACAACATCTTAAGGGTGAAATGACTTTTAATTCCATGCGCCACTTTGTGGTAATTATTTTAAATACTAGGTTTTTACCTATGCAAAAGTACGATATAGTGGACAATAATTAAAGGTAATTTTTTGATTGGTGAACCCAATACCTCAATTAAAACTTTGTAGATTTAATCTTAGTGAAATTGGTTAATAAAAAGTTTTTATTGTATGCATGCTTCTTCGTATATATTTTGATTACACACATAAAAAACTAGTACCCTTAAAATTTAAGTTTATGTCATCTAATTAAAAAAACACTTGAAGTTGCAATTTAAGTTATGTAAGAACTTAGCTAGATTGCAATGGACAGTTAAATCTTCATGTAGCGTGAAACCACAACTAGACATATTTACAGTTTTTTAAATTAGAATTTAATTGAGTTAATTAGTGAGATCTATGACTTAAGGCATAAGATGGGGATGAAATATGCTTACATTGCAACTAGGTTTGGCAATTTTAAATCCCATAGTGATCTAGGAATTGCAACAGGTTTGACAATTATTGTTCGATAATTACCTTGTTGAATACTTTTATTACTAGCAGATCAACTAATGTAATAAAACTGTAAATTTGGATCCTAGCTTTAAGAAAATTCTATGGTTTTTATGAATATCAACCAAGGGGTATTTTATTTTCTTAAAGATATAATTATCGAAAATACTAAAATTGAATTTTGTAAATTCTTTAAATGTATTAATGGATATTAAACCTTAAACATGTGTCATTCTTGTATTGGTAAATTGATCTACACCCATAAAGGTTTTTGTCTAGAGTCAACTTTACTGAAATAATAAACCTAGTCTTCTTTCCATGAGAGAAAAGTGAGACTTAATCCTATTATTTTTCATGAATGAGAAAGGTATGACATGAAGATTGGAATTTTCTAAATTCTAATATAACTCATAGCAAACTTTAATAGTTAAAAGAATTACACATCTTATTTTCCATAGAGATTTCATCACTCTCATTTGGTGATTAAATTCTTTTGTAACAAATATGACATTTGGTTAACTGAAAAACATGTATGACATTTTATAAGTTTTTAAATTAGAAGCTAGACTGATTACCGCGAAAACGATAAAAGACAAACTAGCATATTTTATCTAGTTGTTTTGTTTTGACCATTTGGAGGTGCTAAATACTATTGTAGGGATGGTAGACCTATTAAGGAAGAAATTACATGCTCAATATTTCAAGTTAATAGCATTGATAGATAGTCCATCATATACATAGTAGAATACACTCTTTTAGTATCTAAGTATTTGTTATGTATGGGCTTTATCAAAGGTGTAAGAAAGTAAATAGCACATTATTTGTTTTCACTATTTGAAACACTTACAATGTTATCAAATCTAATGGGAGCATTGTGTCTTATTACTGAATAAAGAATTATTGTAATGTTCTATAATTCAGTGGGAGCTACAAGTTTTATTGTAGTAACATAATTACTTTCAAATTGTAAACACTTCGTTTTTAAGGATAGTCATGTACGTTTTCTTACTTACAATGTAGTTCTACATCTACCTGTTATGCTAATATCAATGACACAATCATATTGTTCACATAAAAAAAACGTGTGTCGTGTGGTTTATCTGATACATGATGTTGTTCCATCCACACGTGAGAGAATTCTTTATTGAGTGAAAGGTACAACACATAGAAATATGATTTGAAAAATTCTCTTGACCGCAAGGTAAGAGACTAACGTTCTAATATAACTTATACACATCTAATTCAAGAAACACTTGGTGTTGTAATTAATGTTATGCGAGAACATAGTTAGATTGCAACAAAAAGGTAAATCTCCATGTTACGTGAGATCGTATCAGGAATAAATTTACAGTTTCGGAACTAGACAAGTATTTAGAACATGTGTCAAGATGATATATAAGATTACTTCAAACTAAATATTTATGTATTATTGGAATGATATAAATAAATGAAGTAATCTAATGCTACTTTTTTTTATAAATATTTATGTATTCTTGAAATGACATAAATAAATGAAGTAATTGATTAACTTGAAATTACTATTGCATAAGGCGGTGTTCATAATTACTTTAGTTATACATATTTATGTTTTATTGTAAATTCACAAACATGAAGTCTTTTAATTGTTACAAGACTTAAAATAATATAAAGTTGTTAGGAATTGGAAATTTCATAGTGAAGTGTCGGTCACCCCAAATATAATTTAGCATAAGTTAGCTCGTAGACATATCATTATTTATCAGTTTATTAGTTAGTTATTTAGTTTAGAGCAACACCGTGGAGGACGGACGGGTCTTTACCCATTATATGCCTGATCCACAGTCCGAAGGAGGACGTGTAGTATGTAACTATAAATACCCTCTACCTCCCAAGGTAGAGGGTTGGACCTTTCTCATTCTTAATCTAACCTTCTATGTTTTCTTTCACTTTCTCTCTCTAGAAATGATCCCACTTTCTCTCTCTAAACTCTATACTATTCGATCCATTGTTGAGCTTATTTGTGTGTTTATGAAATCCAATATCTAACAATTGGTATCAAGAGCCATGGTTTGATCACTCATCTTTCATGTTCTTGGATTTCTAGTGGGTTTCATAAGGTTTTTGGGTTTGAATGAGTTTAGAGTAGTTTACATCATTCGGATCATTTCTAGTGTTAAAGTTTGGATTTTGATTGTACTTTTGTATTTAGAATCATCATAAGTGTTTAGGTTTTGATTTGGGAAGCTTGAATCACTGTGGTTGGGCTTGTTTTGGATTGAAAAGTGTGTTTTTGAAGTTTTTTCTTGCTAGCGACTTGGTTCTCGTTGTGATTTTCATCGTAGCGACTTACTTCAGTAAAAGTTAGCGAGTTACAGTGTTAGTTATTAGCGACTTGAGCCTAGCGACTTGTCTATTGAGACAAGCCGACAAATAGTACAAGTTAGTGGATTCTCCACTACGGCTAGCGACTTGGTGAGGTTAGCGACTTGCTTCAGAAATTGTTAGCGAGTTGTAGTGCAAATTGTTAGCGACTTGGACCTTAGCGAGTTGCTCTTTAGCGATTTGACTGTGTAGCGACTTGGTGCTTTAGCGACTTGTGTCCAGCGACTTGGGTCTTAGCGACTTGGGCTTAGCGACTTGGTTCAAGATTTCTTAGCGACTTGAGCCTTTAGCGAGTTGTTACTTAGCGACTTGGTGACTCTAGCGACTTGTCTTACTAGCGACTTGTTGACTTTTCTCGACAAAACTTCAAACGGCCATAACTTTTGAACCGTAACTCCGTTTTTAGCGTTCTACCCATCAAAACGACCGTGAGAACGAGGAGAATGGCACACCGAATGAACTTTTATTCGGGTCAACCTTCGAGGCCTAAATCCGCTCGGAACAAAAGTTATTGAGGTTTTTGTGGTTTTAGATCTAAATTTCTCCGTAAAAACGAGCATAAACCAATCCAAATCTCAACCAAACAACATCTCTGCTAATTCTACAAACAATCATGAGTCCTAACACACAATTGTCTATCATTGTGACAATCCATCAGTCATCTTAACACGTTCCATTGGTCATTGCTTAACGGTTTGGTCTTGATTTTAGTAAAATCCCGCGAAAGATTCTATTTCTCGGTTTAAATCATAGACTTGTAAAATCCCGTGGATTCATCAACATCATGTCTTACACTCCTGATTCTGTGATTTCAGAAGTACTCAAACTGTATGATGCTGTAGACAACCATGAGAATATTAGCTATATTGAACGGTTACAGATGATGGAATCAATCAATGATGATTTGAGTTCCTCATGCTCCGAGTCCAATGAGAAAGATTTGCACCTGTTCAGGCTACATGCCATGCAAAAGGAAAGCAACATTGAACCTTATCAACAACTTCACTCTCACCTCATGTTACTTCTACCCAAATCAATGGAACGAACATGTATTGCCCTCTTGCGTCAGGACTTATCCACATTAACAGGAACTTTCTTTGTTAAACCTAGAGCAATTGGAGCTAAAACTTGACAAAGAGAAGGTTCAAAAGGATAGTTCCAGTGCTGCACTTCAAGTGATCTACAAACACTTTCAGTCATTCATTAGAAGGGAATTCACATCAGATTATGATCAAGAAATGACTGAAATGTCCTTCAAGAGACACACTGGAATGGAAATTAGCGTGTTCACAGAGACACTTATCCATCTCATGGATAATGTGAGGAAGTAAATTGAGGAAGTTACACAGAAAGATGAAAAAGTGGATGAGTGTCAGGTGCAGTTGAGAGATTGTTGTGATGAGTCGGGTAATGCATCAGTCGAAAGATTGGGTATTGTTGAATGCATAATATCAGAGACAACAAACAATGCTGTGATCAGAAAGGTGAATGAATGTCAGGTACAATCAATAAATTGTAGTGTTGAGACCGGTATGGCACCAGATGTTGGATCAGTTGACACTAAATACAGAGTCTCAGAGACAGATAAGCTTGAAACAGCCAGTAGTTCAGTGACTCTTGTTACACATGATGTGGTTGCAGATATCAGACAGATAAAAGAACATGTGTCATGTGATGAGGTTCCCTTAACTGTTCAACATAGTGCATCTGCTAATGTACCTAAACATACTGATCTTAATACTGAACATGATTCTGATAAATGTTCCTTGGTTGAGGCTGAGTCTGAGATTAAGTGTTTCAAAACAAAAGATATGGTTGATAAAAAGGCTTTTGATGAACTTTCAAACAAATTCTAAAATCTTGAATAACACTGCATTTCACTTGAAATTGCGATACAGAGTAAAGAAGAAAGTTTTCAACTTAACAAACCATGTAAAAATCCGGAACTTCCTGAACTCCGTGAATTTTTTGAAATTAACACTTTGAAAGCTCAGCTTCAAGACAAAGACTCAACCATTTACAATCTAAAGAAACATCTTTCTGTCTTGAATGTGAAAAGTAATTTAGTCATGAATACACAAGAAATTGATGCTACTATAACAAGAAATAATGAACTGTCAATATATGTGGCTAAATTACTAAAAGAAAATGAGTCTTTGAGAAAGCATCACATAGAACTAAGTGACTCTGTCAAAGAAGCTAGAACTAAGTCAATGGAACAAACAAACCCTTTAATAACAAAAATTAATGAACTCAAAGCTAAACTTCAGGAAAAGAGTTTCGCCATTGTTGCCTTAAAGAATGAGCTTAGAAAAACCTTAGGGAAAAGTGTGAACACTAAGTTTACCAAACCATCAACCTTGGGGAAGCCAGTTTCTCATCCCACTAGAGACCGGTCCGTTGTTAGGCAGCCTACTGCATTTAAATCTGAAAGAACAAAATTTTCAAAAAAACGGTTTGCCTCCCAAGTTGATGTGAAACAAGTTTTGTCAAAACCAGTCACTCCACCTCATATGCCTAAGAATTTACATGATATGAATGACTTGTTCAAGAACTATGATCTAGAAGAAGCTAGGAAAAAGGCACAGATTCAAAAAGATGGAATTTTAGGTGCTAGACCTAGGGTGATGAACTCTAGAAGATTTCAAGGCACTGCTAGTAGTTCTAAACCATTACCTAGGAACACTAATATAAAGACTAGGGATTGGTTTTTATCTAAGAGTAGTTGCATTTCGAATAAAGCTATTCCCATAGCAGATCACTATAAGAACTCTAGATCATTTTCTGAATCCAAACAAGCTGTTTGCTCAAATTGTCTGAAATGTATCTTTAAGGCAAATCATGATAATTGTTTTTCAAAATCCCTAAAGAAGGTAAATGCTCATACAAAGTTCCAACCTGTTAAGTCTAGGATTTTCACTAAGTCATCTACTGTGCATACGAAGCAAAACAAACCAGAATCTTCGCCTAGATGGATACCAACTGATAAATCTGTGGAAACTAGGAATAAGGATAAATCTTTCACTATGCATAAAAAGCCCAACAATCCTAAACCTTGCCATAAGTGGATACCGTCTGGTAGAATGTTTAAGGATGCTGCACTTAGGTGGATACCTACAGGAAAGCTGTTTACCGATGACAAAATCAAGGTTAACTATGAAACCCCAAAGGGTTTGGATACTGATGTCACAAACCAAAATATATGCAATCAAGTTTGTAATATTAGTGCAGGTAGTCCTTACTCAGTTGCAGATACTTCGATCCTTCAATACATGGACTGGCTTAAAGTATGGATAACAAAAGGATTGATATCTCATAACTCACGGGTTCAAGTCACTCAACATTGATATTCAATCGGCTATGAAGTCTGTTCACATCAGGCCTCGTACTTAATCATTATGGCGTCTGCAGATAACACTTCAGGCCCCGTTCCTCAAAGAAAAGAAAAGTATACGCTTCAGTGCGTTTTATCTTCAAAAGAAGAGAAATCTTCATGTTTATGACCATTCTCATCGACACTCCTCATCAACATGCTTCATGCTTTTTCCATGCGCTTCAGTCATCAAGTGAACTGGACCACTGATAATTACTCTTATTCCACTTGCTCAATATAATGAAGATGGCGACATCATGTGCTAATTTTGCGGGGGAGAAGTGTGAATAGAATACATTTGGATGATAATCACTTGTTTAATCAATAATGGCATCTCCGTATGCAATTCTTGAGGGGGAGAAGAAGTGTGAATTTTTTGCATGGTTGATTGATATTTGAGAATATACAGTCAAACGGCTCCTAACTCATGTAAGAACCGAGCTTCTTCTTATAGGATCATCTTCACATGTAGTTTCTTCTAAGAGCCGTTGGTTGACATCTTCACACGGGCTGATATGAGTTTAACGACAAAGTGCTTCCAGTTAATGCTTTACGTACACATCGTCATGATGATTCCGGGCAACCTTCTGTTCTTGTTTCATGTGATTGTTTATTTGGTGTTACCATTTCAAGTGTTCGTTGCGGGCTGATTGCTGATTTCCTTGATGAACATCTTTCTGTTCTTGTTTAATTGGGAGGGATTTTAATTAAGGGGATTTTCTATTTACAAGTTAACGGGAATGCCTTTGGTGTGAAGAAGATGTTAACTGTCTATTTCCCCATTCGGACAATCTTGAAGAAGGTCGAGTCTACAGTCTAATCTACATTTTCTGCTACATGATTAGAAGACTAAAGACGAATTGCATTTGATGATCTAAAGACTTCTTCTTAATCCGGGCTGAGAAGAACACTTGAAAATCTTCGTCAGTTTAGGGGAAAGCACAAATTGGGGGAGATTGAAAAGCCAAAATTTAATCCCCAATTAGACTTTCTCATATTCTTTAGCAATGATTCATTGCTTGATTTTTGATGACACTCCTCCAACGCCTAATGCTTCACTTACTAAGGATAACTGGGATTCATTGTTTGGGACTTAGTGTTTTTCAAAGATATGTTTGATGAGCACTTCCAACCTCCAACGAATGTTGATCATCCATCTGAAGCTCATGCTCCGGTTCCTACTGACTCAACTGGTTCACCATCTAAGAAGTACTTCTCAGAATTCTCAAGAAACCTTATCTTCAGTTACTTCACAAGGCGTTGATAATGACTATCATGATAATAGTAGTTGCACTACTGAATCCGCTCTTTGGTATTCCTTTGCCAAATCTTCACGGATTATCATTCATGAATAATGATCCGCTCTTTGGTATTCCTTTGCCAAATCTTCATGGATTATTGTTCCTCTCGTTGTGCACGTTATAAATCAACCACATGAACATTAAGGAAAATGACTACCTCATCCGCTAGAAGACATTTTTGGTAAATCTTCCAGATCATTTTCTACATGTATACCTTAAGGAAGAATGCATTGATGTTGAGGAATCATTTGCTCCGGTTCATTCAATGGGTCATTGTTAATCCGATTGTATGTTTATTCACGTGTTGGACATTTGACACAAGTTGATTACTTCGAAGTTACTCATTTATCACTTATTTGATGTTGAAGTTGACATTCACAAAGGCGTGTTCTTATTTGATAACTTGCTCGGGATTAAGAATTTGAGTTGAAGTCTTGGGTTATCTAGTTACCGCACGAGGTGGATGGTTGTAGACCTGGTTAACTATCACTATTAGGAGTTACTTTGTTTTACTCAGTGTCACACGCATACGATGGTGTGGATAATCGCAAGAGGTGTTAATGTCTCATACTTTACTTGAGTAGTGAGTACTTAGAAATTTGCTTGAAGCATAAATTCTCGACACCGTTCTTCCATTATTAAGTGCAAGCTTAAGATAAAAATGTGGGAATTTGACTTCAGTTTCAAGTTTGGTATATCGGGTATTCTTCATCAAGGGTCACTTCAAATTGTCTACATATGGGTTGATAAAGATAGTCAGAGAGAGTTTCTCTAGCAGTTGATTCTCACAGGATTCATTTGAGCTAATTGTTTTTCTTTGATATTTCAAGAATATTTGGTATGTATAATGTGTTGCTATTTCTGAGGTATCAAAACCTGCAAGGGGGAAGGCGACATACATCTAAACACACAATGAGTACACGTGAAGAAACTAATACTTCTTCTCTATTGAAGTAATCCCGTGAAAGACAAATGTCATGACCATAGAGAAACTCAGTGTTTACTCATAGCCTTTGGTGTGTTATTCCACCGTTTAGGAGGAAGTGGTCTCTGGATACTTTCGGTATGTGTTATTCTACATGACTTATTATAAAGTGCTTCCGGTTAGTGTTTCATGTACACAGTGTAATGATGATTACGATGATTAAGTTACTGTGATGTCGTTGTTTCTACTCTGGTTGGGTACTTGTGTACATAATGGGCTGATTGGTTATATGGAAGTTAACTGGAATGCACTTGGTAAAATGAAGATGTTGACATATGGTTCCCCTGAATAGACAACTGCTCAATCTCGAAGGGTACGTAATGTGTACATCGGGGATGCACAACAAGTTCATGTGATCTCGAACTTAATCATTTATTACTGGTTTGATAACCGCAGCGATGATCCATGTTTCAACTTGTTACTTCGGTGTTTTTCGTCTTCTTCGGGGTGTTGAGCTTCATTCAATGAGACCGCTTTGTCTTCAACTCTACTTCATAGGGAAATGGTCTTTATTCGATGTTTGTCGGTTTGGGGAGAAGTTACCAAAGATTCAAATTGAGAAGGCTCATGTTCAGACGATTTTCTTAGAAGCCTCGAATGCTTTGGTGGTGAAAGTTTAAGAGATGTTGATTTCTTTCTTCTACAAAGTGCTGATCGATTTCCCTATCTCGGTACTTGTATCATCATCTTCTTAAACTATTATTCTATCTGTACATATTTTATCGTAAAACAAAATACAAAAATATAAAACCAACAAAATATATATATATATATATATATAAAACCTACCAAAACCCATAAAAATCAGAAAACTTGAAAAATACCAAAAATATTGTTCTTCAAATACCTGTCTTTTGGTATCGATAACATCTACGGTCTTAGAAATGTCCTTCAACAATGGCACGGGACCATAGATAAAGTTCGAGCAGGAGGTGTAAATATTTCTTTCTAAACATGTCTCAAAATATGGCTTACAGTTATTTGAGACTGTGACCCGTGCTTAAAACTATGGCTTGCTATTATTTCTGATAGCAACCCGCTCCTCAAAGAGGAAAGTGTTGCGCTAAACCTATTTACAAATATTTCGTGCACTTATCCTAAAACAAAATGAGGAAAGTATGTCGAAGGACTGTTGTTCCTACACAAATGTTTTTCCGTCTAAAAAATTCTTCAGAAAAATATTTGTTGTATTCAAAAATTGGTGGAAAATGAGTTGCTTTCAAAACAATCAGATTCAGAGTCTTTATAAAATTTGCAAACTCAATCAATGACTTCAGCGCTTTTAAACTTTTCAAAAATTGAGTCATTAATTGAGGGGGATAATGTTTTCAAATCTATATCAACTAACGGGCTTTTTTAATTATCCTACGTGCTTAATTAAAAATATAATTGCCTATGTTGAAGGACTAGGTTTCTAGGATGTGATTGTTAGGTTTAGATGATTATAGATTGATGAACATATAATTCCCATACCTATGTATGATCTGATTGATTTGTTGAATTGACTTTTATTAGTCGATTGCTGTTTGGGTAATGTCGATCACCATATATCTGTATGTGTGTTCACTAACGTATGCAGGTATTTTGGTATAAGAATGTTCCCGATCCGGATCCCACATAATATGATGATTGGATGTCGAAAGGAAAGGGTAACTATATCTTGGGTCGACAAATGAAGAAACGGAGCTTAATCTGACTTCAATGGAGAGTTGGCATAAATGCAACGTAAGAGGTCTCAGTGCATCAGCAGATGGTTTTCTTCTAAGTGATTGAAGAAACGGAGCTTAATTTGACCTCAGTTGGCATTAAAATGCAACGTAAGAAGTCTCACTGCATCAGCAGACGGTTTTTCTTCCAAACCCTCAGCAACAACAACAAAAGCAACTCAACCACCTAACGAATCTTGTGCAGGAAAAAGTAGTGGATGATACCATTTTTCTTGAAACAATTTTTGAATAATATTGTTTTGAAAATGGAAAAATATTGTTTTGAAAATAAATCGGATTCAAAGTTTTGAAATCAACCGGACTTTATTTTGTCAAATCTTAAGTGATTTCAAATTAAATATTTTCAAACGATATTTCATCAAAATGTCTGGTTTGTACAACATAAAGTGGTGATCTAAAGATTTAATGTTATGTCATGGTATGATTTTTTAAACTCAAAGATCTTACAAAATGAAATTTTTCTCGTTTTGTTTGATTGTGAAATTATTTTATTTTACATAAAGATCTCTTAAAACTATCATACCTGACACTAACAATCTTTAATGTCTAAAATTGATCCGTATCAATCATTTTCAAAATTAAATCAAGCCACGTCTTTCCCCAAAATCTTTTAAATGATTTAAATCAATTGGGATCACAAATCTCAAAAGGTTTGAAAATTTTGATCGGGGTAGAGATCGTGATTTAAATCTCAAATTTGTTTAAATGAAATTGGTTTTAGTCCTTTAAAGGCACTCCTGCCTCTATGTGTCAAACGATTTCTAATACATAATGCACATGTTGAGGGGGAGCATTTATCAAAAAACAAGATGAGTATTTAAACCTGGCCACATTTTCTCCAATGTTTTTCTAAACCTTATTAAATCACTTGGGAGAATTTGTGATTTAATAATGAAACTTGATTAAAGATGATTATTTTTAATTTTTGGTTCAAATGTGCATACTGCTCTCCCATATGTGCTAAACGCTTTCGAATCTCGAAGCACATATTGAGGGGGAGCATTTCAAAAGAAAATAAACTATCAAGGTACAAAGATTTCTATGTTTCATCATAAAGTACCTTGATTGATTTTCTAATGGTTTTCTGTATGGCAATGCAATCGTGGAAGTACTTCAAAAACATCTTGCCTCTATGTGATAAAATGATTTCAAATATCCTATGCACATATTGACGGGGAGAATTTACCAAGAAAATCAAATGGCTTTTTGTATGAAAATTGTGATCAAAGAAAATATTTCAAAGTCCTCTTGCCTCCATGTGCTAAACAATTTCTAAATCATATACACATGTTGAGGGGGAGGTTTTCTAAATGATCAAAACAATTAAGGTACAAAATGCTTTGATTTTATATCACAAGTACCTTGATTGATTTTTCCAAATGATTTTTCAATTGGTTTCGAGAAGGAAAGAACAATACCAAAAGACCGACCAATTTACTTTATGCATGGAGTTATAAGGATGGTTAGGTTAGGTATTTGTTCCCACGATCCCGCCAGTGCTGGAGGGATCTACCCAGGGATAATCCACTAGATAGTGTAGAAGTCCTTAGGTATGATGAAAAAAAAAGAGAAAAGTGAGATATGAGAAGAGTGCCGACTGAGATTGAGCTAGAACTGGAATAAACCCAACAAAGTTCTAGTTATGAAGTCTCGGTAAGCACTGAAGGGGTTGAAGAATGAAAAAGAAATAAATGAGAAAAGGGTGAAAAGAAATAGCCCTCCAATAATTCAACCTTAGGGCAAAAACCTGGTTCAATACATATGCTACTGGTGTTTACTAAGGTAACACTAGTATTGAAGACAAGACGTCATGGACCCAGTGACGCACTGCACTAAACTTCCCAAGCTACTCAAGTTCCTCTTAAAAGGACTTGTTTCTTTCTCACGGGGAACCTACATAATCTATCAACTTTCTTTTAGAGATTGTTGATATTGAAGAAGGAGACCCTCTCCCTAGGCTCCGGCATAGGACCCAAATGTGCACTATTGAGTCTAGAGCCAAGAGATCATCCACAATATCTCATTAGGACACTAAATTCATGAAGACTTGCTTTTTCACACAATGTGGAAAGGAAGATTATATATTAAGAGTCCTACGCATTATCCTTGTGGTATTGCCAGAACATCTAAGTGATATGTAAAAGTATTCACGATGAAGATGGAAATCCTTCTAGAGCCAACATCAAACAAGCTCTTGGTGGGTGACATGTGAGATCTTTTCAAAAGATCAAGCTTGTGACAACTGGATAGAAACGATGGGGTGATTCAATCTTGAATCAACCTTGGTCCAGGAAATGAATTGACGAATACTTTTGGAAAAACCGTTCGATGTGCAAATCTTCTTTTCTCTAGCACATCGAATGTGTATTCATTTTCAAACACAAAAAGTATCTCTGATTGAAAAAATACTTTTAGAAAAACCGTTCGATGTGCAAATCTTCTTTTCTCTAGCACGTCGAATGTGTACTCTTTTCATATACAAAAAGTATTTTTGATTGAAAATTGATCTTTCTCATAAAACCTTCGTCGTATTGCAAAACTATTTCTTTCAAGCAATACACGATTGTTTTCAAATCAATTTTTCATCAATCAGTGAATCTCAATTCGCTGGTTCACTCACTCCGTGTTGTCTTCTTTGAGACGTTCCGGTTTGAGAACGGCTAGAACAGCTGCGAAACCCTGTCAAGGAGATTCTTCGAATTATACCGATCACAAAGTACTTGTACTGATTAACGGGGAACCGTGGGCCGTGTACCTCAATTCAACGAAAGTAATCAAAGACACTTTCGTGTGTTTTATTGCTAACTGTTGTTTGCAGGTACATTTGGACGGATGCAGCTGATCAGAATTGAGGAGTCAATCCAAAGCCGCATGCTCACAACATCCACTCTTAATTGAAGAAATCATGACTGGTGCATATATACAGAACCTGGCTCAGATATTTCTTATACTATGTTCCTGCTGCGTTGCTGCAAATATCTTGAACCAGTAAAAGCTTCCGCTACTCTGATGGAAAGATGTCATGATTCAAAAGGTGCGAGCATGTCGGTCTGAAAGTCACAACATCACATGATGGCAACACAATAAAGGGTGATCCAGAGATTTACTGTGGATCTCAAAGAAAGCTCGAAGATCATAAAAGATGTGGATCAATTCAAAGACCTCCACTGAAAGTACAAAACTATGCGGACTTTGAAGAATCGCTACTAAAGCACAAAGATTGCAGAATTGAAGAATTGAAGTCTACGAGCTCAAGAACTAAGACAGAGATAGAATGCTAGGATGCAAAGTATATTTCATGGGGTGACCTCCCTTAGGGGGAGATTGTTAGGAATTGGAAATTCCATAGTGAAGTGTCGGTCACCCCAAATATAATTTAGCATAAGTTAGCTCGTAGACATATCGTTATTTATCAGTTTATTAGTTAGTTATTTAGTTTAGAGCAACACCGTGGAGGACGGACGGGTCTTTACCCACTGTATGCCTGATCCACAGTCCGAAGGAGGACGTGTAGTATGTAACTATAAATACCCTCTACCTCCCAAGGTAGAGGGTTGGACCTTTCTCATTCTTAATCTAACCTTCTATGTTTTCTTTCACTTTCTCTCTCTAGAAAGGATCCCACGTTCTCTCTCTAAACTCTATACTATTCGATCCATTGTTGAGCTTATTTGTGTGTTTATGAAATCCAATATCTAACAAAAGTACTCCCTCCGTGCCATTTTTATTGTTCACTTTGACTTTGATTAGTCTTTCTTGTTCAACTTTGACCATTAGTATATTTATTTGTGTTATATAATACTTGATGAAAATTATACCAATTAAAATACATTTAAAACCCAATACATTCATATATTTTTCATCAAGTATTATATAACACAAACAAAAATAATTATGGTCAAAGTTGGTGAAGAAAGACTAAAAAAATCAATAGGGGACAATAGTTTTGGGACGAAGGGAGTAATATGTTAACTTGTTATGTTTTTTTTATTAAAACATACACAAGAAGTCATTGGGTTGATCAATGATTTATAACGTATAATGAGATTATAACAGTTTATATCTTCTTATTGAGACATGGATATAAAGTAACTTGGTCAGAGAGTAATTGTGTTATAAAGCATGAAATTGGTTTAGAAATTCTATTTTACCATTAAGTTGATTTAGTTGGTAAATAGGTAAGCCAAAAGAGTATAAGTTTATCTTACATATTGTTAGATTGTCTCACAATATTAACTCTAATGAAATATCACATGTTTGTGGTGTGTTCAGTTAGGAAAATCAAACTTGTGTTGTATTGTTTGATTCAAGATAAATATATCTTCTTTTCTTACAAAAGTTATCAAGGTTAGAAAATTGAGTATGAATAAGATATACTCAATAAGACTCCAACCTAGAATGTTAATACAAATAAGCCGTAAAAACGTTTATTTATATTTTACGATCTTTAAATGTTTTTTCGATAACAAAACGTAAAATCATTTTAACGAAACAAATAAAATACGTAAATAGTTTGAGTCAATAGTTTACTAACACTATCACATTTTTCATATAAAACACTAAAAAAGTAATAGTGCTTTTATGTTTTAGTAATGCATATGTACAACAACTAGTGTTTACATATTAGGTAGATGTATACATAATTAGTATGTATTGTAATGGGTAATACAATGGGTAGAAGTTTAAAGTATTTGACCAATTGACTAAATACATTGAATGTAGTTGGGTAAAACCCAAAGTCCATGACCCATACCCATGGAGCATAACCCATAACCCATTGCACGACATCATGCATAAGTTATAATGGGTATTATCCATGACCCATGGAGCTAATCCATGACCCATAGACTATATGCATTGCATCTAGTAGATACATTGTATCTACTTGGATACCCATGGTCCAAAGTCTAGGAACCATGACCCATAACCCATGACCCATGACCCAAAACCCATGGGCAAAGAGGAGCGTCCCACGGTACCCCCAGTTTACACTAGACGGATCCCTCAAGTAAGAGATCTGTGGGACAGTAGCACATTTTTCTCTATAAATAGTAAGCCATTTCTTCATTGTAATTCACCCCTTTCACATATATTTTCTCTTTGAGTTGTAAACTCTTTAACCACAAATCCAAGTGATCTTTGTATGTAGTTTTGTGTTTGTGTGATTCTATAGGTTCCTCGTAAAGGCGAGATCACCACCTCTTGAAGTCGAGCAAGCTCAAGTCCATGAGTTGCCATGCTTCGTCATCATCAAGACTACTGAGGTTCTCTTGTTGATAGTTCTTTCTTCCTCCCTAGAAGTGTTGTGTCAAAGGCATTAGTGAAGGATGCCGAAAGGGTCAAGACGAAGGCATTAGTGAAAGGTGCTTAACGTCCGTGTCAAAGGCATTAGTGAAATATGCCAAAGGAGTCAAGAAGAAGGCATTAGTGAAAGGTGCCAAACGTCCGTGTTAAGGGCATTAGTAAAGGGTGCCTAGAAGTCAAGTCAAGTGGCATTAGTAAAAGATGCCAAGGGTGTACAATCGATAAGGTGTATCGATGTACAAATAGAGATAGGGTGTATCCAAGGACATTGATATCCTTGATGATGTTGTAATAAGGAGTGGGTCTTTTGGTGATAGGTGTTGTGTAGTGTCAGGTAGTAGTTCCTCCTTTATAATGAAACTCGTTATCTAGCCTTGTACCGGATAAAACGTAGGCAACGTTGTGATAGGCTTGGTTCTACTCGTGGAAGAACCCGATATCTAGCCTTGTATCAGATAAAGAGTAGGCGACGTTGTGAACGCTTCTCCGCCACAAGGAGTTAGTGTTGTGTAGTGATTATGAACTCTCGAGTAGGTGACTCAGGGAATGGAGTAGGGCAAGGAAGGTGTCCTTGTAGCCGAATCACTATAAATACTCGCTTTGTTGATGCAGGTTTTACTGACCAAGTTTTAATATTTATATATTCTCGTTATACCTATGGTCTACCCTAATGCACTAACGGGCAGTGTACCCGGTTGTGTGTAGTGTAGTATTCGGTAAAACCGAGGTCGTCCCAAGAGCTATATGTGTTGGATTATTACTAAGTCTAGATGTCACAGATTTTAATAATGATTTTGATAAGGAATTAATTAACTACTAAAGCAGATAAAAGGAAAAGGTTTAATCAATAGAGGAGAGTGGTGCTAACCTAGTTATTCCTCCTAGCTAGTAATCTCTACGTCTACTTACTTCCAATTACTTTAGGTGGGGTCAAATTCGAGAGGACAACATTTGGTCAATTCGCCCTAACCTATCAGCAAAGATGCCACCACTGGAGAAGTCAAGTGTCCCTTCATAAGTCCAGTTGTTCCTGGTCTCCTAAGCCAAGTCATTAAGTACCGCTACATGCTATATTTATAATAGTGAGTGCTCGGGCGTTAGCAACTTAAACACCCACCCCCTAATTCTTAAGTTCATCCAAACGGTAGGTGATCAGTTGGTCAAATCGCACAAGTAGAAAGGGTCGTCAGTTGGTCATATCTTACCCTTCCCGTCCCAGTCTACTCACTTAGGGTCAGTTGGTCATATCTCCTAAGCAACTAGCCTCTATCGCCACTCAAAACTACCGAAACAAGGGTAGCTACCAATAAACTATGCATGCATACACTTAGAAATAATTATACGGAAGTAATATAAACGCAAACAAAACAATTAAGGAATCATAACTAGGCCAGCACCAAGAGGTGCTTAGCCGCTCATATTAACCATACAAATCAATTCAATATTCAAAGTTACGAAATACATGAATCGAAAGTAAAGAAAAGATAAAATGCTAATGCTTATCGTAGGGGAGTGGTTTCTCCCTTGGAGACAACTCTGTATGCTCCTCTAGACCTGCCTTTGGCTTCTTCTCACATTCTTTGGTTGTGGTGTGTGGAGTGGAATGCTTTGAAATGCTGAAAATCGTGGGGTATTTATAGGCCAGATCTGGGTTACGGCGTAACTAATATAAGAGTTACGCCGTAATCTTCAATTCCTTTGTAATTTGCACTAGATCTACTGGTTACGGCGTAACCTTATAAGTGGTTACGCCGTATCTTCAATATTACTTGGTTACGCCGTAGTTGATGAAATAGTTACGGCGTAGTTATTAGCGGCGTGGAACCTCATTTTACCTAAAAAGTTACGTCGTAGTCATTAGGGGGAGTTACGCCGTAATCTTCTAATGAGTTGGCTTTCTGAGTCATGCTTTTAGTTACGGCGTAATGTGAGAGATGAGTTACGCCGTAACTTCTTCAAAGTCAGCATACTATGATAAATCTTTGATATTTCTCCAATTTCGCGTCTCTATAGCTCCAATGCTCGTAATTTACCTGAAAGTGGAAAACAATGGAAAACAAACGTAAATCCATATAAATGATATAAATTACAAGCATTATCGGGGGAAATTGACACTTAATATTCAAGACTATTTGATGTTATCAGTTGTGGTTTTGTGCTTCTTACTTTTTATCTTAGCTTTTATTTAACTATATGCTTGTCTATCAATATTCAACACACACGTTCATATAGATTGACATAAGTCGATCTAAATAGTTTAAAATAAAGTTTTAATCGGTAAAACTATTCAACCCCCCTTTCTAGTTTTCCACATAGAAGATTAGTAAGACACTATTGGAATGTGATGAATCACATTAATGAAATTCTAAATTTGTTAAACTGCTTATGAGTAGGGTATTAACAGACTAAAGTAAAAAACTGTCAATGTGTATTTGTAATATCCCAAACGAGAACAATTTAATGTTGCTCTACTAGCTAAGTATTTATAGATAGTCACTAGATTACAAAAGGCAAGTGAGAGTTTTTATCTTAAAAAAGATAAATTTACAAAATATATAATCTTCTAAAACACACTAGTGAATATCATGATGAGGCTAAACATGAAAACGATAAACCTCAAGATAATAGAATTCTCATTCATAGATCTACAAGGATATCTCAGATATTTAAGTAATATGCTGAGAATTATGAGTTACAGGATTATGGTAAACCTAATAATCATTATGATGCGTTACCAAATATTGAATTGGGTAAATTACTCATATTATGAATGTAAAGATGTGTTCATAAAGATAATCAATTTTTTTGGAAACTTGGTTTATCTTAATAGTTAGACTAGAGAATAAAGATGAGTTTCTTAAAAGATAAGGTAACCCTAGTGGTTTAAATCTTTATGAAGAGATCATATGGACAATATTATACACATGTTTAATGCATGTCTTATGACAAGATTATTAATCACACTTAAGTAATTAACTGTGATTGAATATTCTTTCCTAGACACATTAAATAAATAAAGATGATAATTGTCATATTTATTTTCATAAATATGAAATTTGGCAATGGATTATAAAACTATTTCTTGAATAAATTACCTTAGCGAGGACGGTAAGTAATCAAGAGTTTTATGAATTCTTATAATCTTTGAAAGTGTACAAAGTGCAATAATTCATGAATGGATTAATGCATGCATCTAGGAGATAGAACTTATGTTTAATTTTTAAATCCAAGTTTTGATTTATAATTTAAATAAGATAACTCCTAAGTATTCCTAAAAGCTAGTGGGAGTATTGCGTTTATTTTTTTAAATCGTATATGTTGTATAACATATAGGAAGTAACATTCCATCTAATTTAAATGTTAAATTTCAGACTTGGAATGAAACTTCACTTGAAAGATTTAGGAAATAAAATATACAACCTTGAAATATATGTTTATTATTATAAACATATATGGTAAATAAATCTAATAGAATATGACATATCATTTAGAAAGTCTTAATGGATATGTAGAACATAAATGAAATCTAAGTTTGATACAAGGATTTTTCATGAACAACATGTTATTTTTGTTTTATGCTTGAGTGCAAAATGATTTGACAACATTGATATTTAATTGAAAGTTATTAGATAACTAGTGTAATAAAATATAATATGCTTGGGTTTAGAATTGTATTTCTCAGCCTAGAGTTGCTCCCAGATTCTATTGATGAATAATATGTCAATTGTTTTGCAAATTGTCATAGTCAACAAACTTGAAATTTTGGAAGGCGTCAAACATTACACAACAGATATTAAAGTTTATGGATTTTTTAAAAAGCATATTGTTGTTTGTATACAATGATGCTGGTTTAACTGAGATGATACTCAATAATAGTCATGGTAGGATTTCATCCTTGTTAATGGCTATGTGAACTATTTGTGCTTAACTAAGAGCACAATGGCATTATACATTAAAGAATAAGAATACTTTAAACTTTAAAATATTTGAAAGTTTAATTATGATAAATTGGTGGTAGAGGATGTCATAAACTTTATGATAATATTATGTGGCAATATCAAGATAATTGAATTCACACATACAAGAACTTAACTAATTAAATTCTTGAAATGAGTATTATCAAAATTATGATAGATCAAATTGCTTGATTTATGTCTTGTCAACAAGTATGATTGTCATTACTTGAGGCATAATTCATCAATTAGAATTTTCATGCATTGATTTATTAAGTATTTGGATAAGTGATGTTAAACAATTATTATAATGAATTAAAATACTTGGTATGTTTGATTTTATAATATATTGTATCATATATTTGCATGTTTAATCCATGAATAATTTAGTTAATCTAAATAGTTTGTTGTTAATTAATGATATGAGAATATCTCTGAATTAAGACAAATTTGAGTTTTGGTATAATATACTTGAAAGTATATTGATGCATTGGTATGCCAATTTCACATGATATTCAATGAATTGAATATATGACTTATCCCAAACTATATGATTGTAGTTTATGGATCTAGTCATTAAGTAAATCATGAATAGTTATCCTTAGACTTGAGATACTAGAAAACTATTATGCATGTGTGCATTTCTGTGGAACAATTTAACGCTATACGTAACTGGTAGTTATAAGGATTGTTTTCAGAAGTGTTGCAAACTGCATGGATTTTGCTTGTAGTCAAGAAAGAATTTATTTCTTCGAATTCGATTTGAAGTATAATACTATTGGGCCCCTTGTAGGGTTGACAAGATGTTTGCATGCCATGCCCAAGATCTATCTGGAATACGTTTAGAAGATTTGGTAATCTTGATCAATCATAAACAATGAGAAACAGAATAGTTAAATAAATGAATGATTAAGATCCATATTTTTATTCAACATGGTATTAGTAACAAAAGGATAAGAATAGTGATGAATCATTAAAAGGTTTTTCCAGGAGACCTTACTCGAGTTGTATTGGGGGGCATTGACGTTTTGCTAGACGCTAACCAATGTCATTACACTATTAAGATATGTCCAAGTGGGAGCTGTTGGTTTTATAGACGATATTTAATATGTGTATGTCTAGAATAGAACTCGAGACCACGGAATTGCACACTTTACGTATGAAGGATTAATGTTTAATAATTTAATATAAAAATTTATATTTTATTATTAATTACACAAAACGACTAACGACCGTTAGTAATTAACGAAAATTGACTAACAGACAAAGATAAGGACTATGGATGAAAAATAGAGGACAAGAAAATTCTAGAACCCATTAAGGGTGTAGAACCGATAAGCTAGGGGAGGATATCCCAACCCAAAGCCCTAACTTGTTCCCAAATTTTTGTCATCCTATAAATACAAAACCAATGGTTCATTGTTTGGTTAACTTTTGTACACACACTAAACCCTAATTGGTTTTTCTTCCCTCTTTGTGAAGCTTGGCCAAATACCCCTAGGGTTTCGGACTTTTTTGTTTATCAAAATTCATTTTGTGTTTTCATTAACTAGCATTAACGTTAATTTGGTATTAGTACGTGTGTAGAAGAACGTGGTGTAAACACACTATTGTTTGCATCTTGGCTTGAATTGAAAAACGGTAAGGGTCAATTCTTTAATCGATATAAACCCTAATTAGGGTTCTTATAATTGATCCATTGATTGCTAGTTTGGAGTTGCATAAGGTACGCATACTTTTATGTTCAATTAATTTGTTTACAAGTATTTGATCCTATTGCTTCCGTTGCGTGTTCTTGATCTGATTATACTAATTTTATGATTGTCATAATATATTAATTCCAACATAAATTACTAATGATGTTCTTCATAGATGCCCTGTAAGGTTGGGCGCAACAGGTTGGTCGTCGAATCGGTCATCAGTCGACCTTGTTGTGGTGTTTAGGTCGCCGACCGATCGAAAGTTTTTTTTTTCTTTCGTGCAGACGATGGAAAGAAAGAAACAAATAAAAACAAAAGTCGCCCCTTCCAAACCGTTTGATTTTTTTTATTTTAATATTTTTTTTTTAAATCTTTTTTTGCGGTAATAAGAAAAAGAAGAAATGTCTTCTTTATCAATTATTGTTATTATTTTTTTAAATAAGCAATTTACACTTTATGCCCCTGATTTATATTTTTATTTTTAATACTAACAAGTGTGAATTTGTAAAGGAAAATGTATATTTTTATGTAATGTTTTAATTTTGTTTTATTATTACGCAATGTTTTAATTTTTAATGAAATTAAAGTTCGTTGTAAAAAATGTTTGTTTTGAAAAGATAGGGTTTGTTTTGAAAAAATAAAAAAATATGGGCTTTTTTGAAAAAAAAATGATGGTCGTCTTTATTGGGGCAAAAAATCGTCTGTATTGCCGGAAAGAGAAAGCTGATGTGGCGGTCTAAGCATCAGACATTTTTCATGTTGTAACAATTACCGATTGATGACCTTCACACGAAAAAATAAAGTTGATCATACCAACGTGCTATATTATAAGTAAAATTGGAAACCAATTTTTTCATTCAAAGGATTAGATGGTATTGCATTAAAAAAAGGAAAACCAATAGCAATAAAAGGTTAAATAATCAATCAAATCCATAAACCTATGAACAAAAGCATCAAAACAAACACACTAGCAATATAACAACTTACAAAGTTTTTAAGCAATGCATAAGATCTATATTTTATAATAGACAAAGTAACTGAAAGATAAAATTCCAACATAGTGATTATGATTAACATACTACTCAGTAATAACAAAGAAACATTTCAAGTAAAAAAACAATGTTTTGCCTTTTTGTAAGGCATAAATAGTCTCTTCTTCAATTGCTTTTGCAACGAAAACCTGGGCTACAATAGTTATCACAACTAACATCATAATCATCATCAACAAACAATAATTAGTGCATAAACACGAGTAATATCAGGAATACAACAGTTCGAAACTTCAAGAAACTATCACATAATGTCATAATGGCGTGGACATCCAGTCATACGAGGACGAAGATAAAGAGCGTCGACCAAGATAATTAACAAACTGCTCTGATTTTGATATGTTAATCACAGAAGATGTAAAAGAGACTTTAAAATTTGAATTCTTGGTTAAGAGCTATGATAGTTCCAAGAAAATTGGCTTGAGAAAAGTAATTGAAGATCCGTGACTCTTGATACAGATTTCAAAACGTAAAAAAATTACTCGTAATTATTTAAATAATTAGGAAAATTTATATTAAAATCAATTATTACATCATCAATTGAAATTGGCATGGCTATTGACTATCTATTCAAATGACACGTCAGTTTCATGACATCAGCTAAAACTTCTTTTTAATAAAATGTACAGATGTATAGACAGATAGATAGATAAAAGCGAAAATTGCATGAAAGGACATTGTCAACACCATGTGATAAGCAGAGGACTGATTTTTTTTCTTTTACCCACATAGACATAATGTTCGCGAAAGTTGGGTCGAGACCAATCAAATCAACACGTGTTGTCTTCTTAAGAAAACTAGAACAAAAAAAATAATAATAAAAAAATCCAACGGATTGGTCCCGAAGGATATAACGTGACCAACTGATGCAGATATTGCAAACACCCAACAACAGGTTTTACAATCCTCCTAGATAGTGTATCTAATCGTTGCAGTGTAGTATAGGCAATACTCGTGGGATTGATCATTCTCTAAGGGAATAGTATTGGGAATAGTGTTGGGTAGATTGAAGTGTATGACGAGATAGGTATAAGTGTGTGAGATGAGTCATTTTTTTTTTTTTTTTTTTAAAAAACAATTAAAATCTCGAGGTTTGACGGGTGGGTGTTTTGAAACTACCAATTAAAGTTGTATATGTAAATCTCATATCATTTAGATCTGATATTTCAAAGTAATTAATTTTGTGTTTCAGCTCACCGGAAATATGAAGCATTAAGCTCGCCGAAAAATATATCGGAGAAGACGATAGTTTACTAGTTTTTAGAACCCGAATTTTTAGGTGTACCAGTAATAATTAGCTTTCTTAGGCTTATGAACTTTTACTCTCTTTTTTAGAACATATGAACTTTATTACTTATCCCGTTGATTTTGCACACTTTATAAGTTCATAAGCTCAATTAAATAAAGGGTTATTAGCATAAAAAAGCATCATGCTTGTCATTTTTTGTTATTGTATGTTACGCATTTTTTTTTCTCATTTTGACACTAACCTTTTGAATTCTCGCTATTGTGTGTACTTTGCGATTTCAGCCATAAAAATGACCATTTTACCCTTCAAATTTTGAAAAAATTAACGGTAAAATGGTCACAAAATACACACAGTAGCACGATTTTAAAATGTTGGTGTCAAGTTGAGAAAAAAAATACGTAATATAAAATGATAAAGACTGACAAGTATGATGTCTTTTTATGCTAACGAGGATGGCTTCGGGCCGCTGTGTTGCTGCGGGACGTTGGTCATGCACGTAAATGGGCAACGGTTTTTTACCGTGTGTTTAGTGTGCGTTGTATATTGCGAGCTCAATTAGCTTCCTGTGCTTGGTAATATGTTAACATATTAGGAAATGTCTTTTCTCTGCTTTGTAGTTTTACCTGTATTCTTTTTGGGCTTCTGTTTGTGTTGAATTTTCAGTTTCTGTTTAGAGGATAGTGTCTTAGGTGTTTGTCACCTGGTGCAAATGCCCTATAGTTGCATGATTCAATCAATGTTGCAAAGCGATATTGATATGTTCCATTTATAAAAAAACTATCATAAAGTAAACATTGTTCTACAAATTACTTATACAACAAAACTTGTGTCTCCTAATACACGCTCAATATCATCTGCCACAGCTGTACATCCTGTCTTTGAATGCATCCATTTGCATAGTCAAAGATATTTATACCAGATATTAGATTGCTTTACGAATAGCACCTAAGATGTGTGCGTTTTGCTGAAAGTAAAACATGTGTCAAGAAAGAACTACTATGTATGTAAACTTTTGTGTACGTTATCTTCGTGTATTCATAATGAATTCCGAGGGTTCAATCCTAAGCGACACCCTGGTATTCGAATATTTGGAATGTGTAATGTACTAATGTGAAATTCAATCGTCACGACATTTCATTTATGCAACAGTTTGATTGTTTGAGATTGCTTGTTTTAGTTAATCAAGGATTGCACTAAAATAGAGGAGGAATGTTGGATATTTTTAGTGTAATTGGATTAACTTGTTTGACCAATTTCATCATAATAAGATATCATTTAGGCTTGGAGGTGCAGAGTGCACACCTACTTGAATTTATTATGATATTAGGGGCGAAGCCCCTAAGGGACGGGGGTCCGGGGGCAGCGCCCCTGGTAGCATGGTCCAAGGGGCAGCGCCCCTGGCTGGGGTCGAGCTAAATTTGCTATGTCAAAAATTCCTCAGAAAATTAATTTTTCGGAAATTGAGGGACTAAATTTGACAAGTTGAAAACCTTAAAACTGTCTTTGGCAGTTACCCGTTTTATGGTTATATACGGTTTTATTTGGTCATATTATTCTGACTGGTTCTAAAAATCTCATACAAAGCATACAGAAAATTCTCAATCTATGAATTGTATCCGATTGAATAATTCGGAAGAACCACCTAATTGATTCGATCTGAAAGTGTTCACACGCCTTTCAGAGATTTAAGTATATCCGATTGTGTTCGTTACTATTTATCCCCTACAAAATGTTCCTTTTTTTGACTCGTTACCTGGCCAACAAATTTCCTCCTCTAAGAGACCCTTTAAATACTCCAAATGAGGACAAATAAGATTGTTCCATCCGAGTCAATTACATTCGTATAGCAGCTGTCATGTTCCATAAATTTAGGACCTGAAACATAGCTTATGATTTACATGATATATACGTATCTCGAATCCTCGGAAAACCAAATGTCTTTAAATCCTAGAATCATAGGCTCTCAATAGAGTTGATCCATTGGACCAAGAAATACTTAAAAAAAAATGCGAATGACAGAAATACCATTTACTAAGTTTGATACTTGTATCTTAATAGCAAACGAATATTCAAAAATTTATGCAAGTGTAACGCGAAAAATGGTTATATGAATAGGGAAAAGGCGTAATCCATAATAGACTCCAAGAGAATATATAAACTCTCTTATTCCTAGATATCCATTAGTAGTTGTATGAGTGTAAAGTATCAGGAGCTGATGCATTCATGCAAGTAAAACAACACATGTAACTTGGTTTGGTACGTACCTGCAAGTGACAAAAAGCGAGACCAAATCATTTGGAAGATGCAATTGAAAAGATGTTGTTGCCATTGGCCCTAACCTTCTGCAAGATGCAATTGTAAAGATGTTGTTGTCGTAGGCCTCTAACCTTTGCGCAATCTCTTTTATTAACTATTCACGCTACAACACTGCTCTCGCCTTTTCTTCTATATCATATTGTTGTGATAAATATAATTTATCATTGTGAACAAATGCAGCAAAACTTGGCCTTTCTCGCCATTTTTGCAGGCTGTTATTGGTGTTCATTAGCAGCTGATATCAACACGTGCAAAACCAATTCGATAAAAATATTAGATTAAAATTTCTGTCTGATTAAAGAACTTGATAAAAAAAACAAAATGTTTATCGGTTTCGACTCCTTTTGACCAAACTAAAAAGTAACGAAAGGAAATAACCTATTGTAAATAATAACCGTTGCAACTTTTATTCCAATGGTAGCGGATAGAAAATACAAAAGCCGCATGCAAAATAGGAATTGCACAAACCTTGGCAAGTCCGTCTTTGTGTGTCACCACGCGTATTGGGATTGTAGTAAGCAGTATGAGACTGGGCGCTCTCTGCTACAATTACAGTAGCACGCATATCAGTAGCTGCTATTATAATAGCAGGCTGGGAACTGAAAAATGAGATAGAACTGCACATACCTTCACACCTTCTGAAAAATTTAGCGCAGCTCATGTGTTTTCCAACTCAACTCCATATTTGTGTGATTCTTTATATCTCTTTTTGCATCGCTCAGTTTTAACTACCTGCCAAATATCTGAGTCACCAAGTATCGACTTCATTCGCTTCATTGACTCTTTTAGTGACGCTAATTGCCGCCAAACGTCTTGGTTGAGTGCATCCAAGGCTGCCACATATCAAAATAAGATGCAAAAATCCGATATTAAAATGACAACAGAAAACCGATACTAAAGTGTTTGAAGCAAAGTAACCACACCAATCCAACAACCTGGTAGTTTTCCGTGACCAGTTCTGCCCTCTCCGCAAACTTTGGAGCAGCCTATAGTGGTCAATCATAATCAGAGAACGTAACTTACACGTAATCAACGTATGTAATACGAGAAAAGCATTGACATAACAGCAACAAATAAATATGAGTTGCACTCTTAGTCGAGCTCCAGTTCCGCGCATAGTAAAATCACACCGATTATTACAATTCTCGAAAGCTGGATAATTTAGACCTACATGATACTAAAAAACGTTACAACAAAGTTGAAACGTAAAAACACACAATAATATCAATTTACAGACAAAAAATACCTTGAACCGAGCCCATATCCTTGTCAACATTCCCTTCAAATTCACTGAGGGATAACTATGAAAACCGCCTTGGTATGAGATAAAAGAGGTGAGAACGTATACTTATCTTCGAAAAAAGTTTTGACCGGGCTAGTGTTAACTGGGCCAGACGACCCAGGTAGCAGCTGACGGACCAAAATTTCAAAACCGACGCTAAATTTATATATATAGTAATAACCCTTAAATAAACTGATAAGTCGAGCTTATCAAACTATCTATATAAACTTATTATTATTATAACAATCGAATAAATTTACACAAACACCGCTAAAGAAACACAACCAATAAATCGATTCAGAATAATGGATATGGAAGATAGGATCAGTTCGTTACCGGATTGCTTACTACTCGATATCATCTCTCGATTCGAAGTCGAAATCTTCCACTGCTTTTATAAAGAAGAGAGATTAATGTCTACAAAAGAAGTGATTAAAACAACAGCTACTATCTCTAAACGATGGCAACATCTTTGGACTCAACTTCCTAATCTTATTTTTATAGATTATTATGGAAGAGGTTATGGTAGTAATCCGATCAAATACTTTTCGTTTATAGACAAAACCCTAACTCAATGTCCCACCGATGTGAAGCTCAACAAATTCAAACTCCATGTTTCTTACAATAGTGAGATTATTACTCGGCCTACATCGCAAGTCAATAGATGGATTCGTCATGCTATTACACGTAACGTTCAAGAGGTTGATTTAAAAATACGGGACGAGCGTAAATATTTGGATGACTATCGGTTTAGCTACGACGATGAGCAGTTTTTCAACAATTCATGTATTACGAGTATGGTAATTTCGTATTGTTCATTTAATCCTCCTAATGGTATTCGTTGGGATAAACTTAAGTTTCTGCGTATATCCAGGGGGAAATTAGACAAAGATTCACTTGAAAAAATATTATCCGGAAGTCCTTGTTTAGAAACTTTGGAGTTGAACAAGTGTAGTGTTGTTAAGCGTAACCTCAAGTCCTTGTTCGAAAACTTTGTAGTTGAACAATTGTCATGTGATGTAGAAACTTACGAAAGGCTTTGTTATGACCGCTATGACAATGAGTATATGTTTACTATGAAACTTTTGCGTTGTGAATTTAATCCTCCTAATGTTGCTATTTGTTGGGATAAACTTAAGTTTTTGTGTTGTATACAAGGGGAATTAGACGAAGATGTAATTGGAAAAATATTATCCAGAAGTCCTTGTTTGGAAACTTTAGAGTTGGACAATTGTAATGGTTTTAGGCGGATTGATATTACTTCAAAGAGATTTAAGAACTTGGTGTTGACTAACCATGGCCAAATGTGGTTTCGGTGTGATTATATAGATACTCTCGAAATCAATGCTCCTTATATGTTGTCACTAACAATCAAAGGATCGTTGTATTTGGAGAAGCTTTTGTTGCTAAATATGTCTTCTTTAGTCAAAGCTGACTTGGATTACCGAATCCATTATCGGTTTGGGGCTGCACTTGGACGAAATGAAGACTATATAGGAGAAGAATTGCTTAGAGGACTTTTACCAAGCCTTGGCCATGTCAATGATATAACACTTGGAGATTATTGTTTACAGGTAATATTTTCCCTACGAATGTTTTTTTTATTTTCTTTTTCTTCTTCTTCCATTTGAGTTTGAATGTGTGTGTTTGTTGAATGTTCTAATCATGTTCTCTCTGCATTGATAGGATCTCTCTCGTCTAAGAGATAAAGGTTTCCAGTTTTTTAAAGGTACAAATGATACTTCACACGTTAGTGATTCGTTTCATAGTGATTTAGTTGAAATAATTGAAAACAAAGTTTGGGAGGAATGTTTATCTAACTCAATGTCCTGCCGATATAAATTGTGTTCACAAAATGTGATCTAACAACCATTGGGATATAAATTTTGGTGTGCAGTTGGAGCTGATGGAGACGAGGACAGAATCACAGAACTGATTGCTTCTGGAAGAAAAAAGCTTGCTGTTGCCGCTG
Source organism: Chrysanthemum makinoi (assembly GCA_910596185.1). Classification (NCBI taxonomy): domain Eukaryota; kingdom Viridiplantae; phylum Streptophyta; class Magnoliopsida; order Asterales; family Asteraceae; genus Chrysanthemum; species Chrysanthemum makinoi. Next base: position 305,302,238 of record OU343217.1, read on the forward strand.
CTGAAGAGAAAAAGCATTTCACTGATGCAGCTGCAGCCAAGGCAAAGAAAAAGGAAAAAGTTGAAGAGAAAGAAGAATCTGATGATGTAAGTACCATTGCAGCCTCTTATGTCTTTCAACTCAATTCCTTTTGTAGTGTATTTATAGAACATGTGCTTACATTTTCTTGTTGTCGTTATTTTCAGGACATGATATTAATGAGTCTATTTGACTAAGGGATTAAGGTTATCGTCTTTGAGAAGCATGTTTCCGTTTTGTTATCGTTGTTCATGTTCTTTTGTTTGATCTAATGACTCGAATTGTTAACATCAATTGTTCTCGCAAATTCATGGCATGTTGGGATCAATTTAATTTTTTCTTCCTAATTCCATAAAGTTTATATAATAACTTTTTGCTGAATCCTTTTGTAGATTCATAGAATCAAGATTTGGCTGAAATTTTTAAGCTTGATCCAATTGTGAACATACCATTTATTGGCATATCTAGTATACCGGAAAACAACATTCACGTGATTCGACAAAAAGACTTGCATTCAACTATATAACTAGACTTTCATTGTTATTTATTCGGGTTTATAAAATTCTTTCCGCTGCAAAAATATGATCAATGCCATACAATAGTGCTTGATAGGAAGAAAAGAAACTGTTTCGGATGACGGATAAATCAAGAAAATCATACAACTTTGTTTATGCAAAGTTGTGACAAATTTCACTATGTTTTCCATGAAATACAACACTGGAATAAACCCCATAATATTTAGTTTTTGTTAACCATGATTATATTTCCGACCTTTTGGCCAACTAATCCATCAGTTGTCTACTGATTTAGGCCCAGACTTGAAGTTGCAGTACCACCGTCTTGTGCAACCAGCTCTAGCTAAAGCAATATATGACTTCCAGTATCCACAAGTTCATGTTAGTAGCTAGTAGTGAAATTTTAAGGTTTATGTTATGGTTTGTAACTAGTCCTTGTAAGCTCACATTGAGTTACTTTTGCATGCATAGTTCAGACCAATCTTGATATCTTACACAAGTCAGTAAAGTAGAACTTGAGTCTCTTGTTCCCTTCAATCCTAGATTAGACCCACTATAGGTTTAATGAGTTTGTATAGTTTAAGAGCTAAACTGAAAATACTTTGATACCTCGTAACATGGAAGCACGGGCCTAAAAGATACATGTTTTTAAAAGCACGATTATGTTCAGTATAGGTTCTATCTGTTCTGACTTCGACAACATGACTTAGATATTTATCTATCTTTTAATTACCACATCATCTCCTTTTCCGTACCCCTCTGTCAATGAATTTTCCAAATTAGTTTAACTTCAAGTTTGCATGGTACTCCTATATCTTCATATTCTACCATTTTGCTTATCCCTGCTGCAATGTGATGTATGTTACTTTCTGATGTGCAGGCACATGCTGCTTCTGCTGTGGTAGATATTAGTAAGAACTTTCCACCAGATACTTTGACACCTTACCTGCGTGACATAGTGGGCAATCTGCGAGAGGTAATAGTCCTGGAGGACAATTTTATATTCATATTCTACCATTTTGCTTATCCCTGCTGCAATGTGATGTATGTTACTTTCTGATGTGCAGACACATGCTTCATCCCGGCTTGAAATACCAGAGGTAATAGTCCCGGAGGACAATTTTATAAGCAGAATTAAGATTGATATTATTTTCAAACAAAGATTGCTTATCATTCTGCAAACTAATACAATCGATTGGACTTTTTGTGGTGTAGCTTCAACGTCGGAAGGTCATTGCCGGGGAGGACATTGTCTGGCATCAAACTAGAACACTTCTGATACAATTTAAAATGATGCTACCACCTGACACATGGGATTCAATACAGTCCCGCCTGCGTCCCAATCAACAAGCGGAATTTTTCGACATGTCAGTTTAGAAAGCTCAAGAAATAAAACATTCGACTCCAAAGCATGATTGGTCAAATACAAGGCATGAGCTCAAGGCATGAAACATAATGTTATATCACTTACATGTCAGTTTTTGTTGTATAATACTAGTATAACTCTGTAATACACAATTTTTATTTTTTATTTTTTTATTTTTTTAAACATGTTATAGGTGTTAGAAATCGAGTAAAGGTTGTGATGATAACTTTAGATATCTTCTTAAATTGTGTACATTTTTTGAATAAAGTATTTCGATACTTTAATGCTTGAGTATTATGAAACCTCATTTTTATTAGGATAAATCAAGAAGGACACGTATTATCTAGGCACAAGAAAACTAAGTAAAACAAAGAAGAATTATGTGAACTTTCGTAAGTTCAAATGAGATCCATGAATCCGTTAATAAACAAATTGTTTGGACACCTAAAAAACAATGAAAGTTGGTTGGAAACCAACAGGTAACTTTTTGGCTAATCGTCACGATGGAGGTCGAATTTCAAGTGTGATGCCGTTAAGTAACCAAATTAAAAACACCAAATATACCTGTTTTACTCTAGTAAACATTTGATTATATTGTTGACAAATTATAACTACTTTCGTACCATTAAAATAGAATTCAATAACCTAGGACTTCCTTTGTGTAACTTGAAATATGAAACCAATGATAAGGCTCACTAATATTATACTAGCAGGGTACTCGTGCGTTGCAGCGGCGGGTACTTTGAAATAAAATTTTCCGATGAATCATGTATTTTAGTTTATTATACTCATAAATTTACAGATATCAAGAATTTCATGTGACATATTTTTAATCCTTAACTAAGAAATTTATTTTGTCTTTTTGGGTTTTTTTTAAAGCGATTCGTATAACATGAGCCCGTTTGGCCCGTGCCCGTTCGGGCTCGAGCCCGTTTGGCTCGAGCCCATTTGGCCCGTTGCCCGTTCGGGCTTGAATATTTGTATAATGTGCTTTATTATTTGTATTAGAGACATTTAATGTATGAATTGTGTTTAAGTTGGTTGTAATATATGCTTAATAATTTGTATTTCTTATATAAGGGGTGTTTTAATAACTGCATTAATTGTATTTATTGATCACGTTAATAGCATTAAAGTGGTGTTTTGTCTTTTTAATATGTGCATTAATATGTTGTATACTATGCTTATTTGGTTGTAAGTCTGAAAATGATGTGCTTTCAAGTGTTGTACATCATGCTCAATTTGTTGCAAGTCTGAAAGTCTGAAATTTTTTTAGGAGAGAGATGCCTCCGTGTATTATAAGTAGTAGAGATTAAAAAGAGTAAAGCAAATTTGATTTACTTTTATCTTGAAATCTATCAAAAAAACCCAAAATATACGTTTTTCATCGCACATTAAGTGTTCATATTGCTCTTTTGCAATGTTTTATAATAAATGTATAGTATGTATAACGAAAGTAGATTTCAGTAGATAGATTTAATATTTAATTGGCAGAGTGTAATTATTGAGTTTTCAAAAACGTTGTGAATTATAAGGCTGTTAGCAGTGGGTCGGTCGAGACCCAGGTCAATCGACCCGTTATGCTCGATCACCCCACTGTGGCCTGTCGATTATAGTCAGTTGGGGAAGGAGAAAATAGCAAACTAGTTCGCCTAGTCGATCGACTATTTTAACTCACTATTCTCTTTCTTTCTTTTTTTTCCTTTTTTTTTAATTCATTTGAAAAAAAAAAAAAAATGTGTGTGAAATCTGCAGGAGGTAGAAGAGACATTGTTTTTTCTAATTCATTTTTTTATTTTATTTTTATAAATAATGAGTTTATAGTCTAAACCCTTAAAGTTTGATTTTATTATCATTTTTATCTTATACTTTTATTTTTTTTTACATTTTAACATAGAGAATGTATAAAAATTAATTTATATGTAATACTTTGTTTTATGTAATGTTTTTAATGTTTATTTGAATAATCAAGGCATGCCACAACTTAGATTATTACTTCCAGTTTTTAATAAGTATTATAATGTTTACGTTTTATTAGTTTAAGTTTTTAATTATTGTTGTAATGTTTAAGTATTTTTGTTAATTAAGTTTAATTTTGTTGTTAAAAATATTTAGAAAAATAAATAACTATGTCACCACTGTGGCAACTAGGTCGTCATCAGGTCATCGGAGAGAGAAAGCTGATGTGGCACAGGTGACCCAGGTCACCACTGCTCATAGCCTAAAGGTCACACCTTTATGTGACAAGTGTAGTACTAGTAGCCACTGACATAACCATGGTAAGGCTTGGGGGTCACGAGATACCTATGAATTTTTTCCTCGTAATGTTAATTTTGTTGAAAAACCTTGATTTTTCTCAAATGCATCTTATCTCTAAAAAAATGTGTTTGTAGTCCTTTGTTTTATTTAATTTATTTTAAGCGCACCTGATATTTAGTGTTCTGGTTTCGTTACTGCAGCCGGTAGTTTAGGAAAATGGTTGGGAGACATAAAAATGTGACTAACCCTGTACTTAAACAGATATGACAATAATTTATTGGTTTATGAAGATGCATGTCTCTTTGCTATCACCAACATATACTGACATATATGTTTAAGTAGGGCTGAGCATCGCAGACCCAAAAAACTGACCAAACCGAGAAAACCAACTGGAATGGTCAAACCGAAGAACCAACGGTCTAGTCTCGGCTTTTCCTTATTCCAGTTGGGGGTGACAATTTCTAACCCGACACGAAACCCGACCTAAAACTGAAACGAAAATTAACAGGTTCGGGTTGAGTCTAAATAGATTCGGGTCGGGTTTGGGTCGACTCATCTAACCCGTTTATTAAACAGGTCAGGTTCGGGTTGGGAATAAATTAAATGGGTCGACCCGCTAACTTGTTTATTTATTTATTTTTAAATTAAAATTTATATATATTTTATTATACATGTTAAATGGGTACACGAATCGACTCATAAACGCATTTAACCCGTTTAATGTGTCAACTTTAGTATATAAACGGGTTACATGGGTCAACCTTAAACCCGTTTAATCTATTAACCCGTGTAACCTATTTAACCTGCCAACCTAAGTATATATATATATATATATATATATATATATATATATGGGTTAAATGGGTCAGGTTCGGGTTATGTGTAAACAGGTTAGGGTTGACATAGCTGACCCGATTATTTATATGGGTCAGGTACGGGTTGGGGTTTTCTGACCCGCCAACCTGTCAACCCGAATCTGAATTGCCACCCCTAATTCCAGTCCCGTTCCAGTCCGGTTTGATCCGGTCTTACGTACAAACCGACCAATAATGCTTTTTTAGGTGAGACTTGACCAACCCAGATCACAGTCAGTCCGGTCTCAGATCGATGCACAACCCTAATTAGTTAAAGCATATAATTAAGCTTGATAGTTTAATATTAGATTAGATTAAAAAAAGTACTACTACTAGAGTAAGTAGAAAGGGTAGAAAAAAGGTTAAAGAAACCAAAAAGTCCAAATCATAATAGTCGGTCGTGCGTAAGACCAAACCGAACCGGACTGAAAGAAGACCAAAATTAAAAAATATGATGGACCGATAACCAAACCGAAATACATTCAAACTAGTCCGTTCGATTCAGTTCGATCCAATTTCTCGATTTAATCCGGTCCACGGTCTATAATGCTCAACCCCCTCCTATTAGTAGTAGGGGTGAGCATTTGACCCGAACGGACCGGACCGACCGGACCGACACGGACCGAGACCGGACCGACCACATTCGGTCCGGTCCGCGGTCTCGGCTTTTGGGCTAATTCGGTCATCGGTCTGGTCCGGACCAAAACCGACGAATTTGGCCTTGTTGGACCGGACCGACCGAAGGAACGACCGGACCGACCACATTCGGTCCGGTCTCGGTCTAGGATTTTTGCCGAACTCGGGTGTCGGTCCGGTCCGATCTTGGCCGGTCCGGTCCGGTTTTCAGACCGTGCACACCCCTAATTAGTACAGTAGTAGTTTAATACTCCCTCCGTCCCTAAATAAATGTCCACTTTTGACTTTTAAAGTCTTTCTTGTACAACTTTGACCTTAAATATTTTTATTTGTGTTATATAATACTTGATAAAAATTATACCAACTTAAAGTACATTTAAAACACAATTCATTCATATATTTTGTATCAAGTATTATATAAGATAAACACAAATATTTAATGTCAAAGTTGAATAAGTAAGACTTTGAAAGTCAAACGTGGACATTTATTTAGGGACGGAGATAGTACTGGTAAAGATGAAACTTTTAGCAAAAAATATATAGAAAGAATAGAAACAAAAAGGTTAAAAAAAGAAAGAAACCAAAAAGAAAATCTCCTAAAATTCCCAACCACTAGATTTTACAAACCCACCCTCCCTCCCTCACCGGAAAATAAACAAAGATTCACACTCTGACTGGTCTCCGGTGAAATAGTACTAACAAGAAGAATGACGTCATCATCATCAACGAGGCTCTTGCTGTTGCCTCTTTTAACAACCACCCCTTCATCTTCTTCTTCAGCTACTACTACCAGTTCTTGTTCCTTTAGGTCTCACTTCAAGAAACCGGTATAATTCTTTCTTTTTTGCATCTTGGGTTATTGGGTTTGGTTAAAGTTTTGATTTTGGGTAGTGGGTCTTGTTTGTTTTCATGTTTTGTGATTTGGGTATGTGGGGATATGGTGTTAGGGGGTGTTTGTTTGAGCTTATTTGGTTTCGGCTTATGTTTCGTAAGGTCAAAAAATTTTCTGGCTTATTTTGAGACTTTGTGGACTTATATAAGGTTATTATGTTGTTTCGTCACATTGCGAAATGTTAAGAGGGTGTTTGTTTAAGCTTATTATTTGTGGGCTTATTAGCTTATCTCATTTCGGCTTGTATTTCGTAAGCTTAAATTTTCCGGCTTTTTTTGAGACTTTATGGGGTTGTATAAGCTTATTATATATGATATAATAAAATCATGTAGGCCCATAAGGTCCCAAAATAAGCTGGAAATTTTGAGCTTATGAAATATAAGCCGAAATCGAATAAGCTAATAAGCTCACAAATAAGCTTAAACAAACACCCCCGAAGTGGCCCCTTTGTTACATATTGAACGACGGACACTTAGGTTTAGGCGTGACATTAGGCATGAGTTTAGGCGTCCTAATCATTATACTACCACTTCATCTTCTTGTTCTTTTAGGTCTCACTCTCCTTTCTTTAAGAAACCGGTATAATTCTTTATTTCTTGCATCTTGGATTATTGGGTTTGTTTAAAGTTTTGATTTTGGGTATTGGGTCTTGTTTGTTTTCATGTTTTGTGATTTGGGTATGTGGGGATATGGTATTAGGGGGTGTTTGTTTGAGCTTATTTGTGGCCTTTTTACGAGCTTATTCATATTTCGTAAGCCCGAATTTTTCGGCTTATTTTGGGACTTGGTGGAGTTGTATAAGGTTAGTATGTTGTTTCGTCACATAGCGAAATGTTCATGTCTAGGCGTGTTGTGGAATGTTGAGGGGGTGTTTGTTTAAGCTTATTTGTGGGCTTATTAGCTTATTCGTGTTTCGGCTTATATTCCATAAGCCTTAATTTTCCAGCTTTTTGGGATTTATGGGCTTATATAAGGTTATTATGTTGTCTGGTCACATTGCCATATGTTCATGTCAAGGAGTGTTGTGGAATGTTGAGGGGGTGTTTGTTTAAGCTTATTTGTGGGCTTATTAGCTTATTCGTGTTTCGGCTTATATTCCATAAGCCTTAATTTTCCAGCTTTTTGGGATTTATGGGCTTATATAAGGTTATTATGTTGTCTGGTCACATTGCCATATGTTCATGTCAAGGAGTGTTGTGGAATGTTGAGGGGGTGTTTATTTAAGCTTATTTGTGGGCTTATTAGCTTATCTGATTTCGGCTTGTATTTCGTAAGCTTAAATTTTCCAGCTTATTTTGAGACTTTATGGGCTTATATAAGCTTATTATATATGATATAATAAAATCATGAGGCCCATAAGGTCCCAAAATAAGCCAGAAAATTTGAGCTTATGAAATACAAGGCGAAAACGAATAAGCTCATAGGCCCACAAATAAGCTTAAACAAACGCCCCCGAGCTGGCCCTTTTGTTGTTACATATTGAACGACGGACACTTAGGTTTAGGCGTGACATTAGGAATGAGTTTAGGCGTCCTAATCATTATACTACCACTTCATCTTCTTGTTCTTTTAGGTCTCAACTCCTTTCTTCAAGAAACCGGTAGTAATTCTTTCTTTCTTGCATCTTGGATTATTGGGTTTCTTTAAAGTTTTGATTTTGGGTAGTGGGTCTTGTTAGTTTTCATGTTTTGTGATTTGGGTATGTGGGGATATGGTGTTAGGGGGTGTTTGTTTAAGCTTATTTGTAGGCTTATTACGAGCTTAATCGATTTCTCCTTGTATTTTGTAGGCTTATTTTGAGATATGTGGGCTTATCCCATAAGGTCCCAAAATAAGCCGGAAATTATATAACATTAGGCACGAGTTTAGGCTTCCAAATCATTTCTCATATAAAAGGCGAAATGATTAGGAAAGCTAAACCCATGCCTAATGTAGTAATGTTACACCTAAAACGTGGCTGTCAGTCTTTCAATGGTTGTTACAAAGGACCCACTTCATCATAAACCAATGAAAGATACCTAGGTTTAGGCATAACATTAGGCACGAGTTAGGCTTCCAAATCACTAACATACTTGTTCTAGTTGTTAATGTGGCTATTTTTGCGGAACCATGTGTATTTGTGCGATTTTCCAATAGGTTATGATTGTGTATGTTTGCAGCTTAGTGTACCCATTAGACCCATTTGATGTTTGATTTGACTCGACTCGTACAAGTGAACTCATGGCTTGTATGAGTGTAAGAACTATGCTAGTTAGGCCTTTAGAAATTGTTTAATTGATGACATGGAATCAAATTTTCTAAGATGTGCACGACCCACATAAATCACATATAGAGATGGCGCAACTGCTTGGGCTCAAATAACTGGATGACACTTTTCAACATGGTTACTGCTTGGAAAATCAAATGCCTGTTATTGAGAAAATGACGCCATTTGTGACTGAAATAAAAAAGTGGCAAACTGTGATTTAAATGGTATGTTGATAATGATAGAATTATGTTTTCATTTTTTCGTATAATTAATAACTTAAGCTTAGTGATTGTTGTGGTTATGTACTTGGTGTGCATACATTGAGTCCCCTCCAGAAAAACCATTAACGAATTCCAAGTGGCGGCGAAGGAGTTTGATGCTAGTCTTTATTGTACGGAAATCTTGTTTTAACTTACCGCTACAATTAAAGTTCGTATCGATTTAACCTTAAAAGAATGACAATTATTGCGAAATGTTCATGTCAAGGCGTGTTGTGGAATGTTAGGGGGTGTTTGTTTTAGCTTATTTGTGGGCTTATCAGCTTATTCGATTTTGGCTTATATTTCATAAGCTTAATCTTTTCGGCTTATTTTGAGATATGTGGGCTTATATAAGCTTATTATGATATAATAAATATAGCAAGTAGGGTTGGATGAGTTGGTAAACCCCTTGCCTCTCAACCGAGAGGTCAGGGGTTCGATCCTCACTCCCTACAAAGGCCGGAGGTCCTTTCTACCTTTGGTAGAACTGGAAGCAGCCTCTCTACCTTAGGTAGGGGTAAGGCTGTCTACATCTTAACCTCCCCCATACACCGGAAACGGTATTGGGTTCCCATAACCCGTGGAAGACGGCATTGGGCGTTACTTTTTTTTTTATGATATAATAAATACATGTAAGCCCATAAGGTCCCAAAATAAGCCGGAAAATTTGAGCTTATGAATTATAAGTCGAAATCCAATAAGCTCATAGGCTCACAAATAAGCTAATTTATTTGATTCTACCATTAAATAAAAAGATTACGAGCACATTACTTTATCATTCCCAATAAATCGACTCTTGCCTTTTTTCGGTTTCTGTTTTTTGCAAATAAATGGCCTTATTTCCTCGGGAGTTGGTGGTCCTTTGTTTAACCTCCCGCCATTATAGTTATTATGTTGAAAAGCATGAACCACATGTTGGCAAAAGGCATCCTAAGCAGGCTGCGCTACCTCCGTATGTGGTCTGTGTACCACTCTAGCAGTTGGTTGCCTATTATGAACAACTATGTCATTTGGATTCACTGAATGCAATATTTGATCATCTGCACACTACTCTTGAGTTTCTATATCATATATATTTGTATGCAGCAGCGAGAGTTCTAAAAAGAGGGTGATGGTGAGGTTGTCCCGTACACACTTTTTCACCGTTTAAGATATGTGTATCGATAACTAAAGTGTTAACTACGGCTATAAAAGTATACTGCTACAATGATTGTCTAAATCTTTGAATACTTTGATTTAGAAAGCTGTAGGCATTAAAAATATATTTGGCGGGACCTTCAACTCGTTTGGCCCATCTGACCCTTCCCCCCTTAACCTTTTTTTTTACCCGTATGATAAAACACAACCAAACTGGCTCGTTTATAAGTGAACGGGTGAAAATCACCACCGGTATGAAACATGTGAAGTTGCAATAGTTAGATAATTAGTTCGAAAAGGCAAATCCAAACACCGACTTAAGGCTTAGTCATGGTAGTTGATAGTCAACTTGACGTTGATGAATGCTTTATTTGGTTTTCACTGATAATTTACTACCAGGGCCCTCTGTTTTTATAGTGGCTTTGTAGCGGTAAAAGACATCAAAGCATTGTTAGCTTAAAGATTGAAGATGGGAATGAAGTCAGTAATATGTTTGGTTCTGATGACGAATTCACCACTCAAATTCCATCCCAAGCCCAAACCCTTTCCGAAGGGTCGAGTTCAGTTCTTGTCTCCGAGTATAAACCTTCCCCTGATGTTGATTATTTACAGGTTTGTTTGTCTTCTTCTTTTAACATATCTTTTGCCGGTATTGTTTGGAACTCCGACTACTTGTGTATATTCTTACCTTATTATTTTACTTATCAGGAGTTGCTAGCAATACAGCAACAAGGGCCACGAAACATTGGCTTTTTTGGGACACGAAATATGGGATTTATGCACCAAGAGCTCATTGAGATTCTTAGCTATGCTATGGTCATAACGGTATACAAAATGGAACTATATATACATTATTATATACTTTTGACCTATCTCGGTAAGATAAAAATGTAGTTTCGTTTTGAATTGGAAATGGGGTTTGTTTCTCTGTTGCAGAAAAATCACATCTTTACATCAGGAGCTTCTGGTACTAATGCTGCTGTAATTAGAGGCGCGCTAAGAGCTGAGCGACCAGAGTTGCTTACTGTTATATTGCCTCAAAGTTTGAAAAAGCAACCTCCCGAGAGCCAAGAGTTACTTTCAAAAGTAAGAATAAAGCTATCTTGTTCTCATTCACGGCATTGTAAAAATAGTACATCGTAGCGTAACAGCCCATTCCACATTCACATTAATGAAGATGTTTTAGCACTAGATGGATTTTACTAATTGATATTAGTTCAAATGGGTTGTTTGGTAACGAGTCAGGTTGAGTTACTTTCTAATACTAGTACAAATGGATAATACGTCAAGTCAACATCTTAGTTGGGTCTTTGTTTTGTTAATATTAGCTAGTCATCCTGACGTCAGACTTGGTAACCTGTACGGATATTCTTAACTCAAACTTTTTATAATGCAGGTAAAGAATGTGATTGAAAAACCGCACAACGATCATCTCCCATTAATTGAAGCCAGCAGGTTTGTAAAGCTTTTGAAAGAATCGTATTTACGTTCTTCTCTTTATTCTTTTGCACATATATAAGGGGTGTTTGGATTGGCGCTCTGATAGAATCTGTGTCATACTAGTTGCCTTAAACAAACAAAAACGCTAACACATTACATATTTACATCTTATTGTCGTGTACATTTTGAGAAGATCTGATTTGACCGTTTATTATTTGCAGGCTGTGTAACATGGATATCATATCTCAAGTGCAGCAAGTGATATGCTTTGCGTTCCACGACAGCAGATTGCTAATGGAGACGTGCCAAGAAGCAAAGAATATGAGGAAGATCGTAACCCTCTTTTACTTAGATTGATTGATTAAATTGACGGGATGGTGTTTTTGTGTACACATCAAATGCAGCACGTACACTACTTATTTCTGCTGATTTTTCTTTGCAATCAATCGATATAGAGAAGTCAGTCCTTTCGCAATTTGATCTCGCTTAAAGCGAAGGTTGGTTATCATTATCATCATCATTATTATTTATTTATTATTGTTTTTAGACAAAGTAAACAACTTGAAAAGTGTAGGGGATACAGTTATGTGCAATATATATTCTTGTCCATATACACCATTGTGTTCGACTCCAAGCAACTTAAGCGAATGTTTGTTCGCGCATATGGTAATTTTTTTTCGTTGTAACAGAGGGAACGCATGTCATAATCTACGTTTTTCGGACCTTTAAAGCTTTGTAACAAGAGTGATAACTTGTATCTAATGCACATTTGCCATACATTCATGTACTTGTTACGGTAACTGTTGTTTATCATCATGTCAAAACAGAAAATTGAAAATTTACATACAAGCATAATAACTCAAGTTATTTACATAATAAATCCGTTGGCCGGTTCTATGGTCAACAGGGCCGGTTCTATGGTCAACACAGATGAAGTGAATCGCACAACTCCATGATATATAGCTCCAAAACATTTTTCAAACTCATTGTTGATATTTAGGGAATTAGGGCTGAGCAATGGGTCAAAACCGAATTGAACTGACCAAACCCGACCTGAATCAAAACGATTTTGAGGAAAACGTGAACCGAAGCTAACCTAGCGACATCGAACCGAAGTTAACCTAACAAAACCGGTTTAGATAGTTTGGGTTTATTTTTCATGGTTTTGACCCGAACTGAATAGAACAAAACCAAAACCACAGTTATATAAAATCATAAACCGAACCGAATAAGGTCGGTTCGGTTCGGTTCAACCGGATTCAAATCGGTTTGTCGGTTCGGTTCAACTCGATTCAAATCGGTTTGTCGGCTCGGTTGATTTTCGGTTGATTTTGCTCGGCTCTAGTTGATTTTATCTTTAGGTTCATGGCTCCAAGAACACCAAGTAATGGAGAAAATATGATTTTAATACCATCAAGATTTTTCAAGAATAGTTTTTGTGAGTTATTCTAAGTTCTTAACATCATTTTAATATTCATGTGTATAAAAAAACACAAACATTTTTACATATAATCCGAAAATTATGGCCATTAATTTAAGTAAAAATAGTATTTGCATGGCATTGAGTGATCATGTTCCATATGTTTTGCCTCATTCTTCGTATGACCCTTTCACCCTCAACAAAACAATTTCTTAACTTTCTGTTACATTTTTTGATCAACTTTTGTTACCATCAATTCATGTAGTAAATTTCTTTCGAGTCACGAAAACGGAAGAAATGAGCCAGCAGGGGTTAGATGAAGACGACGCTGATGCCTTATCTGCTCTAGCCAACGCCCCGCCTCCATCAACTGCCACAGGAACAACGCGCAAATCCCATTCTCAACAGCTTAGGACCAACACGGGTACAAACTTCAAACGCCACCCTAAATACCATCCTCATCGTAAACATAGCCTTGACGAAATTTCTATCACCACGTCCGTTGATGGATTTCAAACTGCCTCTGACGACGAGGAAAATGACCATGATTTCCATCCGTATGCCATGTCATCCTCGTCGTCCTACAATGACATGGATTCCCATAACCAATGTTACTTAATGCATGGGAATAGTACAATCAATAATAGTAGTTGTAATAATTATTGTAGTATCTCGTCAGATGAACAGCACCCGCTGCCTGAATTCTCAGGCAGCGGGGGTGGAGCAGGATTTTTTAAAGCGCCGTCTAGGTCTGCTGTCCACCCTGGCCGGCCCACGGCTCTGGAACTTAGACCGCACCCTTTAAGGGAAACTCAAGTAGGGAGGTTCATTAGAACCATTGCATGTACCGAGACACAATTATGGGCCGGTCAGGAGTGCGGTGTTAGGTTTTGGAACTTTTGTGACGCATTTGAATCGGGGTTGGGGATTGGTGGACGGGCTAGACGTGGAGATGAAGATGCAGCCCCGTTTTATGAGTCTGCTAATACGTCGCCCACGACTTGTATGATGGTAGATTGTGCGAGCAAATTGGTTTGGAGTGGGCATAAAGATGGGAAAGTTAGATCATGGAAAATGGATCAGCAGCCGGTAGATGATACTCCTTTTAAAGAAGGTCTTTCTTGGCAGGCGTACCATCGTGGCCCTGTTCTTTCCATGACCACCTCTTCTTATGGTATCTTAACTCTTCGGTTACCTGTAAATTTTAAACCATGCATCATAATTAGGGGGTCTTGGCATTGCTTATTAAACTTTGGTTGCAACATGTATTTTTAATGTGGTAACGGAAATCATTTGTTTGGATTCTGCAGGTGATATATGGACAGGTTCTGAGAACGGGATAATAAAGGTTTGGCCTTGGGAAGCACTAGAAAAATCACTCTCTTTATCACCTGAAGAACGTCATATGGCTGCTTTGTTAGTTGAGCGATCGTGTATTGATCTCAAAGGCCAAGTGACCGTTAATGGCATATGCAGTATATCTTCTTCAGATGTCAAGTATATGTTGTCTGATAATGTAAAATCCAAAATATGGGCAGCTGGTTCGCTCTCTTTTTCAATGTGGTATGATTTTTCCCTTCATTAGTCCCTAGGATATTCATAAAACTCGTTCCTAAATTAGTCCTAAGAAGTCAAATAATATTGGAAATCGCAGGGATGCACGTACGAGAGAACTTCTAAAAGTCTACAATGTCGATGGACAGATCGACAATCGAGTTGATATGGCATGTGAAAAAGATCAGCCACTAGAAGAAGAAGTTAGTGTAAAAGTCGGATCAAAATCTAAAAAAGAAAAGCAACAAGGAGGTAGTTTTCTACAAAGGTCACGGAATGCTATAATAGGAGCTGCTGATGCAGTTCGTCGCGTTGCAACAAAAGGTACAGGTGCATTTGCAGCTGAAGATGCTAAAAAGACCGAAGCCATTTTGCTTGCTTATGATGGAACGATATGGACCGGATGTTCAAACGGTCTATTAGTCCAATGGGATGCTAATGGAAACCGTTTGCATGATTTTCATCATCATCATTGTGCAGTTCTTAGTTTTTGTACTTATGGTCCACGGATATGGATAGGGTATGTAAGTGGTATGGTTCAAATAATTGATCTTGAAGGAAACTTGATTGCGGGTTGGATTGCGCATAATGGTCCGGTTATAAAGTTGGTGGTTGGAAATGGGTCGGTTTATAGTTTGGCTACCCATGGTGGTATTAGGGGATGGTATATATCATCTCCCGGGCCCCTTGATAACATTTTAAGACCAGAATTAGCTAAAAGAGAACATATGTATAACACGCTTGAAACGGTCAAGATTATGGTTGGGACATGGAACGTTGGTCAAGGAAAACCATGTCAAGAAGCACTCATTTCGTGGGTCGGGTCGCAGGCTTCTGATGTCGATATTTTAGTTGTGGGTTTGCAAGAAGTGGAAATGGGGGCGGGATTTCTTGCAATGTCGGCTGCTAAAGAAACTGTAAGATCTTTTGAATATTTTTTATGGTTACGCATAACAAAAATTAGACCAAATTATGTTATTTGCAGTATACACTAATTGATGTCATGTCGAATGCAGATAGGTGTCGAAGGGAGCTCAAATGGACAATGGTGGCAAGATGCCATAGGAAAAGCGATGGGTGAAGGATCTGCTTTTGAACGTGTAGGATCTAGGCAGCTTGCGGGTCTGCTCATAGCTATTTGGTATAACTTTCCCTAAAGGGTTCTCTAAAGTTTTCACCTTTCACTTCTTGTACATGTTATATTATTGTAATATGACTTTTGTTAGGGTCAGAAAGAGTCTTAGAACGCACGTAGGGGATCTTGATGTCGGAGCAGTTGCTTGTGGCTTGGGTCGTACTTTTGGTAACAAGGTATGCCTGTTTGTTTACTAAAACGTCTACTTCGATCTACTTATAAGCCATTTTGACCCAAATCTATTTTGACCCGTTATGCAACCCACCCATTTTGCCACCTCTACTTTTCAGCGAGGTTTCAACTTGATGTTTTAGCATGAATAAAAGTACTGTAATCTCGCAGGATTATAAAAAACTTTCTGACCAGAGTTACGTGTTCTTGCATTTTGATACATTTTATATTGATATGAACAGGGTGGTGTAGGGTTGAGATTAAGAGTATATGATCGAATAATGTGCTTTGTAAACTGTCACCTGGCTGCGCATTTGGAAGCAGTTAATCGGCGGAATGCTGATTTTGACCACATCTACAGAAATATCACATTTGGGCGATCAATCAATAATGCATCTGGTATGGCGCGATACCTGTTTTTCTGTTGCTCACTTGCCTTCACCACATATTTATTTTCGGTGCTTTATTCTTCCTTTGCCTTGCTGTCGTTGGTCCTCATTCTTACAGCTTGCGTGTCTTCTACTGCACAACCTCTTCGTCCTGCTACCGTAAGTATCCAAAACTTGCAAAAATATACCATATGTACGTCTTTCTGAGTTATGTAATTATACGAACAGTCTGTGGCTATCAATCCTGATGAGGGGAAGCCGGATCTAGCAGAAGCGGATCTGGTTATCTTTTGTGGCGACTTCAACTACCGACTCTTTGGAATAACTTATGATGAAGCACGGGACTTTGTTTCGCAAAGGAGTTTTGATTGGCTTAGAGAGAAAGATCAGCTAAGAGCCGAAATGAAAGCCGGAAAAGTTTTTCAGGGAATGCGAGAAGCACTTATCAGATTTCCTCCTACGTATAAGTTTGAAAGAGGGAAAGCAGGTCTAGGAGGTAATGTTGACAAAGATCAAGTCGGGTTATGTTTTATTTCAAACGGGTCAGATTACGTAATTTAGCTAACCTACTTTCTTTCCTTTTTCAGGATATGATTCCGGGGAGAAAAAGCGTATTCCAGCGTGGTGTGATAGGATATTATATAGAGATAATCGTGCTTCACCAACAGCAGAATGCGGTTTAGCATGTCCTGTGGTCGCTTCAATTTGGCTGTAGGTCTCTTTAGGGAATTTGCCTCTTTTCTAAACCATATTTCATGATTTTTAATCAATTTTCGTCGTGATAATATTGACAGGTATGAAGCGTGTATGGACGTAATAGAAAGTGACCACAAACCCGTTCGTTGCAAATTTAAAGTTCAGGTTGCCCATGTGGACAGATCAATAAGAAGACAGGAGTTCGGGAAAATATTCATGTCAAATGAAAAAATAAGATCCATACGTGAAGAACTACGTTGTGTTCCCGAAACTTCAATTAGTACAGACAAGATAGTCCTTCAAAATCAAGATACGCGTCCTTTGACAATTACCAATAGAAGTAATAAAGATGACGCGATATTTCAGATTTTATGTGATGGTCGTTGTGCCATTAAGGAAGGTGAAGAACCCGAGTATAGGTTCAGAGGTTCATTCGGACTTCCGCGTTGGCTTGAGGTAATAATCTGTTACTTCACATTTAAAAATGCAATTTCAGGGCATTGACACTCACAACGGTGATGCAGGTGACGCCGGCTATAGGCATAATAAAACCTGGAAGCACATTCGAAATCTCAATACACCATGATGACACACACACCTCGGAAGAAGATGGAGGCTCACAGTATTGGCGTTCAGAAGACACACGTGACAAAGTAGCAATCTTATCAGTAGTAATTAGAGGCAGCCGATCAACCGAAACAAAAAGTCACCAATGTCATGTACGCCATTGCTATACTCCCAAGAGCACAACACCACACCATGAACCACCAACGAAAAGCTATGGTTCTAGGAAACATCAAAGTGCTCATCATCGATCTTCTAAGCATTTCGATAAGGGTGATGATCATCATCGAAGTAGACATGAACATTGAAGTTTGCCATAGCTAACTAGTACGAACCAAAAACAGACAAGAATCTGCTGCTGCTATTCGGCTCCTTGATGTATATAGTACTACTACATGCTGATGCAGTCCAGATTCTAAAAAAACTTGGCTTAGCAGCGTATGATCGCTCGCCTGTGCTCGGACTGTTACGTTGCCTGGCCGGACAGGTTGATTTGTATTTTGTTAAAATTTGTGCAATAGACAGCTTAAAACGTAAACCTGTGTTGAACCGACTGAATATTATTTTGTAGGGGTTTTTGGATGCGCATTTTTATTATAAGATTAGCATAATTTCATCATTGTACTCGTAATCTAAAAGATACAATACTACTTTCCGTAAAGCAAAGATCACAATCTTTTTCGCAATGCTATTATACTATTAATTATATACAAACATAGACCTTTGTCCTATGATCAAAATTTAATACATAAAGAGTAGGATAGACTCACATGACGGACAACGGATACTAGTCATCTGTCCTTTTGACCTTCTTGTCTGTGTCGAGTCCTGGTCTAGGTCCCCAAGTGGACCTCTTGACAACAACAATTTCCAAAAATACCGCTGAACTCGATCTAATTTACACAGCATACATCCTCTTGTATTTCTCATTGTAAAGTTCAGGATCCGACGCCATTGACATTGAATAAGAATGTGAATTAGTTTCGGTCCGTCTTATACTCCTTAACTTAGTCTCTTCCATCCTGTGCCTCACAACGCAATAACACATTGACCCAATTGTCGTCAACATAATTGTGGCACCAATCACTGTTGCATATATCGCAAGCCACCTCTCGTGTGCTCCCACAACCACATACGTCAAAGATATAAATGCAATCGATATGAACAGACAAGCTAACCACATGAGCTTGTTAATCACAAACATAAGCTGCCTTTTAGCTTTTTCTTCGATCACCACAATAGATGTCTGAACCACCACGACTGCCAATGAAATGAAGAGGGCTAAACTGTCGAACAAAAAGAATAAAATAAACGCAGCATTTTTTGCTATGTTTGCTTGCCCGAGAGAAAACCCGTCTGTTTTTTCTTCAACATATTGGCCCGGTACAGTGAAAATGGCTGCAAAAGCAACTGTAGCTATAAGAACAGCAACCACAGTAGCTGAATTGATGGCATTATTAAGACCGCTTATGTGGAGCTTCTTGACTTTTTTTGCAATCTTTTTGACCCTAAATCCAGTTTGACGAGTCTGTTTGATTTGGGACTGAACGTCGTGTTTGATGTCACTGACAGTCTGCTTGAGCTGTTTGGCGGCACTAGGCGGTTTTCCGTAGTCTTTAGAGTGAGCAGCTCCTGCTTCCCTCAAAAGACTAACCATTTCTGCAACTTTTAAGTTTTCGGCTATGTCAAGTGGCGTCTCTCCAGCCTTGTTAACCGCATTGATGTTGATCTCATCAAAGGATAGCAAGCATTTCACAATCTGTCAAGATATCAAAATGAGTTAATTCAAATATATACGACACAATAGCATACAACTTTATATATCTTCTTTAAAAACTTTGATCACAGCTTTACCTTTGTTCGGCTTTTTTTAATTGCAATGTGAAGAGCCGTATTCCCCTTATTATCTTCCAAACTCAAAACGGTTGGATCAGGTTTAATCAATTCGGCCACAATGTCCATACATTGTCCCTTAACCGCCATGTGCAAAGCAGTTTGCCCTTTCTTATCAATCCTGAAACCGATGCTTGGATCCTTGTTCAAAACAGATCTCGCCACTTCCAAATGACCCATTCTTGCTGCTGTATGGAGCACAGTTTTACCATTGTTTCTGGCTATCTTTGCAAGATTTGAATCAGCATCAAGAAGCAAGTTGACTACATCGATGTGTCCTTGAGCTGCTGCTGTGTGTAAAGCAGTTGAGTTTGATGAATCCGTCGTCATAACCAGATTTGGGAAGGAACTCAAAAGTTCTTTTAAAACATCTGCATGATTAAACAATGAGAATAACGTGACTAAAGTTTGTTCGGTTTATAAAAACATGTTTGAATATGTTTCATAACATACCGTAAAACTATATAGGCTACACTTATATTATTCTATAAGAAATCAAGGGTATCAAGCTAAAGGATGAACGGTTAAATGCATACCAACATTCTAAGGTGCATACTAAAGTCGATGTTTATTCAAATAATGATAACTACCGAGGGGGCGTTTGGCCTAGCATTTCTAAAATGATTATGTGAAACGAAAGACAGTTAGTTCTCATTCAGATCAGCAAATTAACAAATGATATCCAAATCGAAAGACGAGGGAACCATACCTAAATGACCCTGTTTAGCAGCAATATGAAAGGGATCATATCCATTATTCGCTGCAATCGAAGCAGTTTGAAGATCAAGGTGTTTCAAAAACTGAGCAACAACATGAGAATGTCCATTTTCCGCAGCAACATAAAGAGGAGTCTCCCCTTCCTGATTCTGTTTCGACAACGCATCAAGTCCAAGACTTTGCAACATTTCCATCACTTTCGACAAATTCCCTCCCCTAGAAGCTAAATGAAGCATCGTATCGCCTCGTTTACCAGGCGAATCCTTAGTTTTCTTCCTATCAACACCAAAACTCATTTGTCTCCCCATTGCTATCCTAAAACTGTTCTGTTTTTTCATAGCACCTACACGAAAACTCTGCTGTTTTTCGATAGTCGAAACACTAAAACTCGGATGCTTTTCCATCTTTCCTAACCTGAAACTAATCTGTTTCTCCATAATCAATTACTCCCCAGATTCAAAAATGAATCTTTCTACCAAATTAGTTCCAAACACACTTTAAAAACATCAAAATTTCACCAAGATTCAACCTTTTTAATAATCCATAGTAAAAAACACTAATTAGGCCAATACCCTTGATCAAAGATTAAATCTTTTTTATGAATCAATGATCAAAACACTCTAAAAACATCAAATTATCACCAAGATTCAACCTTTTTAATAATTTTAACTAAAAAAGACTAATTGGGCTAATACCCTTTAGAAAAAATTCAATCTTTTTTAAGAATCAATTATCAAAACACTTTAAAAACATCAAATTTTCACCAAGATTGAATCTTTTTAGTAATTTTAACTCAAAAAGACTAAGTGGGCTAATACCCTTAATCAAAAATCCATTTTTTTTTAAAAACTCACAACTTTTTTTTATGAAAACTTAAAAAGTGTCAAGTGACTAAAACTTAAAAGCTAAAAAACATAAGTAAAACTTTGCTTAAATTTAAAGATTTTTTATTTGGCAAAATGATGAAATGATAGAATAGCCGCCATGAGACACATCATAGATGGTGAGAAGTGGGACCCACATGGAGTATAATTATCGTTAAGTGGGACCCACAAAAAAAAACAACAACAAAAAAGCAAAATGCATTATAAAGTTTGGACAAAAGTTGTTGCAATCAATCATGCAATACATACAATACAAACAAGGTAATGGCCTGCATAGATTCATGCAAACTAGATAGACATGAACAATAAATTATACTAAAGTTTTAGCTTTTTTAATTTAAAGCTAAGAGCATTTCGAACGTTAACGGGGTAACGCCCGTTATAGGCCAAATAACGCCGTTATCGGCGTTACCCCTTTGGAGGCGTGGTTCTTTCACGGCGTTGGTCCTTTCACATTACCCCATTAACGCGCGTTAATGCGAAGAAAAAAAAAATTCAAAAAATTTACAAAACAGGTCCCTCTAACGGCTACTAGCCGTTATGTTTTAAAAAAAAATTTCAAAAACCACCCCTAATGGCTACTTTTTATTAAAAAAAAAATTCAAAAACATTTTTTTACCACTATAAATACACAATTAAAACACCATTTTTTTCACACTTCCACTACTAAATCCTCTCAATACTCAATCTTTCAACTTCAATTAACTGCAAAAAAAACAATATCGGGAGGCAACGATGATACTTTCTTCAATCTTCTCGGTGGTGGGTGGAATCCTCAAACCCGGTTCATCATCTAACTCGAACGCTGGTTCATCTTCAAACCCCAACCCACTAGGCTTCTCGAGCCAAGAAATGTGGCAATAACATCAAACATTTCTGTA
>OU343217.1:305324266-305441121 GCA_910596185.1 Chrysanthemum makinoi
CTGGTCTCCGGTGAAATACTAACAAGAAGAATGACGTCATCATCATCAACGAGGCTTTTGTTGTTGCCTCTTAACAACTTCTTCATCATCTTCTTCTTCAGCTACTACTACCAGTTCTTGTTCCTTTAGGTCTCACTTCAAGAAACCGTATAATTTTTCTTTTTGGTATCTTGAAGGTTTGTTAAAAGTTTTGATTTTGGGTAGTGGGTCTTGTTTGTTTTCATGTTTTCTGATTTGGGTATGTGGGGATATGGTGTTAGGGGGTGTTTGTTTGAGCTTATTTGGTTTCGGCTTATGTTTCGTAAGGTCAAAAAATTTTCTGGCTTATTTTGAGACTTTGTGGACTTATATAAGGTTATTATGTTGTTTCGTCACATTGCGAAATGTTAAGAGGGTGTTTGTTTAAGCTTATTATTTGTGGGCTTGTTTCTATTATTGTATTTAGTATTTCTTAAATTTCCGCCTTATTTTGAGACTTTATGGGCTTGTATAAGGTTATTATATAGGATATAATAAAATCATGAGGCCCATAAGGTCCGAAAATAAGCCGGAAAATTTGAGCTTATGAAATATAAGCCGAAATCACATAATATAAGCCCACAAATAATAAGCTTAAACAAACACCCCCGAAGTGGCCCCTTTGTTACATATTGAACGATGGACACTTAGGTTTAGGCGTGACATTAGGCATAAGTTTAGGCGTCCTAATCATTATACTACAACTTCATCTTCTTGTTCTTTTAGGTCTCAACTCCTTTCTTCAAGAAACTGGTATAATTCTTTCTTTTTTGCATCTTGGGTTATTGGGTTTGTTTAAAGTTTTGATTTTGTGTAGTGGGTCTTGTTTGTTTTCATGTTTTCTGATTTGGGTATGTGGGGATATGGTGTTAGGGGGGTGTTTGTTTAAGCTTATTTGATTTCGGCTTATTACGAGCTTAATCGATTTCGCCTTGTATTTTGTAGGCTTATTTTGAGATATGTGGGCTTATCCCATAAGGTCCCAAATAAGCCGGAAATCATATAACATTAGGCATGAGTTTAGGCTTCCAAATCCTTTCTCATATAAAAAGGCGAAATGATTAGCAAAGATAAACCCATGCCTAATGTAGTAATGTTACACCTAAAACGTGGCTGTCGGTCTTTCAATGGTTGTAACAAAGGACCCACTTCATCATAAACCAATGAAAGACACCTAGGTTTAGGTATAATATTAGGCATGAGTTTAGGCTTCCAAATCACTAAGAGACTTGATCTAGTTGTTAACGTGGTTATTTTTGGCGGAACCATGTGTGTTTGTGCAATTTCCCAATAGGTTAATGATTGTGTATGTTTGCAGCTTAGTGTACCCATTAGACCCATTTGATGTTTGATTTGACTCGACTCGACTCGTACAAGTGAACTCATGGCTTGTATGAGTGTAAGAACTATGCTAGTTAGGCCTTTAGAAATTGTTTAATTGATGACATGGAATCAAATTTTCTAGATGTACCCCACATAAATCACATATATAGAGATGGCGAACTGGGCTCAAATAACTGGATGACACCTTTCAACATGGTTACTGCTTGGAAAATCAAATGCCTGTTATTGAGAAAATGACGCCATTTGTGACTGAAATAAAAAAGTGGCAAACTGTGATTTAAATGGTATGTTGATAATGATAGAATTATGTTTTCTTTTTTTGTAGATAATTAATAACTTAAGCTTAGTGATTGTTGTGGTTATGTACTTGGTGTGCATACATTGAGTCCCTCCTAAAACCCATTAACAATTCCAAGTGGCGTGAAGGAGTTTGATGCTAGTCTTTATTGTAATGAAATCTTGTTTTAACTTACGCTACAATTAAAGTTCAGACGATTTAACCTTAAAAGAATGACAATTATTGCGAAATGTTCATGTCAAGGCATAGGAATGTTAGGGGGTGTTTGTTTTAGCTTATTTGTGGGTTTATCGGCTTATTCGATTTTGGCTTATATTTCATAAGCTAATCTTTTCGGCTTATTTTGATATGTGGGTTTATAAGCTTATTATGATATAATAAATAAAGCAAGTAGGGTTGGATCAGTTGGTAAACCCTTGCCTCTCAACCGAGAGGTCAGGGGTTCGATCCTCACTCCCTACAAAGGCCGGAGGTCCTTTCTACCTTGGTAGAATGAAGGCACCTCTCTACCTAGGTAGGGGTAATACTGCCTACATCTTAACCTCCCCCATACACCGGAAACGGTATTCTCATAACCCGTGGAAGACGGCATTGCTATTTTTTTATTTTATGATATAATAAATACATGTAAGCCCATAAGGTCCCAAAATAAGCCGGAAAATTTGAGCTCATGAATTATAAGCCGAAATCCAATAAGCTCATAGGCTCACAAATAAGCTAAGTTATTGATTATTCCATTAAATAAAAAGATTACGAGCACATTACTTTATCATTCCCATTAATCAACTCTTGCCTTTTTTCGGTTTTTGTTTTTTGCAAATAAATGGCCTTATTTCCTCGGGAGTTGGTGATCCTTTCTTTAACCTCACGCTATTATAGTTATTATGTTGGAAAGCATGAACCACATGTTGGTAAAGGGCATCCTAAGCAGGCTGCGCGACCTCCCTATGTGGTTTGTGTACCACTCTAGCAGTTGGTTGCCTCCCAACGAGTATTATGAACAACTATTTCATTTGGATTCACTGAATGCAATATTTGAACATCCGTGGCATGAGTAGGCTGGATTTATTGAGGCGCTCATGCATATTCATGTGTTGCAACATCTTCTTTAAGTTCATCTTACTTTTCATAAACCTAATGGACCATCTGTGCAAATGTGTAGTATGCTCTCGTTTATGTACTTTCACTTATATGCATAAGAAAATGTCTCCTTTATGTTCATATTCATTAGAAAAGGGTCATCCATATGGTCTGATGCACAGATAAGAAAGGGAGCTAAGATATGCTAGTTTTAATTTCTCTTAGGGTCTTAAACTCTTAATCTGCACACCACTCTTGAGTCTCTATATCATATATTTGTATGCAGCAGCGAGAGTACTTTAAGGAGGATGTTGGTGAGGTTGTCCCGTACACACTTTTTGACCATTTAAAATATATGTATCGATAACTAAAGTGTTAACTATGGCTATAAATATAATACTGTTACAGTGATTGTCTAAATCTTTGAATACATTGATTTAGGAAGTGGTAGACATTTATAATATATTTGGTGGGACCTTGAACTCGTTTGGTCATCTGACCATCCCCCGTTAACCTATTTTATTGGACCCGTATGATAAAAGACAACCAAACTCGCCTGTTTATAAGTGAACGGGTGAAAATCATCACCTGTATGAAACATGTGAAGTTGCAATAGTTAGATAATTAGTTTGAAAATGCAAATCCAAACGCCGAATTAAGGCTTAGTCATGGTAGTTGATAGTCAACTTGAGGTTGATAAATGCTTTATTTGGTTTTCACTGATAATTTACTACCAGGGCCCTCTGTTTTTATAGTGGCTTTGTAGCGGTAAAAGACATCAAAGCATTGTTAGCTTAAAGATTGAAGATGGGAATGAAGTCAATAATATGTTTGGTTCGGATGACGAATTCACCACTCAAATTCCATCCCAAGCCCAAACGCTTTCCGAAGGGTCGAGTTCAGTTCTTGTCTCCGAGTATAAACCTTCCCCTGATGTTGATTATTTACAGGTTTGTTTGTCTTCTTTTAACGCATCTTTTGCCGGTATTGTATATATTCTCACCATATTAATTACTTATCAGGAGTTGCTAGCAATTCAGCAACAAGGGCCACGAAACATTGGCTTTTTTGGGACACGAAATATGGGATTTATGCACCAAGAGCTTATTGAGATTCTTAGCTATGCTATGGTCATAACGGTATATCAAGTGGAACTATTTATACATTATTATATACTTTTGACCTATCTCGGTAAGATAAAAATGTAGTTTGGTGAATTGAGAATGGGGTTTGTTCTTTGTTGCAGAAAAATCACATCTTTACATCAGGAGCTTCCGGGACTAATGCTGCTGTAATTAGAGGCGCACTAAGAGCTGAACGACCAGAGTTGCTTACTGTTATATTGCCTCAAAGTTTGAAAAAGCAACCTCCCGAGAGCCAAGAGTTACTTTCAAAAGTAAGAATAAAGCTATCTTGTTCTCTATTCACGGCATTGTAATATTAAGTTCAAATGGGTTGTTGGTAACGAGTCAGGTTGCGTTACTTTCTAATACTAGTATAAATGTATAATACGTCAAGTCAACATTTTAGTTGGTCTTTGTTTTGTTTTAGTCATCCTGACGTCAGACTGGTAACCTGTACGGATATTCTTAACTCAATCTTTTTATACTGCAGGTAAAGAATGTGATTGAAAAACCACACAATGATCATCTCCCATTAATCGAAGCCAGCAGGTTTGTAAAGCTTTTGAAAGAATCGTATTTACTTTCTTTACCGTTATTCTTTTGCACATATATAAGGGGTGTTTGAATTGGCGCTCGGAAACAGATTTTCTTATTTTGGCAAGTGTAAACAACAAAAATGCTAACACATGATCTTGTATAGCCCGCTTTATTACATCTTATTATCGTGTACATTTTGACAAGACAATAGAAGTGATTTGACCGTTTATTATTTGCAGGCTGTGTAACATGGATATCATATCTCAAGTGCAGCAAGTGATATGCTTTGCGTTCCACGACAGCAGACTGCTAATGGAGACGTGCCAAGAAGCAAAGAATATGAGGAAGATCGTAACCCTCTTTTACTTAGATTGATTGATTAAATTGACGGGACGGTGTTTTTGTGTACACATCAAATGCAGCACGTACACTACTTATTTCTGCTGATTTTTCTTTGCAATCAATCGATATAGAGAAGTCAGTCGTTTCGCAAATTTGATCTCGCTTAAAGCGAAGGTTGGTCATCATTATTATTTATTGATTATTGTTTTTAGACAAAGTAAACAACTTGAAAAGTGTAGGGGATACAGTTATGTGCAATATATATTCTTGTCAATATACACCGTTGTGTACTTTCATTGAGCATGCGCATGGTTTTGAGTTCGACTCCAAGCAACTTAAGCGTATGTTTGTTCGCGGGAACACATGTCATAATCTACGTTTTTCGGACCTATAAAGCTTTGTAACAAGAGTGGTAACTTGTATCTAATGCACATTTGCCATACATTCATGTACTTGTTACAGTATCTGTTGTTTATCATCATGTCAAAACACAAAATTGAAAATTTACGTACAAGCATAATAACTCAAGTTATTTACATCATAACTCCGTTGGCCGGTTCTATGGTCAACATGGCTGGTTCTATGGTCAACACCGATGAAGTGAATCGCGTAACTCCATGATATATAGCTCCAAAACATTTTTCAAACTTATTGTTGATATTTAGAGCTGAGCAACGGGTCAAACCCAAATTGAACTGACCAAACCTGACCTGAATCAAAAACGATTTTGAGGAAAACGTGAACCGAGAACCGAACCGAAGTTAACCTAGCGAAACCGAAACCGAACCGAAGTTAACCTAAAGAAACCGGTTTAGATAGTTTGGGTTTATTTTTCATGGTTTTGACCCGAACCGAATAAAACAAAACCAAAACCACAATTATATAAAATAAAAAACCGAACCGAATAAGGTCGGTTCGGTTCGGTTCAGCTCGGTTTGTCGGTTCAGTTGATTTTGCTCGGCTCTATTTGAGGTAATGGAGAAAATATGATTTTAATACCATCAAGATTTTTCAAAAATAGTTTTTGTGAGTTATTCTAAGTTCTTAACATCATTTTAATATTCATGTGTATAAAAAAACACAAACATTTTTACATATAATCCGAAAATTATGGCCATTAATTTAAGTAAAACTTATATTTGCATGGCATTGAGTGATCATGTTCCATATGTTTTGCCTCATTCTTCGTATGACCCTTTCACCCTCAACAAAATAATTTCTTAACTTTCTGTTACATTTTTTGATCAACTTTTGTTACCATCAATTCATGTAGTAAATTTCTTTCGAGTCACGAAAACGGAAGAAATGAGCCAGCAGGGGTTAGATGAAGACGACGCTGATGCCTTATCTGCTCTAGCCAACGCCCCGCCTCCATCAACTGCCACAGGAACAACGCGCAAATCCCATTCTCAACAGCTTAGGACCAACACGGGTACAAACTTCAAACGCCACCCTAAATACCATCCTCATCGTAAACATAGCCTTGACGAAATTTCTATCACCACATCTGTTGATGGATTTCAAACTGCCTCTGACGACGACGAAAATGACCATGATTTCCATCCGTATGCCATGTCATCCTCGTCGTCCTACATGGATTCCCATAACCAGTGTTACTTAATGCATGGGAATAGTACAATCAATAATAGTAGTTGTAATAATTATTGTAGTATCTCGTCAGATGAACAGCACCCGCTGCCCAATTCTCGCGCAATGCCGAGGATTTTTAAAGCGCCGTCTAGGTCTGCTGTCCACCCTGGCCGGCCCACGGCTCTGGAACTTAGACCGCACCCTTTAAGGGAAACTCAAGTAGGGAGGTTCATTAGAACCATTGCATGTACCGAGACACAATTATGGGCCGGTCAGGAGTGCGGTGTTAGGTTTTGGAACTTTTGTGACGCATTTGAATCGGGGTTGGGGATTGGTGGACGGGCTAGACGTGGTGATGAAGATGCTGCCCCGTTTTATGAGTCCTTAATACGCCTACCGATTTGTATGATGGTAGATTTGTGCAGCAAATTGTTTGGGTGGGCATAAAGATGGGAAAGTTAGATCGTGGAAAATGGATCAGCAGCCGGTAGATGATACTCCTTTTAAAGAAGGTCTTTCGTGGCAGGCGCATTCATCGTGGCCCTGTTCTTTCCATGACCACCTCTTCTTATGGTATCTCAACTCTTCGGTTACCTGTAAATTTTAAACCATGCATCATAATTAGGGGGTCTTGGCATTGCTTATTAAACTTTGGTTGCAACATGTATTTTTAATATGGTAACGGAAATCATTTGTTTGGATTCTGCAGGTGATATATGGACAGGTTCTGAGAACGGGATAATAAAGGTTTGGCCTTGGGAAGCACTAGAAAATCACTCTTTATCACCTGAAGAACGTCATATGGCTGCTTTGTTAGTTGAGCGATCGTGTATTGACCTCAAAGGCCAAGTGACCGTTAATGGCATATGCAGTATATCTTCTTCAGATGTCAAGTATATGTTGTCTGATAATGTAAAATCCAAAATATGGGCAGCTGGTTCGCTCTCTTTTTCAATGTGGTATGATTTTAGTCCCTAGGATATTCATAAAACTCGTTCATGAATTAGTCCTAAGAAGTCAAATAATATTGGAAATCGCAGGGATGCACGTACGAGAGAACTTCTAAAAGTCTACAATGTCGATGGACAGATCGACAATCGAGTTGATATGGCATGTGAAAAAGATCAGCCACTAGAAGAAGAAGTTAGTGTAAAAGTCGGATCAAAATCTAAAAAAGAAAAGCAACAAGGAGGTAGTTTTCTACAAAGGTCACGGAATGCTATAATAGGAGCTGCTGATGCAGTTCGTCGCGTTGCAACAAAAGGTACAGGTGCATTTGCAGCTGAAGATGCTAAAAAGACCGAAGCCATTTTGCTTGCTTATGATGGAACGATATGGACCGGATGTTCAAACGGTCTATTAGTCCAATGGGATGCTAATGGAAACCGTTTGCATGATTTTCATCATCATCATTGTGCAGTTCTTAGTTTTTGTACTTATGGTCCACGGATATGGATAGGGTATGTAAGTGGTATGGTTCAAATAATTGATCTTGAAGGAAACTTGATTGCGGGTTGGATTGCGATAATGGTCCGTTATAAAGTTGGTGGTTGGGAATGGGTCGGTTTATAGTTTGGCTACCCATGGTGGTATTAGGGGATGGTATATATCATCTCCCGGGCCTCTTGATAACATTTTAAGACCAGAATTAGCTAAAAGAGAACATATGTATAACACGCTTGAAACGGTTAAGATTATGGTTGGGACATGGAACGCTGGTCAGGAAAACCATGTCAAGAAGCTCATTTCGTGGGCGGCTCGAGGCTTCGATGTCGATATTTTAGTTGTGGGTTTGCAAGAAGTGGAAATGGGGGCGGGATTTCTTGCAATGTCGGCTGCTAAAGAAACTGTAAGATCTTTTGAATATTTTTATGGTTACGCATAACAAAATTTAGACAATTATGTTATTTGCATTATACACTCATTGATGTCATGTCGAGTGCAGATAGGTGTCGAAGGGAGTTCGAATGGACAATGGTGGCAAGATGCCATAGGAAAAGCGATGGGTGAAGGATCTGCCTTTGAACGTGTAGGATCTAGGCAGCTTGCGGGCCTGCTCATAGCTATTTGGTATAACTTTCCCTAAAGGGTTCTCTAAAGTTTTCACCTTTCACTTCTTGTATATGTTATATTATTGTAATATGACTTTTGTTAGGGTCAGAAAGAGTCTTAGAACACACGTAGGGGATCTTGATGTCGGAGCAGTTGCTTGTGGCTTGGGTCGTACTTTTGGTAACAAGGTATGCCTGTTTGTTTACTAAAACGTCTACTTCCATCTACTTATAAGCCATTTTGACCCAAATCTATTTTGACCCATTATGCAACCCACCCATTTTGCCACCTCTACTTTTCAGCGAGGTTTCAACTTGATGTTTTAGCATGAATAAAAGTACTGTAATCTCGCAGGATTATAAAAAACTTTCTGACCAGAGTTACGTGTTCTTGCATTTTGATACATTTTATATTGATATGAACAGGGTGGTGTAGGGTTGAGATTAAGAGTATATGATCGAATAATGTGCTTTGTAAACTGTCACCTGGCTGCGCATTTGGAAGCAGTCAATCGGCGGAATGCTGATTTTGACCACATTTACAGAAATATCACATTTGGGCGATCAATCAATAATGCATCTGGTATGGCGCGATACCTGTTTTTCTGTTGCTCTCTTGCCTTCACCACATATTTATTTTCGGTGCTTTATTCTTCCTTTGCCTTGCTGTCGTTGGTCCTCATTCTTACAGCTTGCGTCTCTTCTACTGCACAACCTCTTCGTCCTGCTACCGTAAGTATCCAAAACTAGCAAAAAAGAAACACCTATATGTACCGTATGTATGTGTAATTTCTGTAAGCATCAAGGAATTTAGGAATCTTATGAAAATGCTTGTGTAAAAGATAGGGCAGATAGCATAAAAAGGTAGCCACACGTCATCATGATGACTTGATAACCGAATTTTTCAACGTTCAAGAGTTTTTGTAAAGATAGATTAAGAATTTAAATGTTTTTTCTAACATACGAGAGTAAAAATAAAGTTGGCTACCTTTGTATGAAGTTCATCGAGAAAGTTAAGGCCATAGTAAATCAAATGTTCATTATGACGTCTTTCTGAGTTATGTAATAATATGAACAGTCTGTGGCTATCAATCCTGATGAGGGGAAGCCGGATCTAGCAGAAGCGGATCTGGTTATCTTTTGTGGCGACTTCAACTACCGACTCTTTGGAATAACCTATGATGAAGCACGGGACTTTGTTTCGCAAAGGAGTTTCGATTGGCTTAGAGAGAAAGATCAGCTAAGAGCCGAAATGAAAGCCGGAAAAGTTTTTCAGGGAATGCGAGAAGCGCTTATCAGATTTCCTCCTACGTATAAGTTTGAAAGAGGCAAAGCCGGTTTAGGAGGTAATGTTGATATGTTTTATTTCAAACGGGTCAGATTACATAATTTAGCTAAGAAGTGAAACATCAAACGTTACCTACTTTCTTTCCTTTTTTCAGGATATGACTCCGGGGAGAAAAAGCGTATTCCAGCGTGGTGCGATAGGATATTATATAGAGATAACCGTGCTTCACCAACAGCAGAATGCGGTTTAGCATGTCCTGTGGTCGCTTCAATTTGGCTGTAGGTCTCTTTAGGGAATTTGCCTCTTTTCTAAACCATATTTCATGATTCTAAATCATTTTTCGTCGTGATAATATTGACAGGTACGAAGCGTGTATGGATGTAATAGAAAGTGATCACAAACCCGTTCGTTGCAAATTTAAAGTTCAGGTTGCCCATGTGGACAGATCAATAAGAAGACAAGAGTTCGGGAAAATATTCATGTCAAATGAAAAAATAAGATCCATACGGGAAGAACTACGTTGTGTTCCTGAAACTTCAATTAGTACAGACAAGATAGTCCTTCAAAATCAAGACACGCGTCCTTTGACAATAACCAATAGAAGTAATAAAGATACGACGATATTTCAGATTTTATGTGATGGTCGTTGTGCCATTAAGGAAGGTGAAGAACCCAGTTCAGAGGTTCATTCGACTTCCGCTGGCTTGAGGTAATAATCTGTTACTTCACATTTAAAAATGCAATTTCAGGGCATTGACACTCACAACGGTGATGCAGGTGACGCCGGCTATAGGCATAATAAAACCTGGAAGCACATTCGAAATCTCAATACACCATGATGACACACACACCTCGGAAGAAGATGGAGGCTCACAGTATTGGCGTTCAGAAGACACACGTGACAAAGTAGCAATCTTATCAGTAGTAATTAGAGGCAGCCGATCAACCGAAACAAAAAGTCACCAATGTCATGTACGCCATTGCTATACTCCCAAGAGCACAACACCACACCATGAACCACCAACGAAAAGCTATGGTTCTAGGAAACATCAAAGTGCTCATCATCGATCTTCTAAGCATTTCGATAAGGGTGATGATCATCATCGAAGTAGACATGAACATTGAAGTTTGCCATAGCTAACTAGTACGAACCAAAAACAGACAAGAATCTGCTGCTGCTATTCGGCTCCTTGATGTATATAGTACTACTACATGCTGATGCAGTCCAGATTCTAAAAACTGGCTTAGCATGATCGCCGCCTGTGCTCGGACTGTTACGTTGCCTGGCCGGACAGGTTGATTTGTATTTTGTTAAAATTTGTGCAATAGACAGCTTAAAACGTAAACCTGTGTTGAACCGACTGAATATTATTTTGTAGGGGTTTTTGGATGCGCATTTTTATTATAAGATTAGCATAATTTCAACATTGCATTCGTAATCTAAAAGATACAATATCACTTTCCGTAAAGCAAAGATCACAATCTTTTTCGCAATGCTATTATACTATTAATTATATACAAACATAGACCGTCGTCCTATGATCAAAATTTAATACATAAAGAGTAGGATAGACTCACATGATGACAACGGATACTAGTCATCTGTCCTTTTGACCTTCTTGTCTGTGCCGAGTCCTGGTTTTGGTCCCCAAGTGAACCTCTTGACAACAACAATTCCAAAATACCGCTGAACTTGATCTCATTTACACAGCATACATCCTCTTGTATTTCTCATTGTAAAGTTCAGGATCCGACGCCATTGACATTGAATAAGAATGTGAATTAGTTTCGGTCCGTCTTATACTCCTTAACTTAGTCTCTTCCATCCTGTGCCTCACAACGCAATAACACATTGACCCAATTGTCGTCAACATAATTGTGGCACCAATCACTGTTGCATATATCGCAGTTTCACCTCTCGTCCCACACAACCACATACACGCCGATATAAATGCAATCGATATGAAAAGACAAGCTAACCACATGAGCTTGTTAATCACAAACATAAGTTGCCTTTTAGCTTTTTCTTCGATCACCACAATAGATGTCTGAACCACCACGACCGCCAATGAAATGAAGAGGGCTAAACTGTCGAACAAAAAGAATAAAATAAACGCAGCATTTTTTGCTATGTTTGCTTGCCCGAGAGAAAACCCGTCTGTTTTTTCTTCAACATATTGGCCCGGTACAGTGAAAATGGCTGCGAAAGCAACTGTAGCTATAAGAACAGCAACCACAGTAGCTGAATTTATGGCATTATTAAGACCGCTGATGTGGAGCTTCTTGACCTTTTTTGCAATCTTTTTGACCCTAAATCCGGTTTGACGAGTCTGTTTGATTTGAGACTGAACGTCGTGTTTGATGTCACTGACAGTCTGCTTGAGCTGTTTGGCGGCACTAGGCGGTTTTCCTCAGAGTCTTTAGAGTGAGCAGCTCCTGCTTCCCTCAAAAGATTAACCATTTCTGCAACTTTTAAGTTTTCGGCTATGTCAAGTGGCGTCTCTCCAGCCTTGTTAACTGCATTGATGTTGATCTCATCAAAGGAGAGCAAGCATTTCACAATCTGTCAAGATATCAGAATGAGTTAATTCAAATCTATACGACACAATAGCATACAACTTTTATATATCTTTAAAAACTTTGATCACAGTTTTACCTTTGTTCGGCTTTTTTTAATTGCAATGTGAAGAGCCGTATTCCCCTTATTATCTTCCAAACTCAAAACAGTTGGATCAGGTTTAATCAATTCGGCCACAATGTCCATACATTGTCCCTTAACTGCCATGTGCAAAGCAGTTTGCCCTTTCTTATCAATCCTGAAACCGATGCTTGGATCCTTGTTCAAAACAGATCTCGCCACTTCCAAATGACCCATTCTTGCTGCTGTATGGAGCACAGTTTTACCATTGTTTCTGGCTATCTTTGCAAGATTTGAATCAGCATCAAGAAGCAAGTTGACTACATCGATGTGTCCTTGAGCTGCTGCTGTGTGTAAAGCAGTTGAGTTTGATGAATCCGTCGTCATAACCAGATTTGGGAAGGAACTCAAAAGTTCTTTTAAAACATCTGCAAGATTAAACAATCAGAATATGTTCGAGAAGAGAGTCAACAATGCATAACGTGACTTACAATGTCCAACATCAATTAGTACACTTAAAACTATATAGGCTACACGTATTCTATAAGAAAGCAAGGGTATCAAGTTAAAGGATGAATGGTTAAACGCATACTAACATTCTAAGTTCCATAATAAAGTCAATGTTTATTCAAATAATGATAACTACCGAGGAGGCGTTTGGCCTAGCATTTCTAAAATGATTATGTGAAACGAAAGACAGTTAGTTCTCATTCAGATCAGCAAATTAACAAATGATATCCAAATCGAAAGACGAGGGAACCATACCTAAATGACCCTGTTTAGCAGCAATATGAAAGGGATCATATCCATTATTCGCAGCAATCGAAGCAGTTTGAAGATCAAGATGTTTCAAAAACTGAGCAACAACATGAGAGTGTCCATTTTCCGCAGCAACATAAAGAGGAGTCTCCCCTTCCTGATTCTGTTTCGACAACGCATCAAGTCCAAGACTTTGCAACATTTCCATCACTTTCGACAAATTCCCTCCTCCTCAGAAGAAGCTAAATGAAGCATCGTATCGCCTCGTTTACCAGGCGAATCCTTAGTTTTCTTCCTATCAACACCAAAACTCATTTGTCTCCCCATTGCTATCCTAAAACTGTTCTGTTTTTTCATAGCACCTACACGAAAACTCTGCTGTTTTTCGATAGTCGAAACACTAAAACTCGGATGCTTTTCCATCTTTCCTAACCTGAAACTAATCTGTTTCTCCATAATACTTGCTCCCTAGATTCAAAAAATGAATCTGTTTACCAAATTAGTTCCAAACACACTTTAAAAACATCAAATTTTCACCAAGATTCAACCTTTTTAATAATTCATAGTAAAAAACACTACCCTTAGTCAAAGATTAAACCTTTTTTAAGAATCAATGATCAAAATGCATTAAAAACATCAAATTCTCACCAAGATTCAATCTTTTTAGTAATTTTACTAAAAAATACTAATTGGGTCAATACCTTTAATCAAAAATCCTTTTTTTATTTTTTTTTTCCAGAATCAATGATCAAAACACTTAAAAAACATCAAATTTCACCAAGATTCAACCTTTTTAACAATTTTAACTAAAAAAGGCTAATTGGGCTAATACCCTTTATATAAAAATTAATCTTTTTTATAAATCAATGATCAAAACACTTAAAAAAACATCAAACTTTAACCAAGATTCAAACTTTTTAGTAATTTTAACTAAAAAAGACTAATTGGATCAATACCCTTTATAAAAAAATTAACTTTTTTTAAGAATCAATAATCAAAACACATTAAAAACACCAAATTTCAATATTCCAATGACAAAAATCACAACTTTATTTTATAAAAACTCAAAAAGTGGCAAGTGACTAAAACTTAAGCTTAAATTTAAAGATTTTATTTGGCAAAATGATGAAATGATAGAATAGCCGCCATGAGACTGACTCATGATAGATGGTGAGAAGTGGGACCCACATGGAGTATAATTATCGTTAAGTGGGACCCACCAAAAAACAACAACAAAAAAGCAAAATGCATTATAAAGTTAGGACAAAAGTTGTTGCAATCAATCATACAATAAATACAAACAAAGTAATGGCCTGCATAGATTCATACTACTAGATAGACATGAACATTAAATTACAAGAGAAAATTAATTATCTAAAGTTTTAGCTTTTTAAATTTAAGGCTATGGCATCACATGTTCATTGTCGACATGCAAATGTTATGGGCCACAAGATCGAGATACTACTATGGATAGTTTTTGTTTTTGCAAGATCGAAATCGTAATATCTGATACCAAAATGTTTAATGTCTTATATGTCTAGTACTTAGTATTTAAAGCTGGTTATATAGCAAATTCATGAAGTAAGAAAGAATTCTTAAAGTTATAATAAATGAAAATACAACGCATAAGGCTGATCGCATTCGAAACCGATGTATCGGTTGGGCAACAAAAAAATGGGAGGTTGACCGATGTTGAGATCGGTCGGCTTGGTTGTGGTGCTCGGTTGCCACATCGGGCAAAGTGGGATAATCCAAGACATCGGGCTAGATTTCGACCGAGGTTATTGCCCACATTTTCCCATAATTTCCAACTTTATTTGCCCATAAATTCAAAAATATGACCGTTTGGTCATTTAAACAAAAAAAAAACATTTTTTTTAAAACAAATTTACCACTCTATAAATACCAATTTCACCTCAAACACAATTCACCACTCACCATTTCTCATCTATATTCAATCAACCATTCTAACGAAATACTCACGAAACACAATTTTTAATATGTCGTCATTCGAAAGATTTATTCGGTTCTTCTTCGCCTTCCGGACGATGAAGAAGTTTTAGTGAGTTTGTGGAGTTTGCGGATTTTGCGGAAGGCTTACAAAGCATCACGCCAAAACCCGAAGGTGGACATACGTAGGGATCATGAGGGTGCTCATAATCGTTTAGTGGCGGCATACTTCTCCGAAAACCAGCAGTTCGACGCAAGAACATTCCGCCGGTTCCGTATGCATACGCAGAGCTAAATTAACGAAATTGTTCGAGAGATAACCGATCACTCTACTTATTTTCGACAAACTCTTGATGCTAGGGGCGTACCTAATATTAGCCCATTGGTCGGAAGTGTAATGCTTTGCGGCCATTCGTCAATTGGGATACGCTGCCGTTCGATTCTCTTGACGAGTCGGCACTCGGTGCATCCACATCCCGTGAATGTCTTCGTAAGTTTTGCGAGGTTATCATGAAGTTAAATGGTCATGAGTATTTAAAGCCCACGATTCGACCTAGAAAGAATATATGCTCATCACGAGCATAAGCATGGCTTTCCCGGGATGATGGGAAGCATTGATTGTACAAGTTGGGAGTGGGAGAATTGCCCGAATAGTGTGAGAGCTCAACAATGTAGGGTGATCACGGGCCACATCCATTCATTTTGTTGGAAGCGTCCGCTTCCCAAGATTTATGGATTTGGCATGCGTTCTTTGGTGTGAATAACGACGTAAACGCTTTTACGCCGCTCACCTGCAATTTTCAATGATATCAAACCGGGAGAGCACCGCACCTTGAATTCGAGGCTAACGATGTGGCTTATAAAAGGATATTATCTTACGATGGGATATATCCACAATGGTCCGTTCTTATGAAGTCTATTTCAAATCCTCCCACGGGTGATCGTAAAAGAATATTGTACAAGAGGATGTTGGAAAATTTAGTGCACTTGTGGGATTAGTTCACACCTTGTAATGGGTTTGGAGGTACGGAGTGTACACCCATAAAGTCCATGAACACCCTAACTCTAATAGTGATTTGTATTGGTAGTGCTTGGTGAAAGTACTATTGTGGTTACCATCGATTATCGCTGTTTCCACCGGCGGTGTTTCCAAGTGGTTTTTCTGAAGTAGTGTTTACATAATCGATTAACGGCAGTAACCAATCCACCGATAGCACTATGAAAGTACGATGATAGTACTTGCTTGTAACGGGCTGACCTATTCAAGTGGCGCTTTAAACCGCATTATGACCACGCTTAATTGGTCATGTAACCTTAATCGGCTATAATGAGGATAATTATGAGGCTATTAATGGGCCGATTAATACTCATAATTTCATTGACTAGCTTAGAGTATTTTCCTATAAATAGGAGATCTGTTTTATGCATGATAACAAGACAGACAACGCTTAAAAACACACCGAAAAATAAACACTTATTAGCGAAAGGGTTATAGAATTGCGCTTATTCTCTAACGATTTGGTCTTATCCCAAGTAGATATTCGTGATACCAAGGCATTAGGGTCGAATAGTTTACTTTGGAAAGTGATTACACGATTCCAAGTGATATCCAGTAACCACCAAGTGGTATTTGTTCTGCGACCGCTTGTTTGTTTCTCACGAACAGTTGCACATTTATGCCGGTTGGTTATCTTACCCCGCTGGAAAACGACCCCAACAATCAAAGTAAACTATTTGTGATAATCAATGGCAACTAGCGTAATGAAACACATGGCTTCAAAC
Organism: Chrysanthemum makinoi; assembly: GCA_910596185.1. Classification (NCBI taxonomy): domain Eukaryota; kingdom Viridiplantae; phylum Streptophyta; class Magnoliopsida; order Asterales; family Asteraceae; genus Chrysanthemum; species Chrysanthemum makinoi. Next base: position 305,341,068 of record OU343217.1, read on the forward strand.
TTTGCCAAGCTTGATAAGTTTGAAGGGGGTGAACTTTAGGAGATGGCGTAAGAAGATGCACTTCTTGTTGTCAAGCATGAGTGTGGTGTATGTGCTAACCACACCAATTCCTGATGATGGTGATGATGCCACGCGTGGAGCGCAGTCGTGAGGAGGAGCAAATGGGAGAATGATGACTACATATGCAGAGGCTTAATTTCAATGGTATGTCGATTCCTCCTTTTGATATTTATCGAACATTGAATCTTCCAAAGAACTCGCGTGGGACTCTTGGATGCCAAATATATGGCCGAGGATGCATCAAGTAAGAAGTTTCTTGTTAGTAATTTCACAAATTACAAAATGACCGATTCAAGACCAGTTATGGAACAATACAATGAACTTTTTGGAATACTTGGAAGGTTTACACAACATAATATGCACATGGATGAGTCTATTTTAGTCTCTTATGTCATTGACAAACTCCCTCCTTCTTGGAAAGATTTCAAGCATACCTTGAAACATAAGAAAGAGGATTTAACTCTGGTTGAGTCAGGCGTACCATCTCAACATTGAGGAATCTCTCAAGGTGCAGGATAATGACAAGCCTTGACTACATCTTGAAACATAAGAAAGAGGAGTTAACTCTGGTTGATTCCAAATGACCCATTCTTGCTGCTGTATGAAGCACAGTTTTACCATTGTTTCTGGCTATCTTTGCATGATTTGAACTCGCATCATCGAAGCAAGTTGACTACATCGATGTGTCCTTGAGCTGCAGTTGTGTGTAAAGCAAATTTGAGTTTGATGAATCCGTCGTCATAACCAGATTTGGGAAGGAACTCAAAAGTTCTTTTAAAACATCCGCAAGATTAAACAATCGTAATATGTTCGAGAAGAGAGTCAACAATGCATAACGTGACTTACAATGTCCAACATCAATTAGTACACTAAAACTATATAGGCTACACGTATTCTATAAGAAAGCAAGGGTATCAAGTTAAAGGATGAATGGTTAAACGCATACTAACATTCTAAGTTCCATAATAAAGTCAACGTTTATTCAAATAATGATAACTACCGAGGGGCATTTGGCATTGCATTTTGAAAATGATTATGTGAAACGAAAGACAGTTAGTTCTCATTCATCAAAGAAATTAACAAATGATATCCAAATCGAAAGACGAGGAACCATACCTAAATGACCTGTTTAGCGGCAATATGAAAGGGATCATATCCATTATTCGCCATCAAGCAGCGGTTTGAAGATCAAGATGTTTCAAAAACGAGCAACAACATGAGAGTGTCCATTTTCGCAAAGAACATAAAGAGGAGTCCCCTTCCCGATTCTGTTTCGATAACGCATCAAGTCCAAGACTTTGCAACATTTCCATCACTTTCGACAAATTCCCTCCCTGAAGCTAAATGAAGCATCGACGCCTCGTTTACGAATCCTTAGCTTTCTTTCTATCAACACCAAAACTCATTTGTCTCCCCATTGCTATCCTAAAACTGTTTTGTTTTTTCATAGCACCTACACGAAAACTTCTGCTTGTTTTTCGATAGTTAAAACACTAAAACTCGGATGCTTTTCCATCTTTCCTAACCTGAAACTAATCTGTTTCTCCATAATCAATTACTCCCTAGATTCAAAAAATGAATCTGTTTACCAAATTAGTTCCAAACACACTTTAAAAACATCAAATTTTCACCAAGATTCAACCTTTTTAATAATTCATAGTAAAAAACACTACCCTTAATCAAAGATTAAACCTTTTTTAAGAATCAATGATCAAAATGCATTAAAAACATCAAATTCTCACCAAGATTCAATCTTTTTAGTAATTTTATTAAAAAAATACTAATTGGGTCAGTACTTTTAATCAAAAATCCTTTTTTTATTTTTTTTTTCCAGAATCAATGATCAAAACACTTAAAAAACATCAAATTTCACCAAGATTCAACCTTTTTAACAATTTTAACTAAAAAAGGCTAATTGGGCTAATACCCTTTATAAAAAAATTAATCTTTTTTATAAATCAATGATCAAAACACTTAAAAAAACATCAAATTTTCACCAAGATTCAATCTTTTAAGTAATTTTAACTCAAAAAGACTAATTGGGTCAATACCCTTTATAAAAAAATCTATCTTTTTTAAGAATCAATAATCAAAACACATTAAAAACACCAAATTTCAATATTGCAATGAACAAAATAACAACTTTTTTTTATAAAATCTTAAAAAGTGTCAAGTGACTAAAACTTAAGCTTAAATTTAAAGATTTTTTATTTGGCAAAATGATGAAATGATAGAATAGCCGCCATGAGACACATCATAGATGGTGAGAAGTGGGACCCATATGGAGTATAATTATCGTTAAGTGGGACCCACCAAAAAACAACAACAAAAAAGCAAAATGCATTATAAAGTTTGGACAAAAGTTGTTGCAATCAATCATACAATACATACAAACAAGGTAATGGCCTGCATAGATTATACTCCTAGATAGACATGAACATTAAATTACAAGAGAAAATTAATTATCTAAAGTTTTAGTTTTTTAAATTTAAGGCTATGGCATCACATGTTCATTGTCGACATGCAAATGTTATGGGAAGGTTGTCAAGATCGAGATACTACTATGGATCGTTTTTGTTTATGCAAGATCGAAATCATAATATCAGATTGAGATCGTAAGATCCTACTTAAATGTCTTAATGTCTAGTAATTTGTATTCGAAGGTGATTGTATAACAAATTCATGAAGTAAGAAAGAATTCTCAAAGTTATAATAATGTGAAAATACAACGTGTAATGGTTTAAAATACTAGAATATATAATCGGTGATTAAAGACGCCGAATCTTTTAATCTAAACATCTATATATTTTACTCTTATATAATGATCCAAGCCTATTTTATTGTTTTACTTTAACAAAACTCATTCATTTATAGTTTAGTTAGTTAATTAAAGGGAGGTAGGATCGAATCAAATCGAGATCTTACTTAAGATCTTATGTCTTTTAAGATCCTATGAAAGATTGACTCGTTTTTTCTTAGTGAGACCGTAAAATAGAAAGATCTTAAAAGCAAGATCGAGATCTTAACAGCTATGGGTAACATATGCCCTATAACATAAAGGCATTTTTAATAAATTTTTTATAATACACTAAAATAACCTCATTCACTGAATAAATAAATAAACCTATAACTCAATGTGATTCGGATGGCATGAGACAGATGACATATGGGAGACGTGCACTTTGACATGTCATAAGTGCAAAAATTGGCCTACAATATGTTATGGGTGCACTACACTTGGCTCTCGAGAGGCCTGTTTGGATAGAGGTTTTTTAAAGCTGTAAGTTTTTTTGTTTTAAAAAACAAACTCTTCAAAATTAAAAAGCTTCGTTTAGTAACTCTGACACCAAACTTATTCGAATCATGTAGCTCCTAAACAAAAAGCTAACAAATAAAGCTTTTTTATTTTTTTAAAGCCCTTTAAACTTGAAATTACTTAATTACCCTTTGTTTAAGTAACATATGACTACATGTTCTTCTTTTCTCTCGTTGAACTAGAACTTGTTTATACTTATCTTCACATTTTATAGTTAATTGGCTTGAGCTTATGGATGCTCATGGCTTATAAAGCTTTCATAAGTTTGTGTGAAAAAAAAATAGCTTATTTATAAGCTAGCTTATTTTAAAAGTTCAAACCTCTATCAACTCCGATAAACTTCTATCCGAACACAACCAAGTATAGAAAGCGAGTCTTTTCTTAAAACTATATTGATTCTTGACATATAAATCACAGTAGAAGCACTAGTAGAAAGATAAGTAAGACGACAAGTATGAGTAATTGAAATTAGTTCAGATGGTTTTATGTTTAAAATGAAAATTTATACGAACAGTTTTGCAGTTCAAGTCATGTTATTAAGTTTTTTTAAATACATCAATAACAACAACGATACTCGATCCCGTCAGAGCATAAATTAAGTTTATATAAATAATTATTATTATTGTAACTAACTATTGTAGTTTGGTAAGAAAGAAAATGATGGAACCTAACCCAATAGTTTTATTTGAATTGTGGTTGAAACATGGCAATAAAATATAATAATAATACCAAAAGAGGAGTCAATGTTATGGGTCACATTTGTTATGACTTATGACGATATATATATAGACATATTTTAATATATACATTTATTACTTACGTATGTATATAGTCGACATGGTTAGATAGAGTGGAAAAAAGAAAGAATAGTAGTGTGACCATCTTTTAAAACTTTGAAAGTTCTAGTCAACTTTGGTTAGTTATTCTAGAAATTTTTTTGCTATACATATATCACATGTATATGGCTAGTTAGGCCACATAGCATTATATGGTTCAAGTACTAGAAGCAAATTGACCATGGTGCTTGCTTTATATATATATCGATCGAGACTCTTAAACGCCGGAGGCCTTAATGGAAGTAGTCTTTCTATTCTCGTGTTGTTGTTGTGAGACTCTTAAACTACATACCAGATACAGAATCTAGGCGATAAATGTGCATTAACTTAATTATTTCTCGTATCTTTGTTGCTCATATCAACATCTTCATAAGAACCGGTGACGCGCATACTACAATGAATCAAACTTGATTCAAGCTTGTAAACTGTAACCAAGTAATTACATGGACTTTTGACATTGATATTATATTTGACTTATTTTCTGGTCATAGGGTAAAATGATTGTGTATATTTTTACTGGTTACCTAGTGCTTTGACAAAAGGATAAAGAAGTCAAAGTACATCATCCTTTTAATGACTGAAAGGATACACATATTAAATATTATCTCTAGTGTGCTTAATTCATGTGTCAATATTGAAGTCCAACATGTAATGATGAATATATAAATGTAGAAACTGTAAAATAAAAAAGTCCAACATGATAGTTGTTGAGTATACATTTTCCTTTTGTTGACTTTTCTATTGGGCTTAATACATCAAATTAACTGAGCCCATCTCATATTGGGCCAATAAAAAATAAATTAAAAACACTCAGCCTGTTTAATGAAGCTTATAGGACTTTGAGGTGTTGGAATCTACATCTTTTAATTCAATGGTTCTTTTAGCATGTGCATTTCTTTTTTTTCATTAATTTATTTACCTGATTTTCTGACTTAATATTGCGAGCCGATTAATTTTAAAGGCGACTATTTTTCTAAATAGCCTAGATTCGGTGTAAGTGAATCTTCATGACCATACGGGGATTAATTTTTTACCCGTTAGACTCGAATCTGTGACCTCCATTTTAAAAGGTTGATATTCTTAATGCCGGGTTACCTTATGGTTTTAGTACGTGTATATTTTGATATTTGATGTTTGTATTCCCTTTTGCATCTAGTTTTTCTTTTTTATATTATTATATAATTTAAAAAAAAAGGTTAAAACACAAGCACTTACTGAGTTACAGCTATAGATTTTGCATGGTACGTAACGTATATATTTTATAAAAGATACTGATATGATGATGTTGATTGCAAATTTATAGAAGATACCATATTACCATATATTACAAGCCAATATATATAAGCCTCACACAACTCCAAAATTAAGCTAATTTACATGTAATCTACTCGTGCGTGGAAATAACAAGCTCAATCGGTTACTAGCTCATCGATTAGGAGTACTCTCATATCTTTTACGACAAGTAACTCGATCAGAGTCTCAGATACCGGTTAGGCTATCTCTTATTGGTACGAGTTTAACGCTCTTATATCAAACAATTACCACGAGTAGCTCCAAAAGCATTGACACAAGATTCATGAGCGGGTCGATTTTCATAACTCAAGTTCACATCTTCCATTTGCATCCCACTGCATGGATGCTCCTTACTACAATCCAGCTTCACCCCAATCTCACTCGCAGATGTTCCGTGTATATTATCATATCTCACGTTAGATATCGACACTCCAGCCATTTGACGAGGACAGTTATGCTCCCCTGGACAATAGTTTTGATCGATAATCACCGGATTTTGAACGTTAAACATCGTCAAATCTTGAAACAAGACACCTCTTACGAACCCGTTACTTTCTCTAGCCCATGTCTTGATCCTAACCCCGTTCTCAGTCGACCTAAATGTCACGGTCTTAACTGTCACGTTTTGTACTCCAGCTTCTTGTAAGCTCCATCCTAAGCTGCCTATGCTTACACCATGGCCCGGGCCACATGTGATGGTTTGGATCCATAAGTTAGATGAGCCTGGTCCTATGGATATGCAGTCATCTCCTGTGGCGATTCTAGAGTTGAGAACAGTGACGCCAGAAGATGATTCGATGTGTATGCCATCTGTGTTAGGGCTGTTTCCTGGTGCGGATACGGTGATTCCTTGGAGGTTCGCGTTTTGGCAAGCGTTTATCACGATATGGAATTTTTGGCTGTTTATTGAGGTTAGCCCCGTGATCATGATGTTTTTTGAGTCGAAAAACTCTAACGTCTGCAAACATTAACCAGAAAATGCTTTAGAGATAGGAAATATAGAGATAAAAAACTCAAATGTCTCAAACAAGTTATTTTTTTTAACGGCAATTGTGGATACATGGCTCCTAGCTCAGAAGGCGTAGCGAGGCAACACAACCAGGTTAGGTCCAGCCCAGAAGGCAATGGCACCTTTCCCTTTACGCATGCGGGAGGAAACCCTATTGCCCTGGACAAGACTCGAACTTGAGACCTTGCCTAGGAGGGTAAAACCTCCATACCGCTAGACCAGAGGCCCTTTGGTGTCTCAAATAAGTTATTAGCATTTCAGGAATGAAACATACGGTTGCACCAATGGGACAACCACCAGAATGCGCTTTACAAGCCCATAGAGCGGTTCCACGGCCATCTAAAACCCCGCCCAAGATAGAAACTCCAGTGACCTTCTCAAACTTAATCCATACCAAGTTCCGAAAGTCAGAAGGAGCAAGAAGCGTGCCATCGATAACAAACCTAATAGCTTTGTTCTTACAACGGTCACCTTGGAAGTAAGCTGACCGAACGAAGAACCTACCAGCAGGCACATAAATCGTTGAAGGCGTAAAAGAAGAACATGCAGAAGCCCATGCAGATTGAAATGGCAAACTCGCGTCTGTCTGGCCGTCAGGAACCGCTCCTAGCCTCATAACGTTAATGAGTCGTCGTGGAACAACGGAGCCTTCTACCACCATTGGTGAGTTGATCATGATTGTTAAACCTATAAAAGATGTTATAACACAAGTGATGAAAATGTTGTAGTTCATCATAATAGCCATTTTTTAGTATGAGAATGAGTGTAGAAAATGTGTATGGATTAAGATGTTTTTTTGAGGAATTTATAGATATTGAATTATGCATGGAGAGTAAGTTGGTGTTTGCTTTGAGAGACTCTGAATCTAAATCTGAATGGCATATTTGAAAATGAATCTGAGGCGTAAATGTCACTACCACAATTACCAGTTTCCCCATCGCCGTTTTCCCCGGCGACAATTGTCGCTGGGGAATCATCACTAAACGACAAAAATATATCCTACGTGGCACGAAGTCTCGTAGAAAAGGCAGCTAAATTATGGAGAGTTTTCGGCGACATGTCGCCGGGGATACCTTGTTATATTTTGACCGAAAATTTCATCGTGCAACGTGGCGGGAACTTTTCCCGCTTACCTTTCCCCAGCGACATGTCGCCGGGGATTCATTTGATTATTTAAAATATGTAATTAGTGTTAATTTTATTACTTATAAATTTTATTTTTCATGTTTCCCCAGCGACATGTCGCCGGGGATTCATTTGATTATTTAAAATATGTAATTAGTGTTACTTTGATTACTTTAAAAATTTATTTTGCACTTTTCCCCAGCGACATGTCGCTGGGGATACTTTTGACTTCGTTTGACTTTATTAATAATAATGGTAATGGTAATAATAATAATAATAATAATAATAATAATAATAATAATAATAATAATACGTATACCATAACATAACGACTCATCCGTTCAAAGTCTAATGTCTAACCATAACATATCACTCATCCGCTTGAACGCCTAATGTGTAACCATAACATATCGACTCATCCGTTGAACGTCTAATGTCCAACCCTAAGATATCGACTCATCCGTTGAACGTCTAATGTCCAACCCATAACATATCGACTTATCCGTTGAACGCCTAATGTTTACCATAAAATACCGACTCATCCGTTGAACGTCTAATGTGTAACCCTAACATACTGCCTCATCCGTTGAACGTCCAATGTGTAACCATAACATATCGACTCATCCGTTGAACGTCTAATGTGTAACCATAACATACCGACTCATTCGTTGAACGTCTAAATTGTAACCATAACATATCGACTCATCCGTTGAACGCCTAATGTGTAACCATAACATATCGACTCATCCGTTGAACGCCCAATGTGTAACCATAACATATCGACTCATCCGTTGAACGCCTAATGTGTAACCACAACATACCGACTCATTCGTTGAACGTCCAATGTGTAACCCTAACATACGGACTCATCCGTTGAACGTCTAATGTGTAACCATAACATACCGACTCATCCGTTGAACGCCTAATGTGTAACCACAACATACCGACTCATTCGTTGAACGCCCAATGTGTAACCCTAACATACGGACTCATCCGTTGAACGCCTAATGTAACCATAACATACCGACTCATCCGTTGAACGTCTAATGTGTAACCATAACATATCGACTCATCCGTTGAACGCCTAATGTGTAACCCTAACATAACACTCATCCGCTTGAACGCCCAATGTGTAACCATAACATACCGACTCATCCGTTGAACATCTAATGTGTAACCATAACATACCGACTCATTCGTTGAACGTCTAATGTGTAACCATAACATACCGACTCATCCGCTGAACGTCCAATGTGTAACCATAACATACCGACTCATCCGTTGAACGTTCAATGTGTAACCATAACATACCGACTCATCCGTTGAACGCCTAATGTGTAAGCATAACATACCGACTCATCCGTTGAACGTCTAATGTGTAACTATAACATACCGACTCGGATGTTGAACGTCTAATGTGTAACCATAATTATTCTTCGGTGAATCATAGATTTATAAAACACATTCAACTATGCATCATTTGGCTTCTTGATCCAATTAAATATTGCATGCAACATTTTGATGTAACATGTTCTTGTTCCTCTAGCCCGTTACTAGATTGTAAATCTAACTCTCATATAAGAATATAAAGATGCCGAATGGTAACTTTTTGTTCCCGAGTTTATATTAAAAGAAAGGAAAATATTTAGGATTATAATAAAAATAAAAGATAAAATTGTATTCTTTTGAAGTCGTTAACAACATAAAGTAATTAAATTTTACCCAAAAAAAAAAAAAAAACAGTTTTCCCCGGCGACAGGTCGCTGGGGATTATAATAAATAAAAATAAATAGTTTTTCCCGGCGACATGTCGCCGGGGATAAGTACCCACCAAAATTTTCGTTATCGCGCCATTTACGCTAAACGACAAAAACTATACCTTTCCCCAGCGACATGTCGCCGGGGATTGTCGCCGGGGAAAAAACTTTATCATAAAGTAGATCTGGATATCTTCTTCACTGCAGAAAACGAAAAAAAAAAAAAAACCTTCCTGTGGCGATTTCTGTGGCGATTTCTGCAGCAAAAACCATCACCATTCACCAACAATCATCAACCATCACCACCACCGCATCCACCATCACCACCAACGCATCCACCATCACCACCACCACACGTTACACGGTTTGTTTTACAAATTTTAAATGTTATTCAACTAAATTAGTTAATTATATTATGATTTTTGCAGATTATTATTGTTGTAAGTTGTTGTTAATTAAAAAAGTGGTTTTTTGGCAGTAGCCGACGAGGACCGACGAGGAGCAAGAGCGAGGTATGTTATAAATTTTGCAGATTATTATTGTTGTAAGTTGTTAACTTGGAAAGTTAATTTTTTTGGCAGTAGGCGACGAGGCTAGACAAGGTATGTAATAATTTTTCTTTTTCTCCTTTTGGTATCCCGGGTGACATGTCGCTGGGGAATGTTTATTCATGTCGCTGGGGAATGTTTATTGTTTAAGTTTTGTTAGTTTATAGTTATTATTAGTTCAATTGCCTTGAAATGTGCTCGTTTATAATTATAATAATTAGTTGTTTAAATTTTGTTAGTTTATTGTTATTATTTGGTGAAAAAGTGAAATGGTATGTATGTTAAAATAATGGTATGTATGTTAAAAAAGTGAAATGATATGTAGTTTATAGTTTATAGTTATTATTTGTTGACATGTGCTCGTTTATATTATTTTGTTAGTTTATAGTTATTATTATTTGTTGATATGAGCCGTTTATAGTTTATAATAATTAGTTGTTTTAGGATTTTAGTGATTAATTTTGAAAAATCCCCGCCTAAAATTAATCATCCTATAGAAAACCCGTCCGAAATTAATTTATTAGTAATTAATTTCGGAAAGTCCGTTTGACTGGCTTTTTGAATATTTTGTCTCATTTAGATATGAATGCGATAATTGGATTACTATTTGAGATGATTTCGACAGTGTTTCTCCTTTACTCCTACGAATATGTTTTTAAACACATATTTGGGAGTTGAGGGAAAAAATTTTCTTTAAATAGTAATATCGATTATGCATTCATATATGAGACAAATTATTCAAAAGAGTGGTTAGGATTGCCTTCCATAGTTGCACTAGGTGAACAAAACATCCGTATTCCTCGTTTGAATGTGTTTAATTAAGTTGCATATAATAACTAAATGTATCGTTAACACGCAGTTATGGTATTCGATGATAAGACTTGGACAGTTTACACGTCATGAACCATTATTTATTCTCGGTCTTGAAAAATTCGTCAATCATTGCAAGTCGTTAGTGACTAGTGCCGGGAGAATAAGATGTCCATGCAAGTCTTGTCGAAATATATTATGGGTACACATCAAAAACCTTTCAAACCACATTATGAGAGAAGGGTGGGACCCACGTTATAAAATATGGGTGGAACACGGTGAACCGACTCCACCTATGCCACCGCCAGTAATAGATAACACAAGACCTGATGAGTGACATGACAACGTTAATTAATGATCTTAGCTATATTCCTCCAAATAATGAACACAATGAACCAACTCAAGGAGATATTGGTGAGACAAGTAACGAACCGACTCAAGCTACACGTAACGAGTTTGAAGAGTTATATGTCAGTGCCAACGAGGAGTCAGTACTGCCGGTTGTGACTATGTGACTCGATTAGACTTTATGGCAAAGTTTACCTATTTTAAGGCTAAAGGTAGATTGACTGATTCTATATTTAATGAAATTTTAGAGTTTTTACAAAATGTATTTCCCATCAATAAAGGATTCAAGCTCCCACCATCATACTATTCAATAAAGAAGACACTTAAAACGATTGGGTTAGGGTACGAGTCGATACATGCTTGTGAACACGATTGCGCTTATTTCGGGAGACAAGAACAAAGATTTGGATTTTTGTCCCTCTGTACGAGTAGATGGAAAGACAGAACACGTAGGGAAGAAAGTTCCTAAGAAGGTGTTGCGTTACTTTCCGATCATTCCTAGACTACAACGTTCGTACAAGTCTAGTCACAACGCAAAGGATATGATTTGGCATGCTACTGGAAAGTGTACGGAGCCCGGTAAGATGCAACACCCGGTTGATGGTGGAGCATGGAAGAAATTTGACACAAAGTATCCAGATTTTGCAAAAGAACCAAGAAATGTTCGACTAGGGTTGGCTGCTGATGGTTTCAATCCATTTGGGAACCTTAGTCGGCCTACAAAGATGTGGCCGTGATATTGACAACATACACCTGCCCGTGGTTATGTATGAAAGAGAGTTCTTTTATGCTAACGTTGTTAATTCCTGGTCCTAAATCCCCTGGCAAGGACATTGATGTTTACTTGAGGCCTTTGATTGAGGACCTGAAGGATTTATGGGACAAGAAAGGTATAGAGACTATAGACGTTGCCTCGGCCGAAGTTTAATACGAGCGATGGTTTATGGACCATCAATGATTTTCCCTGCCGAAGTAGTTTATCCGTGGAGTGGGCAAGGTTACAAGGCATGCCCTACATGTAATAAAGACACTCCATCTGTTCGTGTGTTAAGCAAAACAGTTTATTTTGGCCACAGAAGATTCTTAACGAAGCCCCATAAATGGAGACGCCACTTGAATTCAATGGCCAAACCGATAACGCAGATCCTCCGAAGAATTTGGTCGATGTAATCCGGCTCAACTTGATAGATTGCCAACGCGTGTGAAGGGTAAACATCCGAGTTATGGAGGTGTGAAGATAAAACGCAATCTTCTTGTCGAGCATAACCGACTAAACGGTCTATTTTTACGAGCTTGAGTATTGGTCTTTTCTTTCACTAAGACACAATTTAGACATCATGCATATCGAAAAAAATGTGTTGGAGGCCATCTTGAACACTTTGTTAATGAATGATAAATCTAAAGACACCGTCAAGGCAAGACAAGACTTGCAAATGTTGGGCATTCGAAATGGCTTGTGGCTCGGCCAAACCAAAAACGGGAAGTGCTTGAAGCCTCAGTGCATGTATTCTTTCACACCGAGAACCTAAAAAGTTTTGTCAGACATCAAAGGATCTAAACTACCAGATGGGTTCGATCATGCTTCAAGCACAGTGACCGATAATGATACCAATATAACGGCCTGAAGTCTCATGACTCATATAATGATGCGCTTACTTCCTTACGGACTTCAAAATTACTTGCCCGATAAGATTGCAAAACCATTAATTGAGTTGTGTTCCTTTTTTAAGCAAATATGCTCTGTAACTTTGATGGAGGATGACATGTTGAAAGCTCAGATCAAGGTGGTCGATATTCTATGCGAGCTTGAGCTCATATATCCTCCTGCTTTCTTTGACATTATGGTTCACTTGGTTATACATTTACCTATAGAGCTTTGAAGCGGGCCTATTCGCCTCCCGTGGATGTATCCATTTGAAAGATACATGAAGAAGCTAAAAGGTTATGTTAGCAATAAAGCTAAGCGGAAGGTTCGATGCGGAGGGTTATGTTGCTGAAGAAGCATTGACATTCAGTTCTCATTATTTTCGGGATGTTACCACGAAATTTAATCGTCCCGACCGTAATGTGGACCCCCCTCCCCAACGTGTCGGTTTCAGGTGTTTCGATCGGTATGTAAAACGATTGGTTTACGGTCATTTATTGGGTTTGATGCCCAAGAGTTTAAAAAAGTGAAATGGTATGTACTTCACAACCGTCCTGAGATCGACACGTCCGGGACCCAGTTCAAGAGGTACGCGTTTTTTTATTTTGAAACTTCTTTTTCTTAACTTATCATTTCGACGACTTATTCTAATACCATGAACGCTTTTCAGATTATTTCCTAACAAAGACATGCAAGAAGAATTCCCCGACTGGTTTGGGTCGCAGGTAAACTTAAGACTTATTTGGTCTACTTAACTGTAAAAATAACAATATCATATTTTGTGTTCTCTATCTAGCTAATCCTTTCTTCTTCATAGATCCGTCAACGTCACATAGACAATGACCAAGACTCAGAGGTTAGCACAACGAGCGAGTTATTCGCTTTGGCTAATGGACCATCATGGACTCCAATCTCAGTAAACTCTTGCGTAGTCAACGGTGTTAGGTATGTCGTGCACAACCGATGAACGTCGACAACTCAAAACAACGGCATTTGTTCCCGGGCCGGACGGAGAAATGTATTATGGTCAGCTTCAAGAAATCCTCGAGTTTAAGTATTTGTTGTTCACAGTTGCGTTGTTCCGAGTTAAGTGGTTCGACACTAGCAACGAAGGACGTAAAGTCAAAAAACTTGTCTTTAGAAACAACATGACACAAATCGTCGACTGCAGGCCTGAGGCATTTAAAGATGACCAATACATTCTCGCAACACAAGTCAAACAAGTCTTCTACCTTGAAGATAAGACCAAACCCCACCGGAAGGTCGTCGAACATGTTAATCATAAAAAGTTTTCCGACGGGGGTGTCATCGTGGTAGAGGACGATCCTGATATTATACATTTCGACAACTCATCCGATCTCCACTTTCTACTAGTTTGAATGACTTGGATAATGCGACCTTGCATATAGATGGTCAATCAACGGTTGTTGACGCACCGCCAGATATCATTGATGTTCCTGAAGAAGACGATGATATTATTGCTGATGAAGACGCCCTTCCTCATGATTTAGCAGATTCTGATGTTGAAGCCCTCATCAATGTTGATGATGATGGTGTTGAGAAAGTTTATTCTAGTGAAGAAGAAGATTGATCTTGAGTTGTAACTTGCAAAATACACTTATATATTTGAATGAATGAATGAAATTGTTGTGGATTGTTTAAATGTGTATATTTATTTGGATGTGTATGTATTTGGATGTGTGCATGCTTATATTATTTTGTTCATGAATTTCTATATCTTATGCTAATTGTACTTGTACAGATGTCGACAGATGTTGCACGGTCCCACGGCGGTGACGGTGGGGGGGAGGATCGTCCCCTCCATCACAGCGTACCACCGGGGCAAGCTTCATTAACAAAGGTAAGAATTTCCGGAGTATTGTAATACAAGCATAAATTTGATACATATTTATGACTTTTATCACTAACTTGATTTTGCAGGCAAAGGTAAACGAAAGCCCAATTTGCGGCGAGCGCAAGGCAGAATACCGCGACAAGACCCGGAACCTTTCGCTGAAGGCAATCGTAGACGAAAAAGGTCCCGTGTCGATCACTTTTGAGATGGGTGACAAACAAACCTTAAACCCTCTCGGCCCCCATGCGGCGCATTGGTCTAACTACATAGGGGAGGTCGTTAGGAAGGTGCCGTTTTACTACCCTTCTTGGGACAAGGTCCCGAAGGAGAGGAAGGCGGAATCATTTGATATTGGGGTCAGTTATCCTTTTATGTTTATTTCATTATCGTGTTCATTTATTTAATTGTGTATATTTATCTAAATTCGCCTATTTATTTATATCATATAAATAAATAAACAAATTTAAATAAATATATAAATTATATCTCTAACTCTCTTTTCGTTTTGTTGTATATGATTGCAGACCCTATTTGACCTCAGGCCGCACATCGACTCCTCCCTACGGCCCCAGATCTACGAAGGCATAAACTCGCACCGCAAAAGCCTACAATACTAACAAGGATTCTTTCAAAGCCAAACATTGGAAGGTAGACCCCACCACCGGATTACGATCGAGGAGGCGATTAGGCGGGCACGCCCCGAGGAAATTACAGCGGGTGATTGGGATGAGTACATTAAGTTTTGGAATGATCCCAAGAACATTGCTTGAGCCGCTACAAATCGCTTAACCCAAGAAAAGAGCAAGGTCATATCTAGACAGGGATCCTGTCGTGACTCGCCTTCGAGATAATATGGTAATAAACATTATAATTATTTTACATGCATATATACATATATATAATATGGTAATAAACATTATATATATATATATATATATATATATATATATATATATATATATATATATATATATATATATATATATATATATGATTATACGCTTTGGTGTGTTGTGATTTGTCGTTTTTAAAATTATTCATCTTATATGCGTGATGTATGCAGATGGTATCGAGACTCATGAATACGCCACTCATCGACACTTATTGGCGAACACATCGTTGATGGGGTATTCCTTAACGATGAGGACCGCCGGATATATGTAAGTTTTGTTTCAAAACACACTTTAATGAATTATCGAGAAATAATGTAGCAACCCGACTAATATATTTACTATCTTGTGTTTTTGGCACTACATAGGACGAGATGAAAAAGCTTGAGGCCACGGGTGAATACACGGAGGATCAAATCAATGCGTTGGCAAGAGGGGGTAAGCTTCGTGGGCATATTCCCTGTGTGGGTCGCGTATTGCCATCACTGGCCACATCCAGGCCAGTATGCGCCCGCCGGAAAGTCACCAAAGATGTAAGCTTTATGATGAGTCTCCTCGTAAGCGACAAACGATCTGCGGATATGTTCAGGGAGTATGACTCGGGTGGTGCTAGCGGGAGTGGTGGGTGTGGTGATGACGAGGAGAATGGCGGTGATGAGGATAACAACGGCGAGAGGTAGTTGTGTATATATTATTAGTATGTTACATTGGTACTAGCTTTAGCTAGTTGTGTTATATATTATTAGTATGCTACATTGGTACTTTAGGTAGTTGTGTTATATATTATTAGGTTCATCTTGGTGCCATTTAAACACTTGTTTCCCTATCTATCAATGCACATATTGACTTTTGAGTCGTGTTTATGTAAAAGTTGTGATCTATTTGTATTGCGTTGATCCGTTATATGGTATTTGTGTTTTGGTACAAGTTGTGGCGAGTCTATACAGGTTTTGGTACAGGTTTATTTCGTAGATTTTTTCCGGAAATTCGAAAAAATCTGAAATCGCCTGCACTGCAGGCTGCATTAAAAAAAAATGCAGGCCTTTCCCCGGCGACATGTCGCCGGGGATAACACACTAAACGTTGACAAGTCAACGAGAAAACCAAGTTTCCCCAGCGACATGTCGCCGGGGATAGTAGGCTAACTCGTTGACTTGTCAACAGTAACCATAGTATCCCCAGCGACATGTCGCCGGGGATACTTAATCAATATAATTAGTGTCTTAATTATTTTGCTTAATTCGACTATTCCCCAGCGACATGTCGCTGGGGATAATGTGCCACAGTGGCACTGCTTCTTTGACTTAAATTTGAGTGGGACCCACGTCGTCGCCGGGGATTGTCGCTGGGGATACAATCCCTTACGAGACTTCCCAGTTAGGATTCCCCAGCGACATGTCGCTGGGGAAATGTATCCCCAGCGACATGTCGCTGGGGAATCCCCCCATATGTCGCTGGGGTAGCCAGTGAATGTTGTAGTGTGTTACCGCATCTGAACAGGAAAAAAAACTCATGTTTGAACCGAACATTTGCTTGCTCGTACTAAATTTTTTATTGGTTATTTTTGTGTCAACAAGAGGCATTAGACATCCCTCTCAAGTCTATACCATTAAGATCTTGCTGCCTCTAACCGCGTCTGAACGGGAAAAAAAAACAAACGGTACGAACGGCCAAAATATCTAACCGCGTCTGAACGGTTCATATTCAGATGTTGTTAAAAGCCTCTTTTAAAAAACAAACTCGACCTAAAATTTTGTGTTTTGCATGTGGGACAACTAGTTTGATATAAAAAATTGAAACATGCAACAGATTTTGTAATTGTTTTCGTATTATTTAGATGGAAAACGTAAGACAAAAGAAATTATAGAGTTGTATTCCATGAATTGAAGTGTATCTAGTCGCTACTCTCCCATCATACTCGGAAATGCCATACCTGTTGCTTTAAAAAATAAAAGGATACAAAATCCATTAAACAAGTTTCCTGTTAGATGAATTGCTAATGCATGCTGTATACAACATCTATATACACAAACACGCATGTTTGCGCGGTGGACCTATATGAGAGCCGGGTGTGGCACGAGTCAGCCACAACTAATTTGGGCAACAAAGTGTAAGCATTACTTTTCTACCATGTGCAATACCCAAAAATATTTTTGTGTTACTTCAATTTAGCCTAAAAATTATTTTTAGTGCAAATTTTATTGTTTATAATAAAGAAAATTATATGCAACACCCTCTCAAAAGAAGTTGTGCAACATCTGACGAAAAATCCTAGTTGTGTCTCTGCATGTTTGTGCATGTAAATATTGGAAATGTGTGCCTATATATAAATAATGTAACCAGAAAACAGATTATGTTCATGCTAGGGAAGAAAGTAGGAAATAATTTAACTAGGTGCATTTACGTAAAATTATACAAAGCAAGGAACACAATTTTGTTTGGATCATGTGCATTCAGGAAAAATCGAGATTTCTAACAAAACTTAACACTACGTCACAAAATTTCATGAGTGTCTCGGGACCCCCGAAACCCACCCTGGTTTCGTCCCTGACTCTTGCGAAAATATCTAATCGTTGCAAAATCTGATCAAGTGTGTGTATGCACAAACGGAACCAAGATATAAACTTCATGAGTGTCGCGTAATACTAGTTGCATTTATGAAAAATTATACTAAACTAAAAACATATTCGTTGGTGCATTTACTAAAAATCGATGTCTTTTATAAAAATTAACATCAAGTCACAAAATTTCATGAGTGTCGCGTAACCCTTGGAGCACCCCAATTCTGTCACTATTTAGTGTATGTGTAATAGGGATAAACTAGATTATTATCAGATTTGTGATGGATTAAATATCAAATTGATGATTAGAGACTAAACTTCATGAAGAGAACCACACATTTTGTGATTAGCTAGTTGGATTATATTTAGATTGATATTGAAAATGTTAACATAGATAAGTTGACAAGGATTTTAATAATATTCTTATTCATGTTAAAGTTTCTTATCAATAATATTCTGTTAATTTTAAAATACATAAACAAGCCAACCAAATTGAATAACGTAGACAAGACATGATGCCCTTTCCTAGACTTATGGGTCTTGAATTTCGTCTATTCTACGCAGCATCTCAATTTCAATGGTTTTTGTAAATAAATATACTTATCATGATCGATCCATACTAGTTTATATATCATGTGCATAGTTATGGCCTTTTGGAAGAAGGATATTATTCTTCAACTTACGTTTTATGGGTAAAGGGTTTCCCCGGTAAATATATTACTCCAAAAAAACATTTAAGTACAAAGGATATGAGTGAAGTCTCATATCTCAGCCCGTTACATAGACGATAAAGCTAACATAACAAGACATTTTCTATCCTTCAAACACTACTATACTCACTAGATTACATTTGACACAAAACCAAGCATAACCTAACGTCTAGATTGCTTACCACCACGACCTTGGAGCTTGATATCATACATGTCAGAAAAAGCATCCAACTGCCCTGGTAAATCATAGACCTGATCCGCATAATCAGCTTAATAATCTTCAAGCTCATGACCGCCCCCTGTTGATGCGAGAAATTTAGCCATAGGATTATCCGGCTCAAGCACCTCCTCATCATCACTGTCAGAAACAATCAAAGACCATAGTGTATGACAGAATATAATCGAGTCGTCTATCGTGTAGTAATATTCGTTCCGGCCTCATGCTTTATCATACCGATTCATCTTTTGTCTTAAGTTTGAGCTAAAATTATGCCATATATGTATCTGTATGTATTGATTAATGGATGTGATGATAAGCAAATGTGCGAGTTGATAAGCTATAGTAATTAATGAAAACTGGGGAGGAAAATGCATGCATGTGATGGGTTGCAAAAATTAAGGGTTTTTGCCTGAAACACATGCTTTGCTTGCTCATTGTCGTTCATATATACAAATTTATTCCCACATATGTACAGGGACGGACCCAGGATTTTTAAGAGGGTGTTGCACAAAAGAAATGTAACTAAAGTTACACCGTAAGAAACGAAAGTAGCAAAATTTTTTTGGAGGGTTGCACATACTACAAAAACGCCAGTTTTGAAATATTTTTGCACTTCGTGACTTAAAATCGGGTGTAGCCCGTGCCACACCCGGCATACATGTGGGTCCGTCCATGCATATGTATCAAGGTTTTACTAGATTGACTTCATAGTTATCTTCATAATTCGTAAACTCAAAATGTGTCAAACTATATCCTGAAATATCATTATTATTCTTTCTATATTAAACTGTAGGGTTTTGCTAAGAGTTATGGTTTTTCTTACATGATTGTACTCAAATTAATATAACTAGCTGTTTAATTAGAAATAAATCCATGTCTGAACTCGATCAATTGACGTTAACTAATTAAGAAATTTCTGTTTGCGCTTTGCGACGAGTATAAAGACATTTTGACATTAAAATGTTTTTATCGAAAAATTTGGCATAATGTTGTCTTTTTTAGTTACATAAATACCTTAATAGATTTTTGTTATAGTTACACCCAAATTAATATAACTGTTGCTTTTGTTCAACTTTTTAATTCGAGAAACATTTTCTAAGATATTATAAATTTATAATTCCCAAGAAGTATACATTCGTTAGTATGTTACTTATTCTATTGATATAAAAAATGGATATATTTAAAAGAGACTAAAACATAAAAACCAAATTAGGTAAATGCTGAGTTCCGATGAGAAAAACCCTAATTTTTTCTCTATATCTAGGGGCGAATTCCGGCAGCCTCTATTCCTATAATATTCCGGTCACCTTCTCTTTTATAATCGCCTCTCTACCCTTAAACAATCTTTGATTCGTTCATTGGTATGCAATCGGCTATATTGGGAAGTGTTTTTCACAATAGGGGCTTGTTGGATATACTGAAACCTTATATATCCTTAATTTTTCAATCGGTTGCATTTAATTCGTTTTTAGATCTTGTATTCGATCTCTAACGTGTTTAGTGCTATCGTTTTTGCTAGGGTTTCGGCAGTCTGTTTATCTGTATCTGCTGGTCTTTCATTCTTATATCTTTCACTTTTCTTGGTGGTGTTAGGCTATCCTTCAATGCATAAACGAAACCATGTTGGGTTTTGGTACTAGCGATTTATAAGTAATCCCTTCTTAGGGTTTATGCCGCCGGTATGTTCCTATATGGATGCTGGGTGATTTGTACGTGGGTTTAAGAGAAAGTAAGGCTTGTGTGCCTATCGATCTGGATGGTAGGGTTTATACCTCTGCGGATCGAGATGGATGGGTATTGTGTAAGTTAGGGTTTCGTTAAACCCTATTTTAATGTTTATTGCGACCTGGTGCTGGATATGCAGATTATGTTATTGGAGGGGTCGTATAATAATTATTTTGTTTCCTAGATCTGTGTCTATAATGCGGATCATGGAATATTTTGTGTTTGGAGTTTAGGGTTCGTCGTTACCCTAGGTTTGTATGCTGTTTGTTCTTCACAGCGGCTGTATTTACGTCCAATCAAGGTTTTCTTGTCCTTAATGGCTTATGCTGCTGTTAAGAGTTGGATGTTGTATTTGTGGTTATAGGGAGGATGCGGAATTCTGGGCATTAAACCTTAATTACTTTGGGTTTGTTTTTGTTTCTTTGCTATTTCTACATACACATGATTACATTTGGATGATGATGCTTGTACCACCTGCTGCTATTGTTTGGTTGCATCGTTGTATGAGATGGAAGTCAAGTTTGGGGGGGGGGGGGGTATTCTTGTTCAAAAACCTTCGGCGTGCTAGTAAAACTTTTTGGTTATGATCGGTGGCTGATTACTTGGACTTGTGGTAAGTCGGTTAGAGTCATATGGTATGTGGTTGCGTCTTGGCATCATTCTTGCGATACTATATGTGATCTCTATTTGTGGAAGTTAAAGTGGATTGCCATAATGATCTAGAAGGCTCAAGTGCTTGTACTTGAGTAGTATTGTTATGTCTTATGTATTTGTGGTCATTTTTGGTAGTTCATTTTGTTAAGTTATCGGTATGATATATAAGTTATAAGAATGGTTTGTCATTCTTATATAGTGGTCAATGTAAGTGTCTTAAGGGACTGAGGCGAGGGAACTCACCCTCGTCTTTTGTACTTCAATGTTTTTTTTGTTAATATATTTTACCAGGGTGCAAGATTACTCCCCTTTACCAAAAAAACTTAAGTAAATGCTTTAACTAATTTTAAAAGAAAAAGTAAATGAAATTAGGAACAAACATTTTTTTTCTTAAAACACTATTCACTTCAAAATTTTCTTTTTTTACTAATATATTTAAGTGCATACATATTTTATTAAAAATATATTAAAAACATAATAATCATAACGATAACCGTTACGGCTATGGTTAGTATGACCCTAAACTATATTTGGAAACTACAATCATGTTATCAAACTATTCGTAGATATTATACTTGGTTTGATATGAGAAATGGTTAATTGACATAAATAAAACTTTGTTACTTATCTATTGACATAAATAAAACTTTGGTTTGACATAAATAAAACTTTGTCTAGATTTATGTGTCATTTATCTATTGACGCTAAAATATGATTTAAACATACATAGATTTAAGGGCTAAAGACATCATAATGTATCATACTTGTCATATGTATTTTTTATATGTATCAAACAATTTTATTTTTGTTATTCTATATACTAAACTTGATTTTATTGTATTTTTATTTTATTTTATGACAACTATGATACATATAATAGAAAAAATGAAGGGCAAAGTACACAAAAATACAATAAAATAATTTAGTACATAAAATAGAAAGAAAAAAAATGTTCAATACATATAAAAAGGTGCAAGTGATAATTATGATACATTACGGTGCCATTAGCCCTGAATTTAATCATGTGAAAGTGTTGTCTTCTCTTCATGCAAGCAAACTGTGATTGCCCGATTACCGACTCCATAATTGTTTTAATTCTCCCCACTAGCACTTTAGACAACACTTTGTACATGCTACTAATAAGAGAGTGGTTTAATTTTTAAGGTCGATTTTGAGAAAGCTTACGATACGGTGGAGTGGATATTTGTGGATGGCCGGGGTTTTGGAAGAGATGAAGTTTGGTCAAAAATAGAGAAAGTGGATATCATTTTGTTTATTTTCAACTAGAGTTTATGTCTTAGTTAATGGCTCTTTTCGATGATAGAGGGTTTAGACAAGGTGACCCTCTATCACCTTTCTTGTTTTGTATTGTAAGCGAAGGTTAAATGTGTTTCTTACCAAAGCTGTTCTTACCAAAGCTGTTCAGATTGGGTTGTTTACGGGTGTAGACATTGGACGAGTCCAACCTTTTCCGATATCTCGCTTATTGTTTATTGATGATACACCAATATTATGTGGCGCTAATAAAGAACATATATCAAATATAAAGAGGGTTCTTCGATGTTTTCAGTTGTCGGTAGGGTAAAGATCAATTTCTTAAAGAGCATGTCAATTGGAATTGGTATAAAGGAGAACGTGGTTAATTCATGGGGCAGTGATGTCAGTTTTTTGGTTGGTAACATCCTTTTCTGATACGTCAGATTGACGGTTGGAGCTAATCCTGTTTTCAAAGCTGTATGGGATCCAGTTATTCAGAGTCTACAAAAATGTTTAGCAAAATTGAAGTCTAGATTCATTTCAAGAGCGGGCCGAATTGTTCTATTAAGTTATGCTATTAATAGCCTTCCACTTTATTACTAGTCTATGTTTCTGGTTCAAGAGTTTTTTTCTCTTTTTATGCTTTGTTTTTAAAACTCTTCCAAACCTATGCTTGTTTATATATAGTATTTCAATTCTATGTTTTTTTAAGTTAAATGAAAAAAGATAAAAGAAAACAAGAACGATTGGAAATTTGGAATACTTGAAGACTGTGGAACAATATTACATTAAAACACAATACCTAAAAATAATATTACATTAGAAACATTAAATCGTTACATTCATTGAAATTAAAAAAAAAATAAAAAAATACATGCAATATCTTTAGCTTAGGATGTTGAACAATTCCTCTGTCATGTCCGCTTTGGCGGCATATGAATTCGAGGTCTCATGAACTACTTCTAAAAACCTACTTTTTTCCTTTTTGGACAAACGATATCAGGTCAGGTCTATGGATGGATCCAGATCAACGGGTCGGCCTGTTTAGTAAAGTCTCGCTTTTTGATAGGAGTAGGTGCGGCAAGGCACTCTTCATTCGAAACTAATGAATGTCAGGTCGGGGCTTTGCTTTTTCGCGATAATGTTGATCCATCTCATTTTGCATCCTCTTTTCACGTCTTCTATCGGACTAAGTTTTGAGTAATAGAAGTCTAAAGTGATAATAAAAAATTTGGGAGGAAAATGATAAAAAAGAAATACACGTGAAAGAGATATTTGGAGCAGAGTTGGGACAATATATTATGAGCAATACAAAGATCAGTTGGGACAATTAATTTGTTAAGTGAAGCTGTTATAATGATAATAAAATAATGTTTATCTACTTTGTGTAAGAATATAAGTGACCCAATTTAATGAAAGCAATAAATATAAATAATAAGAAATACATAATGTTCATTTTGTAACTCAACAATAAATAAAGTCTAAAATGATAATAAAATATTTGGAGATAATTCTCCAACTGCCACGTCACCCAAAAGTGTATAGACTTTGTAGACCAAAACAATATGGCTTCTCAAAATGGCCAGGCGACTCAAGCGACTTAACCGACTTTTCCTCCACTTTTTAAATGTTGACAAGTGTTCATGCATAAGGGTGAGCATCGGTCCGGGAACGGACCGGACCGGACCGACAAGACCGAAAACCGAATTAAAGTAAAAATCAGGACCGTGACCGAGACCGAATGTGGTCGGTCCGGTCCGGTCTCGGTCGATCCGTCGGTCGGACCGGACCGCTTGGAGTCTACTAAGGCCAAAATAGTCGGTTTGTGGTCCGGACCGGACCGGACCGACGAGCCTAATCGTAGGCAGGGGCCGGACCGAATGTGGTGGTCCGGTCGTCCCATCCGCTCGGCCGTTCGCTCACCCCTATTCATGCAAGTACAATAACTTTTTTTTGTCTACTCTAAATTGACAAATATGCCCTTAAGCCATTTTTTTAATGAGTTAATTACATCTTCATATTTATCTCAGTCAAACAAACACACACCCACTAACACAAACATAATCAAACCCAACCACCACCATTGTTGGCCGTCCTAACGTCGGCATGCCATCACCCAACACTGCCACCATTAATATTGTTACCCATAGTCACCATCAACTAACCCCATTGCCTTTACTATCACCAGCCACAAACCACACGTTTATTGTTACCCACCATCACCATCAACGTACACCACCACCACCTCAGGTCTATTATTACCTAACCAACCACCACAACAACCAACACCACGAGTCGCGATGGAGTTTCTAATCGATGAGGTTTTTCATGGTGGTGATTTTATAAAGATGAAGTTTTACTTTTGTTGTGTGTATATTTGATTATGAGATATGAAAAGAGTCATTTAAGAAATATAACTGCTCAAAAAAGTTAAGAAGTGGAAGAAGTATAAGTATTCAAGAACATGTATTAAGATTTTAATTATTAAAAAATAGCTTAAAGGCATATTTTTCAATTTAGAGTAGACAAAGAAAAGGTTATTGTATTTGCATAGACACTTGTCAACGTTTAAATAGTGGAGGAAAATTCGCCCAAGTCGCTCGAGTCTCTTGGGGCATTTTGAGAAGTCATATTTTTTTGTCTACAAAGTGTATATACTTTTGGGCGACGGGGCATAATTTGGGAGCAAAAGGACAAAATTGAAAGAGATATTTTGAGGAGAGTTTTTTTTTTTTTTTTTTTTTTTTTTTTAATTGAAAAGCATAGAATATGAACAACATGTATAAACAAGTATAGTGTTGTCCAAGTTTTAAAAAACAAACATACAATGGGAATTGACTCTAGGTTCAAAGGGCTTAGCAGATGAAATTGAAAAGATTTGCAGAAGCTTCTTTTAGGAAAATATACCAGTGAGCGAAAGTTATGTGTGACGGACTGGAACATTATTTGCAAGTCGTTATGGTGATATGGAAACGATAACTTTGTACAAAGTTAATTGATGCTAAATATGGTAGACGTGAGTCTAGTCTATCTCTTTTGAGTCCAAAAAAATTCTTTTGTGTCCTTGTCTGGAAGAAGATTACTAAAGTTGAAAATTTGTTGTCATGTTCGGGTGTTGTAGCAAGAAGGGGATAAACCATGTTGACAGAGGTAATAGTACATCATTGGATTGAAGGGCATATTTTAAGGTTATCGCTTCCCAGAATGTATCTATTAGCATCTCAGAAAGCACGCCTCATCTGCGACTTTGGTTTTTAGGAAGTTGGTAAATGGAAGTGGGACGTTAAGTTGAGAAGATGTTTATTTGATTGGGAGGTAGGTCAACTTGATGAATTTATGTTTGGGTTAAACTTAGTCGTGATGACAGCTTCAAAGGATGATAAAGTCATATGGTCATTCGAAACTTCAGGTTGATATTCTTGTAAGTCCTTTGCGTATGAGGTGGAGAATATTACTTTCAATAGTAATTATCATCTCTCAAGGATATGGAAGTTTAAAGCTCCGTCTAAGGTCCGTAATTTGTTGGCTAATTCTTCTCGGTAGACTCTCAACTCGAGATTTACTCTTCAAATTCAGATCCATCTATGAATATCAATGTAACTGTCGGCTATGTAACTCTATTTGTTCATTATAAGACCTCTCTTTTTATTTGGTGGTCATTAGTATATGGATGGGATTTTAAGCGGGCAATTCCCGAGACTTTGGTAGACTTGTTTGTTTGGTCGATGGATATGACTACTTTTTCGAAGGGTAAAGAACTATGGGGTATGTCATTTTTCTCGGCCTTATGGCATATTTGGGAGGCTAGAAATAAATTTGTTTTTTCTAATAAGGAAACATCACCCTCTCATATTTAGAACTTGTGAAATTCAAGACAAGATGTTAGATTAAAGCTTTCCTTTCATCATGCTCGTCTTCACTATTAGATCTCTATGTAGATATGTTCTTGATTTCAGCGAGTCATTCTCATCACTAGTATGAAAATCTGCTTAGTTGGTGTGCTTCAGCTCATGGAGCTTTAAAATTTAACGTTAATGGGTCAGCTATGGGTAAGCCGGGTTTAACAAGTATTGGTGGTTTGTTATGAAACTGCGAGGGGGTTGTTTTCGCCACTTTTTATAATACTCGTGGGTGTTTTGGATTCGAATGTTGTTGAAGCGATAACCATTAAAAAAGCATGTAACATGATTGAAGAAAATGAGGAGTTGAGGTTCGTTAATATAACTATTGAAAGTGATTATCTAATTGCAATGTCTTGGGGTTAATCATCCAGATGAGAGACATGAAGGTTGCTTCATCTCTTTAAAGAGATTGAGATTGATGCTTTCAGATCTGTGAGGTCCAATAGATTGGTTACGCATATTAAGCGAGAGCATAGCAATGATGCTGATAAGTTGGCTAAAGAATGTGTATCTGAATCAATTCCATTGGTTGTTTTGGAGCCTCCAAATTGAAATTACAAACATTGATTTGTTATGATCATATGAAATCTACAAACATTAATGGCCGTTTGGTTTGTTGCTAGGAATCACAATGGGTATCGGATTTGATATGGGAATGACAATGGATATAAAAAAGTGCATCATTACAATTGTTTATGTTTGGATGTCAAAATTTGGTATGAAAAAATGTATATATATTTGAGTTTTGTAGTGGAAAAGAGAGAGACCGGCGGGAATGGATTTCATAAACACCAAATGGGTGTGTAATGAGTGTATAACTATAAGAGCATCTTCAATGCAAGGTTTTTAAAAGACTTTTCACTATTTAAATAAGTCATATGAATAACTTGACTCATTGTGGTAAAAGCTTTACAAAAGACTTTTAAGAGAATGACTTGTTAAACATCAAGCGTTTGATAGCAAATTATACAAGTCATTCTCATTAAATGAAGACTTATTGAGGAGGGTTGTAAAGCTTTTGAAAAGCTTTATGCATTGGAGAAGGATTGAGAACATGACTTGTTGAGAGATAGTATTAATTGAAAAATTGATTGCCATCAATGCATCAAGTCTTTAAAGACTTGATGCATTGTGGATGCTCTAATATACCCATTTCATTCCCGGATCCACTGAATAAACACTTTTAATCGGAATAAAATCCATAGAGCCATTCTTATTGGGCCATACCAAACGCACCCTAACTTTCGAACTTCAAACTTGAACAATTTGAATCTTGCAACTCTTGAATGCCAGCTCTTGATAATATTCCAACTCCAAGGAACCATCGAAGTAGAAGTTGATTTCAGATACATATGAATACAAACATTGATGTGTATTTTGTTGGGTTCGAGTTTGTTTAATAGCATATTATCGGTGTGAGCACCCGTTAGACAAACCTTAAAGATATTAATCATTACCAGAATTCATACTACAATTAACTTCTTTATAGAATTATAGTATCCACTTTCAATATTCAACCAATGGATTGAACAACAAAAAGAAAGCAAACGAAACTCATTACAATTGTTTGACAATAACCTATTGATCGAAGCAATCCATTATTAAAAACAGCCTCTAGGGACAACTGAACCCTTAGCTAATCCATGAACATTTTGACAAATCGAAGTGGTTGCTCGATTTGGAGTCGTGAGTCTAATGTTACGCATCTGAATTCCTCTACATGGATTGCTTGCACTGCATTGGAACTTCACGGCTTCCACTGTCGTCGATGTACCTTTTATGTTGCTATATCTCACGTTGCTCACTTCAACTCCCGACGTCTACATTTGTTTATATATGTTGCCAAAACACAGACTTGTTAAGTAGCGAGTCCAAAAATGTATATATAAACACGATTTAATGGTTGGCTTACCTGACGTGGGCATTGGTTACTTGGGCAGTATATCTGATCGATGATGATAGGATTATCGACCGCCTTCATTAGAATGTTCCTGAACTCCACATTCGTTGCGTAGCTCTTGCTATCCCTTGCCCAAGACTTGATACGCACCCCGTTTTGTGTTTTCGAGAAAACAACATTTGACACCGTCACATTTTGCACGCCGGCTTCATTTAAACTATTCCCTAAGCTACCTATGCTGCAAATCCATGATTTTCAGTTAGTATATGCACTACTATAGAAATAATATAAAATGAGTAAAAATGTATATGGTTTTCTAGTGTTTATGATGTTTACCTTATACCATGGCCCGGGCCACAAGCGATTTTCTCGATCCATATGTTCTTGGAGCCAGGCCCAACTGCAATGCAATCATCCCCGGTCCTAAATAGACTGTTTCTTATGGTAATACCAGTCGAAGATTGAATGATAACGCCGTCTGTGTTAGGACTCCGACTAGGAGCAATAATGTTCATATTTTCTAAAAGGATATTGTTGCTATTGCTAACGGTAACATGAATCAATTCGCTGTACAACGAGTTGAGTCCCCTAACAATCACATTACTCGACCATAGGAATGATATCGACTGCAAGCACATTAGTGTACGTTAATTAACTAGGAATGATCGAAATTGAGACAAGCCACACAATCAA
This sequence comes from Chrysanthemum makinoi, assembly GCA_910596185.1. NCBI lineage: Eukaryota > Viridiplantae > Streptophyta > Magnoliopsida > Asterales > Asteraceae > Chrysanthemum > Chrysanthemum makinoi. The sequence goes on from OU343217.1 coordinate 305,370,182, forward strand.
AAGTGAAAATAGTACTCACCCTTACTCCAGGCGGGCAACTAGTTCCAGTCCTTCGACAAGCCCAAAACTTTGAGCCCCTTGCATCAATGACTCCACCATGAATAGTCAGCCTCGTAACCTTAGAGAACAATATCCAAAACCCGGAGTTACCCATGTCCCAATAATTTGGTGGTGCAACAAGTGTGCCATCAATTCGAAACAAGATCCTACTCCTGCAGGGTCCACTAAACACAACTGGTTTAGTCATATAAGTCCCCCTAGGGATATAAACCGTGTGTGAACCGAACGAACCACAAGCAGCCCTCCATGTGTTCTCAAAGGCTTTGCTCGCGTCAGTTCGACCATCGGCTCTAGCTCCAAATCTAACCACATTGTAAGAAGCTGCATTGCAAGAAGATTGCAAGATTGATACCACAAAGCAAATGCATGCAGCTTTGATTACAAGTTCTTTGTCCATTGTGGCCAAAAGAGCTAGCTAAGAGCTAAGTTAAGCTAGTGATGTTTTTGTGAGACTAATGTGTTGTGTGTGTAGATTATATATGCATGGAAGAAATTTGGAAGTGTGATTTAAAAGTTAAGGTCATTGGGAAACATGCAAATGTGATTTGTTTAAAGAAGCATCCCGAAAAGAATGCATCTAAGAATTAAATTGTTAGCAGAGGAAAGAATATATTATATGAAACACATGCATATGAAGAAATATAAAGTATAGTACGGTATGAACATGGTTTTGAATTTTGATCCATTTCCATGTGTGACTTTAGGCTAGTCCCAGTCGCAACCTGGGACAACTCACCACGCCGCTTTTCTCTCCAAATGACGAGACAACCCGATGCAAATCCCGGACGACCGAGGATTTTTTTTTTTTTAATTCAAACATTTTTAACATTAAATTTAAATTTCATTCAAATTAAAAAAACATTACATTACGAAATTAAAAAAAAACATTACACTATTTAATTTAAAAAAAAAATTACAATACGAAATTCAAATAAACACTAGAATACTTAAACTAATAATCTAAATTGTAACGTTCTTTGATTGCTGGTTAACTCGAAGTTGTTTTCCGGCGAGAAATTTAGATCCGGGGCATTTTGGGGTAGTCGTGATCGTCGGGTTTTTGATTGTGGTGTATTTTTCTTTGACATTTTCAAGTTGGATAAGAATTAGATTGAGTTGAATATAGATGAAAATGGTAAGTTGTGAATTGTGTTTGAGGTAATGTGTGTATTTATGACATGAAATAGGTTTGAATTTTTTTTTTTAATTAAATGACCAAACGGTCTAAATTTAAATTTTGTATTATTAAATGCCTTGGGAAGGCTAAACACTTGCTCCAATATCGAGCGTTTTCTCACCCGATGTCCACAAATTATTGTCACGCCCGATCTCCAAACCGATGTGCCCCATTCATGCCCAACCGATCTTAACATCGGTTGTGGAGTGTTTTTTTTGCTTGGCAACCGATCTAAACTAAACCAATGCGACAAGCCTTAATGTATGCTAACAGTTTTTTAACAGGGAATATATTAGCTACAATTTTTTGTAGCTAATTGGCTACAATTTTGTGTGTGTAAATGTGAGTCCCTGATTTTTTTGGTGGGTCCTGGTTATTTTCTGTGGGGCCCTGATTCATTGCTTATGTATTTTATATGAAGGATTGTAGCTAATTGGCTACAACAATTGTAGCCAAGTTATCCCTTTTTTAATATACACATTATGATAACCTCTTATTGGGTTGTTTTATGATAAGCATATTCTCTATTTGAGAAGTAAAGAGCGTATAGGACTCATCTGCATTCATGATATTAAATTTGAATGTATACTTTATGTACTATTAGCAGGGTATCCGCGTGATGCGGCGGCGGATACTATATGACTAAATTTTTTGTTTTGGGTTGTTGGACTCAGATTTATGTTTTGAAAGTTTAATTAGATTGTACATTGTGGTTAAATAGTTGTATATTTTGATGAATGGGTGCATTAAATTATGTATTAATTGTATTTGTTGAATGGTGTTTTTTTTTGTTTTATTTGAGTTCATATGGGTATCTATATAGGGAAGTGATTTGTACACTCTTACAATTGATTGACACACTCAAATTATGAGTGTCTTGACATTTATACCCTTGTGTCATTTTTACTTATTATTACCCTGTAAGGGTATAAATGTCAACACACTCATAATTTGAGTGTGTCAATCAATTATAGAAGTGTACAAATCACTTCCCATCTATATAAGTCAATAACTAGGCGTGTTTGAGTTCATATGGGTATCTATATACTATACATAAAGCATGAATAACTTTTCTTAAAACTTAAAACTTAAAAATGAGTAAAATGTCTCTTGATAAAAAATGATAGGAACATCTATCACTTAATTAATAGTTTAAATATTGTTTTATACTTAAACTTTTATTATTTTTCGTTTCTTAACTCATAAGGAGTAATTTTTTTTTCCTCGCAATGACTATAAATTAAATATATAAATGTTGCATCAAGGGTCACACCAGAACCACAAGTTCACAAGTATAATTATTTGCAATCATACACCGTCGCTTTACGCGAGTATTCGTCTAGTTAATATACATGCACACATGCGTACGTGCATTTATAGTTATGCTTGATTATATCAAAATATAGCATAACAACATATATATCATATATACAACATATCTTCTCTTAAATATGAAGTGGCTTCATGATGAAAGGAAATGGTTTGCATCATAGTTGTCAGGATCCCGATCCTGATCTTAGGATATTACGATTTTACGATTTTACAAAGCAAAAACGATCCGGATCCTACATAGGATCTTAGAAAGCTTAAGATTTTACAGGATCCTGATCTTGACTGTAGGATCTTAAGATCTTATCAAATCCGATCTTACATTTCTTAAATCGCAAACTAAAAAACTACAAAATTATGGATTATCTTTTAATAGAATTATAAAAACAACATGTGATTCATCCTAAGCATTCAATATTCATAATTTAAGACAATAATTTTATAAAAAATTCATATAATTTTATATTTATGATGTATAATAATTTGTAGATTTGAGTAATATTATAAAGACTATTAAAAATGGTAATGTAGTAGGATCTTAGGATCTCGATCCGATCTTACGATCACGTCTTGTAAAGCCGAAAACGATCATAAGTAAAATCGATCTTGAAAACCTTGGTTTGCATGGTTTGGCGCCTTTTTATATATATTTAGGGTACATATGGTTGATTAAATATAGTGGTACTAGATTTGTACAATCTGTTTTTGACGTATGCAATTAAGTAAGATTGATGAGGATGAATATATATAAACGTATCTAAATCATTAATGTTTACCTTAAAGATAGGCATGAAAGTCGGCAGAGACTCACCAATTCCATGTTGGTAGATCACGTGACCATGCCTTCTATGGATCATTTTTTCGCTCAGGGTAAAGCGGTAAAATAATAGCGTCTTTAGCAAATTCCGAGGTTGAAACAACATCTTTTTATTAACATATATACCTACGTACTTTTGAATTTTGTTCCGACTTCACCCATATGACCGATTTATATTAATATAATATTATATTAAATAGTATTATTTTATTACAATATGGGTAAGAATTCGAACAAAATTTGAAAAGTACAATGGGTGTATATGTTAATAAAAAGTATGTTTTTCGATAAATTTGAAAGATGTTAATATTTTATGGCTTTTACCCTACATCTAATGGATCCTCTTGACTTCTTCAATTCCATCTATTTATTTAAGTTAATTTTTAGTAGTAGTTTTTACTTTTTAGTGAGAAGTAGTTAGCTACAAACATATATTTTAGAGTAAATTACACCATTCGTCTTTGTGGTTTGCCCAAAATAACACCGCAAGTTTCTTTGTTTTTATTTTTACGTCATGAGTCCTTATGGTTTGCCAAAATAACACCATAAGTCCTTTTCACTAACGACCGTTAGCTTTCTTCGTTAACTCCCACATGTTCCTTACATGTGCCGTCCATTTCTAACGATCATTAGCGTTTTTGCACGTTTTCGTCCGTTCTTACACGTTTTCATCCGTATTTGCTCGTTTTCATCCGTGTTTGCACGATTTTGTCCGTTTTTACACGTTTTTGTTCGTTTTCCATGTTTTCGTCCGCTTTTTGCGCGTTTGGGTCCGTTTTGCCGTTCTCGTATGTTTTACACGTTTTGGTTAGCTTTTGTATACTTTTGTTCGTTTTAGGTTTTCGTCCGTTTTACGTTTTGTCCGTTTTACGTTTTTGTCAGTTGTTGCCAAACGTTTTCGTCCGGTTTTGCATGCGTTTTCGCCCGTTTTTGCGTTCGTGTAAAATGGGCGAAAAAAAATGATCAAAAGTATGTAAAAGCGAGCAGCGATCCAAAACGCAAAAACATACGAAGCGATGCAAAAAGCAAAACCAAAACGGCAAAAACGGACCCAAAACGCGTCAACAACTGACGACGCGTGCAGCAAAACGCTAAAACCAAAGCAGCAAATCTGGATGAAAGTGTGGATGGCCGATGCAAAACGCGCAGCAAAGCGTCTTAACCGATGTTAAATGGACGGCACATGCAATAAGGCAATGTGGGAGTTAACGGAGAAAGCTAACGATCATTAGCGAAAGGGACTTATGGTGTTATTTTGGCAAACCATAAGGACTCATGACGCAAATAAAAACAAAGGGACTTGCGGTGTTATTTTAGGCAAACTATAAGGATGAATGGTGTAATTTACTCTATATTTATTAGAGTGAATTTCATATATATCCTTAGAAAAACTCTTAATTACGTTAATATCCTTACAAAATTTATAATTACACAAATATCCTTCCAAACTTTGAAAATACACATGTATATCCAAATAAGCATTTTTATTTTTATTAAATATTTTTAATGGATAAAAGTGTTGAATATAGAGATGAATTACTTTTATATCCTTTTCTCTATTAAATAAGAAAAAGAAAATCATCTTCTTCCTTTCTCGTAATATTTCATCTTTATTGCTTGTGAGAAGCAATTAATTTTTTTGTCTTTCAGGTAAATGATTTTGACATTGAAATGATAGATTTGTGATTTCTTTGTTTTGCTTTAATAAACAATCACTTTTGTGAGCAAATTTGAGTACGGTTGTGACGATTTTTTTGTTCAACTAAAAGTAAAATTGAGTGTTATAAGAGGTGTTTGAGAAGATGTTGATGGGGAAGAAGGGTAAAAAAGTAAAACATCTTTTTATTTCATATTTAAATAAAATTTAATATGTTTAAATTATTTAATTAAGCTAAAATAATTGTTTCGGATATACATGAGTACTTGTTAAGTTTGAAAGGGTATTGATGTAATTGTGAAATTTACAAGGATATTGATGTAATTATGAAGTTTTTTTTAAGGATATAGATAAAATTATCCCATTTTATTAAATGCTTATGAGAACTAAGTAAATTTCTAAGTTAGATGCGTCTTTGAGTTTCGAAAATGAGTTATGCGCAAGCCAAGAATGAGACAAGTAATTTTTAAATTTACATGGAAAATGATTGGGAAGACTAATTATGTGCTTAAAGATGTGACTAAAAACATGTGGCATGATCTTGGTGGTTTATAAAAAGCGGTCCAATTCATTGTCGTAGATGATCCGCATATGATTAAATCAAATATCTTTGAAGCGTATAGATTAGTCTCCAATCATTCTACTCAATTTACATTACATGTAAAGGAATAAAAATGAAAATGACTCACCTAAATTGATGTATGATGCATGGAGTTGCGATCGCTTCAAAAAAGAAAATTTAGAAAGTTTAGAAATCCAATAAGCTACTGTCACGTGTCTCTCATCCAATTTTTTTCATTTTTTTTTTTTTACTATTTTTGGTTAGAAGGTATTTTAGTCTTTTGACTCGTTTTTTTAATTCCACCATAAACTTCAAACGTAAATAACTTTCAAACAATAAACTCTTACAAAAAACCGATTTCATCATATATTTTAGAATTTCGTTATCTTTAATTTGGTATGCATTTTGATATATGAATTGAAACTTTTTTTTCAGCTTTTTAAGTGTGTGTTGATTTTATTAAAATTTTTGGCTCTAATTTTGTTTAGTTTAATGGCCAAATTATGCAAAACTTAAAACATGAAAGATGTAACTTTTGGGATATTCTTTACCCAGAAATTTGAATAACTCAAATCTAATATGATATTAGTGAGATATCGCACGTTAAAGATGACGTCTTAGTAATATTTAATGCACAAAAAGTGTTTGATAAAATGCCTAAAAGAGATTTATCTTACAAAAGTATATTTAAATGCACTAATTGATGTATTACAATACATCTTATGTTATTTTTGTTACTGTTAGCTTTTTTTAACTGATGAACAAAGACTAATTGATGAATATACTAAATAATGAACAAACAACCAACTGATAAACTGATAAATACTGTGACATTAACTGATGAACATTGTGATTTTCTTTAGAGAACTGATGAACACTATGATTTTTTTTAAACTGATAAACAGATGAAAAATATAATCTTTTGATAAACAATATTTTTTTTATAAATAAACAAGACTTGTATTAATGACCAAAGTATACGATAAACAATGTTTTTTATTGATTAATATAGTGATTTAAATGATGAACAAAATTAAAGAGAACTGATGAACAATTCTTTTTATTGATGAACAATACTTCTCATTGATGAAAAAATAAACAACTCTTTTATTGATAAGCAATACTTTTTATTGATGAATGATATTTTTTGATGAACATTATCTCGTTTTGATGAACAGAAGTATGTATTGGTCATCAGTTAATATTGTTAATCACCTCATCAGTCTTGAACAAGATTATTAATGAACAAAGACTAACTGATGAACAATACTAACTAATGAACAAGATTAACTGATGAACAAAATGTATTTTTTTTAATAAAAAATAACGATTAAAAAAATCACTTTTTGAATCTTATATTAATACAATGATTAATAATACGTTGTGGAACAAAAATTAGAGCTAATAGCGCAATTTAAACACTAAATATCTAAGCTAGACATTTCATCAAATACTTTATGGGCAACAAATATGAGTAAAATGTCATATTTAACAAGTGATATCTTATTGATATGACATCAGATTTGAGTGATTCAAAAACCTGTGTAAAGAGTGAACCAAAGTCACAACTTTTGTATTTTAAGTATTTTATGATTCGACAATTTTGAAGGTTTAAAATAAGGTCGAAAATGGCAAGAAATATCAAGAAAATTAAGACTTAATGAATATGTAAAAAAAAGTTTCAAAATAATTAACAAAATTAAAACTTATTCCAAATTAAACAGAATCAAATTTTAAAAATTATGATGAAATTGATTTTTTTTAAAAGTTTGTCATTTAAGAGATATGTGCGTTTGAAATTTGAGGTGGAAAAGAAAAAATGGGTCAAAAGACCATTATACCCCTGGATGGATTTTTTTTAATAAAATAAAATGAGAACACATGTCACTTTATGAATGGCTTTCTACACTTTTTAAATTTATCCACTTGCAATAAATCCCCCACCATGATGCATTTAATATACTAGGCGAGTAACCAGGTCTGACGGCAACGGTTTTTAGCGGCAGACAACTAACGATATGCGATATTGTGGCATGTGGTATCAAGTTTTTGACAATATTTTGGCGGCGAATACTATTCTTTCGAAAAATTGTTTTTTAATGTTAGGAAATCATTTTCAAAAAACTGTTATCTTTTGGCATGGTTGCATAACGGCGTGTATTGTCTAGTACCCGCGCAAGGAAGCGACATCGAATATCTAATGATGGAAAGCTTCCCGAGTTGCAATGTTGCTGAAAATGAAAAAACCTTTTTTAAACGTAGTCGAGTACCCGCGTTCAGCGGCAACAGTGTTTGCTTTTTGTTAATTCTTGTTGCATCATTATTTATGCCGAATATTTTTTATTTGACAGTGATTCATCAATTCTCCAACAATTTTGGTATGTTATGAGTGTGTTGTCTATTTTGGAAGCTAATATGGTGGTTTTTAATGTGTTATTTGGCACGTAATGTTATTTAGCATTAGAAGAAAAACAATTTTAGTTCAAGTGTTTGAACATTGTTTTTAAACTATTGACATTTTTGCATGCAATCTCGAATATAACACTTTTGATCATATATATTAAAAATCTGTTATGATATTAAAGATCTATTATGATACTTTTTAGCCCATTCTTAGATTAATACTTCTTGATTTGTTTAGGTTGTTTGTATCTAAAAGGATAATAAAGTTATATAAAAGCTTATTAAATTTAAAGATATAATGTGACAATTATTAAATTTAAAGATATAATGTGACAATTATACTTATTATGGCAACAACAGTAGCGGCGGCAACCACTATTTCCGGTTAGACAGCGGCGGTATCAAATATTTCCAGCAAGACAGAGGTGTCGGTAGAGGCGGCTACAAATTTAAGAAAATTTTTATAACCTTCCAAACTATAAAAAAAACCTAAAAAACTTTAGATCTATATAAAAAAAATAAAGATAGATCTATATAAAATACCACTGAAACTAAATAAAAGACCCTCTGAAGATGAAAAAATACATCGGGTTACGATTTTGGTGGTGGTAGGTCTCGATGGTGCGCATTTGATTGGTGTGAAGGTGGTGTTGGTGGTAAATGAGATGTGATAGATGATGTTTTTTATGTTAATGTGAGAAAGAGATGATTGGTGGAGGTTTGTGTTAGTGTGTTTTGGTAAATGAGATTTGATTTTGCATTCCTTCATTAAATACACTCCTCCATTAAACGCATTTCTTATTAAATTTTTCAACTTTCTCACATTAACATTTTTCAAACTTTCACCTTGATTTTTTTTTTAACATTTCAAGTTTTAACAATTCCTCTTTGACCATTTTTATATTTTATGTAGTATAAATGTATACGAGAAATATAATCTTCTTGATGCTATGCATCATGTGTTAATTTGAATGTGATAAAGTGAGCTGATGTTTTTCCAATGAAATCTTGAGATGTGTCATTTTAAGAATGTTTTTAGGGATACTTTAGGAGTTTATTTCATTGCTCTATAAATACGAAGTATAAAGCCACAAAATACGTTAAGATGATTGAATTGAATGGGGTATATTTAACTTAGGTGTATTTTTTAAATATTATCTCTCATTTTTTCTCATTTTAATATTACTTTTCATTTTATTATAATTCATTGTCAACAAGTTTGTAAAAATAGTAAATCGATAGTAAAACGATCAACCCTTCTATAGCTTATGATCGGTCTAGATTGGATTAATCAGATTGACATTTTTAGCAAGTTTGTATATTTCTGGTGGGTTTTGGGTATTCCTAGCAAGCTTTTTCTTAAAAAACATCTTGTAAAAGATAAAAACAGAGACTATAACTGATTACATTTGTTCAACATAAGTGATTAATAGGACAATTGTTAACCATTAACTCCATCTTTTTAGGTTCAATACAATGTTAATATTAAGAGTGTTGGGTACCGTGATGCCATGGTTTCAAGCCATGGCTAAAAAGTGTTGTCACGTCACCATGACACCACTCTTTCACATGACACCAAAAACCCTCTCCCTCGTTGGCACCAAAAAATGTGGTGCTGTAGGAGATTTTTTTTTTTTTTTTTTTTTTTCATTTATATAAATAAAAAGTAACTAAATTAAAACTTCATTAAATAAAACAAAGTCTTGGATGAAAATACAAATTAAAATAAATATAAAATTAAAAAATTACAATGATTAAGGTTCCATAAATGCTCGACGAGGTCTTGTCGAGGCTTGGTGTGCACTCTTGAATCTCGAAGTTTATTGGTTTTCCTAACATGTAACTCGCATCGTTCGGTCCAAGTTCGTGGAATGTTAGGCTGTGGATCAACGAATATATCTCTAAAATTAGTAACTTCAAAATCTTGATCTTGTAATATCATGTTATGTAATATTATAAGACAATACATGAGTCTTCGTAGCGTGCTGATTTGGTAAGCACGTGCGGGTTGTTGTATAATTCCTCAACTACCTTGTAGGACTCCAAAAGCTCTTTCAATATCTTTCCTTGAACTCTTTTAAACTTCAATGTTTTTTCATTCCTTGTAACAGAAAATGTTTTGACAAACACTCACCATGTTGGATAAATATTGTCGGCAAAATAGTAACCTTTGTTGTATGTTTTTCCGTTTACTACAAATGAAGCTTCCGGAGCTTTATCGGCAAGAAGATCATCAAATAATGGGGAACCATATAACACATTGAGGTCATTATTTTCCCTCGGAACACCAAAATATGCATGCCAAATCCAAAATTTCTAATCTGCAACGGCTGCTAACATAAGAGTTTGGTATTTATGATCACGTTTTTTGAATTAAGAATTCGACAATTTCTCCAATCCCGAGCATTCCCAATGCATACAATCAATACTCCCGAGCATTCCCAGGAGTCCATGTTTTTCCACGTACAATGCATATACACTTTGGATATCCTTTAAATTGGGCTTTCTTAAAAACTCTTCTAAAATATATATGCATTCAGTAAAGTTATCTAAACATTCTCGTGAATAACGTTCACCAATTTTCAAGTACTCATCAAATGCATTGGGTGCTATGTCGTATGCCAATTGGCATATGGCTGATGTGCACTTTAAAATAGGACCAATACTTGCACAATAGGTAGCATCGTAACATTGTTTAAAAAAATGAAAGTATTTGCGAAGAGGACGAACATCATAATTTGTAATATCATTGACTATTTTTTTAATAAGTTTAGAGGTCATACGATACATTCAACTTAAATTCTCTTTCGGGTATTTAGGAGGAGTGTTTTCATAGCCAAAATAGTCCTCAAGTAGCCTTGTTCCGCCTCTTTTCGTTCACGTGGTATGTATGTCCTCTTCTTAGGACTTGATAACGATCCCGAACCCCCGGTTTCTTGATTACTCAAAGCTGAAAATTGTTATAGCCCTCAAAACCCCGCATAGATCGCTTTGAGTCTTCTTGAAAATTAAATATCTTAATGTTCAAAGGTGTTTGGATTCATAGTGGTTTTTTGGAAGGAAATTTAAGTACATTAATACCTCTATAAATTAATATTCAATAAATTAATATCCCCGAGAAAATTAATAATTAGTCTAGTCTCAACTTGGAACTAGTACAAATTTGAACCCCAATCGATAAAATACTAAGATAATTTTTTTTGAAACTCCTGTGTAAATGTATTGGTTCTAACGAAACTATAAGTTGATATTTACTAAAAATTTCAAAATTTCTTCAATGCCTTGAACCTCGTACCATCAATTAGTATACATTTATTAATTTCTGCCTTGAATTCATAAAATGTTAATTGAAACTTGTTTTTCTAATATTATTTTTCATCTCTAACGTGTATGCATTGTAACTAATATATTTGACTTAGAATTTAAAAGGCCATAAGTAAAAGCTCTTTAAATTAATAAATTAATTATTTATTGATATATTAATATCTCGTTAAATTAATAAAATATCGCGATCCTAACATTATTAATTTATAGAGGTTTTACTGTATTGTTGAGGTAAAAATGATATTGGGAGTGTGTATAAGATTTGGAGTAATAATGAGGTACTTATAGAATTTTTAAGAGGCGAAAAATTTGAAAAAGGAGAATAACGGCAAGTTTTGGATCAAAATTTTCATTTGTACCCTTTTTGTTCAAACGTTTATATTAAAAAAAAAAGGAAAAACTTTTGGCGTGAGCTGGAGCCGCCGGCGCGAGAAGTGGTGTCGTTGGTGTGAGATTTTTCTGGCCGAAGCCATGGAGCCAAGCCATGGCATCACCGTACCCCATGCTTCAAGACCTAACTTAAAAGAGCTTCCACTTTTTTTGCTTGTGGACAAATAAAAAGATTAAATATCAAATGTGTTTAAGAAAAAAACAGTATCTTATTTGAAAATGTGAAAAATTAGTTGTTAACTATGGTCATAAAAGCTATTGTTAGCAAAAACCCTAATTTGTGTACTTACAAGTTTCAAAGAATTATTGGTAAATCAATTTTGATTAAACTTTAACAAACTGATTGTAAAATAGTTTTATAATATTTCTAAACTGAATATATCAAAATTCTAAACCAAAGTTTTTAAAACGAGTTTATAAGTCTTTTGATCAAATCAATTCAATTTTGACTTTTTATTGGTGAATGAGAGATTTCAATTTTGTTACGTGGAGAAATCGAGCTTTCCCATTAGTCTAATTTGGTTGTGGCCAAAACCCTCATTTTAAATTTTGCGTTTTCTCTTATTGTGGATTCTCAAATGCAGAGAGTCACTAAAATTTTGGGTGTTCGATAGGTGGTTCATCTAAGTATCTGGGACTTCCGTTGTCACTAATCTATCCAAAAAGGATTATTTTCTGAATCGTCCTTGACAATATCATTAAAATTATTAAAAGGCGGAAGGAGAAAAGATTGTCTAGAAGGAGAAGTGGTGCTTCTGAAGTCTTTTGCTCAAAAAGGATTAAGTTAACCGATGAGTCCGTTTTGACTACCAGATTATTTGATCGATAATATTTACAATCCTTTCAATGATATCGGTTGGAAGATGGATACAAGAGTAATCAAATACATTGGTTATTTTGGGAATTCTTTTGTATCTCTATATATCGTGATGAACTTGGCTTTAGGCACTTTGGCATTTTTTTTAAACGACAAATATATTTAGATAAAAGAACTTCTAGTAAGGCACTAGAAGCCAAAGAGTACAATTACAATCTAGAAAGAATCAAAGCAACAAAAACTAGATTCTACCCGAGACTTTAACTGCGAGATCAGCAAAAAGGATGAAAAAACTCTTGCCGATTACAGCGAACCAAGACAAGAGAAAAATCCTCACCCACGAAGGCCGAGCCACCGATTTTCACTCCGGGGTGTTTTTGATGCCGACCCAAAAAAGCCACAGGGAAAAAACAAAGCGAAAAGAACCTAAACAAAACGGCTTAACTTCGAAACTCCCAGTAGAGGAAAGCAAGAAACAACATCAGTCAACAATTACTCACGGGCAACAAAGGAGATTTGAGCCAATCTACCCAGTTGCAAGACATGTTCCCCCTGTAAAATAACCAAGAAAATGAAGATGAACGAATGTAATCGAACATTATGAATTTTTCTCATTGGATGTGGACAAAAAGTGACAGTGTTACGATATCTCCAAATCCACCAGAGAGAAGCTGCAACAATAATAGATAAACGACGAGACTTCTCTTTGGAAGCATGCCATGAATCAAACCAAGATATCCAATGCTCATACGATGTAAATGAAGGGAGAGGAATATCACACCAAATACGAACCAGTCTCCAAACATCCTTAGCGAAATCACAATCAAAGAAAGTATGAGAAGATGATTCCACATTATCGTTGCAAGTAGGACACGAGATTGATGGAATATCCATGCCCCGAGATGAAATATTCAATCTATGAGGTAAACGATCCAAGGCCAATCTCCATAAAAAAATGTTTACTTTGCGCGGAAGAACTTTATCCCAAGAAGTCGGGGGCACCAATGAAGGAAGGATCTGATCATCAATACTACGACGTGTTTCTCCAACCGTGAAGATACCATCTTTTGCTAATGACCAAACACAAGAATCCTCTTCCGCATTTAAATCAACAAGGCGGATTTCGGACAGCAGGTCCCTCAAATAAGCTGTATTACGAACACTTTGGCATTTTTAATGAAGCTATTTAAGCAAAATAAGGTTAACGATTTAATGGGTGTTTCTTTAAGCTCATTTGACCTGCTTAAAGTCTTAATGAACTTTTGAAAGCGAATAAGCTCAATTTTTGGACTTACAAGATTATCAGCTTATGTTTATAGCTTATTTAAGCTAAAAAGCTCAAATTCATAAACCTATAAATCAAAAATCATGCTTATTGGCTTTTTAAATGTTCAATAACATTATAAAAACAAATACTGTAACATTATAAAAACAAATAAGGTTAATCAATAGAGTCTTAATGGTATGTTATTACTTTCGTTGTCATTTACTAGATGCTTAACTTGGATCTATCTGAGTTTTAGTGGAGGAGAATTTAATCGTTGTTGGATCTATCTGAGTTTTGTGGAAGAAGCTTATATTCTTATATGGCAAGATATATGGACACCACTAGAAACACATACTTGAGTTAAACTCAAAGCATGTTATTATTACCTTTTACAACATCATCATTATTTAATGGGTCATCTGTACCATCTATTATAGCTTTTTTCTTTTTCCTTTTTTTTTACTTACTTACTTACGTACCCTATCTTGAGTGCATATGACCGCCTTAACTACGGGGTAAGACAAGTTAGTCCTACACGGGTCAAGAACACGGTCTTCCATTCTAAACGCCGACCAGATGCCACCTTTGTTATTTGGAGCCTCCTTTTAGGTCTCTTTAGCTAGGTCCATTTATCATTTTCCTAAAAAAAATGATAAACAACAACAACGTAAAACATAATGAAAAAAATCATTCAAAAGTAGTGTAATCTACCTTTAGCCATTCGATCTAAATTGAGAATCTTGGAGCATTTAATTTCCACCACTCGAGATTGTCAAAATCGCTAATAAACCTAATCCGAGACTTACTTAGGCACCTAGTCAGCTCGGTTTCCTTTCCGATTGGGCTAGATTCTTTCAAACTAAAAAGATCGTCCAAAAATTCATTCTCACCTTCATATGATTTGCTAAAGTGTTTATTCCTTAAGTTGTTTAGACGAAATTTTGGATCTAATATTAATCAATTCAACCTCCCGCAATACTTGTTATATTTATTAAGCGTGTAGGGTATATAGCACCTGCACACACCTTATAACAAACAAAGAAACACAAACAAAGCTTTTGAAATATAATCGACCCAAGATATAACGTGGTATCCTCGACTAGGATAGTCGTGGCAGTCCACGGGGTCAAACCATAGAGATATTATTAAGCTCCGTGCAAATTTGCATAGGCTCTGTGCCAAACTGCACAATACAATTATCCAAGCTTACAATTACATTGAGGGGGTATTTATAGTGGTGAAAACCCTAACCCTAGCTTTCTCCCGAAGAATACAATCCAAAGGCCGAACTAACTCCATATGGGCCATATCTTGAGCCATCAAACAAAAATCAAGTTTAGTCTCATAGTGACAGAAATCTTTGTGTACATCTACAATTTCTCTAGAAAAGAGATGAGCTAATTAGGGCTTTTCAGTGGATGAAATAAGTTTGGTTTTAGCTTTGAATTTCTCTAGAAATTCAACTATTCCTTAGGCAAGCACCAAAATCTGAATGTCTCAGCACTCTACCAATATCATGATAATAAAAATTATCTACAAGTTCATATCCGAAAAAGATTTCTTCAATTCAGCGGCAATTATTATCATATCATGTATGCTACTAATTCCATCTACGACATTCACCAGACACAAACCTATTTGTTTTCCGCAAAACATTGATTTGTAATTTCTCATTATTGCCACAACGAGGCTGGAAATTAATTTGGATTTCATAATTTAAGCCCTGCACTAGCCATATTACTCGAACTATAGAGGTTGATACTCACAAAGAAAAATCATAATTCCATACCAAATCTATAACTTGTAAACTTAGCGTAGAAGGTTTAAAATGTTGTTTAAATAAAAAAAATGTCGTCAATCAATTTCGAAACGGCAAAAGTATTAAACATGAAAGTACATTTATGGGCCAGGTCTTGCGGTGGGTCTCACATCTTGACATTTCTTCTAAGACTATGTTTATCCCCAATATATTACAACCAAATCTTTTATTAAAATATTATTTTCTTTTCATCCATCTACACAATTAATACATACCTACAAATCTATATTTCTTTTTTATCATTTATCAACAACCCAACCCAACCAATACATACAACTAATTTATTCTTTTATAAAATAATAAGTATTAAAAGAAAAAAAAAAAAAAACCGATAACCATTAACACCTTAACATGTGTCAGATTGTAGGTTGGGCTCTTAGGTTGTCATATGACCTAAATTGGTAAGAAAGATTGGATAAAATGATTAAAAAATTATTATTTTGTATGTATATTGTTTGAGTGGGGTTGGCAACCCATCTAATAAACATAGCCTAATAATATTGAGGTGATGGACTCTTAAAGTTGCACTAGTAGGGTATCCGCGCGATGCTGCGATGGGTACTCTAAAATAAAAATTTTCAATGAACCATGATTTATAATCTGAAACATTTTATTTGATGATAAATTTGCGGATGCCAAAAGTTTCATGTTGCATATTTCAACTCTTTAAAATATTATAGTAGGGTACCCGCGCATTGCGTGTGAGTATCAAGTAATATAATTTTCTGCAAAAAATGCTTTCAATTTTATGTTTTCTCTTACAATAACTTGCCAATAGCGAAAACAGAATGAGTTTGAGTAATTTTAAAAAAAGTGATGGATACTATCAAACTAATTCATATAAAAACAATTGAAAGTGACGTGATTTTACGTTGCGGTAGTCAATAATGTTATAAGTTATGGTCAAATTAGTTGATAGTGGTTCATAGTAACAATTAAGTAGAAACATTTTTTTATGAAATATATATGTAATAATTAACATCTCGTAATAAGTAAATAAAATATATTTTTGAACATGTTTGTATCATTAATATTATTTATTATAGTTATCCCATATAGATAAATGACATAAATAAAAGAGTGCTTATAATTTATACATCTTGTAAAGTATATATTTATGAAAATGTTTGAATCATTAATGTTGTTAATAATACTTGTCCCATATACATAGAAGATATAAATAAAAAAATGCTTATAATGTAAAGAAAAATTACATATTTAATCAATCATTTAGAGTTATCCATGAAAAGTATAATAATTAATATACTAATATATTAATCATTGAATTAACACTTAGCACTTTGCAAATTTGCATCATTTGTCTTAAAAAAATTGTCCCGACTTTTACAAAAAATCATTTTTTACTTTTGTGGTTAATTTTATTTAAAATAATTCAAAATTTATTTAGATTAGTTCTCGAAACACTCTTACGATATAATAATAGTTTTGGAACTTTGTAGTTTTGCATGCATTTTAAAATCATATTCATTTATATGTGCATTTTTTCATTAAAACTAAATTAATTCAAAAAGAAATAAAATGAAGCATTAAAATGTTGTGAAAGATAAATTAGTAAAAGCTATGTATTGTGTACACTATGCATTAAAAATTGTAATGATTAAACAACACATTAATGACATCTTAAAAGAATTTAGGAGAGATTGTGCTAAATGCTTTATAAGTAGTATAGATTAGCGGCTTACTCGCGAAATATGGCGGCGGGTACTCAGTGATTAAATTTTATGGCTAACAAATATTTTTTATTTTTGTTTTTTAAACAATAACTTTATGTATTTCAATTTTCAGTGAGCTACGTATTTTAAATTATTACACTTGACCTTATTGCTGATATTTTATATGTGTGTGATAGAATATGAAATAGTTTGTGTGTATTTATAAATTAGATGCGGTTATATGTTTTTATAATCATTATTGATAATAATGAATTTTTTTGGGTAAAAGGGAACTACCACCCTGGTAAAATATATTAACCAAAAATTGTTTAAAGTACAATGTAATATGGCTGAAATGTCACATTAACCTTAAACAACCGTTTGAACAACCCCTAAATCATTTGTGACATGCTATAAATGAACAACTAGTTAGCAACAACTAGAATAACCACTAAAAACATTAAAAGACATGCAAAACAAATAAACAAATCCAGATAAAAGATTACTTTCTCGAACGGCCTTGAAGCTTGATATCAAACTTATTGTTAAATTCCTCAAATTGCCCAGGTAAGTTATAGACCTGGGCCGCATAATCATCATAAAAATAGCCTTCAAGCTCGCTATGTCCTCCTATTGATGAAAAGTAATTTCCCATATGATCATTTGGCTCAAACACCTCATCATCACTATCTGAATCAACCACTTCACCAACCTTAGAGAATGGGTTGCCATTCCTTTCACCATCAGCCACCAGAATAAGTTTACCATTATCATCCACAAGGGTAGCGTTCCCATCAATAATAAGCTTTCAAGCTTCCCAATTTTGTCAGCAATAGGAGTGTTCTCCATAGGCGATGGAGGCGAATTTTTGAAATAACTAGAGATAACTTCAGGAGTACACGTAGTGCCAATCACAGGTTCAAAAACCAAATCTTGTTCCATACGCACATCAAAATTGTTCTTCAAATCAACAAGGTTGATATCATCCACCTAATTATTATTCTTACCTTGGTCATCCCGAGATGGAGCCGTACTACTAGTAGGATCAGTAGTAGGTTTGTTACAAGAAGTAGAAGCTACATTAACCGTTGGCGAACCTGTATTCGATTGGACATAAGACTTAGAAGTCGATGCTCCTCCATTCTTTGGCTTAGTACCGACCTTTTCCTTTCATCTTATAAGCTTCAACGAAACCCTCTTCATCAACCAACGATTTATATTTCACAACCAGTTTCACTCTCTTATGACATCCATCATCATTGTGATTAAATACTTTACAAGTCTCACATCTTGGCGGCTTCCACTCATATTTAATATCAATTTTTCCAATGAATGACCTGACCCATTAGGGTAAGGGATTGCAATCACAAGAGAGTCAAGTAAGGCTTTCTTTGACTACACTTCCACAAGGGCCCTAGCATAGGAATTACGACCCCACGACTTAAAGCACACGTACTGCAGTGTAGGAATTAAGCATGATAGGACGACCAATTTGCTTGTAATCAAACTAAGACCTACACCTAGAATACGCACAACCGAATATATGGAGTTTGACCCAAAAAAGAGCTAAAGTTATATCATCTTTTGTAAGTTTAGTGTTCGGAGTCCAAATATTTAAAAAGATAGGCACCAATCGTATCAACCATGGACCTCCTTCCAATACCCTTTCCAAGTTTTAAATAGGAACATAAAAAAACCGTTATTAAGCATAACCCTTTGTAAACCAAACTTTGACCATGTATCTCTAACGTAATTTTCAATTTTCTGAAAAGAGAGTCTCTTACCACTGAAATAACTATACAAAGTATTAGCGAATGTAGAGCTTACCTCATCAATAGCTTCCAAAGGAATGGCGACATTAGCACCGGGCACACAATTTTCGTTTCTCATCTTCGAAATCTTAACGGTCTTCTTGGGTGTTTTATCCCTAAATATATCCGCAAAAGATATATGAGTAGAACCTGATTGAGGCACCAAATTTGGGACACTCGCATCACTTGTACTCGGACCCACATCAATCTTAGGACCTTTAACCACAATAGACGATCTCACACCTTCACTCCCACCCAACGATTCATCATCAGTGCTCAAAGCTTTAGACGTGTTGTCTTTGTTTGTGGATATATGATCTCTAGCGCAATCAAAATATACCAAAACAGAAAAACGCTTTGAAACTTTGCAAAACAATTACTTTTTTATTAAAACCGTCATTCATACTTGTTCATACAAATCCTATCTATTTATACATGATGAAAGGGTACGAGTGAAAAGTCGTGTTGGTTCATATGATCCAAGAGTCATGTCCCTTTAAAAAATAATTATCATTGTAACTGTTTTGTAACTGCTGTTGACTTTTGCTCCAGTTTGACTTTTTGGTTTGACTTATGGGATTGACTTATGATATTAGGATTAACCCAATATTCTCCCTCTTAATCACAATCGCTTTATCGTAGATCTTCGGCAGTGCTTGAAACTGCCAATAAGAGGGTTGGTTCTAAATCTTCTTATACGAGGTTTGTCTCTTCTTGTCTTTGATATCTTTGATTTCTTTTATGGCAATGTGAAACATAATGTCCATATTCATTGCAATCATAACATTTTACTTTGCTGAAATCTCTAGGCTTTTTCGATGCTTCATTGTAATCTTGTGTGAATTTTTCTTCTTCACGATTTTCACTATGTGGTGGAATGTATCTTCATTTTCTTTGATTATCATAGTGATGTCTTTGACCTTTATCGTTGTGTTTTTTAAACAATAGTATGCCTTGATCTTCGAATGCTCTTCCTTTCTTAGCCTTTACTCTTTCTTCGAAGGTTTTCAATCAACTAATAGCTTCGTCTAGAGTCATTTTATCTAGATCGGAGTATTGCTCTATGGATGCAACAATGTGAATGAATCTTTAAGGTACAGAATTTAGCAATTTTCGATGCGCAGTTGATTCATCAAGTGTTGATCCAAGACTTGTCATCTTTACGTAATACTTGTCATCTTTGGGTGAATGAATCGACAGTGTCATCTTTTCCATTTGTAATATCTCAAATTGATTTGAGTGTTTGTAGTTTTGCCTTTTTCGATCCACACTCGAATATTTCTTGTCTTTAATACATCCCAAATATCTTTTGCGCTTTTGTAATTTGCCACTTGTAATACTTGATCTTCGGGTAGTGATTGGAATAGATATGCCAATGCGGTTTTGTCTCTTTTATCATTTACTTGAGTCTCAGTAGTAGGTTCTACCATTTTCCAAAGACCATTTGCTTATAGTATGATCTTTATTCTTATAGACCATATGGTATAATTTGTTGAATTTAACACGGGACATTGAAAGTGGTATATGTTATCTATACTTTTAATTTAACTACTTGTTTCACCTTTTCCCATTCTGATAAAATACTCTTAAAACTTTTGAAACTTTTGTTAATAACTTTATAAATCTAAAAAACTTAACAATGCAAATCTTAAAACCTTTTAAACTTTTAAATACTTTGTAAAAAACTTAAAACTTATAAACTTTAATCTTTAAAACTTGTAAACCTTAAACTTTATATATTTCTTATCTTAAACTTAATAAGAAAAAACTTAAAACTTGTTTCTTATCATAAACCTAATAAGAAAACCTTGAAACTTTAAAAAAACTTTAAAACTTTTCTTATCATAAACCAAATAAGAAAAATCTTTAAAAAAACTAAAACTTTTCTTATCATAAACCAAATAAGAAAAACTTTAAAACTTAAAAACTCTTAAAAACTTTATAAACTTAAATCTAATTAAAACTCAAAAATACTTTAAAACTTAAAACTAAAAACTAAAAACAAGTTTCCAAAAACACAATCTATATATGTAAATACTAAAAAAGATAAAAGGAGGGTGTGTTTTGTAATTTTGGAACCTGGTAGGGTTAATAATACCATCTGTCCGTTTTTTGAGTTAGTTCCTTGGTGATACCCTTAATATATGCGCCTCTCTCCTTTTCTTTTGAGATAAAAAACGTCTCTCTCTAGAGACTAAAAAAAAGTCTTCTGATTCTTTGATGGTTGACTGCCTGTTTCTATGGCTTTGTTAACCACTTCTCATTGTCTTCTTCGGTTGGTGTGTTCTTTGCGAGCTCTTGGAATCTCACATAAGCGAAACTAGGGTTTCGTTGATTTGGGGTTTTTACTAACCGTGTAAGATTTGGGCTTTTGGAGATGAAATTGAATCAATTGATGATTCAATTGAAGGTTCTGGGCTTTATTCTTCCAAGAACATGTGTGTTTGTTCCTTGTTATTCTTGAATCGATTTTGCCCCTTTTGATGATGACTTGTGTTGTTCGATTGGGTATGGCTTTCTGTTTTGAATTGTTGTAACTGTGCCTAACCTTATTATTAATTCTGGGTTATGGGTTTTTTTCGGTTTGTTTGTGTTTAAAACTGGGTTTTGCAAAAACGACTAAGGCGAATGCCTTTCTGATGCCAGTTGATTGATCACAACTGTTATTGATCCCTCGGTGACAGAGATTGGACTTTCTTGACACATATATGATGTTTTTGATTTGTGTGTTGAATTGGGTTTTCGCAAATATTTTGGCCGAAAAGAAACTGGTATATGATGATTTGGTTAGGATGACCATATCGGCTCTGATACCAATTGTTGGCTTTGTTTGTGGATCTATGATCTCTAACGTAATCAAAATATACCAAAACAGAAAAACACTTTGAAACTTTGCAAAACAATTGTTTTTTTTTATTGACACTGTCATTCATACTTGTTCATACATATCCTATCTATTTATAGATGTTGAAAGGGTACGTGTGAAAACTCGTGTTGGTTCATATGATCCAACAGTCATGTCCCTTTAAAAAGTAACTGTCATTGTAACTGTTATTTAACTGCCGTTGAATTTTGCTCCGGTTTTACTTTTTAGTTTGACTTATGGGATTGACTTATGAGATTAGGATTAACCCAATAAGACGCACTTTTATTAATAAAAAACCTTTTTCCATATCTTAAAAACCCACGTAGAATAAAAAAAAAGAAAAAAAAAAAAAAAAAAAAAAAAAAAAAAAAAAAACAAGTAACAAATCGTAACCAAAGATGCAACAATAACCAAACCAATAAAGAAACCCTAACTCAATGTTAGTGTTTTTAACGTATGAAGCTCCGCTACCTAACCCATCATACCAATCGTACCAAGTATAAAATAAGATTTCAGCAATGATAAAATATGAAAAGAGTATGAATCAAAAAGTAAATCATCGGTTGCTCAATCGCCACCACCAAATTGTAAACCAATAGGATTAAAGGAGAATCAATACAAGCGAATTAAGAATTAAACTAAAGATTCAATCTGACGGTGAAATTCGGCAACAACGAAAAAACGATTAAGGATAGAAAATCACCAGATTCGCCTAGAGGGGATTCACATTAATAATAATAATTTTTAGTGGTTACATGCTTTTAATAATGGGCTTTGAAAACTGTAATTTAATGAGATGTATCAAATTATAAGTAGTGTGTAGGCTTAATTTTTTATACTTCTTTTTTAGAATGATCTAAATGCATTGTAATATAGTTAAGAGTTGTGTATTGATCACTGAGAGCAAATCAACATTTGTATGTCCAATTTTTTATTTTATTTTATTTATTTTTTTGTAAAAGAGTAACTACCCCTATAAAATATATTACTCTAAAAAACCGGTTAAGTACGACAGATGTGGGTGGATCCCACATCTCAGCCTAAAAGGCTAAACAAATGTGTCTGCAGTACTTAAGACCTATCTATTTTGACCACGAAGAATAATGTTATATGCACCAGCATACTTTATTTGGGCACTAGTAAAACTAAAGTCATCAAAAACACCATCATCATAAGAGTTTTGATCAAAGGTGTCCTCTTTCTATTGCTCATATAAGCTCTTCATACCCGCGCCACTATCACATTTAAATAAGCTATATAAGAAGCGGTTTCATTCTAGTCCTCAAGAACTTCATCATCATCATCACTATCTGAAACAACAAAATCATCAACCTTTGAAAAAGGATAACCGGTCTTTTTACCATTTTTACCCAAGTCACGGGAGCTATTCGAAATAGCATAAGGAGACGCTTTAGACGAATCATAGTTTTCCCATTTTCCTCATTCAATAGTAGAATCAATAGTTGCATTGTTTGTATTAACCTCAAAATTTTAGACCTATTTTCACTTTTATGTCCCGTGTATAAGATGTAAATGAGTACGAGCTCAACTCATTTATTATCGGCGAAGCTTAAGTTTAAGCGCTCCCCCTTTTTCTAAAACTTGTATTTTGGCTCGTGAGTTATTCCTAAAGCTCAAGCTCGATTCTAGTTAGAGTTGTTTAAACGGAAAAGCTAAAGTATAGAGAAATCTGTACAATAGGAATTTTGATTTAGGTATTTTAGAGAGGATAACATTATTGAATACAACAATGCAACTTAATTGCTTAAATATCTAAAATGCTATACGATAGAGTCAAACTTGATATATGAGGTTCAGACTCAAACGCGTTTATTAAACATACTTTATGTTAAGCTCAAGCTCGAGCTCAAGTGGCTCATGAATAATTCGGCTCTTACACCTTTACTCAAATTGAAGTACACGAATTATAAGGCTAGTCCCAATTGATAGGGCAAGATCGGTTGGGCATTCAAAAATTTCGTCCTCAACCGATGTTAACATCGGGCAACTCGATTGCGAGGGTCGGTTGGCAAATCGGTCGTCTAGGCCAAATTTGCAATATCGAGTGAAATTCCACTCGATGTTAAATGCATCCAAATCCCAACCACATTTGACCGTTTGGGGTAAAATCAAAAGAATTTTAAAAATTGACCGTTTGGTCATTAAACTAAAGAAAAAAACTTTTTTTTAAACTTTAACACTCTATAAATACCAACTTCACCTCAAACCCAATTCACCACTCACCATTTCTCATCTATATTCATTTCAATCTAATTCTCATCCAACTTCAAAATGTCAAAGAAAAATACCCCACAATCAAAAAACCGACGATCACGACTACCCCAAAATGCCCCTAATATGAATTTCGCGGAAAACAACTTCGAGTTAACCGCATATCACCGGCCTATTCGCTTTCGTCCACAAAGTTTTGATTATCAATCACAACTAGCACAACCAAATCAAAACCAAAACCCGTTTTATGTTGCCGTCCTTTTGTCCCACATAGCAACGTCCCTACCACGATTACGGCAAGAACCTAGTGGGTCGTCGGTACCCTCAAACATGGACTTCATTTATCCTTCTCAACCGTATCAACCTTATTCCCGATTCGAAGTACTAATCTTGACATGA
Organism: Chrysanthemum makinoi; assembly: GCA_910596185.1. Lineage (NCBI taxonomy): Eukaryota > Viridiplantae > Streptophyta > Magnoliopsida > Asterales > Asteraceae > Chrysanthemum > Chrysanthemum makinoi. The sequence goes on from OU343217.1 coordinate 305,394,785, forward strand.
ATTTGGAAGATTATTTGCCGGAGTATAATACACAAAACTACCAAAGTCAAGATGCTTCGATGGGCCAAGGTTCGGGTCACGGTTCGCACCATGGTTCGTTTCATGATTCCATTCCCGTTGATGATTCGATGATGAGAAAACCGCTTCACCAAGAGATGTCCCCATCAAACCAAAATGACCATTAAGACGTGCTTCAAAGGCCAAGGACAAAGGCAAGAAGCCGGAAACAAGCAAGGGGAAAGCCAAGAAGCCCGTTGAGCCATGGACAAAGGAGGAAGAGGTCGCACTTTGTAAATCTTGGGTTTATGTGTCGGAAAACTAGGCGAGAGGAAATGCCCAAAACCGCTTCATGTTTTGGGAGTTAGTTGTCGACTACTTTAAAAAAGAAACTGGCAAAGACCGAACCTATGACTCCATTACTACCAAATGGAAGAGTCGGATTCGTAATATGGTTGGTAATTATTGTGCTATCATGGAGAATATCAAGAATACCCATGGAAGCGGTGAGAATGATATCGATGACACTTCAAAAGCTCTTAGAGAATACCGTATGACGTACGGTCATGATTTCACTTTGGAGGAGTGTTGGAAGGTTTTAAAGGGTCATGATGCTTGGAAGAATGTTGAGATGCCGACTTTGAAGCGAATAGTCGGGAAGAAAACAAAGGGTTCTACCACTACTCGGTTCAACCCAAGTTCGTGATCCTTTCGATGTCCAATACGCTGATGATTCCGATGAGGAAGGGACTAGAGAATCACACCAGGTTGGTCGTGACAAAGGAAGGAAGAAACCATCCTCCTTCTCTCATGATAATGATGTTCCATCAGACTCATTTATGCAATTGTTGGCCAAAACTTTCTTCAAGACCAAGAAGCCGTCAAAAGGGGAGAAATGTAAGAATAAGGAGGGTTTCGAAGATACTTGGTTACGGTTGAGGGACATAGAGCTCGAGATGAAAAAAAAGAAACTTGAGCTCATGAGGCTATTAAAACAGGAGTCCGACATAATCTTCTACAATACCCCGACCCAAAATCGCCAGGCCGCCAACTAGAAGAATTGACGTCAAGCAACAATCAAAAGCGTTACAATTTAGATTATTAGTTTAAGTATTGTAGTATTTATTTTAATTTCGTATTGTAATGTTGTTTGTTTTTTTTATTTATTTATTTATTTTTTATTTTTTTTTTAAATTCGTAGCATAATGTTTTTTTTAATTTGCATTGTTGTATGTTTTAATTTTAGTAAATTTAAATTTAATGTTAAAAATGTTTGAATTAAAAAAAAAAAAAAAAAAAAAGAGTCGTTGTGGCATCGGATCATGTTTGGTGGGCACGGAGAAAAGGCGGCATTGACTGGATACTTCGGTCATCCGAGGTCTCGATTGGGACCAACCTAAATAGTTCTTTGATTTCGGTCACTAGGCAATATAGGCTTATGTTACTTATTAAAAATATGTTGCTTTCCCAAATTTGTGTAGGTTGAAATCTATAATGTCTCAAAAAAGAAAATTATATATTCCTTGCACATTCACAAATATGAAAAATTATAATAATAATAATATAACTCACTGTATAAAACTCTAAAAAGAACACATTGATCAGAGAACTGACAAACACAACTAAATAGTCATCACATAATTAAATACTCCGTAACAGAATTACATTCCAATAGGCAAATACTAAACAGCCTCAATCAACACTAAAATCCCAATAATCACCTCAAATTATCCTACAATAATTAACAATTAATTAACAATGCAAAGCCAGGCGAATAACACATACATTTTTTCGGCCACGGGCTCAAGCTAATGAGTTGCGCTAAAGGCAGCTAGTGGGTTTCATCACTCCCGAACTTCTTCCTACCGCGTTTACACAATAGGCTGATGCTGCTGATGAGGAACGTTTGTTCTTGAATGTCAAATTCACGTCTTGCATCGTGATTCCCCTACATGGATTTATTTTGCTGCAATCAAACCTCACTGCGACTTTAGTTGCAGATATCCCACGCACGTTTTGATACCTCACATTGCTTATTTTTACACCCGATCCCTATAACAGTTGGCAAAAAAAATAGCGGGTTTATAACTAATACAATGGAGTTATTGAAAAAATAAAACGTTTAACCGAACACTCTAGTACATAAAATACTGACCTGACGGGGACAATTCGTGCGACTGGGACAGTAATTTTGATCGATAAGAATAGGGTTTTTTACATTTGTCATAATGGCGTCCTGAAAAAGAACGTTATCGACGAAGCCATTACTTGGTTTTGCCCATGCCTTGATTCTTAAACCATTATCTGTACCCTTAAAGGTACTCCTTTTTACAGTCACGTTGCGCACTCCTTGTTCGTTCAAACTATTCCCTAAGGATCCAATGCTGCGAAACATACATGTAACTTAGCCAATCAATATATTCATAACAGCATCTCGAACAACAATTTAATCGGTGTTCTTAAGGCACGTTAGACAAACTCACATAATAATTTAACAAAATGGATATATGAAGAAACATGTGAGTATTCTAATATTTTTCCTAAGATTTAGGACCTCAATAATATTAGTAACTATTTACAACTTGTGACCAATAATGAAATGATTCCCGAAGATCTTTGTAACCTATATACCTGATACCATGTCCCGGTCCACACGACACACCTTCGATCCATAAGTTATTTGCACCAGAACCTATCGAGATACAGTCGTCACCAGTGCTAAATTTCGAGTTCAAAATTGTTACACCGGTTGATAACATAACATGAATGCCATCAGTGTTGGGACTATTCCACGGTGCTACCACATTGGCACCAACAACTCTCACGTTACGACAACCGGCAACCACCATGTGGAACATTTGGCTGTTTAGCGAAGTTACTCCGTACACCAAGACATTGTTCGAATTGTAGATTGCCAAGCTCTGCAAAATAAATAATCCATGCAAGTTTATATGAATAGTCACTCTAAATATGTTAACACTAGGACAAAAATGTGCATATTTGTTACTTTATATAAATCCTGACCAACAAATATTTTAAACATTTCAGATTGTGGAGATCTAGGTAATTGTATAACGGTTTTTATTGAAATGTGAACTGTCACTTTTTGATTAGGTAAATGTTCTCAAATATTCATGTCTTATCAAGTTTTCACATTATCTTCTACATTTGTAACCATAAAATTTTGTTGCAATGAATTAGCAAAAGTTAGTAACCGATACCGTGGATCCAGCAGGACAATTCTTCGACTTAGAAGCTTTACAAGCCCACAAGCCGGAACCCTGAGCGTCGAGAGTGCCACCAAGAATGGTAACACCCTGGACGCCACGAAAGCCCAACCAATATTGAGCATTTCCCAATACAAAATAATTTGACGGAGCCACCAGGGTTCCATCAATACGAACTGTGATGGCTCCATTCTTGCATGGCCCACTAAACGTTAACCCTCCAACCATGTACCGTCCTTGAGGTACATAAAGAGTTGCAGCATTTACCGACCGACATGCACTGTTCCATGCAGCCATAAACACCTTAGTAGAGTCCGTTTTACCGTCCGCTCTTGCTCCCAAACTCTTCACATTGTACGTCCCCGCGCTTGCTCCAGTAAAGCACACCGCGGCGACAAATACAACCATGATCATGAAGGAGGTTATTGCAAGTAGAGGGTGGTTTGCCATTTTTGTTAGTGTGAAAAGGTGATGGATATGAAGGGGTTAGCAGGTGGTATTTATGGTGGTAACTTTAGATCTATCATCTAATAATTTTTTTTATTATTTTTTATATTTTTTATATTTAAGAGTAATAGACTTTAATAAATTAAAATTACTTTTAATGAAATGTGATATAAGTCAACACACTGTTTACGAATTAGTATGTTTTGTGCTGCTGTGGATGTTTGTACTACCATACTATAAGATGTTTAATAAGTTCGAAATCTGAAGGAATGTGGGGAGATCATGGAGTGATCCTGAATTAACGGATTAGATCAATGTAGAAACATGTTTGTATTATTGAGTTTAACTATATTTTATTATCTTCTTTATCAACAACAACAACAAACCCAATCCCGCCAAAGCAAGGTATGAGGAGGTAAAATGTAGACGGATCCTACCCCTACACCAGGGTAAACCCCGTGGGTAGAGAGACTGCTTCCAACGAGACCTCCGGCAAGTGCATGTGTGCGGGTGCGATAGTAAAGAAATAAGAGCAAAAGACGTAAAACAATATGCAAAACGCAGACAAAGAAAGCAAACCGACAAGCAAACAAAGCATACAGGGAAGAAAGAACCGCGCTCAAGCACACGCAAAGTAGCCAACATCAAAGCACAACAAAAAACAAAGAGCCAAGACACACAAAAAGCAGACCAACTAAAGGGGGCAGCAAAGCAAAACAACACATGGGCCAAAAGCTAAAGCAAAACATGAAGCACCTAAACCAAAACGCATAGAGCAAGAAAAAGCAGGAAAACCTAAGGGGGAAACAACAAAGCAACATAAACCACGCACGGGGCCTAAAGCTGCGGCAAAGCAAAGAAGAGGCCACAAAACCAAAAACGCAAAGGGCAAGGGGAAAAAAAAAAAAAAATGGACGACTAAAAGCCAAACACCCAAAAACAACCTAAAAAAAAATACAGAGCACCTAGCAAAAACTACCCGCAAATCCTAATTCTATCCCTCCACCACTTCCTATCTGAGATCATGTCCTCGGTCAAACGAAGCTCCATCATGTCTAGCTTAAGTCTATCCTCCCACCTGAGATTGGGTCTACCCTTCCTTCTCACGCCATCAACTACTAGCTTGACCCTTCTTGGCAGCGCTGGCGTGGCCTCCTCCTGACATGACCGAATCACCTCAGCCTTCCTTCTCTCATTTTCGAAATAATATTCCCGACCTCAAGTTTTGCTCTGAAAACTCCGTTCGGGATCATGTCAAGTAAGGTTTTACCACAAGTCCATCTTAGCATCCTCAGTTCTGCCACCTCTACCTTGTTAGCATAAGCCTTTGATATGGGCCAACACTCAGAGCCGTAAAAAATAGCAGGGCTAATCGCCACCTTATAGAATTTTCCTTTTAACTTAAAGGGGATGTTCCTGTCCCCGAACTCAGCGCCTCCACCTCGCCCACCCCGCTCTAATATGATGGGTTACGTCCTCCTCAATCCTCCCTGATTTGTGTATAATTGATCCCAGATATCTAAAAGACTCCTTGGGTGGCAGGATCTTGTCACCGATATGAATTTCAATTTTTTGGTGACTGCCGATCCTCCCAAAATCACATCTCACGTATTGAGTTTCTCTCTCGCTCACCCGAAGACCATTGTCTTCAAGAGCCTCCCTCTAGTTCTCAAGTATGATGATTAGCCCTTCCGCTGATTCGCGCCAACACAATGTCATCTCCAAGATCATGTTCCCGGGATGCCCTCTTGTACCTCGAGATAACTCATCTAGAATCAAGGCTAATAGGTAGGGACTAATGGCGGATCTGGTGGAGCCCAACTTCCACAGGGAAAAACTGAGATCCCCACAATGGACCGTTACCCAGTCTTAGCTCCCTCGTACATATCCCTAATGACTCTCATGTATCTCTTTGGGGTTCCTCTGTCGATAAGAGTTCTCCAAATCAACTCGTGCGGGACACTATCATAAGCCTTTTCAAGATCAAGGAACACCATATGTAAATCCTTAAGTCTTTCTCTATACTTATCCATGAGACTTCTGAGAAGGTGAATAGCCTCAATCGAGGACCTTCCTGGCATAAAACCAAATTGGTTCTCGGACCCTCGCCTCCCTTCTCTCAATAACTCTCTCCCAAGCTTCATGGTGTGGCCGAGAAGCTTAATGCCCTATAATTGCTACACTCTTGTACATCCCCCTTATTCTTGTAGATGGGGATGACTTCACTGAGTCTCCATTCTTCTGGCATCTTATCCCCGGAAAAGTTCTTGTTGAAGAGGCAGTCATGAATCTAACCCCTATCCCCAGACACCTCCAAGCTTCTATGGGGATTTGGTCTGACCCTACCACTTTGTTTCTTCCCATCTTCCGTAGTACTGACCTTCACTTCGGTTGACTAATCCTCGAATAGTAGCACTCGTTGCGTTGGCTGGGTTCTCTTGTTCCGCCACGCCTTCAAACTTCCTTTGTTGAAAGAGAGAGTACTCTCCCATCTCTTCCTAATATCCACTACGTTCACAATGGTCCGTCCTCCTTCATCTTTAATATACTTTACGAATCCCAAGTCCCCTCCTTCTTCTCTCTCGGGCTTTAGCAATCCTAAAAATATCGTTAGCCCCCTCTTTGGAGTCCAATCTCTTATACATATCCTCAAATGCGCCTTGTCCTTTGCGAGCTACTTCCTTTTGCTTCTATTTTAGCTACTTTATACCTCTCTTCTGAGGGAAATGCCTACGACCCTCTCGGCACAAAACTCTCTCGAACCTAGATTGTTTCTTGCGACTTTGGATTGCACTTCCTCATAGAACCACCAAGATTCCACTGTTGCCACTGTGGGACCTCGCCTCTAGCCACCAAAGGGAATCCTTTGGCGTCTTTGATAATGCGGCAAGAGTGTCCCAGTGGTCAGCGTCTCTAGCAGCCAAGTCATCCGACCGAGTAACGAGTCCCTCTAATACTTTCACTCTAAACGCCTCTGCCCGCTTACCGCTCAAATTCTTCCAAAGAATCCTCGTGACCCGGTCACTACTCTCCTTGGTTGTTTCCTCTCGAAAAGCACGTCAACTGCTACCAATTTGTGTTGGGATGAGCATGTCTCGCCTGGAAAACCACAGATCCTGCGATGATCTAAGATCACTTTCTTCCAGCCAGATAGTCAATCGCGGGTGTTGTGACCACTCCACGAAGGTGATCAAGTGGACATCCTCTTGAAGAAAGATTTCGCTACTACCAAGTCGGTGGCGGTAGCAAACTCTAAAATTGATTGACCTTCGTCATTCCTAACTCTGAAGCTAAACCCTTTGTGGATCTCCTAACCATACTGCTTCCGCCTCCTCTGTGGCCGTTCAAGTCACCACCTATGAACAAACGGCGGTCCGACGGGCACTCCCTAACGAGCTCGTCGAGAGCATCCCAGAAGCTCTTCTTCTCTGCTTCACTCCGGCCCACCTATGGTGCGTATGCGCTGATAACGTTGACGGTCTCCCCGTTTATATACAAAGTAATCGCCATGATCCTATCGCTACTCCGGGTCACTCGTACTACATTATCCTTAAGCCCTGCCGCCAATATAACACCAACTCCGTTTCTCGCTGACCTAGAGCCCGAGTACCATAGCTTGTAGCCATTAACCTCCCTCGTGCTGGAGCCCTTCCATTTAGTCTCCTGGAAACACGCTATGTCAACCTTATGTCTCCTCACATCCATGAGCTCAAAGAGCTTAGGTTAAAGACCAACGTTCAGCTACCGCTAATCCTCACATGAAGACGCTACCTAGCGGAACCCTACCCACCCTAAACCGCCCACCCTACCTACCCGCCTTTCCACTAACCCCGTCTACTATACCTACCAGCCTACCACCCCGCTCCACACCGGCAAGACATGACCTCAGGTTACCATCACTAACCAAGGGGTCTATCCGAGTCCTAACAAACTACGAGCAATAAAGTATGATACAAGGAGCGAGACAAGCAAGCACAAGGGCAAGACAAAATAAAAGGGCAACAACACCAAAAGCAAACAATTAAAAATATATAAGCTGAAACAAGACCAAGTAAAAGGTAAACAATACAAAGAAAGCAAACAATCAAAAAATGAGGCTGAAACACCAAATAAGGGGAGGGAAAAAAAAGGCAGGCAGAAAAATAAAAAAGAAAGAAAGAAATAGAAAAAAATTAATAGTAGTAGTAAAACTCAGCTGGGACGGACAAAACTTCCGGTGGCCGGAAAAAATTCGCCGGCAGTGATGACGTCAGATTCCGGCGGCCGGCGATGGCGGGTCAACTTGGATCAGTCTCAGAAAAACCAGGGGACCTCCACTCGCGGGAGGTGTTGTTGCTGGGCTCCGAGAAGTCAACGGTAAGTCGCCGGAAAAACAAGAAAAACCCACCACGCGTGTGGTGGCGCGTAGGTGCTCCGGCGAAGGTCCGGTCAGTTGGGTTTTGGTCAGAAAAGTGAGGAGGTGGAGATGGTAATCTTCTTTATATTATTATTAATTATCTTGCTTTAAATTTACTGAGTTAGTATTTATTAAGGGGCATTTACATATATCTTCAAGGAAACTTTAATAATTACATATTTTTCCAAAGTATGCTTTAATAGTACTGTACATCATGCATTGAAAACTTGTATTTTGGAGAAATATGTAATTTTTTGAAGTTTCCTTACGTATATATAAAATTCTCCTTTTATTTAATATGCAATTATTGAACCCTCACTTCTCATTCTCTCTGTTTGTATGACCGGCCACACAAATACACGAACAAATTTTGTTCGTGTGTTCCTGATTTGATCGTTCGTGTTGTTGCTTGGATTGGCCGCTAGCACGCTGTTGCAATCATTTGAGGACTAGTGCGCTAAACCGTGAAGAACCTTGCTTTAAGTTCTCATATCCGTGTTAATTTCCCACTGCAAATAAACAGATTCACAATTGTTGTGTTGGTTTTATTTTGATTAGTTATAAATTGTATATGAATTGTTGGCTCGTAGAAAACTGTTGTAGAGTTTTAAATTGTCTTCCATTGTATGCTTCTTATAATGGTTATGAAAATTTTAAAAATTCGACCCTATGTTTTCCATCAGTACATGCCTATCACTTATGAAGGAACATTGTTAAAATAATTTAATAATTTTAAACTCTATAAAAACGGTTTGGTGTTTAACTTTTAAAACTCACTTTTAACCCTTAAACCCAAAAACAATGTTCAACATGCATAATCAAATCAAGCAATAAAGTAAACACATTCGTGCAGACAAAAAATATGTATAACCTAACCCAAATTTCTATAATTTTATCTATGAGACATCACAATTACAATGGCAATCTAGGATTTCTCCAATGCTCTGACTCAAGATCCTAGTATCTTAGTTAATCAAAGCATAAGTCGGACCTCTTTGCTCATTGCATCCAGTCTTCAGCCCATCTTATTACATTTATCAAATTGAAAATTACAAATCTATTCTAGTACTTACAATTGAAATAAATACAAAACATAAACTGAATGTAAATTACAAGTTGGCATCGAGGCCGAAAAACCTAGACGACTTACCGAGAGTGTAAAAGCTAAGCATCAAATAATTAAATAACGAAAAATAGGTTGTGGGCATAACGGGCTATACACAATAATACTAAAAATTATTAGTCTACTCTTGACTTGCTCATGATTAACTTTGCATGAGGTTGATCATGATAGATGCAGAAAATTAAGACATATAATTTTAACATGCCAATTGAAGCAATTAATTATAATATTTAATTTGCATTTATTATTTTGATCACGTATACACAGATCTAGCAGACCTGTCGCCAGATCTATCAAATAAATACACATTTGAATAAACAGGAAAGGTGATAAATATTACTACTTATTTATGTGCCATCTAGTCACTTATTTATGCGCCATCTAGTCAGAATTACGTTTTTGTTACCAAACGACATACCAAAATCCAATAGGATTCAGATCGGACATATAAACATAAAATTCATGTTTAAAAAAAATCATATATATTTATAAACTCGTATAAGCGGCTCTGGTAGCACTAACATAAAACATAAGGTCATTTTTATTATAACTTTTATAACAATTATCAGAAAACAAGCAACGAAATATATATAAATCATTACTACAATTTTCCAATAGCCAGCAGTCCAAATACAGTTTATAACTAATCAAATAAAATACAAAAACTTTGCATACCTATTTTTTTGGAGTGGGAGATCAACACGGACCAAAGAACTTAAACAAGATACCTCACAATTTTACACACTAGCTCTCATGCGAGTACATCAACGTGCTAGCAAGTGATCCAAACAATGATAGCTCCTAATTTATACATGTTTTAGCTATCACATTCTCACGATAATTTCTCCTTTTTGCCTTGTTTTAATTGATATCGCACTTAATTACTTTAAATTTGTGTTCAAGTAATTATTTAGAGCAAAAGGAGAATTCTCGCAGAAAAACACTAGAAATCGAGCTAAATTTCCAAAGTATAGAATGCATTTTTTAGCCAGATGGATATGTTGTATGCCATTCCTACTGCATACGGCGTATGAGCTCTCTTCTAAGAATTATCCAAGTTGAAGATGCATACGTCGTATGCCATTCTTATGCATACGACATATGAGCTCTTGTCATGAATTTTATTTCCAAGTGTTGAAGATCATACGCTGTATATCCTATCCAATTATACGCAGTATGGAGTGATTCTAGAATATTCGAATATGCTATTATAGAGGCATATGACGTATCATCATCTAGATGCATACGTCGTATCCATAGACGGGCCCAAGCCTTATTTTTGCTTATAAATACTCACCCATTCCACATTTTGAGGGAGTTCTGGAGTTTGAAGCCCTGGAGGAAACCCTAATTCATTTAAGGAGGCTACAAGAGAAGGGAAGACACCAAGAGTGAAGGTTTGACACATCATAAACTTTAGATTATCATTTTTTCTTTATGATTTCGATTATCTTGTCTACTCTGAATAATCTTTGTTATGGAAGGCTAAACCTTTTATGCTTGCCTTGTTATGAACATTTTTATATCAATGATACAAGTTCTTTAGTTTATTATATGTGTGTTTTTAATGATTTATGTACTGTTATAGACTTACGCCATTGCGTACACCATGGATACCTATTGATTATAGTTGCTTAGCAAACGATAACCAAGTAAAATATACCTATGTGAATCATTGATCTACCTTGGCAAGTGGGATAGTGGTGGCCACAATACACCAATAACCAAGGGTGTACACCAGGTTAAAAGTGGTAAACAATAGGGTTTCATATTTAGTAGCGACATTGGTTACTGACTGATAGCCAGGCTTTTTACCCAGTGTCAAGAAAACTAAGTGGTTTAGAACCCACACATAAATGTAGGCCACATAATTATGCTAAATGAACTTAATGCTTGTAATATTAGTTAGGGTAGCAGGACCAAAAGGCGTGCCCGACTTTTAGGAAAAAGTTAGGAGAAAAATCAATAACCAAGTGACTTCCTATATCTTTGATTTACCAAAGCACACTAGACGAACATTGCACTTAGAACTGTGTCATTAATGAAATTAGGGGATTAACAAAGTAAGCATGCCTTTATCTCTTTATCATCTTTTCACGAGAACTACCGTAGTATTTTATCTTTATTTTATTTTATTTTCAGTATCTTAGTTATAGAATTAAAAACATAATCGGCGGATTTAAAACGTATGTGACAACCTTGAAAGCTACTAGACATTTATGATCTCTTCCCTCTCTGCGAACGACCAGATCTTGCCAACTCACTATATTACATCGAGCGAGTATACTACTCATAAGTGTTGGTGATTGTCTAATGAATTCCTATACTCTAGATTTAAAAGTCGATATCACAACACATATTAGACAACAGCAACACGAAAATCAAATCAGAAACACACGAACAAAACTGCTCGTGTGTGTGTGGTGTTCGGATGACTTGAGCAAGGGGAAGAGAGGGACTAAAGTTTTGTAATTCTTTAATGACCCAATAACTATCTCTGTATTTATTGGGTTTAATGAATAATTACCAAATTCAAAAACAAGATAATTATCATGATAAATAAAGAGATGATTACATAGTTTAAAAGATTTGATATTATCCAATAATATCTAAATCTTCTTAAACAAGTAAAATACCAAAGCCCGGCCCGACACATCACCTTGGTGGCCGACCGCATAGTTGGCCCCATGATGGAACGCCCCTCTTGTGCTTAATTAGTCAAACCAATTAAGCACAACGCGAATTCGAATCATTTATATATTTACAATAAATATATAAAGCTGCAATTTCGAGCTATTGTATGCGACCTAGTGAATCATATATTAATGACAGTATTTAATTTTGTTATATCATGCACACAATTTTACAATAGTTTTTGCCTTATCATTCTAACTAACAATCCTGAAATCTTAAAATATCTTTAAAATTAAAAAAAAAAAAGAAAAAGAAAAAAAAAATCCTAAAATCAAGCATTGTGATGCATATGATAGTGAGTGAATTAACTACTTTATCCTTAATAATTCCCGGTACCATATCATGTACTCTTCCCTTTAGTTTACTTTGTTAAGTTGTGAAACTTTTTGGTTTGTTTTGTTGATTTGCTTGAGCACTTCATGATAACCTTTAATTTGTTACCTTTAATTTGTTAATCTTATTTGAATTTGAGGTCTTTATTTATAACTTCTAGGGTAATTATGAAGTTTACTTGAATTTGATTTTCTTGGTTTTAATTGAAACCAAACTGAATTCCTATGTTGTGTATGGTTTGGTTTTATCCGTTGTATAATTGGTTTGGCTTGGTTTGGTTTGGATTTTGATTTTAATTTTTTCAAACCGATGAACCTGAACCATATAAACCACAAACCCGAAATCCGAAATGATTAACTCACCTAGTATTTAATCGTTGTGGATCATGTTAGAAACTTATATTTTGTCAATATGTGGCAAGATAAGTGGACACTATTAGAAACACATATATGAGTTAAACTCAAAGCATGTTATTATTACCTTTTACGGCATCGTCATTGTTTAATAGGTATTCGATACCATCTATTGTAGCTCTTTTTTTGTTGATTATCTACAATTTCTCTAGAAAAGAGATGAGTTAATTAGGGCTTTCGTGTGCACGTAATAAGTTTGGTTTTAACTTTTAACTTACCTAGAAATTCAACTCTTTCTTTTCATGCACTATAATCTAAATGTCCCGGCACTCTATCAATATCAGGATAATAAAAATCATGTATAAGTTCATATCCGAAAATGATTTCCTTTAACTCAACATTAATCTTTAACATATCATGTATGCTTCTTATTTCATCTTAGACAATCACCACACAAAAATCTGTTTGATTCTCGCAAAATTATAGTTGTTAAGGTGTAGATTATGATGAAACCTTCTCGCATGTTGCAGACATCAAAGATATTAAGATTCTTATAGCCATATCAGCGAATTATGACTATGAGATTTTCCAAATAGATGTCAAAACCGCCTTCTTGAATTGTTACCTAACTAAAGAGGTTTACATGGAACAACCCGTAGGGTTTGTCAATCCAAAATATCCTAACTGTGTATGCAAGCTACAACGATCTATTTATAGATTAAAGCGAGCATCAAGGCAATGGAATATAAAGGTTTGATGAGGAGATCGAAAAGTATGATTTATCTTGATACCTTGATGAGACATTTGTATACCGTAAGGCTAGTAGGAGTAATGTCGCATTCCTAATCTTATATGTTGATGACACATTAATCATAAGAAATAACATTCCAATGTTACAAGCTATTAAAGCCTATCTTGGAAATTGTTTTGCTATGAAGAATTTAGCTGAAGCTGGGAATCAAGATCTACAGAGATTGATCAAAACGGTTGATTGGACTTTGTCAAAGTGCATACATTGAGAAAATCTTGAAAAGATTTAAAATGGAAAATGTGGAAGTACCCCAATGCAAGTAAAACTTGAGTTGAGAAAATCTCAAGGACCCTCAACACATGTAGAGGTGGAACGCATGAAGATGATTCCTTATGCCTCGGTTGTAGGATCTATCATGTATGTGGTGAAGTGCACTAAACTTGATGTTGCATTCACCCAGAACGTAACAAGTCGATTTCAAGTAGATCCAGGTGAAAGTAACTAGACTGCCGTAAGAAAACATTCTGAAGTAGCTTAGAAATACTAAGGATATGTTTCTTGTTTACAGAGGAATTCCTGATGAAGAGCTCAGAGTTACATGTTACTCTGATGCTAGATGGCAAACCGACAAGGACGACACCAAGTCGCAAACCGGATACGTTTTTGTTCTAAACGGAGGCATTGTAGTCTAGAAAAGTGCCAAGCAGAAAATTACTACAATGTCTTCTATAGAAGCTGAATACATAGCTACTTCAGAAGCTACAATAGAAGCTATTTGGATATGAAAATTTATTGATGAGCTTAGTATAGTCCCCACCAATAAAGAACCTATGGAGATAAAGTGCGGCAATACTAGTACATTAATCCTTGCCAACGAGCCTAGAGCTTAGAAAGGCGCCAAACATTTCAAAAGGAAAGTTCACTATCTCCGAGAAGTTATCTATGATAATGAGATTGTGTTCAACAAAGTTCACATAGATGACAACGTAGCTGATCTGTTTACTAAGGCGTTGCCTTTGAACAAACTTGTTGAGCATGCTAGTAGTACTGGTCTTCATTCAGTTGAAAGTCTCATGTAAATATGTGCATTTTATTTTAGTATTTGGATAATAAGATATTGTAAACATTTATTATTTTGATGATTAATATACGTAGTACTTGAGTTATTCATTCACATATTAATTGTGTCCTATATTTTTATGTTTAATCCATAAGTAATTTATTACTTTAATTGTCCATTGTCGATCAACAATACAGGAGTATTGTTGAATTGAGACAAATGTGAGAGATTGGTTATATTCTATGTAAACTAAGGATGTATCTGCCAAACTCACTTGTTATCCACGTGCTATGGATATTGGACCTCCTCAAACCTACGAGTCATCACTTTATGGATCGGCGTCATTAAGTGATATCTCGCAAATGGTTATTTTATTTGTCCTCTCACTTGAGATGCAAGTAGGTCTTGCATGTGTGGATATTTCTTTTTGACTATAGTCAAACGCTATCCTGAATAAGGTAGTTATAAATGCTATTCTCAGAAGTTGTGTGAAGCACATGAATGATACGTACAGTCAAAATAGAATTTGTTCCTCCACTTGTCTTATGGAGTACGATACTACTTGGCCCTTCGCTGAATTAATCAGATTTTTGCATGGTCGTGCAATGTGTAAATTAAGATGATGCTTGTTTACATTTGGTAATCTTGATTAATTTCTAAAATGAGAAAGATAATAGTTGAAAAATATTGATTGATTTTGATCTATAACCATACTTCAACAAGTATCTAAAACAACAGGATGATTTGTAAACCATTTACTATGTTGTCTTAGGAAACTACACTCAGATAATTCTGAAAGCAATGGGGTGTTTCTAGATTCTTACCATTGTTAGTATATATTATTAATTATGACGATCACATGTGGGATCTATTGGTAGTGTTAAAAGTCAAATCAAGATTTATATGGTCAAAAATTGCATGAGCCTATTGGGGCACACACGTATACAATTAGAGAACGTTTATTAATAAAAATTAATATGTTTATTGTATACTATTAATTATAATTAATATAATTCACGAAATGAAGATAACGGTTGTTAGTATGTTAGTTTAACGGTTAACGGCCTTTAAGTCCTAAATTAACTAGTAATTGTACATGTCAATTAACCAAGGACTAAAAAGCAAAATGAGGGTTCTAGAATCCTCTAAGAGGACCGACCATATGGGCTATTAGGTTTTAGAGGGCTTAAGTTGTTCTCTAAAATTTTGTATTAGTGTATAAGGAGGTCTTTAGGTCCTCATTATTCACTTATCAAAATCAACCTTCTCTTCTCTCCCTTGCTAATTCCAATCGGCAAACACCCATTCTAAGGGTATTGCCATCACATCTTCTCAACCAAACGCATTTGTGCCTTGTTCGTGGTTTGTGGGTTAAGCACTAGCATCCTAATGCTCTCATTGGATGTGTAGTGTGTGTATTCGATAGAGATCAACTTACTATAGTTGATTTGGTTGATGTGTTGGTGATCAAGATTCAAGACCTGGTTTTTATCTATTGTTCAATAGATTTGAGGTTCGTAGATATATGTGTTTTATTTATTTATTAATTCATAACAGTAAACATATATCTATCTGCTACGTACTCGTAGTATTGATGGTTTAATCAATATGAAATCCCAACACGTAGGCTACTGTGACATAGGTATGTGAACCTAGTACTACTATGGAAAAGCAATGGAAGATTCGAATAGTGATGAAGTCGAGGAGATTGATGATTGCATTGCTCGATATATGTCTAATCCGAATCGTGCAGGTGGAAGAGCTAATGATACAAGTCTCCTTGAATATGAAGATTATGATAGTTATTTTGGTTATGTTAATGACTTAACTGAGGAACAACTTGTTGTATGTGACACCTGGGTCATCCGTATCCGTAGTAGAGTTAGGCAAAGAGTTCTAGTTTTGTTGTTAGCGTTTTATTTTGGTAGGTTCATAAGATTGGAGTGTCTCTTTTATGATAGATTTTGTTGAAGCATAATAGGTGCATTTGTTTGTTTGTAACGGTTGATATGTGGGATTCACCCTCATCCTATGTACTTAATTATTTTTTTAAATAATATATTTTACTGGGGAAACTCTTTACAAAAGAAATGCATCTTAATTGCTTAAATATATATAAATAACTATATGATATCATTATGTTATATTTGTATATATTTTATGAGAATAGATCTAGTGAGAAAAGTTACTGAAATGAGAAAAAAGATAAAAAATTCTAACCACAAAATTGAAAAAAGAAAAGAGAACTAAGTAGGAGATGTATCTATTTTATGGATGCATCTAAGATTGATGGTTGTAATTACTTCTCATTCTTTTCATCTTTATTGTATTTCTCATTTGATCATAAGTTTATGTTTTATATTTAAAATCTCATTTTGACTCGCAAGCCTAGTCAAGTTTGATATTTAAATTTCGGATTCAAACGTGTTTATTAAACAACCTTTATGTAAAGCTCAAATTCGACCTCAAGTGGCTCATGAATAATTCGGCTTGTTTACGCCTTTACTCAGATTAAAGTACAAGAATTATAAGACCATCCGTAATGGATGGTTAAATCTTCGGTCAGTCGGTCGTCGGGGACGCATCCCCTCTTTACATGTGGTTGGTCATGGTGTTGGTCCCACTTTAAAGAATGCATACTCGGTCATATACTCGACCGAGTTCTCTTCATTTGTTGTTTGTGAGTGTGTTCTTAAATTGTCTTTTAGAGGTATTTTTGTGTTTAAGCGTGATATATTTTTTGTGATAACCGCAATCGTCTTATTATACTAATTTGGTCATTAAAAAGTTATAGTAAATTGGCGGCGCTAATGTGACATTAGTGAATGCGGTCACTATTACGCCCAACCTAAATGGTACTTAGATTTTGGTCACTATACATGGCAATATACGCTTATTTTACTTCTTACAATTAGTATGTTGCTTTCCCAAATATGTGTAGATTGAAATCTATAGTGTCTCAAAAAAGTACTGTAAATTATATACACCTTGTACATTCACAAATATGAAAAAAGTAATGTTTAAAACTCTAGGAAAACAAACACACTTATCACATGAGACCTAACAAACACAACTAAATAATCATCTAGATCATCACATCATTAATTAACAGAATCACATTCAACAACCTACATATAAATTCAACAAAAGTGGGAATAGAGCATAAGATTGAGAATTTCCTCAAGGCCTTTCCTCAGTCAACATTAAAATCCCAATAATCACCTCAAATAAATCCTACCACTAATTTAGTAACAATTAATCAACAATGCAAAGCCAGGCGAATAACACATACATTTTTCCGGCCACGGGCTCAGGCAAATATGTTGCGCTAAAGGCAACTTGTGGGTTTCATCACTCCTGAACTTCTTCCTGCCGCGTTTACACAATAGGCTGATGAGGAACGTTTGTTCTTGAATGTCAAATTCACGTCTTGCATCGTGATTCCCTTACACGGATTCTTTTTGCTGCAATCAAATTTCACTGCGACTTTAGTTGCAGATGTCCCACGCACGTTTTGATACCTCACATTGCTTATTTTTACACCCGAACCCTACAATAGTTGAAAAAAAAAAATTAAAAAAAATTAGCCGGTTTATAACTAAAAC
The DNA here is from genome assembly GCA_910596185.1 of Chrysanthemum makinoi. NCBI lineage: Eukaryota > Viridiplantae > Streptophyta > Magnoliopsida > Asterales > Asteraceae > Chrysanthemum > Chrysanthemum makinoi. The sequence goes on from OU343217.1 coordinate 305,412,771, forward strand.
AATGAAGTTATGAAAAAATAAAACGTTTAAGCAAAACCCTTTAGTCCATAAAATACTGACCTGTCGGGGACAATTCTTGCCACCGGGACAGTAATTTTGATCGATAACAATAGGGTTGTCTACATTTGTCATAATGGCGTCCTGAAAAAGAACGTTATCAACGAAGCCATTACTTGGTCTTGCCCATGCCTTGATTCTTAAACCATTATCTGTATCCTTAAAGGTACTCCTTTTTACAGTCACGTTACGCACTCCTTGTTCGTTCTTATCCTTCCCTAAGGATCCAATGCTGCCAAATATACATGTAATTAGTCAAATAACGTATTCGTAACAACCTCTCGAAATCAACGAAACCTAAAAATTTGAGTTATTGCAACAATTAATTAGTTAACCTTGAACATTTCCGAAGTTTTCACATGCTTAAATTGTAGAATTACGAAATGTGCAATCTATCAGTCTTGTCCTAAAGGCACCCGCTAGAAAAACTCTATATATCGGCAAATATTTATAAGGAGGTGATATGTACACCATTAAAATTGGTGTGCACACTACAAATTAAATTACACTAATGATGCACACAGTACAACATTCCGATGCAGGATTAGTGGTGTGCATAATAAATATATGGAAGATTAATTAGACATATGAGTATAAATCTTCTATTATATTTCCTAAGATTTAGGACCTAATAAATATTTATAGCCATTTATAACGTGTGACAAATAATTGAAATGATTCCCGAAGGTTTAGTACCTGATACCATGTCCCGGTCCACACGAGACACCTTCGATCCATAAGTTATTTGCACCAGGACCTATCGAGACACAGTCATCCCCGGTGCTAATTTTCGAGTTCAAAATAGTTACACCAGTGGATAGCTGGACATGAATGCCATCAGTGTTGGGACTGTTCCATGGGGCTACCACATTCGCGCCAACAACTCTCACATTACGACAACCGTTCACCACGATGTGGAACATTTGGCTGTTTAGTGAAGTTACTCCGTACACTAAAACATTGTTCGAATTGAAGATTGCTAAGCTCTGCAAAATGAATAATGCAAGTTTATATAAATAGCGACTCTAAATATATTAACACTAAGACAAAAATGTGCATATTGTTACTTTATATAATTCCTAACTGGCAAAATTTTATAAAAAATTCACAAATATAAAACGAAATAACTTCTATACATTTTAGACTGTGGAGATCTAGGTAACTGTAGAACGGTTTTTATTGGAATGTGGACTGTCACTTTTTGATTTGGTAAATGTTCTCAAATATTAACTCCATGTTTTAACATGTTTTCCACATTGTCTTCTACATTTCTAAGTATAAAAGGCATAGCAATGAATTATCAAAAGGGAGTACTTAATACCGTGGCTCCGGGAGGGCAATTCTTCGACTTAGAAGCTTTACAAGCCCACAAACCAGAACCTTGAGCGTCGAGGGTGCCACCAAGAATGGTAACACCCTGGACACCATGAAAGCCCAGCCAATACTGCACCTTTCCCAAAACAAAATAATTTGACGGAGCCACCAGGGTTCCATCAATACGAACCGTGATGGCTCCGTTTTTGCATGGTCCATTAAACATTAACCCTCCAACCATGTACCGTCCTTGCGGTACGTAAACTGTTGCAGCATTAACCGACCCACAAGCACTGTTCCATGCAGCCATAAACGCCTTAGTAGAGTCCGTTTTACCGTCCGATTTTGCTCCTAGACTCTTCACATTGTACGTCCCCGCGGTTGCTCCAGTAAAGCACACCGCGGCGACAAATACAACCATGAACATGGAGGTGGTTAGTGCAACTAGAGGGTGGTTTGCCATTTTTGTTAGTGTGAAAATGTGATGGATATGAAGGGGTTAGTGGGTGGTATTTATGGGGGGTGATTTTAGAGCTACCATCTAATAACTGTTTTTTATTAAGAGTAATAAACTTTAATTAATTAAGATTTACTTTTAATTAAATGTGATATAAGTCAACACACTGTTTACGATAATAGTATATTTTGTGCTGCTGTGGATGTTTGTACCGTATTATATATATAAGATGTTAAATAAGTACGAAATTTGAAAGGAATGTGAGGAGATCATGGAGTGATCCTGAATTAACGGATTAAATGAATGTTGAAACATGTCCGTATTACTGACTTTTCAAATATTTTATTAATGATAGAATATATATATCTAGTGATCTATAAGTGACCAAAAATTGGAATAGATTGATTTGGTTTTTAACCCAATAATTTGGCCGGGTGAGGCATGGGCTAGCTACACTTGATTTTCGGTCACGAAGGGTGATTGTTTAGAAAAAATGTTGGTTTTTTATACATGCAACATTCGATAATATTTTTGTGCAACTCTCTTTCTTAATAGTGCAATTTAAGTTAAGCCAAAAAAAAATTCTTAACGATGCTAGTCTTAGTACTTGTAAGATAATAAATTATGCAAGATATTTCGAAATTTGTACAATACTCTCTCGAAAATTCTAACCCCGACTATGTCTTTGCTTGTTGTAACAAACATTTGCAATTTTTATTTGAAAACAATTAAATACAATTGCATTGGTATCTAGCTAATCGATCTGCATATTATATGATCGTACTTAATATAAGATGATATGTGGTATGTTTAACAAACTTACATGAAACTACAAGTGGGAGGTAGTTGTCTTAGTTTGTCAATGTGTTTCGGTAGCACATTGTACGTTGGGTTATAGTTTTTTAGCCCTCAATGTAGGGTGATCAAGCTGTAATCGATATTGTTTACATAGGTTTGGTGTACTCGATTGGGTACTAGAGAGTTCAAAGAGTGTGTTTGTTAGGTTCATATATCTTGTATGCTAAAGAGTGTGTTTGTTAGGTACATTTTCATGAGTTTTCTTAGATGCATATATAATTCTTATAGCTGTAAACAAAACGAACTTTTATATAGCCAATCAATTTCATCTTTTATGGAGTTTAAGTCGAACACAAGCATACCACTCAAGGTTCCAACATATAGCGAGCCGAGCTCGAACTTATAAATCTCAACTTTTTAGCTTTTACCGAGCTTATTGAGGCTTGCGTGTTAGATGCATATTCCAATGTATTCAAACAAGAATTTGCAAATGATGTCACACTGTACGTACTCTTTAAATATTTGAGTTAATGATGCTAGTTCGAGTATAATATTCGAGTATTTCTTGTCATTAGACTTGTATTTGTGTGTTAAACTAATATTTGTTTAGGTCTCATGTAAACACAATTATCAATCGATATTATTAATCACTACTTAATCGTAACATGGTATCGAGCCAAAAATAAGGTCCGATCACGAATTCACATTTTTTCAATTCGCTTTTCTAGTCGACTAAAGCTCGAGTGTTTGTTTGCTTGGTTTCTTTTTGTCGACTGCATTAAAGTCGACTAGCGTATCTTGGTGATCTTTTTCTCGATTACTATAGTAGTATTAAAGTCTCATTGGGCATTAAAGTCTATACTTGTCGACTGCATTAAAGTCTACTTGTGCTTTCGTTTTCTTGTGGTCAGGTTATCATCGTACGTACGTACTATATATATTTAAGTTAATTTTGCTAAAGTATGCATATAATTGATAAGTTTGTTATAAAGACTAGTTCGGGTATAATATTCGAGAATTTCTAGCCTAGCTTGAACAGCGCTCGGACTTCCTCAACCTGAGAGCGCCGTGCATGCATGATGAAGAGTGAAGACTTGTCGAGTTTTCGAGCCAGATTCATGATTAGCCAAAAAAAGATAGGGTAATAACTAAAAATTTGTTATGTTTGTAGCATTATCTAGATACCGAAACACAAACACAGGTAGGAATAGGATCTATAGACGGCAAGGTAACGTGATCTTCAAACATGGAACTAGTGGTGTTTCTCCGAATTTAAAGGCATTTTTCTAGGCCAGCATTAATGTCTTTCCATTTGGTCTTTATTTGGATCCTTTTTTTAATGTTTAATGTGTATCAAAAGATTTAGCAATTCCAAAAGGCAAAGTTTAGTTGAATTGTTTAATACAAATTCTTTTATCGAAATTACACGGGTGTTTGTCCAGCGTTTGACATTTTTACTTGTCGATGTTTGTGTAAAATAAAACTACTTTCAGCAATTTCTACTAAAAAAACAAGTAGCAAGAAAAAAAATGCAACAGAGTTATTGAGAGTTAAACATGTCAATTTGGGACGATCACATATTATAATCGATCTAAACCTCGATCATGGTGGTATAGACCTTCACACGTTTTTCACACTTTAATGTTCGTTATGTGATCAAGACATCTGTTGGGTCAATTCAGTACCCAATTCTCTTTAACTATCTTTAAACATTAATTAGCTTAAATATAATTAACTCGTTGATAAAGGAATCAGCGAGTGTCTTCAACAAAGTTCTAACAACGATGCGTCAAGGTATAAAAAACTACAACGTGTATGTTCACTCTCGGATGCGGTATCAGAAAAAGGAACACTTGAACTAGAAGCTTAAGACTCAGAATCAAAGAAGTTATTTTCTGAACAACATGAGAAGATATTTTGAAGTTCAAAATATCTTACAGAACTTTTCTAAAGACAAAAAAGTTATAAAGCATCTGCATGAAAAGTCAAAACAAGTAAGTTGGAGTAAACACTTGTTAACACTATTCATAAAAGTTTGTCTTGGCTTTCTTTTTTCCGCTAAAATATATTACTCCAAAAAAATATATATACATAAGATGAGGGTGAATTCCATATTTCAACCCATTCAAAAAAAAACCGCACCTATAGCGCTTCAAACAAAAACTTTCATAAGAGAGACATGTCAATCTTATGAAACTACCAAAATAAAACACCAACAACAAAACTAGCACCACTTTCTAACTCTACCATGGATATGAATGTCCCATGCATCACATAAAGCAAATTGTTCCTCAGTTAACTCATTAACATCATACTCGTAACCATCATAACCATCATAATCTCCATACTCAAAGAGACTTGCATCATTAGCTCCTCCACCAGCACGATTCGGGTTAGCCAGATATCAAGCCATGTCATCATCAATATCATCGACTTCATCATTATACCATTTTCCCCTTTGATTTTCCATAGTAGTACTAGGTTCACATACCGATGTTATAGTAGCCTCCTTTTGCATAGGATCTTTGATTTACATGGTTTTAGCGGCTTCCCATCATCATCTAATAGCACAAGCTTCCCATCAAACATTTGACTTTCTAGTTCATCAATCCTTGCAGCCAGAGATGTAGTACTTGGACTACTAAAAGCCGAAGCTTTACTACCCTTTCTTCCTCCACATCCACTATAGAGCTTAATACTTCAAATGAGTTTGAAGTGAAATGAATTGCAATATCATTTTTATCATTAGTTACCTTAGGATTCCTTGGTGCCTAAGGTTGATAAGCAAACTTAGTATTCGAACCAATATGAACCCCACATATAACTTGCTTTGGTGCTTTCATGTTCTTAATAGTATATGTGACAAGTATCTTAGAACATTCATTAATAACGTGACCAAATACCTTACACCTTGAGTATCTTGGAGGTCTCCACTCGTATTCAATACGAATAGTGTGCATGGTATACCATCATCCTCGAATTTTGGTACCGCCACCACGAGGGAGTATTTCAACTCTGCATCATATCCCAACTCAATCATGGCACGTGCATAACTTGACCTACCCCACAACTCTATGCACATAGTGAATGTGTAAGAAGCAAGCATCACCGGGGTGCCTAGTATGGTTATGCACATAAAAAAGAAATGAAATCATTACATGAAGTGTGTACTTATCCATTAGATGTTTAACACGTAAAAAAGAATTGAAAACAGAATTATTGAATATTAATATTTAAGAAGAGCATTTGTGGTGTCCTTTGACCTGACATTACTCCCTGATCTCCATCAAGAAAGTTTGAAGTTCACTTACAAACTTTAACTAAGGTTTAAGTTTGTTTGTTAAAAAGAGTCTTATTCAATCAACTGTGTAGTTTCATATGGCACTTTTTAATTCTTTTGATTCATTTTTAATAATAAATTGAAAACTGAAAACTTTTTTTTGAAACGGCTAACTTCAATATAAGAAGAAAAACAAAATATGTGTTCTATTTTGAAAGGTCACAAAAAATTGTTGTTTGAACATTCACACCTCAATGCATTGGTAGACAATGAAACCCTCGTGGTATAACTTAATTAGTGATCATTACTTATAGATTACGAATGCATAACTCTAACTCTAATAGACAATAACCTCACATCACAAGTACATAAATTATTTATTATAACGGTTAAATAAGGTTTTTTAAAACGGTTTTGAACCGTTCTATAATAGAGCGTAATAAATAATAAGGTTAATTTTTACAGCGGTTTTGAACCGTTTTAAATAAGCACATTTTTTGTAGCATTTATGAACAACCGTTGTAATAAGGTTCCCAAAATTTTAGAAAGAACAATATTTAAAACATTTTAATTAACAACCGTAATAGTAAGTGCCCCTGTTGTCTCCACGTCACTAGTACAGAAAGTATTTATTAAAAGTTTTAATTGATAATTGTTTTAGGTCATTAACAAAGCAAAACTTATGCATTCTGAGAATCGTGTGCCATCCAATAATAAATTATCCATGGGTTCTTATTCCTTTCTTTTAGCAAAAGTTTCTTATTCTCTAAAGTCAATCAATATGCATCAAACATACATCCTGCATTAGAGAAAAGCAAAAAGAAGATTTTAATCAATATAATTAAAAGAAAAAGTAAATCTACACCATATGAGACACAATAAAGAAACCCAAAAATGTAAAATGAAGCAAAAACTTGCAATTATACCATTTTAGATAAATGGACGATACACATTTGTATAGTTTTGAGTGTACTTTATCAATATAACTTAAAGCAAAGAGTAAATCTGCAACATATGAGACACAATAAAAAGTAACTCTCAATACCGTCTTCCACAGGTGAGGATCAAACCTTTGACCTTTGTCTCCAGAGGTAAGGGTGTTAACCACTTGATCAAAGCATTGCTCTTATATGAGACACAATAAAGAAACCCTCAAATATAAAATGAAACAAAAACCTGCAACAATACCTTTTTAGATAAATGAACGATACACACTTGTAAAGTCTTCAGTGAACTTACGAAAGGAAAGATAAGTTGTTAGAAGATATATAAAAAAAAAACTAAATGTGAAAAGCTTGAGTTAACTATTTTATGTATAAATTAATAGATAGAATAAGGGTGAAAGAAAACGGAGGAAAAATTCCCGCTCATTTGAGGTGAAAAGCTTTTGAAAATTTTATATGTTTTTAAAAGTATCTTTTGTAGCAATTATGTGTAACCATTGAAAATATAAGACTAGGCTAGAATATGTTGAATTCTTTTAAAACATTATATTTAATCGTTGTAAATAATAAGGTTAAGTATAAAATATTGACTCTTTTAACACAATTAGATTCTACCGTTGTATGTAATAGGCTTAAATTACCAAAATATTGAAATCTTTTAAAACAACTATATGTAACCGTTTTAAATAATAAGAAGAAAGTCAATAAAAAAAGCAACCATTTTCAATGATATATTTTATATTACGTTTTCCAAGTTAGCCGTTATATATAATGAATTTCAAGTTATTTAGTATGGTGGAATTGAAAACCTTTTCAAAAAGTCCGTTGTAAAATACTCCTTCTCTACTAGCGCATCGGGCTTGGGCCATATCTATCATCTAATAATTCCCCGCAGTCCGAGCAACGAAATCATGAAAGATTGGATTGGATTAGAAAACTAAACAAACATTAATCAAATCTAAACTAAGAAGAAGGAAAAAAAAAACATTATGGAAATAAAAGCAATGATTTGTTGATGAAGAAATCCAACAACATGAGGAAACAATTATTCAAGCAACAACAAAAGCAAATTAAAGTAGTAGCAAAATGAAAATAACAAATTGTTGATAAAGACATCCAACAACATGCGAAAATTAATCTTTATCATGCAACAGCTACAACAGCAAGAGCGAAAGCAAACAAAAGCAAAAGACATATTTTTTTTGCGGTAGTCATTTTCTGACGGCGCGTCCGGTGGCTGATGAAAATGATTTAAATTGGTTTTAGTGCAAATTGAAAAACGAAGTGAATGGCGCTAATCGCGTTAGTTAACCAAAAAAGGTTTAAAACTTATGGGCAAAACAATGCATAGTTAGGGTTTTGGCCGAAAATGTACATTTTTTTTTCAAGAAAAAGGAATAACGGCGGCGGTAAGGTTTGATGGGGTGGTCTAGAGGAGGCAACTCAACATAGCCACCTAGACTCGCTCTGATACCATGTTAAACAATGAAACACTCGTAAATATAACTTTATTATTGATAATTATTTATAAATTATGAATACATAATTCTAACCTTAATGGACCCAAAGTAACATCGATCTTGGGCCATATGCATCATCTAACAAGCATATCCTCAAACATACTAGGCTAATCACAGTAAGGTAGTCGTCCTTATTGTGGCATGGTAGTCGCTGGTAGTCGTCGGTCACGAATTTGGATGAAATGGTCGTGCATGAGATCGATGAAGACTATCATTTGTGTGTGTTTGTGTGTGCTATTTAATTAGAAAAGAATATTTGTGAGGTACGTTTTTTGTAGTGTAGGTCGTCTTTACTGTTGCAAAAAATTATATGATAGTCGCTGGAGAAAGAAAGCTAATATGGTAGGTAAAATGATAGTCGCTGATAGTCACTACTGTGTCTAGCCTAATAACCTACTCATTTTCAAGTAAGTCTGACAGCCGCTTTTACGACACTAATTAAGGTGCATTAATTAACTCAAACTTATTTTCATGTTATGAAAAAAGAATTTGATGCACATTAATTAAATTTAAAGATTAAGAGTATTAAACTATTTTTTTTGAACAATGAGTATTAAACTATTAATTAAGTGTGAATATCATTTGTTTTTTTTTTTTCTAATCATACAAATTAGTGCTGAAGGGCACCTGTAAATTAAACACAAATAAAAATTACCGTATTTGTTTTATATTTATTAATCTGGTAATGGAGAGAAAGTGCATGTGAAAGAATGTTGGTGACTAATTAAATGGAAGAGGGTACATACGGAGCAACCAAAAGCATGTGTTTTACGCATAAAACCCTTGTTTGTTGCAAGCTCGATCACGTACTCACATGCAAATTTAATTCTATCTTATGTAAATAAAGTTAAACAAGTTAAATGGTGGCATTTGGTATAACTTATCAACGACTGATCACATGTTTGCTTATCATCATATTGTTGGAAATGTATATATTTACAAACATGTGAATGTCCGGATTCGAACTCGTGACCACGGGATTGCACACATTAGCGAATGAGAATTAAAGTTAATAATTAATGTTTATGTTTACGATTAATTATTGCACATTAAGTCCGGTTAACGATCGTTAAGTATTTAACGGGAAAAATGACTAACGACCGTTAAATGAAAAGAGAAAGGACTAGTAATGAAAAGACTTGAAAAAGTTATGGGTTTCTCTTGGGCTTGTCCTATGGCCGGCCAAGGGGAGGGTTTCCAAGCCCAAACCTAACTTGTTCCCAAATGTTTCATTCACTATATAAACAAGGCTAGGTTCTAGGGTTTTCATATCTTTGTGCATTGAATTAACCCTAGATCTCTCCTCTCCTCTCTCTTGTCCTATAATCGGCCGATCACCCCATTTGTAAGGGAGTTCAGTTTCGTTTTGCTTAAACGAGGACTTGTGTTAGATCTAGCAATCGCTTGATTCGTTTGGTTAATTCGTGTGTACAAGAACGTGGTTGTAAGACATTATTCTTACACCAATAAGTACTTCTTTGTTTTGCTTTGCTCGAGGGTTGTTTTGTTTTGCTCGAGGGATTTGACATTCGCAAGAGGTACGTTACGCATACTTTCAGTTAATTAATTTATTTGTTATGATCTTAAGTCTTCCGCTGTGTACTCTTGATGTCTTTATATTTTATTGTATTTTATATATATCATAAACTCAACAGTGGCATCACGAGCCTTGTATAACAAGTAATTAATTACTGAAACACATAATTAAAATAAACATGAATGTGTTATTATTTGTATGCTTAGATCTAGGGTTTGCAAAACCTTAACCCTAATTTTGAGGCGTTTTTGGTGCCCTAATTAGGGTTTTGTAAACTATTGTTTTAATTGGATTAGAAACCCTAAGATGCATGCAACTTTATGTGTATATGCGTAACTTTGTTTAATTGCATTAATTGTTAAGTGTAATTTTATATCCATGATAATTATCTGCATGTTTTATCATGGATTTGCTATATTGTATGTCTTTCATGTTTAAGTGATATACACTAATTTTTGATGGATCTAAAATTGGGGAAGACCTCAATAATTATTAATTTAATAAATTATGTGCTATGTGGTATGTATTTAATTTTGACTTGTGCAATCGATGAATCGATGCATGTGGTTCACCTTGTACATAGATGAAAACGGGTGAAAGTCTTAATTAAATATATGCATATTGACAGATCTAGAATTGGTTATTAATAGGATTTATCAAAACGTTTGCATGTGGCTATTTGATATGCATGACTTTTATTTGTTATGCATTCATTGTTTATTTGTTTATTTTATAAATACTTGCTTGTTTGTTATGTGTAACAAGGGTATTTTACAAGAAAAATAAACTGACCTAAACAATGGTGAAACATGTATTTTAAGAATAGTAATCATAATCGTTTAATTGATTGATGACTTTGGTACAAATGGTCCGAAAGGCTCACCCATGAGAATGAACTAATAAAAGGGGTTTAAAGAAGTGCGCACAGTCACACTGAAAGGATGTCTAAGTTTGTGCTTTAGCGCGCACGGTCCTCTGCCTCTCAGTAGTTCGAGTGGAGCTACTTAGTAAGCCATTAAATGTGCAAGCTCATCTTAAGGGCGAATTAGTTTTAATTCCATGCGCCACTTCGGTGGTAATTATCCGAAACACTAAGTGTTTACACTTATGCAAAAGTACGATATAATGGATGATAATTAACACTAAATTCCTTGATTGGTGAACCCAATACCTCAATTAAAGTTTGATGATGAAAAGCTTATACATTAAAACAAGATATAAATGTTTTAATAAAACTATGCTACAAAGATGAATGCATGACATCTTTGTACATATTTGATTTAACATCAAAAACTATTACCCTTTAATTTAAGTTATATGCCATCCACCAAAACGGAAACACCTAAGATTACTTTTTATTTGCGTGAGATCGTGACTTAGATCGTAATCAGAGGGTAAAATGTCCACGTCTCGTGAGGCGGGCATGGACGATTTTGCAGTTTCTTAAGTTGGACAACTTAATTGAGTTTTGTAGTGAGACAACTCAAGGCATAAGATGGGATAAAACATATTTACATGGCGATTGATATTGGCTATATGTAAATCCCATAAATCTAGGAATTGCAATTGAAATTGGCAATTGAGCAAATGCTCTACCATTTTGTATAAGGTTCATTACTAGCAGATCAACTGATGTAATGAAATTATGACAATTTGGATCCTAGTTTTCAATAAATATTAATTGGTTATATGAATATGAACCTTGGGTATTTAATTGTTTATTGAAAAGGTTAATTATCGAAAATACTAAAATTGAATTTTGTAATTCTTTTGAATGTATAAATGCAACATTTAACCGTAAACGAGGTTTAGTCTTTGATCCGTAAATTGATCCATTCTGCTTTCAAACAAATGTTTGATCGAGAATAATTTATCGAAAAGACAAACGAAGTCTCTTTTCCATGGGAGAAGCATGAGACTCAATCCTATTCCTTTTCATGAATGAGAAAGGTATAATAGGAACATTTGAATTGTCTAAATTCTAATGTAACTCTTAGCAATGAATTGCACATCTTATTTTCCATAAAGATTTCATTACCCTCATTTGGTGAATGAATCCTTTGTAACAACATGAATGTTGGTTAACTGGAAAACATGTATATGAGTTACTAGATTAGAAGCTAGACTAATTACCGCAAAAATTGGTAAAAGGCAAACTAGCATATTTTATCTAGTTGTTTTGCTTTAGCCTTTAAAGGTACTACATACCAGTATGGGGATGGTAGGCCTGTTGAGGAAGAAATTGCATACCCAATTTTCGAGTTAATAACATTGATGGATAACCTATCATTCATATAGTAGAATACACCTTCTAGTACCTTAGTAATGATTACGTATGGTTCTTCAAAGGTGTAGGAAAGTTAAAAGCAAGCAAGTTGTTTTCACTGGTTATGCAACACTTACAATGTTGTCAGATTCAGTGGGAGCATTTGTGTTGCATTACTGAATAAGAAGTTGTTTTAATGATTTCTAATTCAGTGGGAGCTACAAGCCTTATTTCCTATGTAGTAACCCAGATTATCTTCAAAGATAATTACTTTCCAAATTGTAGACACTTATGTTTTTAAGGATAGTCGTGTACGTTTCCTTACTAAACAATATAGTTCTACATCTACTAGTTATATCTATGACACAAATCATATTAATCAAATAAACGAACGTGTATCGTGTTGTTTATATGCTACATGATGTTGTTCCATGCACAAGTGGGAGAAATCTTATTATGTGCAAGGTACAACACATATTAATATGATTTAAAAGGATTCTCTTGACTGAAAAGTAAGAGAATAACGTTCTAATAGGAAGTATACATTTATATATGTATGATTGCTCTATTAAGAACATGTGTCAAGATGATAACAAAGACTACTTTATTTTAAATATTTATGTCATTCAATATTTAAGAAACACTTGTAGTTACAATTTATGTTACTTGAGAACGTGAACTAGATTGTAGCCCAAGGTAAAATATCCACGTGTCGTGAGAACGAGCATGGATGATTCTGCAGTTTCTTACATGGAACATTTCATGGAATGACATAATTAAATGAAGTAATCTAATACTACCTTGAATTTGAGTATTCGTTGAATGACTTAAATATATGTAGTAAATATTAACTTGAAATATGAATTGAAACCCGAAGTGGTGTTCATAATTACTTTAATTATAAATGTTTATGATTTTGTAAAGTCACAAACATGAAGTCTTTTAATACAAGACTTACAATATAAAGTAAGACGTTAACTTGCTATGTTTTAAGACATATGCATGAAGTCAATTAGTTGATCAATGACTTATAACGTATAGTGGGATTATAACTAATATGTCTTTTGACTTGGTCAAAAATATTTGTGTTATAATACATGCAATTGACTTGGTAATTCTATTGTACCATTAAGTTTTACTTTGTTGGTAAATAGGTAAGCCAAAAGAGTAGATGGTTATCTTAAATATTGTTAGATTAATCTTACAATATTAATTCTAAGGAAATACCATAGTTTTATGGTATGTTCTGTTAGAAAAAGCAAAATCTGTTGGCATTATTTGATTCAAGATAACTATAGTTTCTTCCAAAAGTTATCAAGGTTAGTAGATTGAGTATAGATTGAATATACTCAATAAGACTCCAACCTAGAAGATTAATAAGACACCATTTGTTTATGGAATGTGATGAATCACATTAAGTCCTATAAATGAAGTTCTGAATTTGTTAAACTACTTATAGAGTGAGTTGTAACAAACTAATGTTAGGAACTGTCAATGTTTTTTGTAATATCCCAAAAGAGAACAATGTATTGTTGCTCTACTTGCTAAACTATTTAAAGGTAATCTTTAAATAAGTGGGAGTTTTGTTTAGATCTTGAAAGATTGAATTACAAAATATATAATCTTCTAAAATGCACTAGCAAATATCATGATGAGGCTAAACATGAAAATGATAGACCTTAATATGATGGAATTGTCATTCATAGATCCGTAAGGATATCTCAGATATTTAATATGCTGAGGAATATGAGTTACACGATCATGGTAAGCCTGTTAATCATAATGATAAATTTACCAAATGTTGAATTATGGAAAATCAATCATACTATGAATGTAGAGATGCTGTCCATAAAGATAATCAACTTTCGATACTTGGTTTATCTTAATAATGAATATGAGTTTCTTCAAAGGATGGAAACCCTAGTGGTTTAAATCTTTGTGTAGAAATCATATGGACAATATTGTACATGTATTTAATGTATGTCTAGTGATAATAATATCAATCATACTTAAGCAATTAACTATGATTGAATATTCTTTCCTATATACATTAAATAGAAGTATAAAGATTATAATTGTCATACTTAGTTTCATTGATATGAAATTTTGACAATGAATGTCATAAATCTTTGTTGTGGAATTACTTTATGAGGACGATGAGTAATACAAAGAAGTTTTATGAATTCAAATAATCCTTGGATATGTACAAACTGCAAGAATCCATGAATGGATATATGCAAGCATCTAGGAGATGTTTCTTATGTTTAATATTAAATCCATGTTTGATTTAATAATTAAAATAAGATTGCTCATAAGTATTCCTGAAAGCTAGTGGGAGTATTATTTATTTTTTCTTAAATCTTATATGTTGTATGGGCAACTACATTCCACTTAAATTAAGTTTTAGTTGGGAATGAAACTCCGTTTGTAAGATTTGGAAATAATATATACAACTTTGGAATATATGTTTATCATTATAAACATATGCGGTAAATAAATGAGTCTAATAGAACATGATGAGTACATATCTTTGACAAGATAGTATATGAATGAGATCTTAAAGTTTAACTTGAAGATTCCTCATGAACATCATGTTGTGTATAAAGTTGTTGTGTCATGCTTGATTACAAGATGATTTGACAACATTGAAAGTTGTTAGTGTAATAAATATTTTAAAGGAATATGTTTGGATTTAGAATCACATTCCACAATCTGGAGATGCTCCTAGATTCTATGGATGATTATATGACAATTGTTTCATAATTGTCATTGCCAACAAACTTGAGTTTTGGTAGGCACCAACATTACACTAGAACTGTTCAAAAGTTTACGGATATTTAAAGAGCATATTGTTGTACACAATGATGCTGGTATAATTGAGATGACACTCAATTCTAGTCAAGGTATCCTTGATGATGACCATGTTGACTAGTTATGCTCAACTAAGAGCATAGTTGCATTATACATTAAAGAATAAAGAATACTTTAAAACTTTAAAGTTTTGAAAGATAATTGTCATAAAAGGGTGGTTCAGGTTATGACGCACCTTATGGAATGATATGACAATATCAAGATATGTGTAAACATATACAAGAAATTCACTTATTGAATTCTTGAAATAAGTATTCTCAAAATTCCTATAGATTAAAGTTAATTGAAATTATGCCTTGTCAACAAGTATGATTTTCATGACTTGTGACAAAATTCATTAACTAGTATTATCATGCATTGATCTATTTAGTATTTAGATAAAGGATGTTAAACAATTATTATTTATAATGAATTAAAGTACGGTATACGTTTAATTTCATTTATAATATTGTGTCCAATATTTGCATGTTTAAATCCTTGAATAACTTAAGTTATTCTAAATAGTCCGTTGTCGATCAATAACATGGGAATGATATTGAATTAAGACAAATCTGAGTATTAGTTAGAATATACTTGAAAGTATATTGATGCGTAGCATGACTAATTTCAGATGATATTCAATGAATTGAGTATAGGACTTATCCCACCCACATGATGATACTTTATGGATCTTAGTCATTAAGTATATCATGTATATTTATCCTCTGAATTGAGATACAAGAGATATGTCATGGATGTAGTGCATTTTTGTGAAGCAATCTAATGCTATTACGTAACTGGTAGTTATAAGGGTTGTTTTCAGAAGTGTTGCGAAATTTGTGAATCCTGCTTGTAGTCAAAATGGGATTTGTTTCCTTCAAATTTATTTTGAAGTATAATACTACTGGGCCCCTCGTAGGGTTGTTAAGATGTTTGCATGGCAATGCCCAAGGTCTTCGGAATATGTTCGTAAGAATTGGTAATCTTGATCAATCACATAAGCGAGAAACGAATAGTTAATTAAGAAATGAGTGAGATCCATATTCTTATTAACATGGTATTAGAAACAAAAGGATGAATATGATGATGAATCATCAAACTTGGTTTTTCTCCAGAAAACCATACACGGGTTGTACCGGGGGCATTGGCGTGTTGCTAGACGCTAACCAATGTCATTTCACGTTTTGTAAACATATCCAAGTGGGAGCTGTTGGAAATGTATATATTTACAAACATGTGAATGTCCGGATTCGAACTCGTGACCACGGATTGCACACATTAGCGAATGAGAATTAAAGTTAATAATTAATGTTTATGTTTACGATTAATTATTGCACATTAAGTCCGGTTAACGATCGTTAAGTATTTAACGGAAAAATGACTAACGACCGTTAAATGAAAAGAGAAAGGACTAGTAATGAAAAGACTTGAAAAAAGTTATGGGTTTCTCTTGGGCTTGTCTATGGCCGCCAAGGGGAGGGTTTCCAAGCCCAAACCCTAACTTGTTCCAAAGGTTTCATTCACTATATAAACAAGGCTAGGTTCTAGGGTTTTTCATATCTTTGTGCATTGAATTAACCCTAGATCTCTCCTCTCCTCTCTCTTGTCCTATAATCGGCCGATCACCCCATTTGTAAGGGAGTTCAGTTTCGTTTTGCTTAAACGAGGACTTGTGTTAGATCTAGCAATCGCTTGATTCGTTTGGTTAATTCGTGTGTACAAGAACGTGGTTGTAAGACATTATTCTTACACCAATAAGTACTTCTTTGTTTTGCTTTGCTCGAGGGTTGTTTTGTTTTGCTCGAGGGATTTGACATTCGCAAGAGGTACGTTACGCATACTTTCAGTTAATTAATTTATTTGTTATGATCTTAAGTCTTCCGCTGTGTACTCTTGATGTCTTTATATTTTATTGTATTTTATATATATCATAAACTCAACACATATCCATAGAACACAACCTGTACCATTTGATCACAATCCACATTGATATACAAACTTAGGTCTTGACCGGCTTGCGATGTAGCGTTTGACGATTCACAACATCTTTTTGAGGATTGCCCATTCTCTACGAATTTAGGTTTTGACGGGCTGAGATGTGGAATTCATTTATATTCTAACTATATAACTCGTTTTTCTTTTTTTTCTTTTTTTTAATATTTGACGAGTGAAAACCTTTTACCAAAATAAATAAATAAATAAATAAAAGTACCAAGATATATGTGGATTGCTCGAGTTAGGTCATAGGTGGCTCTATTGTTCGATAGCTTTTGTTTTCTTCTTTTCTAGGTAACATTGGTTTTCGAATTTTGGTCAACCAATCCGCATGATTTGAATCTACCACAATACTTATTCAAATAAGGTAAAGCCTCTCATTTCTAAGAGGTTGTCGTGATCACTCCATCGTTGTTTGAACTTATCAAGAATTGAATATGAAGCCTCATATATTTTAAGAGATTCACTAAACAATGCCTAGTGGGCAACGCATAAAGCAACATGTAAAAAACTACGATTAAACCAGAAAACAAGTCTTGACTCTCATGTTTCAAGATGTACTCTTATTATCAACCAAACCAATAACAAGATCACAAAGCAACTTATCTCAATCAGAACAATACAGAATGACAAGAAACCACAGTAAATCTCACAAACTTGCCACTGCTACTCAGGTGCAAGTCTATTGACTAAATTGCCATAGTTCTTTACAAACACTCAACTCACAATGACAACAATTACACAAGATCAAAAGATCACAAACTGAATTTGGTTGATTTTAACTTTTGAGAGAATCTGTGTGTGTAAACGATAAAGAGATAATGAGGAGAAAACCCTAGAAGCAGCTTTTATACTCCAGCTCTATAGACTTCCAGATCTTGACAACACAAGCCTTTCAACTTTACAACTTCTATAACTGAAATACATAATATACATAATAAGCTATTATACTTTTTTTCCGGTTGAAAGTTATATTTCAATATCCCCCCTTAAATCCAACCTCGAAAACATCAACCATGCCCAGTTTTTCAACAAGCTTATCATGTTAAGCTTGCCTAACCCTTTGGTCAAAATATCAGCAATCTGATCCGCATTATTAATTTTTTTTGTTTCAATTACCCTTGTTAAATTTTTGTCCCTTAAAATAATGCAAATCAATTTCCAAATGCTTTGATTTTGGGTAAAAGGTCAAAGACCCGGTAAATATATTACTCCAAAAAACGTTTAAGTACAACGGATATGGGTGAATCCCATATCTCAGCCCGTTACATAGGCTAAAAACTTACATAACAAGATACTTCCTATTCTCTATAAAAGAAAATAAACCACTACTTAAAAAATAACTTAAGACTCCTATGGAGACAACATTACTTTCTATCAAGGCCTTGGATCTTGATACCATACGTGTCGTAATAGGCATCCAAATTTTCTAGGAGATCGTAAACCTGGTCCGCATAGTTATCATACTCATAATCATCATAGTCATCTTCTCGATCATGACCACCACCAAATAGGTTACTCGACTCATCAAAGGTGTTCACAACCTCCTCATCATCACTATCGGAATCCACAATCTCCCCCACCTTAGTGAATGGGTTAACCCTCTTAGTAAAAGAAGTAGCCGGTAAATCCTTATTATAACCCTGATAATCAACTTTTTTAATAGGATTACCATTATTATCAACAAGAGTAGCTTTTCCATCGATAAGAAGCCTTTCCAACACCCCAATTTTCTCAACAATAGGGGTATGACCAACCGCGTTAGCTTCCATGGAATCACTCACAAGCGGATCTTGTGATACATTACCTGTCTCAAGAGACCCAGCCTCCTTTGCTTCCATTGCATTACCAGAAACCTCTACATCAGTATGATTTTCACAGTAGTTAGAATCGATCTTATTTAGTGCAGAAAAAGGGTTAGGTGTAGCAATCTGCGTCCCACACGAGCTAGCCACATCCGTGGTTTTCTTCTTCGCACTATCCACCTTTTTGGGTTCAGGAGGAGGCGCTTTAGGTTGGTACCTAAATTTAGGACCCACTTTAGTAGAACCTCCCTTACCTGGAACACTTGGACCACCATTCCTACCCTTATACTTGTTAGTGACAATTTGATAACCATCATTAACAGTCTGTTTAGGCTGAGTAGGAGGTTGGACAGATTTAGGACAATCAATTAGCGTATGGCCAAACAATTCACATGTATCACATCTAGGCGGTTTCCATTCGTACTCCACCCAAATCTTTTCAATTGTAGATCCTGCCCCATCAAGTAATGGTATCTCAACTGTGATGCTCTCCCTAAGGACCTGATCAGCCTTAACTTCAATCAAGCACCTAGCAAAACTACTGCTACCCCAAGATTCCAAGCTCATCTGACTAGTATAAGAATCTAACATTTTTGGTGTACCAATCAATGTAGCTAGGAGGCTGAGACCATCATCAGAAAACATACCAAGGGGCACGTCATGGAATTTAACCCATATCAGAATATAAGTCAAATCCTTTTTAAGCAGATTAGTATTCAAAGTCCATGTTTTAAGAATAATCGGCACATTCCTAAGCATCCACGGTCCATTTTCGAGTACATCATAAACACCTTTACGGGTGGAAAACTTAAAGAAAAAGAACCCCTTTGCATTCATCATAACCTTTTGAATACCATACTTGGCCCATGTATTACGAACGTAGTAATCAACAACCGGAAAAGCAATACGTTTACCAAAGAAATAACCATAAAGGGTATTCTCAAATTTAGAGTTTACCTCGTCAACAACTTTCATAGGAATGGAGAGATCCACCCCATTAGACTTTTTACTACACTCCAACCTACGAAAATTATATTTGCGCTTCGTCGAATCAATAGGCTTAGCACCATTAGGATTAGCAGAAGTAGAACCACTTGTAGCACAAACATACGACATAGGTAATGGATTTACCTCAACAGTTGGACCGGTTGTGTCCTTAGGCGAAGAATCATAACTCGTATGCATTGGAGAAACATGTACTCTTCCAGTTTTAGGAGCTACACTAACACCATCACCACTAGGCATATTAGCACCCCTAGTGGTGTCATTGACAGCGTAGAAATTAGTACGAATAGTGTTACTAAGAAGCGGGTAGTCATGCATGTTAAACATACTAGTAATACCCACAGGCTCATCCATATTATTCACGATACTAACACCACCAGAAGGACCAACCTCCCAAAAATCATCATCAAAAACAACCTTCTTAGGTCCCTCAGTTACAGGTTCACGATCAAAGATGTACCAGGTGATGGCTGCTACGAAGGTGTACCTTTGTATGTTGTCACAACAGCTCCAACCACAGAAGAGTCACGATCATTAGATGGCTTGGACGTGGCATAACTACCAGAATCTTGCTCATTACGATCACCCACATTAGCCATACTCATTGAGTCAGAATTCAGCTCCAGAAGACTAGAACTCAGTCTAGTCGTACCTCCATCCATATTCATACAAGTAGCTCCAATATCAGAATCAACATTACCTGTTCCACAATCAACAACTTGATCAACTGAATCAGTCATTGTATTCCTTTTCTTTACTCCTCTCCCACCCGAATCTAAAAAACCCGACTTCATACTCAAACCATGCACAACCCAATATAGAAAACTCAATCACAGCAAGAAAACAAGAAGCGTATATGTCTCAACTTCAAACTAAACGAGAAAACCCTAGTGACCTAGGGTTTTGGAATTAAAAGCATGATGAATAACCCATAATCAATAATAAAATCGTCCAAATAAGCAAGTAATGATTGGGTAATAATAAGACAAGAAGTCCCTTTAGTGATAAATAACAAAATAAATCAACCCCACTGAGTAGGATTCACAAATAAGTACTTTAACCAACCGACCTACTATGAAGATTAAACAATTCTTATGAAACACGATGGAACAATTGAGAAGATAATTGTTTAATGATCGACCAATAAGGTAAAATAGTGGAATCGATTTAGGTTCAGTGGAGATCGCAATTCGCCAGAGAGAAAAATCAATGTCAAGCAAATGCTTTGTTCTTTCATGGAAAACAGGGTTAGCTTCAATCTAAATCGCAACCTGACTGTCACAGAAAACTTTAATAGGTAAAACTTTTTCCCATTTTAGGTCTTGCAAAATCTTTAAGACCCAAACAACTCCAGAAGTTGCAGAGGCTATGGCTCTATATTCAGCCTCTACAGATGACTTAGAAATGGTATTTTGTTTTTTGCTTTTCCATAAAACTAGAGAACCATTTAAAAACAAGCACTAACCAGTAACAGATTTCTTGTAACAACACATTTAGCCTAGTCTGTATCAACAAATGCTTTAAGTGAAGCATTTGGGCACCTGGTAATATGAATACTCTTCCCTGGTGAGCTCTTTAAGTATCTAAGTACTTTCAGAGCTACTTTAAGATGAGGTTCAAGAGGCTTATGCATAAACTGACTCAAACGATGAACAAAATATGCAATGTCAGGCCTAGTATGAGTCAAATATATTACTTTGCCAATATGTTTTTGATATTCTTTTACATTATCCATCACTGTATCACTTATTGTGGGTTCACTAGTTAAAACGAGATCTTGTTCCAAAGGAAAAGCAGAAGGCTTACAGGCTAATAAGCAAAAATCTGAAAACAAATCCAAACAATACTTTCTTTTGTGATAAACACAACCCAAGACCAGTTTTAATAACTTTAATGATCTCCGTAGTATAGCCACTATCATCCTCATTAGGAATAGCCATACTAACTTCGCTTTTCAAAACAGAATCCGCATTTAGTTCCACTAGAGCTCGGGCAAAACTAATACGTCCCTATGAATCAACACACATGGAACTTGTAAAAGCATCCAACATAATAGGTTTCCCTTACTTGCGTAGCAATCAAGCTCAAGCCATCTCTGAATAAGCAAACAACGGAACATTATGCATTTTGATCCAAACCTAAGTACCTTGTTACTTCGTTCCTATTAAGAGATAAAGTGGGAGTCCATTTATTAAGGATAATAGGCGAGTTACGTATAATCCAAGGACCTCGTTCTAGAACACGATCCACACCCTCCTTGGTAGCAAACTTAAAAAGAAACACACTATCACCATTCTTCATCAGCTTTTGCAAACCAAACTTTTCCCATGTATTAGTAACATAATTATGAACTAAAGGAAAAGCAATGGTCTTACCAAGAAAGTAACCAACAAGTGTGTTATCATACCGAATTAAAACCTTCTTCATAGCATCCATGGGCAACATAGTGTCATGATCAATCACACGATTCTCATTTACCAATGATCTAAAATTCACTCTCAGAACAGTGCGTGTAGCATTAACGACATTGGCAAAAGACGAGTTCTTCACAACCGTCGATATAGGATCAACATTAGATGTACTAGTAGGATGGTGTACCCTATGATGGTATTTTCCCCACACATTAAAGGTACCTACCTCAGGATTAGCTACAACTCCCACCTTATTCGGACCAGTGGAAAGCACGGGTGAATCATGAGCATTCGTGTCCACAAGAGTAACCAAATTAACATCACCGTCTTCCTCAGTCCAATCATCAATAATAGGACCCTTATTCAAACCAACAGTAGGATCATTAGTACCCACATCAATCTTAGGACCTGAATTAATCACAACCGACTCACTTTTCTGGTTATTCACATCAATACGCATGAGTTCTTCAATCATCGATCTAGTTTGATCGGCCAAACTAGAGGGAGAGCTCAAATTAACACCACCACTCCCACCTGATATATTACCATCAGACTTCAAACTAGTTTGATCGGCCAAACTAGTTGAAGTATTCTTAGTCTCAGCCGAGAGTTTACCATCAGACCTCGACATAGACAAAGAAGTTTTATTAAGAAAACCCTTTTCCATCTCTCTTAACCCACGAACAATAGTAACAAAGACCAGAAGTAGACCACGAACAGAAACACATACCAACGATTAGTAGGAAGAAACTAAAAGAAACCCTAGAAATTTAGGGTTTCAAATCGATGGACACAGTCCCCTAACCAACCTCCATAATGAAAGATATATCGTTTTAGCATGCAGAATAAGACGTACAACAGCAGGCCACGTGATCAGTTATATATAATGATAAGAGAACATGCAATCTTAATATAACCAATCAAATAAAAAACAACAAAAGCGAAAAAGGTAGATCAGACCCACGAGTAGAAGGAAACCAACTTTAATATTATACTAAACAATGGTAGAGACCCACGATAGTAAAAATTAAAAAGGTTTTAAATCTTTTGTTAGAGAATCGTAAAAGGTGATGATCGCTTTTTCGCCAGAGAGAAACGTTTTAGGGTTTTCTTACTTATCGTTGTGGTTTTAGGGTTTTCTTACTTATCGTTTTACCCTTGTACCTTTCTATCTATCCTATTGACTTATACTTAATTCTAAACACCCACTTACTACCTATGGCCTTCCTACCATTAGGTATTTCACATACATCAAATTATTATTAATATAAATAGCATTCATCTCATTGTTCATTGCATCTACCCAATGTTGATCCTTACAAGCTTGCCAATAAGTTTTAGGCTCAAAAGACTTATTTAATTCAGACACAAAAAAAAAGTTTTCGAAGCTTAGTTTTGAATAATTCACAAACTTTTCAAGTCCAAACTTAAATTTAGAATCAAGAACAAGTTCATTATATTTATTTGGAAACACAGAAGTTCTATCAAACCTTCTCAAGGAAGGCTGACCAACATTTTGGAAAGATGTTCTTGCTGCTTTTTTCAGGAGAAGAAGATATGACACCCTCAAAAATGGTCACAACATTTGATGAATCGTACCTTTATCTTCACAAAATTTGTTAAATTGATTATTAACAAACTCAGTACCATTATCACTTCTAAAACCTTAACAGACTTATCAAACTGAGTTTTAATCAGATTATAAAAGATTTGAATGCATTCAAACACCTCATGCTTATTCTTAAACAAGTAAACCCAAATAGCCCTGGTAAAATCATCAACTATAGTAAAAAAATATCTATATCCTTCTTTAATTTATTTTCTATAAGAACCCCAAAGGTCAAGATGAAACAATTCACCAAGCACAACACACTTGTGCTCACTTAGAGGAAAAGACTCTCTAGTTTGATTGAATTTTTGAAAAATATCACAAGGATCATTTTTATTTTTATTTTCAAAACTGATTTCACCTTTTAGCACTGCCGAAACCTGATCAGAAGGATGAACCAAGTCTGCAGTGCCAAATATTTTTAGACAGATTACATGCAGCCTTAAAATTCTTAAATTTTAAATCTGTACCTTGATTTCCATCAAAGTAATACAAACCATCCTTCTGTTTACCAATCCCCGGAATATTCATTCCCCTCAAATCATGAGGTAAAACGTAACACTCTGACTCATCAAAAGCAATAACAAACTTACTGTCTCTAGCCACTTTATGAACATACATTAAGCTAACACAATAATCTGGAACAACAAGCACATCATATAGAGTCAAGTGTTTGGTTAACACCATATTTCCAACCTTGGTAATTAAAGCTTCAGCTCCATTAGGATGTGAAACTTTAATTCCATGCTTAGATATATCAATGAATTAACCAAAAACTTATCCGTATATGTAAGATGCTGGTTGGCACCAGAATCAACAATAAGCCCAGCTGCAACAAGTGCATACTTAAACTTACTTTTATTACAAAAAAAGTTACTAAAATGTTGATTAAAAAACTTGTTATTCAAAACAATACCTGCCATATAGGCATGTTTACTTTTTCCCTTTCCATCAATACTATCATATGTTTCTTTAATCAAAGAAATGAGTTTTGAAATCTGTTCATCAGAAAAAGTAGAAGTGGAACTAGAGCCAACAGATTTGTTATTATTGATAAACCTCTTGTTAAAACTTTAAGTACCATGATTATTATTAAAATTCTTTCTGTTTTTTCCAAAATCAGCAAGGTACCCAATTAGCTTAAAACATCTGTTAGCAGTGTAACCATTAAACCCACAATATTCACAAACAAAGGTAGGACCACTAATAGTCCTCCTATTCTCATTATTCCTAGGGCCATTGTTAGGTCTAAAAGAAATTTCAGAGGTTGTGTGCCCCTGAAAGTTCCCTCTATTAGGCACACTGGATTTAAAGACAGTGGACTCAGACCTGTGGGAGGTCCACCAGCTGACCCATACACCATAGATCTGTGAGACTCCTCACTAGAAATAATGGCAAAAGCCCCTTTCACATCAGGTAGAGGATTTCTAGATAAAATGTTACTTCTTATTTGCATATATATGAATCATCTAAGCCTGTCAAGAACTACATTAATTTAATAAAATGATTATGTTTTTTAAAATCCTTAGATGCATGACATGTACATCAAGGCAATTTCACAAGAGCGTCAAACTGTTTTCAACGAGTACTCAACTATTAAAATATTCAGAGATAGAAGTACCATTTTGAGATAAAGAGTTAATCTTATGTTGTAGGTTAAAAGCAACAGACTCATCAACTCTATCAAAAGTTTCTTACAGTTCAGTCCATACATCAGAGGCCTTTTTTTTTTAAAAAATTTAACCCAGAAACAAGTCCTCTGATATACAATTCAAAATCCAACCTAGTATAACAGCATTTACCCTATCCCATTGTCTTCCTAAAACATCATCAGTGAGTGATATTGTGCAAGAACCATCAATAAAACCACTTTTATTTTTACCTTCTAAAGCTAACATCATTGCACAAGACCAAACATTGTAATTTTCAGTTCCTTTAAGTTTAACAGATATGAGAGTTAGAGTAGTAGAATCATTAGGATGTAAATGCAAAGGGTGACTTATATCAAGCTTACTAATTAAAGTAACAACAGGTGCAAAAATATAATCCCATCGTGAACAAAATTACCATGCACAGAGATATATGAGGTGTATCTCCATGCACAAAAGCAAGAAGAGTATTACCATGTAAAGACATGATAACAAAAAATCACAAAAAACAAGCACATAAGAAGGGAGAGAATGTTACCTCTCAGGCTTCCTTGCCACTCAAGTGGTAGGTCAAGGGTTTCACAAAAACACAACAGATATAACAAAACAAATAAACTAACAACAAAAACACACCAATCAACCAATCAATCTCAATTAATCAATCAATCTCAACACCAACAATCTTAATACCTATCTTCACCGTTTACACACAAAGATTCTCTCAAAAGTTAAAATAAACCAAATTCAGTTTGTGATCTTTTGATCTTGTGTAATTGTTGTCATTGTGAGTTGAGTGTTTGTGAAGAACTATTGGCAATTTAGTCAATAGACTTGCACCAGAGTAGCAGTGGCAAGTTTGTGTGATTTATTGTGGTTTCTTGTGATTTTGTATTGTTCTGATTGAGACCAGTTGCTTTCTGATCTTGTTATTGGTTTGGTTGATAATAAGAGCAGATCTTGAATTTAGATTCAAGACTTGTTTTTCTGGTTTACGCGTAGTTTTTTACAAGGTATGAGAACAAGGCTGTCAAATCTTGCTCTAAAATTGATTTCTGGAAAACTAGGGTTTTGATAAAAAAAATTGGGGATTCTTTAAAATACTTTTATATCTTTCAATTAACTTGTGTTAGTTGACAGATCTAGCGTTTAATTGGTCAGATTTAAAAGATTTTGTTAAACGCCTAATTTTTTTGAAAAATTATGGATGGGATAATTAAGAGCTTTTATTCTCTAAAGGCTTATGTGATTGATTAAGTCAGTTTGATCAATTGATCTGGTGTTTTTTGGGTGATTGGAAGTGATTCTCTGCGATTTCCGTAATTTTAAGAAATTAGGGTTTCTGATTAGATCTTGGATTGTTGATCTGTAATATCTCTCGACTAGAATCAAGAGTGTAATAGGTTTGGTTCCGCTACTCACTACAACAATCGTGTGGACGGGCGAGGATACTTTCTCCGGGGACGAGATGTCCCCGGCGAAAGTCGCTAAACGACAAAATCAAAGCTGACGTGGCACATGAATACGCTGATCTGTTGAAGAAAACTCAACCAACCCTTTCGCCGGGGATATGTCCTCGGGGAAAGTCTGTTGACTATTTAGTATTCTTTGACCGCCCAGTCAAAATTCAACGGTACCTTTGCGTGGCTTTCACTATGACGAAAATTTGACCAGAGCCAATAGCATGTTAATTGTTCCCGCCTTTATTCCCGCCAAAACTTTCCCCGGGGACATGTCCCCCGACAAAATGGTATTTACAAAAATACGCTTATTTATATGTTAAAAATACACAGCTTTAAAATACACAACTAAAACCCCGATTAAATGTTAATAATATGAACTTAATTATATTGTGGTTCATTCAGATGTTAAAATTACCTGCTAGTTAAACATACGTATTATTCCAACAACAACATTAACAACATCAACAACATCAACAACAACTACAACAACTACAAGAACAACAACTACTACTATTACTACATACGAAGATTTTCCATGTCACCTAATAGCTCACGAAGTAATGCATTTGACTGACATGCGTGGTCGTCAGGAATCCTTGCCATTTCAAGTCTTGCCTCCAGCAACCTTACTCTTGTCTCTAAAGAAAACACCCAGAAGAGAAAAAGAAAACCCTAGTTTTCTCTTGAGAAAAAAGGCGACTACCCCCCATCGATCTTTCGTTTTTTTAATACAACCGTGATCTTCAATGTTTGAATCATTAAATTAATTCTTACCGCGTTGGGTATATTGTCCTCTATCATTCATTAATATTATTGGTTAACGATTCGGTAGCGGCAACTTATCAACCGTCCTTTAAGATTTAATTCTTCGATTCATAATATATTAATATTATACCTTGGCTATAATTCATCCTTGGTGTTATAGCCCAATTCATAATCCTTTATTCATATTTTATTATTGCTACATCAGTTGATTGATTAGGGATTTTCGTATTTGGGTTGTGTACTTTTAGTGGTTTTGGTATTGGTACGACTGGTTGAGTAGGTGACGTAGGGTGTGAATGTTTTGGGGATGGAGCAAGGTTTTTTGAGCCAAACGAGGGGAGGGGGTGGGAGAGGTGTTAAGGAGAAAAGTGGTGTACCTTGCGAAAGCTTTACATCAAGGATCGTTCATTATCCAGTTGTGGAAGAATGCGGAGGATACTCTGTGAATCTGAAGATGTGTATGTGGGGCAGACACCAACTAGCCCTAATGTTAACCTGAATCCAGGTATTGATTCACGTGGAGCAGCTGGTCAAGATGCGAATGAGCCTACTGTTAGTCTTGGTGAGTCAATTCTTCAATCGACAATGAACCTAATAGTAGGAATGTGATTTCTGGTATGCCTGGTTCT
>OU343217.1:305441221-305674601 GCA_910596185.1 Chrysanthemum makinoi
TGCAACTTTCAAAGATGCCATAGAAACTTTTGATGAAAAACAATATTATGTCAGTAGAATTTAAGAATAACTAGCCAATTGAGAGAAAAAGATATATAGGATTAGGGTTTAGAATTGTCGCGCAAGAAAAATTATCTTTAGAAAGTATTATAAGAAGGAAAGAATATAATTTCCTTAAATATTTTATAATCCTATATTTAATCAGTGGAAACTTTCAACGGCTAGTAAAAAATTTGTTACTGACACAATCAGTAATAACGGCTAGAATTACAGTGGAAAAATAACACTTGTCAGTGGAAACTGTGAAATAGCCGTGGGAATTTTTCACAAAAATTTCATAGAGCAGTGGAAAATAAAATCATTATAAAACAAGACTGCTCTTATCATAGTGTTTAGCAAACTACCAGCTATCAACGGATTTGATATGTCTTTACCATGAGCCGTTTGCTATGGACTAGCCAACTCTTAATCATAAAGAATATGGTGAGTTGATAACCATATAGTTTTTGGTAAACTATCAGCCATAAACGGATTTGTCATGTCTTTACCAGTAGCCGTTTGCTCTGGACTAGTTGATTCTTATGTGTGTTAGACATGGTGAATCAATAACCATTTATTGTGTATCTCAGATATACACCTTATAACTCCAAAACTCCTATTAAGACTTGATTATGTATCTTTAAAGGATAAGAATAACCAACTTGATACATACCAAATTTCACTTTAACCAAACCATTGTCCAAGTAAAATATTTTCCAAAGTCAAACCAATAATATCTATATTTACTCCTTAACCCAAAGTAAGGAAAAGGTAAATATCTTCATTAAATAACCCTTCAACCGACTTTGTCTATATAAGGAGGCTTGGCTTTGGATAAACATAATCAATTCACTTTCAAACACAATATCCCCAAAACCATAAGCATGAGCAACCCTTCCAACACCATCGATATCTCTTCTGATTCAGAAGAGGAGTATGTAATTGAGTCAGAGACATCCTCAGAGGCATCAGGATGGTTTGGATACTTTCCTCCAGGGGCTGGTTCTTCATCCAAAACGTGTACCAAAGAAACTGCTAAGCGTATGCCTGCAGCTAAACCTGCAAAATCTCTTGAGTTCTACTCCAGCTCTTTAGAGGATGATGAAGAAAAAGATGAAACCTATTCCATAGCCAAGGAGTTGCCAAAGGCGCTATCAATAGCACTGGAAACAGCTATCTCCAACATGAAACAGATATCAGGTCCAATAAGGCCTGCAATGCTACCAAAGCCTCCTCCATAAGTTCTTGGTCTTCCATGTCCAAGAATGCAATCCACTTTTGAGAACAAAAGGAAGAGAGCACCAAGAAACAAACATGACTATGTGGGCAAAGGTAAGAAGCCAATGGAGTAGCTGAAGTTAGGTTTAGAATATGCTAGGTTGCAGTCTTTTGTGTTTTGATGATTAGTAGTGCTTGCACTTTGATTGTTATGATCTATGTCTTATAAATGCAATGAAGTTCCTTTGTTTTTCTTTTTCCACTATATGAATACTCTTTATAACACTGTTTGCATTATAGTTCCCACTGTCAAAATAATCTCTGTATACACATCAGTGGATAACTAGATAAGGTCAAATAGCCTCGAGCATGTAGTGTAAACAAAGAATCCTTCAACTTTGTATCTCACTAATCATAAGCCAAATACTGAAATCACAATTGTGTTGGCAGTGGCTAATATATTGAAAGACTTAAGCATAGCAGTGGCTATACTTAATAAAGTCAACACATAAGCATTGATACACTTTCCAAGAGCACAGTAATCCAATTAACTCCACAACTACTTGCACCTTCCCCTCATTAATATCATAAATCCAACTTAACATTATAACAAACAAACCTTTCAACACAAATCACTCAAATCACATACTCCAAAACTTTCACTCTCAAAGCAACACCATGAGTCAATCAAGCCTAATTAATCTCTCTTCTAGCAGTTCGTCTGATAGTTTCTGGGATGATTTTGTCTTGAAAAACCCTGGGAGAGTGGAAAAAGAAGAGTATGAGAAGATGGTATCTAGGAAGAGGAAGCATGCACTTGCTCTTTCAAATCCTTTTACAGCTGGACCTTCATCACTACAAGTAGAACCTCAGGATGCAATAATCAAAGAAGATAGCTCAGAGATCAGCTCCTATGTGTCTCCATATGTTTCAGATGATGAGACCTCTGGAAGAGTCTTGAGTATTCCTCCTCTTGCAGCAATAACACCTTCTGAAGAACTGCAACCATCACATTCACTACCATTGCTACCAGCACCACCAACAACAGTTCCTTCATCATCCTCACCACCTACTGGTATAGTGGTGATGGGTTTAGAATGTCCAAGAGTGTATGACTGGATCAACATGCGTGGAGCTCCTAAGGTGATGCCAAGCTGGGGCTTTCCCAAGAAGCCATAAAGGATTGATGATGGGTAGGAAGGGGATGGGTTTTTGTGGTGTTTATCATTGATGTAGTAATGTTAGTACTTGAACCTCATGGATGAATTTACTGCACTTTCAGGCAGTTTGTAATAATAATCCATGTTTTCTTTAATCATTAGTGTTCCTGCATCACACATCTCAATCCACTAACTTCATTAACAAAAACTGACAGTCAGTCCATTAGTATGCACAAAATCAAAAAGAAGGACTTGTTGCCAGTCATGTGCATTGAACACCCATATTATGTAAATACAAGATCAAATCATTTAGTTCTTGGATGTTCCTGCACATAGAGTAAAGAGTTAGTTTCTTTTGGGGACCCAAGCCATGATTGACTTGGATCTGCCTCGTGTATCAATATAGTTAAATCTATCAAAGGTCATTGATACACCATTGGAATTGGTTGTAGAGGTGTTTCCTTTAGGTTTCCATTCCCAACGTGCTGAGGCCTTCACAGCATTGCCCATGTCCCCCCTTTTCTTATTAAGAACCTGTTGGGATATGAAAGTGCTGAATAGTTAAAGTACTGACGATTTACAAAGTATTGTAGAATGGCAAAGAACTGGAGAAAGACAAAGAGTCAAAGTACTGCTAAAAATAAAGTCAAAGTACTGCACATGAAGGTCAAAGTACTGCAAGAGTTAAAGAACTGTTTATTAGTTTATGGAAAGTATTGTAAATTTAGATTAGATTACTTGTCGTACAAGGATACAATTGTAAACTGACTAGGGTTATCCTTGAGCCTATAAAAGGACCCTTAGATTGGCATTAGAGGTACGAATTCACAAGTATTAGAGTTTACGATTACAAAGTTGTTTAGAGCTTAGAGAGTTTGATATTATTAGTGTTGTTGAAGTATCTGCATAAGAAGCAGATTTAGAGTTAATAAAGTTATTCTTCTTAGATTTATTGAGTAAATTCCGCGTACTTAATAAAGATTACTCAGTGTTTCATTGTTAATAACTTAGGATTTATCCGAGGTTATTAAACCTTAAACAAGCTAGTTAAGTTAGTTTGGTTAGAGTACATCGATCCAACATGTATCAGAGCTTGTGTGGAAACTCTGACTAAGAAGAAACCCTACTACAACAAAACTAAAGATGTCGACTGAAGCTGTTCCACCACCATCAATCACCTCACTCAGGATACCAATCATCAGAGGAGAATATGACTGATGGTGTATGAAGATGAGGCAGTACATTGCCATTACAGACCATGCTTTATGGAATGTAATTGTCAATGGTAATGAAGTTGTTCTAGAACCTGTAGCAGTTGAAGGACAACCTAAACCACCCAAAGCTGTCTTACTAGTAGCTACCATAAGAAATCAAGAGAAGGCTCTTAACATTCTCTTGTCTGCTATTCCTGATGGTCATCTTTTGAAGTTTCATGATGCTAAAGATGCAAAGCAGCTCTGGGCTGCTCTTAAAACAAGATTTGGAGGGAATGAAGCTTCTAAGAAGATGCATAGAAATCTTCTTAAGCAACAGTTTGAAACTTTCACAGTTGGTGAAAGAGAGAGTCTTGATGCTGCATATGATAGGTTTCAGAATCTTCTCAACATGTTGGAGCTATACAAGGCAGAAGTATCAGTTGAAGATGCTAATCTGAAGTTTCTAAGGAGTTTGCCATCTACATGGCATGTCATTGCTACAATGATCAGAGGACAACCTGGTTTAGATGTCATGGACTTTGATGATCTCTACAACCATCTAAAGGTTTATGAGCATGAGATGAATGGTCAAACAAGTTCTAAGTCTCACAGTATTGCTTTTCTATCATCTGAAAAGAGGGGCAATACTTCAACCAAAAGTACTGCTTCTCCTACTCAAAGTACTGTAACTCAAAGTACTATCTCGTATGCTGCTCCCACCCATGCTCAGCAAGCACTACCACCTACTACTATGCACTCAGATGAAGTTGTGTGTTCCTTCTTTGCTCAACAGGCTTCTTTACTTGTCACCTATGAAGAAGATCTCTCACAGATTGAAGAGGATGCTTTGGAAGAAATTGATGTCGGTGGCAAGTAGGAATGATTCTTGCAAGGATTAAGAAGTACATGAAGAAAGCGGGAAAAGAACATTGATTTCAAGCCAAAGCGGAGAATCACTTTTGACAAATCAAAGATTGAATGCTTCAATTGTCAAAATTTGGACACTTTGCAAGATGCTGATTAGCTAAGTATCAAGCAAATAGGATGGTAGAAAAACCAAAGAACTCAATGAAATCCCTATTCTTTGAAACCAAAGCTTTGGTTGCTCAAGAAAAGTTTATCGAGAGGTTGGTAGTCTTGAATTTGATGATGAACCGGTAACCCTTGTATGAGTTGCTATGGAGGGTTGAAGATTAGTGGAAGAAGCGGGTGGGCTACGCTTTTGATGAGAATCGAACATCTTTGCTTTGGAACCTAGGAAGCATCAGGAGGATTTATTTGGAGCTTGGAGTACGAAGATGATCTGTACTACTTGCTATGGTAGCTACATCCCAAGGTTCATCTCTTATCTCGAGGTATGCTCAAATTGTCATGATTTCTATCAAAAATTGTTAAATAGTTATGTGATTGAAAGAGATAATTGCATTAGGGCTGGGTTTGAGTAGCGATTTATCAAATCACTTTAGAGTCTTTGGAAGCCAAAATATTAACTCATGAAAATGATGAAATGGCTTGGGCTAAAAATATGAGCAGATTACTAGTTAAAACTTAGTGAATGAAGCTAAAGCTGTAAAATTCTTTGAAATTGAGAAACTTACTAAGGAGAGAGGATGATCATTAGCTAAGTTTGATGCACGGAAAAATCACGGCTTCCCGTGTTGCTTATGTTGAAAAAGCAGAGAGAAGACTTACATTAGAGCGGCTTAGGATTTGGTATGGACTTTACTAACATGGAATAGAACACATCTAGTGATCAGGATGACTTAAAAGACATAACCACTAGTGATGATGAACTCATTAATTATGTAGACACATCTAGTAATTAGGGTTCAATTAGTGATTCACCTCTTGAGCCTAAGAAAGATACTGGTTATCATGCAGTTCCCCATCCCACTGGAATTCATCAACCCCCTAGGCCTGATGTTTCTCAATTTGGTGTAGATAGTCTTGAGTTTAGGAAGAAGCTTATTGGTCAATCTAGGACAGAAACCCCAAAAGAAACTGTTAATACCAATGTTCAAAGACAAGCAGTACCTTCAACTCAAAGTACTGCTCCACAAGCAGTACCTTCAGGAAAACCTTTTCAAAACGTATCTGCTAAACCTTTTGGGATAAATTTGGTCAAAACAGATTTAATCATTCACCTAGAAGGCACAATAGTTTTGGTCATAGACATAGGAGTAGACACTTTGGAAGTATGGGTGAAAAACTGTTTTTGTGTGTTACAAGTCCTCATCACTTAATCAAAGATTGTGACCGACACTCAGAATATCTTAACAAGTTTCCAAAGAATAGGTCTACCAACCAGAAACCTAGAGAGCACAAACCAGTTTGGAATAATTCAAATAGGGCAAATCATCGTAATTTCTCACCAGACCATAGGTACCCTCACCAGAGAAGACCTTTTTCTAGGCAACCAGTACCTTCACAAGCAGTACCTTCTCAAAGTACTGCTCAGTCAACACAAGGTACTGCTCACACTACTTGGAACAGGAACCCTAGGAGATCTCACTATTATCAACCTAGAAGGTATTACAATTCACATAGGGGAACTAGATCACAGGAACCAACTGTTAAAACTGAATGGGTTAAAAGGGAAAGTACTCTGAGGACACACAGTACTTTCAACAAAAAGTGAATCAGACATTTTTGTGATACAAGATAATGTGAATGAATCTACAAAAGCAAGTGTTGTTAAAAATCCAGAAAGTTTTGAAAATCCACATGTGAAGAACCAAAAGATAATTTTGGATCATGTTTTAAAAGATTGTGGGAATTACATACTCAAAGAATTTGAGTTTGTAACTCCACAAGGGGAACACAAGTCAGTAATGGCTTGGGTTCCTAAAAGAGACTAACTCTCTAATTCTTTGTGCAAGGAAACCTAGAAGAGGAGCTTAAAGATCATCTGATTGTAGATAGTGGTTGCTCTGGAAGTATGACAGGAGATAAGGAAATTCTGTCTAATTTTAGATCTATTAGTGGAGGAAGAGTTGCTTTTGGGAATGATCCCAATGGAGGAAGGATTACTGGGAAAGGAACAATCAAAGCTGGAAGAATCGATTTTGAGAATGTTAGATATGTGAAGGAGCTAAAGTTCAACTTATTGTCAGTCTCTCAAATCTGTGATAAAAAGCATCATGTGTTATTCACTGACACAGAATGTCTCATTCTTTCATCTGACTTCAAGCCTGTTGATGATGACTTGGTAGTACTCAGAGTACCAAGGACAAATGATGTGTATAGTTTGGACATGAAGAGTCTTCACTCTTAAGGAAGAGCCACCTGTTTAGTGGCAAAAGCATCAACTGAAAAAGCACATCAGTGGCATAGGAGATTGGGCCATGTTAATTTCAAGAATATCAACAAACTGGTCAGAGGCAATTTAGTTAGAGGTTTACCTTCAAAGACTTACAAGAATGATCACTCCTGTTTGGCATGCAAGAAGGGTAAACAACATAAAGCTTCATGCAAGAAGCTTGAGGAGAGAACTATTAGAGAAACATTGGAGCTGTTACATATGGATCTGTTTGGACCTGTCTCTATGGCAAGTCTAAACAAGAAGAAGTACTGCTTGGTTATTACAGATGATTGCAGTAGATTCAGTTGGGTATTTTTCTTGGGCTTTAAAGATGACACTTTTGAGGCTATTCAAACTCTAATCATAGCACTGGAAAACCAATTAAGACTAAAGGTTAGAGGTATTAGATGTGACAATGGGACTGAATTCAAGAACAAGCTGATGGATGAATTTTGTGCTAACAACGGAATCAAGAGAGTTCAGATTATTGCAAGAACACCACAGCAAATGGTGTTGCTTGAAAGGAAGAATAGAACCTTGATTGAAGCAGCCAGAACTATGTTTACAGACTCTCATCTACCTATTTAATTATGGGTTGAGGCTGTAAGTACTGCTTGCTATGTACTTAACAGAGTATCAGTCACCAAACCACAAATTAAGACACCTTATGAGTTGCTGATGGGCAACAAACCCAACATTCGATTTTTGAAGCCTTTTGGATGCCTTCTCACTATTTTAAACACTATTGATAATTTGGGAAAGTTTGATGGCAAGTCAGAAGAAGGATATTTGGGAAAGAGTTTATAACAGAGTCACTAAGAAGGTTCAAGATTGTCTTCATGTTGAGTTTCTAGAGGATCAAGAGAATCAGAAGGGTAAAGGTCCTGATTGGATGTTTGATCTTGAAGTTTTGTCTCCTTCCATGAACTATGTACCTGTCAGAGAAGAAAACCAACCTGTGTATCATGGAGATGATTCACAATATGTTGTTCATGGAGTTCATATTAGAACTGATGATATCCCTGATGAAGAACCAAAGAAAAGTACTGATGCTCCAAAGCAAAGTACTGATACACCAACTCAAAGTACTGCTGACCCAAAATCCTCATTATCTGCTGAGGATCAAGCTATTCAAGAGACACTTAATCAGATGCTTCTTCAAGATGTTATGGCACATTCTTATTCTAGAAGAGCTTATGACGAAGTAAAGAAAAAGAATAAGCATGCAGAGTATTCTCACAGTACTTTGGACAGTACTTTCAACCAAAGTACTAATGCACCAGTTGACAGTACTTTAGATGATTTGGATGATCCTACCATGCCTGGATTAGAAGATACTGATGATGAGCTGGATGATGAAGGTATTTTCTTAGATTCAAATGAAGATGCTGATTTAACTAATTTGGATGATACTTATGGAGTTCAACAGTCTCCAATCTTAAGAATTCATAAGAATCGTCCAACAGATCAAATCATTGGTCCTTCTACTTCTGGAGTTATGACAAGACACAAAGCTAAGAGTTTCACAACACCTCACAATGCTTTACTTAGCTTTGTGTATAATCAAAACAGGCTAAATCATAAGGATCATCAAACCTGCCTATTTACTTGTTTCATCTCTCAAGAGAAACCCAAGAATATTGCTCAAGCATTGACTAAAGAAAGCTGGGTTGAAGCTATGCAGGAAGAACTTCTTCAATTTAAACTTCAAGAAGTTTGGGTTTTATGTGATCTTCCAGATGGGAAGAGAGTTATTGGAACCAGATGGGTTTTCAGAGTGAAAAGAGATGAAAGAGGCAATGTTATCAAGAACAAGGCAAGATTAGTAGCTCAAGGTTACAGACAAGAAGAAGGAGTAGATTATGATGAAGTATTTGCTCCTGTAGCAAGGATTGAGGCTATTAGAATATTTCTTGCTTTTGCTTCATATATGGGTTTTCAGGTTTACCAGATGGATGTCAAAAGTGCCTTTCTCTATGGAACTATAACAGAAGAGGTGTATGTTAAACAACCTCCAGGTTTTGAAGATCCTAAGCACCCTAACAAAGTCTACAAGGTGGTTAAGGCTCTTTATGGCCTTCATCAGGCACCTAGAGCTTGGTATGAGAGGCTCTACACTTTCTTATTACAACATGGTTACAGAAGTGGGGCTATTGACAAGACTTTGTTTATCAAGAGAGACAAGAAGGATATCATGTTAGTTCAAGTGTATGTTGATGATATCATCTTTGGAGCTACCAACAATCAATGGTGAAGGAGTTTAAGCAAAATGATGCGAAAGAATTTTAGACGAGTTCAATGGGTGAGTTAACTTTCTTTTTGGGAGTTCAAGTTAAGCAGTCTAAGGAAGGTATTTTTATCACCAAGATAAGTATGTATCTGACATACTTAAGAAGTTCAGTTTTGATGCTATGAAGCCAGTAACTACACCTATTAAATCAATTAACTCATTGGGCAAAGATGAAGATGGACAACCTGTTGATGTCAAGTTATACAGATCCATGATTGGCTGTCTAATGTATCTCCTCGCATCAAGGCCGATATCATGTTTGCAGTATATTTATGTGCAAGATATCAAGTCTCACCAAAGGTCTCTCATATGAATGTCTTTGTCAAAGAGAATTTTTAGTTATTTGAAACAACAACCCAAGTTGGGGTTGTGGTATCCTAAGGAGTCACCTTTTCACTTGGAAGCTTTTTCAGATAGTGATTATGCAGGTGATAACTATGATAGAAGATCAACAACTGGAGGATGCCAATATCTTGGAAGAAGGTTAGTCTCCTGGCAATGCAAGAAGCAGACAATTGCAGCAACATCATCTACTGAAGCTGAATATGTGGCTGCTGCAAGCTGTTGTGGACAAGTTTTGTGGATGCAAAATCAACTCTTGGATTATGGATTCAATTTTAAGAATACTCCTATCAATATTGATAATGAGAGTACTATCTGTATTGTGAAGAATCCAGTTTATCATTCCAAGACCAAGCACATTCAGATTAGGCATCACTTCATCAGATATTGTTATGAGCACAGGCTTATCAATGTGGTTAAAGTTCACACAGATGACAATGTAGCTGACTTACTCACCAAAGGCTTTGATGTTTCAAGATTCAATCATTTGGTAGTGAGCATTGGCATGATTAACTACTGAGCTACATTTGAGGGGAGGACTATAAGGTGTTAGTATAGTCCTATGCATTGTTTGAGGGGAGGCTATGTATGTATACTTAATTTTTTACAGAGGAATTTCGGAAAGTACTGCTTGTTAATTTCATGAAAGTACTGCTTGGGAAAGTACTGCTTATGTGGAAAGTACTGTTTGTCGTATTAAAGTACTGTTCCAACGGTAATATTGAAGGGTAATTTCTAGTAACGGTAACTTTGTTATTATGGGCTGTGATTTTTCAAATCCCACCTATAAATAACTACTCTCCGATTTTCCCTCTCATATTAATACTTAGAATCTTTTCCATACTTATCTCACAATCACCATCTCTTTATTATTCGATCATATCCTTTACTTGTGCTTACACATTCATCAATGGCGAATCGACCTACTGTTTCAAAGCACAATATGGTGGCTAATTTGGACAAGACTGAGGCGAATGTGGCTTTTCACGATATCATTGATTATCTTACTGGGTCGCCAATTAGTTATGCTCTTTTGTGGAGCGGAAATAATTGCACCTTGGATTAACGAATTTTAGGTTAATGCACGAGATAATATGGAAGAAGATGAATACTATATTAGATCAACAGTTGCTGGACAAACTATCAAGATTACAGAGGCCTCTATTCGCGACAATTTATTATTTAATGATGAAGAAGGGGCTATTCGATTTGACAAGCAACTGATTTGGGATACGTTTAGAGATCTTGGTTATGAAGGGTCTTTTGACGAACAAACATTCAAGAAAGCTTTATTCTGTCCTCAATGGAAGTTTTTAATTCATGTATTGCTCCATTGCATAAGTGCTAAAAGTACTTCTTGGGAGCAGTTTGGGTCAAATATTGCATCTGCAGTGGTTGGATTAGCTACAAATCGAGTGTTTAACTTTTCAAGGCTAATTCTAGATGGGATGCTTTCACATATATCATCTGGGTCAAAATGGTTAATGTACCCAAGGTTTGTACAGGTTTCTTAAACAAGCAATTGGCTGATGTACCAAAACCTGCTGATTTGTTACCTGTCATTATGCAACAAGCCAAAATCTTTACATTTATGGCAAGGAGGAGTGATTTATTTAGAGGAGAAGATACTCCATTAATCGCTTCGATGATGGAGGTTGTTCAGGCTGTTCGTGATGAAGCTGGAGCTGATGAAGAGAGTGAAGGTACTGCGTCTGCACAAGGTACTGCTTCACAAAGTCCTGCATCTCAAAGTGCTGCATCTCGAAGTTACGCATCACAAAGTAATCTGAACACAACGCATCTGCATCACAAGGTACTACTTCTCAGAGTACTGAATTTCAAGAGCATATTGCAGTTACACCTCCACAATCTACACATGTGTCTCCACAACCGTCTCCACAAGCAGAATCTTTGACATCTGAAGAAGCTGAACCAGCCATGAAAACTGAAGGTCAAGTTCTCACCAATTATGCTTTGACTAGAGAATTGAAAAGGTTAAAGAAACTTTTTGAAGAGCAATCTAAAGAGTTTAGGTGCTTAAAACTCAAGTATCGAAGGCTAAGGAATTATGTTACGCCTTTTGTTAAACGTTATCAGTTATGGGTTAAGGAAGAAAACAAGCGTCGAAGGCAGTTTACAAAGGCTTCTAAAACCAAGAAGGTTTATAAACCATCTTATGTCATTTTGGGGAGGAATTTAGATAAAAATTTGAAAGAAGATGTTGTTAAGGAGAAAGAATCTAAAGGTACTAAAGAGCAAATTATAATTGAAAGTACTGAAGAAGAAAAGACTGAAGATCAAGGTACAGAACAACAAGGTACTGCTTTTGATCAAGGTACTGAGCAACAAAGTACTGCTCTTCATGGAACCTTCAGACAAGAAGCTATTACTCCAAGAGTATTAAATTTTGAAGAGGAAGCTGGTCCTTCAACAACTGTTATTCGTGATGAAGAACAAGTTGGTCCTTCAACAACTGCCATACCAGAAGTACCTGAAAGAACTGCAAGTGATGATGAACTTGTTGCAACCATACTGCATGATTTATCAAGGCCAAGGGCTGTTACTATTTTTGAAGTTGCAGAGGAACAAACAAGAGCTTCTCAACCTGCTATATATCCTAAAGACAAAGGAAAGGGTATTCAGGTAGAAACTAAGAAGAAAAAGCTAACTTTGGCAGATATTAGAGCAATTGAAGTTGCTAGGAATGAAGAAGCTACTAAAAAGGTCCAAGAAGAGCTTAATGCTGAAGTAGAGGCTGAATTGACTAATGAAGAAGTAATGGATGAAGAGGTAGCTAGGAAGTTACAAGAAGAATTGAATGCTGAACCATTACAGTCACCTACACCTGTGTCTTTTCTGCCTAGAAGACCAAATCTTGCTAAAGAAAGGAATGCCATGATGGCTTATTTGAAAGCTAGAGGATATAAGGGATTGTAGAAGCTGAATTATATTGATATGAAAAGTCTATATGATGCTGAGAGAGAAGCTTATAAGAAGGATGTTGCAAGTATCAAAGATTATAAAGATGAAGCTACTTGGACTGAAGCTGAAAGAAAGAAAAGTTTGAAAAGAAAAAGGAAAACTGAAGTTGATAAACAGTCTTCAAAGAAAGAGAAAGTTAAGCTAAGGCTGAGACTAAGGATGAACTAAGAAACTATCTCAGAGTAGTAGATTTTGATTATTCCAAAGAAGATGCTGATATGAAGATGAACTGATCTCAGATTACTACTTTTGAAGTTGTGAAATCTAAAGAAGGAAGCTATATGATGTTCCATAGAGATGATGAAAGCTTCAAGGTGTTTAATAGGCTATGGGATGTTCTGCATGCAATTGACAGAGTGGATTTATTTCACTTATATCAATTGGTGAGAGGCTATTTTGAACATCATCCTTTAGAAGGAATTGGCTTAGTACTGCTTGGAGATCTCACTACAACATGGGAAACTGAGGAACAGAGTAATGATAATATTTGGAAGGATCAAGAGAGCTGGGAAATTGTCTGTTGGAGATTCTTTGAAGAATCTGGAGTTCATGTTCTAGAGCTGGAAAATGGGACAATGATTCACATGTTTGCAAACAGAAGATATCCTCTCACTGTCGATCTTATGAGAAGGATGTTAAAGCATGGATTGGAAGTGGAAGAGGATAATGAAACTGCTCTCATGGTCATCAATTTGTTTATAAACTGGACTACTATTGCTGAGGATGATCAATAACTGGTATGA
The DNA here is from genome assembly GCA_910596185.1 of Chrysanthemum makinoi. Classification (NCBI taxonomy): domain Eukaryota; kingdom Viridiplantae; phylum Streptophyta; class Magnoliopsida; order Asterales; family Asteraceae; genus Chrysanthemum; species Chrysanthemum makinoi. The sequence goes on from OU343217.1 coordinate 305,454,493, forward strand.
ATTTTATTTGAATAAATACTTTTTTATATATCAGTACTTTTATTCAAAGTACTGCTGATCAGACAGTACTTTCATCAAAGTACTTGTTTGCGAAATAAACCAGTTACATGATTTTTAGAAAGAAACCTTTTGCTAAGTAATAAATATTTTGAAATAAAGGTTGAATAAATGGTTTTTGAGATGGTAACATCAATAGGTTATCAATCTACCATGGTTACAAAAGGATTGGCTAATCCATGAGCAAACGGCTCTGGTAAAGATATCTCAAATATGTTTTTAGTTGACAACTTGCTAATAAGTTGTATGGTAATCAACTCACCATATCAGTTAATGTGAAGAGTTGGCTAGCCCACAAGAAAATGGCTTGTGGTAAAGGCTGTGGAAAAACCATTATTGGTAATTAGTTCACCTTTAGATAAAAGAACTAACTAGTCCAAAAGGGTACAACTTTTGGTAAAGACAAATCAAATCTGTTGATAGCTGGTGATTTGCTAAAAATCATATGGTTATCAATGTACCATGGTCTTACACATCAAAACATTTGGCTACTCCAAAGTTAATGGCTTTGGTAAAGAGATTAAAATCCATTAATTTTCAATGATTCACCTCTCACAGGAGTTAACACACCTGGAAGTGATGAGAATAGTATGCAACTTAAACTGAATTAATGTACAAATTGTCATATGTTGCTGTGTTGCTGGAAAGATGGAATTTGCTGGATGATGATGTAAAAGACTAAAGATACTTTGATAAAGTGCAGAAACTACAATCCAAAGACAAAGATGATTATTCATTGAAGCTGGAAAAAGATTAATCTACAAAGGAACTTGAAGTCAATCAAGTAGAATTCAAGTTAGGGGAGGATTGTTGGGATATGAAAGTGCTGAATAGTTAAAGTACTGACGATTTACAAAGTATTGCAGAATGGCAAAGAACTGGAGAAAGTCAAAGAGTCAAAGTACTGCTAAAAATAAAGTCAAAGTACTGCACATGAAGGTCAAAGTACTGCAAGAGTTAAAGAACTGTTTATTAGTTTATGGAAAGTATTGTAAATTTAGATTAGATTACTTGTCGTACAAAGATACAATTGTAAACCGACTAGGGTTATCCTTGAGCCTATAAAAGGACCCCTAGATTGGCATTAGAGGTACGAATTCACAAGTATTAGAGTTTACGATTACAAAGTTGTTTAGAGCTTAGAGAGTTTGATATTATTAGTGTTGTTGAAGTATCTGCATAAGAAGCAGATTTAGAGTTAATAAAGTTATTCTTCTTAGATTTATTGAGTAAATTCCGCGTACTTAATAAAGATTACTCAGTGTTTCATTGTTAATAACTTAGGATTTATCCGAGGTTATTAAACCTTAAACAAGCTAGTTAAGTTAGTTTGGTTAGAGTACATCGATCCAACAAGTGGTATCAGAGCTTGTGTGGAAACTCTGACTAAGAAGAAACCCTACTACAACAAACCTAAAGATGTCGACTGAAGCTGTTCCACCACCATCAATCACCTCACTCAGGATACCAATCATCAAGAAGGGAGAATATGACTGATGGTGTATGAAGATGAGGCAGTACATTGCCATTACAGACCATGCTTTATGGAATGTAATTGTCAATGGTAATGAAGTTGTTCTAGAACCTGTAGCAGTTGAAGGACAACCTAAACCACCCAAAGCTGTCTTACTAGTAGCTACCATAAGAAATCAAGAGAAGGCTCTTAACATTCTCTTGTCTGCTATTCCTGATGGTCATCTTTTGAAGTTTCATGATGCTAAAGATGCAAAGCAGCTTTGGGCTGCTCTTAAAACAATATTTGGAGGGAATGAAGCTTCTAAGAAGATGCATAGAAATCTTCTTAAGCAACAGTTTGAAACTTTCACAGTTGGTGAAAGAGAGAGTCTTGATGCTGCATATGATAGGTTTCAGAATCTTCTCAACATGTTGGAGCTATACAAGGCAGAAGTATCAGTTGAAGATGCTAATCTGAAGTTTCTAAGGAGTTTGCCATCTACATGGCATGTCATTGCTACAATGATCAGAGGACAACCTGGTTTAGATGTCATGGACTTTGATGATCTCTACAACCATCTAAAGGTTTATGAGCATGAGATGAATGGTTAAACAAGTTCTAAGTCTCACAGTATTGCTTTTCTATCATCTGAAAAGAGGGGCAGTACTTCAACCAAAAGTACTGCTTCTCCTACTCAAAGTACTGTAACTCAAAGTACGGTCTCGTATGCTGCTCCCACCCATGCTCAGCAAGCACTACCACCTACTACTATGCACTCAGATGAAGTTGTGTGTTCCTTCTTTGCTCAACAGGCTTCTTTCCCTGTTACCTATGAAGAAGATCTCTCACAGATTGAAGAGGATGCTTTGGAAGAAATTGATATCAGGTGGCAAGTAGCAATGATTATTGCAAGGATTAAGAAGTACATGAAGAAAACAGGAAAGAACATTAATTTCAAGCCAAAATAGGGAATCACTTTTGACAAATCAAAGATTGAATGCTTCAATTGTCAAAAGACTGGACACTTTGCAAGGGAGTGTAGATTCGCTAAGTATCAAGCAAATAGGATGACTGAAAAACCAAAGCTGGAACTCAAAGAAATCCCTATTACTGAAACCAAAGCTTTGGTTGCTCAAGAAAGTTTATCAGAGGTTGACTGGAGTGCTGAATTTGATGATGAACCAGTAACCTACTGTATGGTTGCTATGGAGGAAGAGGTTGAAGATTCTGTGGAAGAACTGGATTGGAGCTCTACTTTTGATGAGGAACCTGAACATTCTGCTTTGGAACCTAGAGACTGTCTAGGAGGATTTGACTGGAGCTTGGAGTCTGAAGATGATCCTATACTACTTGCTATGGTAGCTACATCCCCAAGTTCATCTCCTATCTCTGATGATCCTGTACTACTTGCTAGGGTGAGCAGTGTTACGGTTTTGTAGTGGCAAATGTTTTGAGACCACTTCTAAGTTGAACTGCTCTTGGGACCATGTTGCAATTTGAACTAGGGTGTACATTATGTTGATTTATGTTAGACTCCACCCTTTTCTTCCCATAGACTTCCCTTCTCCCAACATGATAGTCACAATAAGCATGTAAATGATCAAAACTACCACAAATATAGCATGCCTTATTGTTCATAACAAAATCACTTCCTAGTTGTTGAGATTTAACATGATTCTAACTCCTCTGGTTACCCCTAGGAGCTGTAGGCTTGTTCCTATACATCTCAGCATACTTTACAGTTGGTCTAGGTTTATTAACTGGATTCCTAGGTTCCTCTGTAACAGTATTAGCAACTTTAGGGAGAGAAGTCTCTACTTACTTTTTATCATTCTCATCAACAACTGATGAGTTACTAGCACTCTCAAAAACATTATTTTCTAGCTTACTCTCTTCCTCACTCTTCACAACTGTGTCCTTTAAAGGACCATATTCTCTTTCAAGATCCTTAAAGTCTTCTATACCAGTATGAGCTAAATCTATACCTGGAGGTGATGGAACACCTCTTAGTGGTGGTGGCACTGTATTATAACCCATACCAGACTTAGCTTTATTGTATATTTGAGCATTCCAAATTTTATCAATTTGCTTAGAATGATGATAACATGTGTCTAAAGTTAAATTGACATTTTCAGTTTTCTGTTTAAGTTTATCAAGTTCCTTTTGGTATGCCTCATTCACAGTTGTAGTAAACTCTATCTCTCTCCTAATGAGAATCATATCATCATTATATTTTAACTCATTAGCCTGATAAGGCTCTATTTGCTTTTCTAAAACTGCCATAGCTCTCCTAAGATTAGACACAGTATAATTAGCATTATATAACTCTTGTCTTTCATTGGAGTATAAGTCATTAAGCCTTTCTACTTCTTTAGCAGCCCTACAAGTTTTAGAACAACTATCAAAGTTTTGTACCTCAGAATAAGAAAAAGCCATGAGAGCAAATTCAGTAGCAACAAGAGCAACATCTGTATGTTCTTCTTCAAGATCATCAGCCATGAAACTCCAATCAATAGGCTCACACCATCAATAGCCAACATTGCCTTTGGTTCTTCCACAGTTGGTCCCTTCTTTTGCTTTTACCATGTAGACATGTTGTCCTTGGCCTTTGGTCTTCTACATTCTCTAGCAAAATGTCCAAACTTGTGACAGTTAAAGCACTTCACTTTCTTCTTATCAAAGCCTGCAGTATCATCACCATTAATGTGAATAGGCTTGCCCGTCTTCTTGTAGAATTTCTTAGCTCTCATGCTAAGAAGAGCTATCTGCCATTTTATATCCATCTCCTCCAAGTCATCTTCATCGATTTGCTCTATGTCTTCATGAGTTAAGAGAGAGCCATCAACTTGTGTGGAGATAAAAGCATAAAAGGTAGGATCTCCAATACTAGCAGCCTTCTTCTTTGATCCTGCAGTGGCAATATTCACATTGCCAGTGGAAACTTTAGAACTTACAGTGGCAATATCATCATCACTTTCATCATCAGACACATCACTGTCAATAGAGGTTGACAACAATGCCAAGCTACTAGAGCTTGTACCAAGTTTCTCTGCCTTCTTTAACCTTTGCTTAATTAATTTGAAGTTGTTGTACAGATCATTGAGCTTCATTGTTTTAATGTCTGATTTGTTTTCCCAAATAGTGACATTTGTTTGAAACTCTGAAGGTAAACTTCTTAAGAACTTCAAGTTGAGGTCTTCCTTTTCTACCTCAATGCCAAACACAGTTAGCTGTGTAACAATCTTCTGAAGCTCGGTAAAAATGCTATCAAGTGAGTCATTACTTGAAGTAGTAAAGTTTTCATAGCTTTTCTTCAACAATGTCTTTTGAGTCTTCTTAGTAGCATCATTACCACCAAACACTGAGCAAATTTCTTCAAATAATTCTTTAGCAGTCTTAAACTTGCTGAATGCAATGATCTGATCTCTGGGAAGAGTCATCAGCAATAGATTTCTAGCCTTAAGATCATTTTTCCTCATTGCCTTTTCAACATTGGATTCAGGCACTGAAACTTTCACAACATCTGTTTCACCAACCTTCACAGTACTAGTCACAGGTTTGAAAGAATCACCAAGTTGAATGATCTCCCATAGAGCATAGTCCTGTATGAGGAAGTATTGCTCAATCAATATCCTCCACATCTCAAACTCATTAAGCTGAAGCTTAGGGAGTCTGGGTGTAGAAGAAGAGTTTGATTGGTTGTTTTCCATCTCCATTGAACTGAGTGAGTGAGTTAAGAAAATTCTTTAGATCTTCTAAAACAAAATACCAGAACCTTAGCTCTGATACCACTTGATGGATCTAGGACACAATCCTTGTGTCAATGATATTTTGTATGATATTATTAAGCAAGCGGAATTTACTTAAGTAATACTTAGAAGACGGATTATATGATGTATGAGAGTAAACACAAAACTCAAGCTCCAATATTATTAATGAAATAATACGAGTGATCTTAGTATCACTAGGGTTACACCTTGAAGCTTTTCGTAGGTAAATGTAAAGAAATATGTACCTAAGACAATGACCTAGGATCTCCTTTTATACAACAAGGAGTCCTTTACAAGATAAGTATAAAGCTATCATTATAGAATATACACACAATCTATTCTATACTTATCTAGACGCGTTTAACTAAACTTAAACAAATAGCAGTGGTAATAATGAATTGGCAGTGGGAATACGTTTCCACTGCTAGTGTTAATCCAAGCAGTGTCAACCACAACTATCCATGGTAATGAATTATTCCCAACACTTTTCCTAGTTGTTTCTATAGGGACTAGATGCAAGAACATAACTAATATAATGTATATCAAGTTAGGAAGAGCTAAAAATCCTACAGTGAGTGACGACGACCGCTCAAGAGGTCGTAAAATCTCATTTTCCAAATACCTAAGTTAGGATTGTTTAGTGCCAAGATATGGCGATACCTACATACTACGAGCATAGTTAAAATGTTACAAGCCATTGTTTGAAATTGTTCAACATACATTTGGGTCCTAAGACCCTACCTCTCTTCTCCTTCTCATCTTCACCCATCCTCCACTCTACCTCTTTTTCTTCAAGAAGTTGGCAAAGCACTTGAAGATTCCTTTGGTTTGTTGCCATTCGGGTGATGCACCAGGAACATCCGTCAATTGGTTGATATACTCCAAAGGATCGAGTTCGGTATTTCCGAGTGGGTTCTAGTTCCTTCACCTTCTCTTGGTCTCTCCTTTTCTTCCGAGGAATCCTTGGGTGAGTGAGGCCTCTTCCCATCTACCATAAACCTCGTGGTTCTTTCCTCGGTCAATGGTACCATAACCTTGTTGCAATGGTCATAGGTTTGTGGAGAAGGGTCTAATGCGAAGATGAATTTAGCAAGTCGGGTTAGGAGCATTGCATACGGAAGCACCATCTTGTCCATGCTTCTTACACTTGCCATTCTCTTGATCATGTCGTAGGCAATGTTGAAGCGAGTCTCGGTCACAAGACAATAGATCATGAAGCTTAGACATGCGTTGGGGTGATCCTTGTTTCCTACTAGACACATCACATTCTCCCTTATCACATCTTCCCATTTTTTATACAACGGATACATCTCCGAAAGCTCCATTTGGAAAGGATCCCTATAGATCACTTTCGACTTCCTAGTCACCCTTGATGGGGATGCTCTTGGCATAAACACGGTGTCCCTTACCATGGTTGCTTCCAGAATTGTTGCGTGATAAATGTCGTGATGATCACCCATAGATTGTATTTCCTCCAACGACCACTCATTAGAATACATGCAAACACCATCATATGTAACCCCTAGAATTCTTCCAAACTCCTCAAGTGAAAGAGTGTACTCGTGTCCATTTATGGTGAATTCAATTGAGATGGACCCATCATCATTTCTAATTATACCCACAGTCTTGTAGAACTCAAGCACAAAGACCGGGAAAATTTGCTCGTTTATATCCAATAAACAATCAAACCCAATAGCTTCAAATACTTCCCTTATGTCGGTATTTGCAATAAATGATGGATCAACAACTCTACCTTCATGAAAGAGTCTCCTTTCAAGCAACTTAAAGGCTTTCCTATCGTCCGGACTTAATCCATCTTTCCTATGGTACATGGGTATGTAGTGAGCGGTGTCTTGGTAATCTTGTTTCTTGTTGCTTGGCATGATGTTCCTAAACAATACAACCACAATGTGGTGTTAATGGTTAATAGTAACCTAGAGGGTTTGATCACAATTTTGCTCTCATTATCTTTGTTGAGTTCAAGAAATGTGTTTAATTTGTATTAACAATGTTAATTCTTTGATTTAGATTATCTTAGAAAACAATGTGGTGACAAATTATGATAAACCCATTTGAACCCAACTCTTAAAGATGAAGAAATTGTAATCTTAGACATCAAGGAATTAAATTAACAATGTAGTGAAGATTGTCCTTACACAAGTGATTGTTAAAATTGAGAGGAATGATCAAATTGCTCCTATGAACAGTACCTGGGTTTTTGTTCGTGAGTCTTTGAGGTGAGTATTATTGTGGAACATCCACAGTGATCATTCTTGAGCATATACTGTCTTCTGTTGCACGGATCCCGCGGATCCCTCTCATATGGGATCCGGCTAGTATAAACTTAGGGATCCGGCATGACAGCAAAAGTCAGCTAAAAAATTCCTTGATAACTTTGGTTTGGGAGTTCTAAAACGCCTAGTTTTTTGGTGTTAAGGTTCTAAAACTTGTGGTTTGAGGTTTTGAAAATTTAATACTATTCCTATTGAACGAGGTTCCCTTTTTAATAATTAGTCTTAATTCTTGAGAAGCTTTTCAAACATTATAATAAAATCCCATTTTATCATAATATAAGAAGTTTCACATGGATATTTATTGACATAGATGAAGTGTCAATAAATCCTTTGTGATGAATAATGATTGAGGTTATCGAATAACCAAGAAATCATTATTATGAGTTGGTAATGAAGTCTATAAAAATAAGTCGGAGAATACTAATTTGAAGATGACTATAATATGAATAATTACTAGAACCATTACTAATAAATCATGCAACTAAGATTTTAATAATAACAAATAAAGGTAAGTAATTAAAGATCATACCTTTGCCAAATCTTCTTTTTAAGAAAAGAAGTATTTAGATGTTTTGTGATCTTCTTGGAATCTTCAGATTTTATGTTGTAAGAATACTAAACATTCTTCTTGGAATCTTCACATCAAGGAGATTCACTCCTTGTAACAACATCATCAAGGATATCACCATCCTTGGAAATAAACAAGTACTTATATGTATAACGATGCACCTCATCGATTATACGACCTACGCATTCTTCCCAAATGCGACTTGATTAGATTCTTCAGCATCCTTCACTAATGCCTTTGACACAACGCTTTTCACCCTTGACCAATGCCTTCGTCTTGACACCTTTAACATTCTTCACTAATGCTTTGACACGGATGATGAGCACCTTTCACTAATGCTTTCATCTTGACACTTTCGGCATTCTTCACTAGTGCCTTCAACCCAACATCTATAGAGAAAGGAAGAACTATCAACAAGAGAACCTTAGTTGTCTTGATGATGACGAAGCATGGAAACTCATGGACTTGAGCTTGCACGTCTTCAAGAAGTGGTGATCTCGCCTTTAAGAGGAACCTAGAAGATCACACAAAAAGAAAAGACAAACTACATAGATCACTTGGATATGATATTAGAGGGTTATAATATTTGGGGGAAGTATGTGTGTAAAGTGATAAGTAGAAAGGAAGAAATGGCTCTCTATTTATAGAGAAAATTCTCTACTGTTCCCCGGATCCCACGGATCCCTACCACAAGGGATCCGGCTAGTACAAAGCCAGAGATCCGTGGAATGCTCCTCTTTGCCCATGGGTATTTTTGGTTATGGGTCATGGGTCATGGGTTATGGGTTGATCCATGGTTTTCTTTCTAGATACAATGTATCTTAAGGATACAATGAACTTGGTTAAGTGGTATATATAAAACCATGGGTTATGGGTTAATACCATTTGCTAGTTCTTACCCATTTTAGTATATACATGTTTTTACCCATTTTAGTATACTTAGTTTAAGTATATGCTAACCCATTATGTAAACACTAATTGTTGTACATATGTATCTAAATCACAAAATCACTTATACTTGTTTTAGTGTTTTATGTGAGAACGTAAGTGTGTTAGGAAACTATTAACTCAAACCATTTACGTATTCTATTTGTTTCGTTAAAATGATTTTATGTTTGTTATCGACAAAACATTAGAAGATCGTAAAATATAAATAAACGTTTTTACGGCTTATTTGTATTAACATGTTGCATGAGTTGTTACAGTAGGAGTGTACATATGCATGTATAGCATGGAAAATTGTGTGTGCATGTTAACAGTTGTGTGTGAGTTGTGGGTCTCGTTGTGGGACTTTATGTGTGCATGGAAGTCTTGGCAAAAGGGAAATAGAGTGAGTTGCTTTTGGCCTCATGATAGTTTACGCGTTAAATGTTGGCACTGTGTTCAATTTCACATAGAAATCATGTCTTAATACTACAAGTTACGGAGTATTAGTTTCCATTCTAATGGTTATTATATTATCATGACCTGCTCATGATTTCATATGTAAATTATGGGTTAAAGTCAATATCTAAATTATGTGTATTTGACAATTGTGAACTTGCATTTTCGAAATGGGTCTTGGTATTTCATTCATATTTTGGGTCCGAGTGCAGTTTTAAAAAAGCCATACATCATTATTATGATACGGTGTTTTCGAATAGGTAAATATTATAAAGTGTTCAATATAATTCGAGTGAGGTTTCCGTCCATAATTTGGCGTAACATTGCGAGAAGATAAATTAATAATCGTGCATCATTATTAAAAATACTCGAACACTAAAATAATAATTATAAATATTAAAATCTATTTTGACATTTAATGGACCTATAAATAATAAGTGATCATTATTGTCTCTCGTGAAGAGGGAGAGATTGTGATTTCTTGTGTGCTTAGCTCTCTTGCACACACTTTGAGGTATAGATATTCCATCATTTCAGTAATGACACATCTTTCTCTCATGACTCTTTTCTATTTTAATATCCGTTTCGGATTATCCTTACTTTGATTTGATATGATTCGTTTGCTATGATCCTCTGCTTTGATATTCGATTATTTATTCATTGATATGTTATCCGTTTGAGATCACTTATTGATAGGATTCCATTATATGGTCAGTTTGATATGATATGATTTGTTTTGTTTGGTTGCCCAAGCTAACTAGCCATGGAGGTACCATGGCCGTGTCCTTGATGCATCAATGGCATGACACTATCTGGGGCGGTGTGATTAGTCCCCGGAGTTCCCTTATCATATGATTATGATATTTGTGCACTTGGCCATTATGATTACGTATGTACAAGTTCGTACTGGCATATGTATATTTGATTTGTTTTGAAGGGAGCGTATGGATGCATCCTAGGTACTCAGTTCAGTTTTGGTGATGTGGTGCGTGTGTGCAATACACCCCCTCATAGTTTGGTACATTTGGGCTAGCTACCCATGTACACTTTGATATGATTTGACGAATTTGATATGATATTGGTTATGATATATGATTTGTAGATTTGGCTATTGGAGTTTCTCCTTTAGTATAGGTGCTCGTGGCAACATTTTGATTTCGGTTGTTATCTGATTATCTGCTGTTTTGATTTATTCGTTTGCTATGCCATGTTTTGTTCAGTTGTTCAGTTGGCTATCTGTTCATTCATCATTCGTATGTGATTCGTTTGACTACCATGTTCTCTCTCTTATATTCGGTTCACTTGATTACTTTGATTATTCTTTGGATTACCATGCTTACTCTTCAGTTGGGACTTCCCTTTTGTTATGATATTTGTTACGGCTTTGCGTATTTGATTCGGATTTGATAATCGTTTATATATATTTGTTTATATATGTTCACTGAGCGTTAGCTCAGCTGCGTTTTCTTTTCCACGCGGCAGTTATTTAGCTGGGAGTAGGGATTTGGGATTTCGAGAGTAGGAGTAGAAGACCTACGCTAGTGAACCCTATTGTTGAACCTTTGGCATTTTGAACTATCTTTCATTCAGTATTTGGACCATGCTATTTCAGTTATTGGTTATGCTTTGGAACTTTTGAATGACTTATGTTTTGATGACTTTTCATGATATTAAATAAAAGACTTCCGCTTGCATTTGAATATTATATGACTCCATAACGTGACATTCGGACCCTTGTCGGGTTGGGGTGTTACAGTTATGGTATCAGAGCCTAGGTTTTGCGACCCTTAGGCTTTGGCTGACCTGTGAGATTGGGTAGACACTAGGTTTCTTTTGTTTTGCTTTGCTCCTTTTCGTATTTGTTTCTCATGCCTTTTTGTTTTTTGGTTTTGTTTTCGTTTAGATGGTGAATACGCGTCAAAGTACTCCTGATCCTACTTTTGCTAAGGCTGTAGCTCAACAAGTTCAGCAATTTCTCCCCCAGCTTCGTACTGAACTTTTGGAACAGCTTCGTGCTGGTTTTGCTAGTAGCAGTGGTGGATCTGGTGGTGTAGATCAACCCGTTGATATTCATGTTTGGCTCGAGCGATTAGTTAAGCAAAAATCGCGACCTTTCACTTCTGCTGCTACTCCTATTGACGCAGAGAACTGGATCTCCCATGTTGAGAATATATTTGAGGTGCTTGGGGTGACAGACGAGTTTAAAGCTCGGCTCGCGAGCTACAAGTTCGATGGTGATGCGTTGAGATGGTGGAAAGCTCATCGACAGGCGAAGGGTGGTGAACCCTATGTGGCGGCAATGAATTGGGCTCAGTTTCATGAGGTTTTCTTACAACATTACTTCCCTTTCTCCGAGCAGCAGAAATGTGAGCGGGATTATCGCTCAATCAAGATGTGGGAGAACGAGACTAGCTCTGACTATATGAAGAGGTTTTCTCGTCTAGTTGGTTATCTGGGTGCGACAGCTGGGTCGTCACAAGATCAGGCACGACACTTCAAGTGGGGACTTCCTGATCGTATTTTGGGGCAGCTAGTTAATAATGAGTATGAAGACTTGTCGGAGGTAGCGAATGCGGCACGCAATATAGAGATTATGTGGGAGCGGTCCAGTTACAATAAACGGGACCGAAAAGGTGATCGACGCCAGAGTTATCAGGGTTGAAACCAGCGAGGTTCTGAGCAGCGGTCTAATGATTATCGACGTCATGATAGGCAGGGCAACAGTGGGCACGGTGGCAACGGTCAGCGAAACTGGCGCGACCGCGACCAGCAGTATCATCGGGGACGTCAGGATTATCGTGGGTCTGGTTTGGGTTCGGGTAATGGTTCTGGTTACAGTTCGGGGTCCGGTTATGGTTCTGGCTCTTCTCAGCAGAAGAGGACTTCTGATTATGCTTCTTCTCCACCTTGCAGTACGTGTGGGAAGTTACATCCGGGTAGGCCTTGTTATAAGCCTATTGGTGCTTGTTACATGTGTGGGCAGACTGGCCATAAGGCCAATGAGTGTGGGAATGATAGAGGTTCTGGTTCGGGCATGAGGGGTAATGGTGACAAGAAGCCGGCGACTTTTGGGCGTGTGTACACCATGACTAGAGATGATGCAGCAAACGCTTCAGGTACTCTTACGAACCTTTTATCTATGTTTGGTCGAGACGTATTTGTTTTGTTTGATACTTGTGCTACTCATTTTGTTGTGTCTGTTTTATTTGCGCGTCGTATGGGTATTAAGTCTACACCACTTGATTATACTTTGTCCTTGTCTACACCACTAAAGAGCATGGTAGTTATTGATCACGTGTATCGTGATTGTCCTTTATGTTTCGATGACACTATTCGATCTGCCAACTTATTTCCGATTGATATGACTGGTTTGATGTTATTTTGGGAGTGGATTGGTTATCCGATCATCGTGCTACTATCGATTGCTACGCTAGGCGTGCAATATTTGGAAATATGAACACTCCGTATTTTGAGTATCATGGTTCGGTATCCGGTAAATCTTTAAAGATTATCTCCGCTATGAAAGCGCGTACGCTTATATCTCATGGTTGTGAGGGTTTTCTGGCTTCTGTATCTGACACTTCAATGGTTGGTCCTTCTCTTGATAGCCATCCAATCGTTCGTGATTTTGCTGATGTATTTCCGGAGGTGCTTCCCGGAATTCCACCCGAACGTGGGGTTGAATTTGGTATTGAACTTATTCCTGGTGCTGAACCTATCTGTAAGGCACCTTATCATATGGCTCCTATCGAACTGAAATAATTGAAAGATCGACTTCAGGAACTCTTAGATCTTGGTTTCATTCGTTCGAGTGTTTCCCCATTGGGCGCTCCTGTTCTATTTGTTAAGAAGAAGGATGGTAGCATGAGACTATGTATCGACTATCGTGAGCTTAATCGCATTACTGTTCGTAACAAATATCCTCTTCCTCGTATTGATGACTTATTTGATCAGCTTCAAGGTGCTAAATTCTTTTCAAAAATCAATCTCAGATCTGGCTATCACCAGTTACGAGTCAAAGAGCAGGATGTTCCTAAGACTGCTTTTCGAACTAGGTACGGTCACTATGAGTTTTTGGATATGCCCTTCGGTTTGACGAATGCTCCTGCGGTGTTTATGGATTTGATGAACCGCGTCTTGCATGAATTTCTGGATAAATTTGTTATTGTTTTCATCGACGAAATTCTAGTCTATTTTAAGACCAAGGACGAGCACGAGCAGCATCTTTGTATTGTGTTGAATATTCTATGTCAGAAGAAATTGTTCGCCAAGTTTTCAAAGTGCGAGTTTTGGTTGGGTTAAGTGGCATTTCTAGGCCATGTTTTTTCTGCAAATGGCATCACTATGGATCCGACAAAGGTTGAGGCAATCACCAAATAGCCGAGACCTACTACAGTGCCCAAGGTTCGGATTTTTCTGGGTTTAGCTGGCTATTATCGTCGTTTTGTTGAGGGATTCTCACGTTTAGCTTTACCTCTGACGAAGTTGATGCGAAAGGGTGAGAAGTTTGTTTGGAGTGATGAACGCGAGAAAAGCTTTGAAGAGTTAAAGCGGAGATTGGTTTCTGCCCCAGTTCTTGCTTTACCTTCGGGGACCGACGGTTTTCAGATTTATAGTGACGCGTCTGGGAAAGGCCTTGGTTGTGTTCTCATGCAAAACGGAAAGGTTATTGCATAAGCCTCGCGACAGTTGAAGCCGTATGAGGTGAATTATCCTACTCATGATTTGGAGTTAGCTGCAGTGGTGTTTGCTCTGAAGATCTGGAGACACTATTTATATGGAGAGACTTGCGACATCTTCACGGATCACAAGAGTCTTAAGTATATTTTTACGCATAAGGAGTTGAATATGCGACAACGACGTTGGTTGGAACTTCTGAAGGATTATGATGCCACATTCAATACCATCCTGGTAAGGTGAATGTTGTTGCAGATGCATTGAGTAGAAGATCTGGTTATGTAGCTGGGATAAAGATTGAGCCAGAGATTATTCGAGATTTGGAGATATTGGAGATGGAGTTTTATGTTCGTGGTACCGATGGATACTGGGCGAGTTTGAAGATCGAGCCTAACCTTATTCTGCAGATCAAAGAAACTCAGAAGGATGATGGTGAGCTTTGGGTAGTTGTTCAAGATTTGGATGAGCAGTATGATTTTCGTATCGATGACGATGGTGTTATCCGATTCGGTGATCGTTTGTGTGTTCCTAATGTTCCTTCTCTTCGTGAGGCTGTCCTGACGAAAGCTCACAGTTCTCCATTTTCCATTCATCCGGGTTTGACAAAGATGTATAGGGATTTGAAGCAGCAATTTTATTGGAACAGTATGAAGAAGGATGTAGCCGTGTTTGTTGGAAAGTGTTTGGTGTGTCAGCAGGTTAAGATCGAGCACCAGCGTGCGAGTGGTCTACTTCAGCCGTTAGACATCCCTGTTTGGAAGTGGGATGAGATCTCCATGGACTTTGTGACGGGTTTACCGCGTACGCAAAGGAGGCACGATTCTAATTGGGTAGTGGTCGATCGTTTGACCAAGTCAGCTCACTTCTTACCTATTCAGAAGGATTGTTCAGTTAGTCGTTTAGCCGAGATATTTTAGCAAGAGATCGTTCGACTTCATGGTACTCCAACTTCGATTGTTTCAGATAGAGATCCGCGTTTCACTTCTTGTTTTTGGAAGGGTCTGCAACAAGCTTGGGGAACCAGACTCAAGTTTAGTACAACATTTCATCCACAGACCGACGGACAGACAGAGCGAACCATTCAGACCTTGGAGGATGTGTTACGATCTTGTGCTCTTGAGTGGAGGGGCAACTAGGATGATTATTTATGTTTGGTGGAGTTTGCCTACAACAACAACTGGCATGCTAGTATCGATTGTGCTCCGTTTGCGATGTTATATGGGCGCAAGTGTAGGGCGCCAGTTTGTTGGAACGAGGTTGGGGAAAGACTGATTGAGGGCCCGGAGCTTTTTGAAGTGACCAACGAGAAGGTCGCCATTACAAAGGCGAAGCTCAAGGAAGCGAGAGCTCGTCAGAAGAGCTATGCAGATAAGCATCGACGTGAGTTAACATTTCAGCCGGGTGACCATGTGTTTCTGAAAGTGTCGTCGTGTAAAGGAGTTACACGTTTTGGTATTCATGGGAAGTTGAGTCCGCACTTTATTGGTCCTTTTGAGATTCTTGATCGCGTTGGCGAGGTTTTGTATCGTTTGGCTTAATCTCCTCAGTTATCTCATGTTCATAATGTGTTCCATGTATCTCTTCTGAGGGGATACAACTATCATTTATCTTCATGTGATCTCCTATCCGTTAGATCAGATCCGAGAGGATTTGACATTTGTGGAAGAGCCTGAGGCTATTTTAGATCACCAAGACAGAGTCATGAGAAAGAAAGTCATTCCTTTTGTTAAGATTTTGTGGCGAAACCATCCGGAGCGGGAGGCTACTTGGGGAACCGAGGAGTCTATGCGATCTAGCTACCCGCATTTCTTTGCTTGATTCAGTACGTTTTCTTTCATTACGTCTTTCTAATTTCGAGGACGAATTTTTTTTCAGAAGGGAAGAATTGTAAAACCCTAAAATCTACAATATCTTATAACTACTTAATCCTGAGCTAAACCTAAGTATGTAAACCTTGTGAATTTGGAAGTTACAAAATACTTGACTTTGAACACGAATATTATACACGAAGCAAACTATGCGTTATAACGTTAAAACTTTTAAATAATAAAACTACAACCTAAGATACATAAAAACTTAATGTCATGATACTTAATAAAAACATCACACGTGAGCATGGTCTACTATAGGGCCGAAGTTAATAAAAAATGGTACACAACTTTGGCTTGGTAAACGTCTAAGCATAATTGAATATAAGATTGGTCTCCTTTTGACTCCTTCATACTCGGCCAATATCCCTTTTTATCTCCCCTATTCCTTTTAATCTTCAACCGAATATACACCTACAAAATACACACATAAAACCCTAGCAATAATCACAAGTCGGATGTGTCTTTCCTTCCTGTTGGAGTTGGGAAAAGGGTGATACGAAGGTAACAAGAAGGTGGTGTTTTATCGTGGTTAAACCCTAGTTCGAAGAGGGTTTGTTTGGTTCGAATTCGGTTTGGGGCTGGGGTTATTTGTCTTTATTATATTTCTGTCGATCCGAAGGTCCTTTTTCCTTCGTCTTTATTTCCTTAGACATGCACACATACACACGTGTAAACTGTAACATAATAACCTATAAATCGGCATAGAAGAATTCGAATGAAATGATATAATACTATGTCAACTTGAGTCCTTTTTGGCTACTCGAATCTGAATCATACGTGTTTATTTTGATCTCTTGGTTCCATTCTCTCGACAGTCTTATGCCATGAGTATGTATAAGGTTATACCTTGTAAGCAATTCATCCGTTTCGTTAAAACTATCTTCGAATGACATATATATTGGTCACATAAAAATCATGAATTTATGTTATATATATATATATATATATATATATATATATATATATATATATATATATATATATATATATATATATATATATATATATATATATATATATATATATCGACTTAATCGACTTATAAGCTTCTGAATACGTTTCTGTATGTAAATCATAGAGTCCATGACCAAATTATCATACTTGACTGGAAATGAAACGCAAAGGAAAGGAATGGGTCATAATCGTGTGTGAGTTTTCATGGGTGATTTGAATATTGCTTTTCAACTCGAAACTGATGTATACGTATAAGCTTAAGAGGGAATTATGCTTGCATGATATATACACTAGGACCATGTGAGATGCGTACAAATTGATTCAAGAAGAGGACAAGGGTGGGTTGCATGAGTTGTTACAATAGGAGTGATACGCATGTATAGCATGGTAAATTGTGTGTGCATGATAACATGTGTGTGTGAGTCGTGGGTCTCGTTGTTGGACTTTATGTGTGCATGGAAGTCTTGGTCAAAAGGGAAATAGAGTGAGTTGCTTTTGGCCTCATGATAGTTTACACGTTTAAATGTTGGCACTGTGTTCAATTTCACATAGAAATCATGTCTTAATACTACAAGTTATTAGGTTCCATTCTAATGGTTATTATATTATCATGACCTGCTCATGATTTCATATGTAGATAGTGTGTGTTGTGTGTAAAACGCATGGACCAGTTATGGGTTAAAGTCAATATCTAAATTATGTGTATTTGACAATTGTGAACTTGCATTTTCGAAATGGGTCTTGGTATTTCATTCATATTTTGGGTCTGAGTGCAGTTTTAAAGAAGCCATACATCATTATTTTGATACGGTGTTTTCGAACAGGTCAATATTAGAAAGTGTTTAATATAATTCGAGTGAGGTTTCCGTCCATAATTTGGCGTAACATTGCGAGAAGATAAATTAATAATCGTGCATCATTATTAAAAATATTCGAACACTAAAATAATAATTATAAATATTAAAATATATTTCGACATTTAATGGACCTATAAATAATAAGTGATCATTATTGTGTAGATCTCGTGAAGAGGGAGAGATTGTGATTGCTTGTGTGCTTAGCTCTCTTGCACAAACTTTGAGGTACAAATATTCGGTCATTTAAGTAATGACAAATCTTTCTCTCATGACTCTTGTCTATTTTAATATCCGTTTCGTATTAGCCTTACTTTTATCTGATATGATTCGTTTGATATGATCCTCTGCTTTGATATTCGAATATTTATTCGTTGATATGTTATCCGTTTGAGATCACTTATTGATATGATTCCTTTATATGGTCAGTTTGATATGATATGATTTGTTTTGTTTGGTTTCTCGAGCTAACTAGCCATGGAGGTACCATGGCCGTGTCATTGATGCACCAATGACATGACAGTATCTTGGGCGGTGTGATTAGTCCCCGGAGTTTCCTTATGATATTTGTGAACTTGGCTATTATGATTACGTATGTACAGGCTCGTACTGGCATATGTATATTTGATTTGTTTTGCAGGGAGCGTATGGATGCATCCTAGGTACTCAGTTCAGTTTTGGTGATGTGGTGCGTGTGTGCAATACACCTCCTCACAGTTTGGTACATTTGGGCTAGCTACCCATGTACACTTTGATATGATTTGAAGGATTTGATAAGATATTTGTTATGATATATGATTTGTAGATTTGGCTATTGGAGTATCTCCTTTAGTATCGGTGCTCGTGGCAACATTCTGATTTCTGTTGTTATCTGATTATCTACTATTCTGATTTATTCGTTTGCTATGCCATGTTTTGTTCAGCTGTTCGGTTGGTTATCTGTTCATTCAGTATTTGTATGTGATTCATTTGACTACCATGTTATCTCTCTTATATTCGGTTCACTTGATTACTTTGATTATTCTTCGGATTACCATGCTTACTCTTTAGTTGGGACTTCCCATTTGTTATGATATTTGTTACAGCTTTGCGTATTTGATTCGGATTTGATAATCGTTTATATATCTTTGTTTATATCTGTTCATTGAGCGTTAGCTCAGCTGCGTTTTCTTTTCCTCGCAGCAGGTATTTAGCTAGGAGCAGGGATATGGGATTTCGAGAGTAGGAGTGGAAGACCTACCCTAGTGAACCCTATTGTTGAACCTTTGGCATTTTGAACTATCTTTCATTCAGTATTTGGACCATGTTATTTCAGTTATTGGTTATGCTTTGGAACTTTTGAATGACTTATGTTTTGATGACTTTTCATGATATTAAATAAATGACTTCCGCTTGCAGTTGATTAGTATGTTATGATATGACTCCATAATGTGACATTCGGACCCTTGTCGGATTGGGGTGTTACAGTCCTCCTCCGAAGCTTTCGCAACCTACTTGGATGGCATGAATAGTTTCTCTGATCTTGAGCATATCCTGACCGATTCTAGTTTATTGGTGATGGCGGCAATTCCATCAATATTTCCGCCTTGGTTCTTTTTGCTTCCTCCATCGTTCCATTTTTACGAATGATCAGCCATTTTTTGGATGGCTTCAATTGCTAGAGTAGGATTCATGCTCGGAATTGGTCCTTGGTAGTCCATCATCTGTCTTGTACTCACATTAATTCCTTTGTAGAAGATGATGACCTTTTGCTGGTTGTTTAGATCATGTGTAGGACATTTGTAGAGGAGGTCGTTGTATCTATGCCAGGCTTGATACAATGTTTCATCGTCATATTGCTTGAAATTATGAATCACCATGAGCTGATTAGATATCTTTGACGGAGGACAATATCTTTGGATGAAGTGCTTTTTTAGAAGAGCCCATGTATCAACTGCCCCGGCAGGCAATCTTTCGATCCACCTTCTTGTTCCCCCAGTAAAAGTCATGGGAAACACACATAACATAACATCGTCATGAGATACTCCTGGAATGTTGAAGAGGCTTGCAATGTACAAGACATTCTCAACGTGCTCATACGCATCTTCGTCCCTGTTTCCTGAAAAAGGGTTAGCACGAAGCTCCCTCATAAATTGATCTTTAATCTTGAAACGGACATTAGCTCCAATCGCCAGTCTTACGAGCCCCGGCCCTTGTTCTTCTCTTGTCAACGCCAAATATTCCTCAAGAGTGAGGTCATCAATGTTAACAACTTCCATGGTACCTGAAACTTGAAAAGAGATCGTGAGAATTTAAGAAAATTTTAAAACAGAAAATGAAAGACTCAATAGAAATCCTAATAACTCCCCGGCAGCGATGCCAAAAACTTGATGCAGGTTTTACTAATCAGGTTTTAATATTTATAATAACTCGTTATACCTATGGTCTACCCTAATGCACTAATGGGCAGTGTACCCGGTCGTGTGTAGTGTAGTATTTGGTAAAACTGAGATCATCCCAAGAGCTATGTGTGCGGATTTATACTAAGTCTAGGTGTCACAGATTTTAATAGATATTAAGGAGGAAATGATTAACTACTAAGAAAATAAGAAAGCAAATAGAGGCGAGGGTTGTGATCAATAGAGGAGAAGGGTGATAACCTATTCATCCTATCTAGTTATGTTTACATCTAATTACTTCCAATTACTTCAGGTGGGGTCAAAGTCGCTAGGACAACATTTGGTCAGTTCGTCCTAACCTATTAGCAAAGGGTTCCACTAGAGAAATGTAACATATTGGATTTTATAAACACGCAATCAACATGGGCGTATAATATGAGTCTAGAGAGAGAAAGTGGAAGAGTTTTGGGAACTTAGTGAGACAAAGAAAAATGAATATTGAAAGCTCCAACCCTTTGCCTTGCTAGGCAAAGGGTATTTATAGTTTCTTACAAGACACGCCTCCTACGTTCTGTGGATCAGGCATACAGTGGTTAAAGACCCGTCCGTCTTCCACGGTGTTACTTAACAAACTACTTACTAACATTAAATAACTACGACTACGAACTTTCTAACGAATATATTTACTTGAGGTGACCGACTCTTTAACTACCGAATTTTCTAAATCCTAACAATCTCCCCTTAAGGGAGGTCACCTCAATATACATTGAATACAAACAGATGTTACATTTTGATTGTTCTTGGATTCTTGATTAAGTTCTTTGCTTTGTAGCCCGTAGTCTTTGATTCTTCATGTTCTGCATGTTTGGTTAATTCAAGTGGAGGTCTTTAACTGATCCACGTGTTTGATGAGTTTGGAGCCAACATTGATATCATCTGCCACCATAAATCTCTGACCCATCCTTTGTAGTGTTGCCATCATTTGACGTTGTGACTTTTGGACCGACATGCTCACATTCTGGATCATGATTTCTTCACATCAGAGTTACGGAAGCCTTTTGTTGATTCATGATATTTGCAGGGGCGGAGCAGAAGCATGGAGTGAAAATATCAGAGTCACTTGATGAAGATATGCTCTTATCATGATTTCTTTGAAATGAACGTGATGTGTGAGCATGCCGATATGGATTGACGCCTCAATTCTGATCAGCTGCACCCGTAGGGTGAACCTGCAGACAGTAGTTAGCAATAAAAGTGCACGAAAGTGTCTTTGATCACTTTCTTTGAATTGAGGTACGCGGCCCACGGTTCCTCGTTGATCAGTACAAGTATTGCCTGTGATCAGGTATAATTTCGAAGAATCTCCTTGACAGGGTTTCGCAGCTGCTCTAGCTGTTCTCAAACCGGAACGTCTTAAAGAAGACAACACAGAGTGAGTAAATCAGTGAATTGAGATTCACTGATTGATGAAAATGATTTGCAAAAAATCGTGTATTACTTAGTAGAAAGCGTTTTGCAATACACCAAAGGTTTTATGGAAAATCAATTATCAATCAAAAATACCTTTTAATTTTGAAACATTAATACACAGTCGATGTGCTACAGAAAATAATTTTTAAGCACAACGACCGGTTTTTCAAAGGTATCAGTCAATCCATCTCCTGGACCAAGGTTGATTCAAGATTGAATCGCCCCATCATTTCAATCTAGTTGTCACAAGCTTGATCTATTAGATAGGTCTCACATGCCACCCACCAAGAGCTTGTTTGATGTTGGCTCTAGAAGGATTTCCATCTTCACTGTGAATAATTTTTTACATATCACTCGAATGTTCTGGCAATACCACAAAGATAATGCGTAGGACTCTTAAATATATTCTCACTTTCCACATTGTGTGAAACAACAAGTCTTCAAGAATAGTGTGTCCTAATGAGATTTATTGATGATCTCTTGGCTCTAGACTCAATAGTGCACTTTGGTTTCCTATGCCTGAGACTAGGGACAGGGTCTCCTTTTCAATATCAACAATCTCTAAGAGGGAGTCGATAGCTTAGGTAGGTTCCCCGTGAGAATGAAACAAGTCCTTTTAAGAGGAACTTGAGTAGTTTGGGAAGTTTAGTGCATTGCGTCACTGGGTCCATGACGTCTTGTCTTCAATACCGGAGTTACCTTGGTAACCACCAGTAGCATATGTATTAAACCCGGTTTCTACCTTAAAGTTGAATTAATGGAGGGCTATTTCTTTTCACCCTTTTCACATTTCAATTCTTTTTCATTCTTCAACCCCTTCAGTGCTTACCGAGACGTCATAACCAGAACCTTGTTAGGTTTATTCCAGTACCAGCTCTGTCTAAGTACGCACTCTTCCCATATTCTCATTTTTCTCTTTTTTACAATATACCTAAGGACTCTACACTATCTAGTGGATTGTCCCTGGGTAGATCCCTAAGGCTCTGGCGGGATCGTGGGAACAAATACCTAACCTCACCATCCTTATAACTCCATGCATAAAGTAAAATGGTCGGTCTTTTGGTATTGTTCATTCCGCCTCGAAACCAATTGAAAACCATTTGAAAATCAATCAAGGTACTTGTGATATAAAATTAAAACATTTTGTACCTTAATTGTTTTGATATTTTAGAAAAGCTCCCCCTCAACATGTGCTTCAGGTATTAGTAGTTGTTTTAGCACATGGAGGCAAGAGGACTTTGAAATCTTAGATTAAGAATGAAAGATCCAATATTTTGATTAACATTTTCAAAAAGATCATCATCACTTCCCGATAAAATCTCGTATTTTAAGTGCTTTGAATGAAATATTTTGGGAAGGATGAGGTTTTCTTTTGATTGCTCCCCCTCAATATGTGCATCGAGATTCAAAAGTGTTTTGCACATATTAGAGGGAACTTGCACTTAGAGACAAATCAATCACGTTTCAATTCATTATGTTTTAAGATAGATGCTCCCCCTTAACATGTGCATGAAAAATTTGAAATCGTTTGGCACATGTAGGGAGGAGTGCTAGTTATTATATTTATAAAACCACTTATTGAATTATCAGTTTACATCCAATCTAAATGACAACTTCTCCACCGATCACAATCTTCAAATCTTTTGAGATTTGTGATCTCTGTTGATTTAAATTGTTTTTGAAAGCTTTTGAGTAGAATTGTGACTTGCTTTTAAAACATTTAACTGATAAGGATCAAGTTATGATACTTTAAACTCCATTGATTAAACATGCTTAAGTATCTTATGAAAACACAACATTAGCCTTGGTCTGGATCCAATTGTACAAAAACATTTTTCTTTTTGATTATGCAAAATTAGACCTTGCTCGATTACGTGCCAGTTGTATGAAAATTAACCTTTTTTTTATTTGATTGAAATCATTCTCCCCCTCAATTAATGACATTAGTTGTTGATTGAGAGATAGAGATTTTGACAATTGATAAGTCCAGATGATTTTCAAAAATAAAGTCCGAGTTATTTTCAAAACAATTTTGTTTTCATTAGAAATATTTTTCTGAAGAATCTTTAGAAGGAAAAATATTTGGATGGAAACATTCGTCTTTTTGGTGACTAGTGTTTCGTAAAAACAATTTATTTTAGAATCAGAGCATGAGATTTTAAAATCAGATAAAGCATGGCTCTGTTCTTTCTTTTGAAAACGGGTTACTGTCTGAAATGACAATAAACCATCATTTTAATCCATCCCATTTTTTTAAAGGTTTATGTACAATCGAACTTCATCTAAAGACCCATGCCATTCTTTGAGAGACAGATCAAAGTCCGTAGATGTTATCGAAGAATAGAAATAGATGGGAAAAATAGTGTTTTTGGGTTTTTTCAAAGATTTTCTGATTTTTATGGATTTTTCAAATTTTATATTTTTTCTATTTTCTTTTTGTAGGTTTTATAATTTTGTATTTAGATTTTTGAATAATTTTGTACAAGATATAGATGAAGAAAAGCCTTTACTCCTCGTCTTCTTCTTGAAGACGTCTGAGTGTTTCCGGTTGTAGACTCTTTAGTCCAAGTCGTGGAAGAATAAACTCAAAACTTTCTCTAGGAAGAGCTTTAGTGAAGATGTCTGCCAGCTGATATTCAGTTCTCACAAAATATAGTTCCACCACCTCTTTCTCCACTTGCTCCCTGATGAAGTGATGTCGAATGTCGATATGCTTTGCTCTTGAATGTTGAACGTTCTTACATGAGAGAGCAATGGCACTTTTGTTATCACAATACAGAGGAATTTTGTTGAATTCAAAGCCATAGTCTGATAATTGGGATTGCATCCATAGGATTTGAGCACAACAAGATGACATGGCTATGTATTCCGCCTCTATAGAGGATATAGATGTACTCATTTGTTTCTTAGAGGACCAGTTAACAAGTTTTTCTCTTAAGAATTGAGCACCACCTGACGTGCTTTGACGAGTATCTTGACACCCTGCATGGTCTGCATCTATATATGCTGTTAGTGACATATTGGTGTCCTTCGGATACCAAATTCCCATATTAATGGTTCCTTGGAGATACCGAAAGACCCGTTTAACCGCTTCAAGGTGCTTTTTGGTAGGCTTAGCCTGGTATCTAGCACACTTGCATACAACGAACAGAATATCAGGTCTACTGGCTGTGAGGTACATCAGGGATCCAATCATACTTCGATATTTAGTTTGATCAACCATGATCCCTGTGTGATCCTCGTCCAGTTTTGTGCGCTCCCCCATGGGAGTGTCAACAGGGTCACAAGTATCAAATCCAAATTTCTTTAAAATTTCATTAGTATATTTAGATTGATTAAAAACTGTCACATCATAGACATTTAAAATTTGGAGCCTATTTCCTTTGAAAAACGGTCACATTCTTTAGGGTCAGTCGACGCAAAAATAATATCATCAACATAGATTTGAACATGAATTGAGTGTTTGCCTGACTTTCTGGTGAACAATGTGGGATCAACTGCTCCTTTGCTGAATCCATTGGTTAAGAGAAACTTTGAGACTGTGTCATACCATGCCCTTGGAGCTTGTTTCAAACCATAAAGAGCCTTCTTCAAGCGATAGACATGATTAGGACGTTCTGGGTCTACAAAACCTTCTGGCTGACTGACATAGACGATTTCTTTCATCCATTAAGAAAGGCAGTCTTCACATCCATTTGATAAACCACCATGTTCTTGCTAGCAGCATTAGCCAAGAAGATTCTGATTGCTTCGATACGGGCAACTGGAGCAAATGATTCCTCAAAGTCAATACCCTCTTCTTGACGATATCCTTTAGCAACAAGTCTTGCCTTGTTCTTTAGAACATCACCATGCTCATCAAGTTTTACTTTGAAGATCCACTTGAGAGAAATGATCATAGCACAGTCAGGAGCATGTACCAATTCCCAAACATCAAGACGATCAAACTCATGAATTTCTTCTTGCATTGCATTGAATCAGCTGTCTTCAGACATTGTGGTTTTAACATGTTTTGGTTCGATCTTTGATAATATGGAATTGAAGAAGCACCATAAGGCATCAGTAGCAAGTTGTTTTTGAGTGGATACCGGACGAGAAGGATTCCCAATAATGTTGTTTAATGGATGATCATGTGTCCATTTCTGAAAAGCTCATGTGGTTGTGGTTGAGGAACTGATGTAGCAGAGTTGGGGTCCCCTGATGAAGATGGTTCAGATGATGGATCAGGGGTAAATATGTTTTCAAAAGGTGCATCTTCTGGAGTGGCAAATGGGTTATCTCCATCATAGTTGTCAGAAACATTTCCATGATGTACACTCGAGGATTGAGGATTTGATGATGATGATGAGTAATCTGCAGTAGGCGCTTCTTGACTCAGTGACACAGAAACTGAAGGATTATTCACGTTGACTGAGATAGGAGTTGCCACTGTTGATGGAGTAGACTGATCCTTCGCAATAGGTTAATAGTATTCATCAAACATCGGATCAAACAATTTCTTTAAATCATCTTCAGGAGGAGGCACATGTGGAATTGCTGGTAATGGGTTTTGTACAAGAGAGGAACTAATGGGACTACTTAATGAATGTTGAGATGCAACTTGATTGTCCTGGAGCCATTTGCCCGAACATCTCATCGAACGTGACGTGAATAGTTTCCATAATATCTTGGGTTCTTTTGTTGTAGATTCGGTAACCCTTCCTGTTTGGTGCATAACCCACAAAAACTCCAATGTCCGCCTTAGCTCTTAATTTACCTAAGTCTTGACCATCATTCGTTGGATAACACAAAGCACCGAACACACGAAGGAAGGAGAGATCAGGTTTTCGATTGTGGACAAGTTCGTATGGAGTTTTTCCATGAGTGGTGTGTATAAGGGAACGGTTTTGGGTATAGCAAGCAGTGACAATGGCTTCAGCCCAGAGAAACATTGGAACCTTTGAGTAAATTAGCATGGTTCTTGCAGCTTCCACAAGGGTCCGATTTCGGCTTTCAACTACACCGTTCTGTTGAGGAGTACGTGGAACACTTGTTTGATGGCTGATTCCAATGCTTTCATAAAACTAACTTAGTTCTTTGTTAACAAAATCAGTTCCATTGTCTGTTCTAATAATTCTAACAATCTTGTTGAGTCGAACCTGCAGCTGTTTGATAAGTTTGATGATGACATATGGTGTTTCATCCTTTGTCCTCAAGAACATAACCCAAGTAAATTGAGAGTAGTCATCAACAACGACCAACTCATATTTCTTCCCATTTATCGTTTGCACTCTCATGGGTCCGCATAGGTCCATATGGAGTGTATGTAGAACTTCCATAACTGAGTTTGCAGGTTTGGATTTATGCGCATATTTCTTGCTTTTTCCCAATTGGCATGCTGAACAAAGATGATCCTTTTCATACTTTAATTTGGGCAAGCCTCTCACGAGTTCCTTTCTAGACAAATCATTTATGGTGTCGAAGTTCAAGTGATTGAGACGACGATGCCATAACCAAGACTTTGTTTTCAAGGCCTTTGATAACAAGCAGATTGGAGAAAATCTCATCATGTCTTCGATGGAGATGGTGTACAAATTGGTTCCACGTGTTCCTTTAAAAAGTTCAACACCATCTAGGTCTCTAACGAAGCATGTATGTTTTCTAAAGGCCACCTCTAGAACAGAATCACAAAATTGACCGACAGAAAATAGATTATGACCAAGACCTTCAACATAATATACCCTGGAAATTACACTATCTCCAACAACATAATCTCTGTAACCCATAATTGCCCCAAAGTGTTCGTTCCCGAATCTAACAGTCCCGATAAATTTACTCACGAAGTTCATGAGCCACGAGCGATCTCCAGTCATATGCTTGGAACAGCCTGAGTCCAAATACCACAAAATGATTTGTACGACCTGTAGTTGAACACAGACAAGTATGGATGACTGGATAATTTAGATCCCAATGCAATAATGGGAATCATTTGGTTAGAAAGTAAGATTGAAACACCCACATCAGAAGTAGAATCAATGATATCATTGGAGGAAGATGCAGAACTAGTAGTGACATTAGATCTATTAAAAGTGTGTTCACTTCTTAGAGGTATAATTCTACCAGTGGGTATCCATTTCCTAATGGGCATTGATTTAGATAATTTAGGGCACAATTCATTAAGATTGAGCTTACGGCCAGTAGGTTTCCATTGATAGCCTATATTACTAAATTTTCTTCCTGTTAGTTTCCAATGTTTTCTAACCTTCTTCCACCTTGGTTTTCTTACATCCTTCACCTGTTTACTAGAGTTGACATTTTTTACCGGAGATTTACCAGTATTACTCAAATCATTCACAACACATTCATGATTAATACCATAAACCAAACATTCATTACATGTTTTGCAAGTAGTAGTAGAATTCGAATCAATTACAGTACGCTTAAAGAAAATACTAGAATCAACATGATTCGTCTTATTTAAAACAAACTTAAAGTTCCTAGGGTGGTCTTCTACATTCTTTCATTGATCACTCCTAGCTTACGTGGTCCTATCTTGCTTTGTATTTCCTGGAGGCTTTGACCCGCTTGCTTTAGTGTCACTGATTACTCCTATAGAGGGAATGATGGGAACATTAGTTGATTTTGCTACTTTTTGCATTCCTGGTCTAGAAGTGCTGGGATCAGAAATCCTAGGTGGCAGATCAAAGGTCACATGCTTGACTTTAGGCATAGAACAAGGTACAACAACACTATCTTTCCTAGTACTAGATATAGGACACGTAGCTATTAATCATTCTAACAGTTCTTGAGAGCGATTGGCATATAAGCATGCATGCCCAATCACATTATCATTTGGTTTCTCTATCTTATCATCTTCTACGATCTCACGGAGACATTCTAGACTATCCTTAAGGTACGAAAAATATGTTTGAGTTGCAAGTTCATTATTGCTAAGATGAGATGGGATGTACTTCACAGTCATAGCATATTTATCACAAGCAGGCACCTTTGGTGCAAAGTTCTTACCATTAGTGACTGACATTTTCCCTTTTACCTGACTCTTCAGATTCTCAATTTATTTTTGCAAAGAGGTTATCTTTTCATTGTTTTTATCACGAGTGATCTTAATTGATTCATATAATTCTTTGAAATGCAGTTTAACCTTCTCATTCTCTGCTAGAAAACATTCATTTTCATGTTGTAGTGCATTAATGATGTTTTGAAGGTGAAAAGTCTGAGAATTCTGAGAATCTAAAGGAGGAGGCATTTGGGAGCCCCTCGCATCATTCTTATCACACTTTAATTGTGATATTTGAGTTTTCAATCGTTTGATCGTGTTACAATGAGCTCGAATATGTTCATCACATTTATTAATTTCAAAAACTGCATCAAACTTAGGAGCATCCGAGGATGTCTTAACATTTGAGGTTTTAACATTTTCTTTGAGATGTTGATATTTTAATTGCAAAGCAAGATGTTCAAAGTCTAATTTAGAAAAATTTTTGACCAAGTTGTCATGATCATCCAGTTCTATTTTCTCATGCAATTTTGAATTCGTGGTCTCAAGCTCAATGACATGATCATGGGAAACTTTCAAAGCAACAGAAAATTCATGAAATTGAGTAGCAGTAATGGAATAATTTCTAATAGTGTAGAATACATCATGAGCAACGCATCTAGAAATCAAGGTATCATTTAAGATATGCAAATTCTTCCTCTCAATCTCATTACATTTGAGCTCACGTTCATTCATACTGACCTCATATTCCATATCATTAAACAACTTTTTCATTTCTTTAATCTCAGTATCCATTCCCTTTTGAAGACTCTCAAATTGACCTTTAAGTTGTTTAAAGAAAGGCATGACCTCAGTTAAATAGCATTCTTTAGTTTGTTCAAAACCCTTTCCCCTTCAGTTATCCCAGTGGGTGTGATTCTCTTTTTACATGTTTTCTCAAAATCAACAAATAGTTGGCAAAATACATAAAGGCTGATTAAGGTTTTGCTATTAGTGGGAAGAGTCCTAGGCACTAAATGCATTGGTGTATTGGGAGGATACACAGTTGCTGGAGGCAATATCCTACAAGGGGAATTCTTTTCAACAAGATCACCTGCTTTTTTTTATCCATATCTTTCTTCTAGAAAACTTGCTCAGGGGTCAGCTGGGTTTGAGGTCTAAAGTTATTAAAGGCAATCCAGTTAGGGTAATTGGGTGTTTTAAACATTATATTGTGCTTTATACACCAAGAATCATTTAACTTCTTTGCCATTTTCTCCCTAGAGGCATCTTCTAATTTTCTATCCTCTTCAGTGCTTCCTATACATGTATGTTTTTGTCTAGGCTTTAGAATCTCATTTCCATCATATAACATATTTTGTGCTACTTTTGCTTTAATACAAGCTTCAGGATTCGGTTCTTCTTCAAGTGTGACACTGTGCTTATCACTTAGAACTCTATGCTTGGTAATCATGTGAGCAGTCTGAATGCTGTTCCCTTATACGCACAACTTGTTTTCAAGTCTGTTGGTTGGAAAAATCATTTAGAAGTCTTGATTCCTTAGCATTGAATTCCTGTTTAAGCACTTTTACATTTTCTTGAAGTTCTTGTTTTTGCTTAACAGTTTTATGCAGGTTTTTTTTGTAAAGAATCTAACTCTTGCTTTAGCATTTCTTCATTACTTTTTCTGATAATTGTACGCATTTGGTTATCCATTTCCTGCTTACGGGTAGTCAATTCAAACTTAGAACGCTGTTCATATATAGCAACTTGTTCCTTATAGGCATTAAGTTCAGTGACTAAGGAATCATCTGGTACACATTCGGTGTATTCATCAAAAACATAATCATCATTGACTGCAGAAGATACATCACTTGGTACAGTTTCACTTTCATCTTGCTTCACATATTGGTCATATGGGACAACATTACTATTTCCCATATTTTTAATATCTGATTCAATAATTTCAGTTTGTTGTACTTTGTAGTGTATCTTTTGCGCATCAACCTCATCGTAAAGTTTTAATACCTCTGAGATGATTGATGCCCTGGAGGGACTGGCCTGTTGTGGCGAAGGAGCCTTTGGAGAGACCATTGGTGAGATACTAGCCATGAAGATGGTCTGGGCAGTTGGTTCATCATCAACATCTGAGTTAAATGCATCACAGTCTGCTACTTGAAATGCATTGGGATTGTTCTGACCCATACCCAGCACTAGCTGTTCATCCACATCAGCATCAAAAGTTTTGGCATTCCCCTCAGCCAAGAAAAGCAACTCTTCTTCGTCCACTACAGCTCCATTATCTTGTGCCTGCACAAGCAGCATCTTGTCCCTGAAGTATTCTGCATTTTGAGGATGTTTTGGAGATGTGTAGTTCCTTGCAATGTGTCCTTCTCCACCACAGTTGTAGCATTTGATTAGCTTCCCTTGACCCTGAGCCATGTTCTTTCCATGATTCTGATTACCCACATATCCTCCACCTACACCAGCATTTCCATAACCAGCTCCTGCCATTCCTTGTTCCTTCTATCGTCCTTGCACATTTTGCACCACTACCTTTCCTTCTTTGACTGTAGCATGATTGTGGAGATTGGAGGCTGTTCTGAGATGATTGTTGGTGTGTGGAGTGAAGTTTAAGTTTTGTTTAACCATTAGAGCCAATTGATTAACAAGAAGTTCCATGAATGTGTCTGAATCTGGAGGCTTATACCCTGGATCTGGAATGAGTTTCTGATTACCATTTCCAGTTGATATTACTTGTGATGCTTTGGTGGTTATTCCTACATTTGTGTAGAGTGCAGTTGAATCATTTGACGAGCTTGCATCTCCAGAATTGGTCTTGAACTTTTCTAAGATCATTCGTTTAAACACAACATTTTTCTCATTTTGAAGCAAGTAAGCATACAATTGCTCGTAGTTCCTGTTCCTCAATCCTTTGTTAAGCTTGACAGCAATTGATGCAGGTTTTACTGACCAGGTGTTAATATTTATAAAGTCTCGTTATACCTATGGTCTACCCTAATGCACTAACGGACAGTGTACCCGGTCGTGTGTAGTGTAGTAATCGGTAAAGCCGAGGTCGTCCCAAGAGCTATGTGTGATGGATTATTACTAAGTCTAGGTGTTACAGATTTGATAATAGTTTCGATAGGGAATTAATTAATTAAACTACTAATGCAGTATAAAGCAAATAAATGATAAAGAGAAATCAATAGAGGAGAGTAGTGCTAACCTAGTTAATCCTCCTAGCTAGTTATGTCTACGTCTACTTACTTCCAATTACTTCAGGTGGGGTCAAAGTCGAGAGGACAACATTTGGTAAATTCGCCCTAACCTATCAGCAAAGATGCTACCAGAGGAGAAGTCAGGTGTCCCCTCATAAGTCCTGTTGTTCCTGGTCCCCAAAGCCAAGTCATTAAGTACCGCTACATGCTAGATTCATAATAGTGAGTTCCCGACCGTTAGGAACTTAGATACTCACCCCCTAATTCTTACGTTTATCCAAATGATAGGTGATCAGTTGGTCAAATCGCACAAGTAGAAAGGGTCGTCAGTTGGTCATATCTTACCCTTCCCGTCTCAGTCCTCTCACCTAGGGTCAGTTGGTCATATCTCCTAGGCAATTGGCCTCTACCGCCATTCAAAACTACTGAACCAAGGGTGGCTACCAATGAACTATGCATGAATACACTTAGAAATAATTATACGGAAGTAAAGTAAACGCAAACAAAACAATTAAGGAATCATAACCAGGCCAGCACCTCTTGGTGCTTAGCCGCTCATATTAATCATACAAACCAATTCAATATTCAAAGGTACGAAATACGTGAATTGAAAGTAAAAGAAATATAAAACGCTAATGCTTATCGTAGGGGAGTGATTTCTCCCTTGGATTCAGCTCCGTATGCTCCTCTAGACATGCCTTGAGCTTTTTCCCACGTTTTCTGGTTGTTGTGTGTGGAATGGGATGATTAGAAATGCTGGAATTCGTGGGGTATTTATAGGCCAGATCTGGGTTACGGCGTAACTATAATATGAGTTACGCTGTAACCTTCTATTTCATCGTATTTTGCACTAGATCTGTTGGTTACGGCGTAACCTAATAAGTGGTTACGCTGTAGTCTACAATAAACTTGGTTATGCCGTAGTTGATGTAGTAGTTACGGCGTAAGTAACAGCGGCGTGGAACCTCATTTGACCTAATATAGTTACGTCGTAACCTTTGAGAAGAGTTACGCCGTAACGTTCTGATAAGTTGGTTTTCTGAGTCACGCAATAGTTACGACGTAATGTGAGAGACGAGTTACGCTGTAACTTCTTCAAAGTAGCATACTATGATAAATCTTTAGATATTTCTCCAGTTCCGCGTCTCTTTAGCTCCAATGCTCGTAATTTACCTAAAAGTGGAAAACAATGGAAAAAAGCGTAAATCCATATAAATGATATAAATTACAAGCATTATCGGGGGAAATTGACACTTAAAAATCAGGACTATTTGATGTTATCAAATATCCCCCCACTTGAACGCTACTTGCCCTCAAGTAGACCTTATTAGAAAGATTCCTAAAAAGAT
This sequence comes from Chrysanthemum makinoi, assembly GCA_910596185.1. Classification (NCBI taxonomy): domain Eukaryota; kingdom Viridiplantae; phylum Streptophyta; class Magnoliopsida; order Asterales; family Asteraceae; genus Chrysanthemum; species Chrysanthemum makinoi. The sequence goes on from OU343217.1 coordinate 305,487,774, forward strand.
ATCTCCCATAACCTGGAAAATATAAGTATATAAATCCCTTATGCTTGAATAAAACAAAGCCGAACACCTCATGAATGGGGAACAAAACACTCAAATCTCTCAACTATTCTAAGTGTCAATTTCGGGGTGATCACTCAATCGCACAGTCATAGCATGTATTCTATCATAAGCTTGGCGGTTACACAAATCTCCACCACTAGAGTTAAGGGCTAAACAATTCTCGGAGGCAATATGGGTAGACACAACAAAGGTTAAGGGGTGACTCGTCATTACTAACATGTCATGGCAAAGTGGACAAAATCAATGATACATGACCAAATCCATGGCCAAGACACCAAAGATTGCTCGCTGCATCACCTAGACACATTTCATGACTAAAAGGTAGGATAAGACATGGGATATATAAATGGTGTAAAATAAAAAACAAGCAGGTAGTCTAAATCTATAACCAAGTCATCGCCACTTACCGTCCTGCCAAAGTTCAAGCTTTGAAGTCAAGAAACCGGATCATGAAATATAAGGTAGATGTGTCATTAGAGGACGTCGTGATGGGCACACTACCTTTTCTCCAACTGTTGGCATAACTACCAACTTCAATCTTCAAATGTGACCGAGGTGGCCTCCTCGATACTAAATCTATAAAGCTCATAATATAGTGCTTATAACATTGCACTTTACAATAACATAACAACTATATATTTTTTCGAATAATTTTTTTCCCCACGTAACAATAATAACATAAGATAATATCCCCCCACTTGAGATGAACAATGGGAATTCGGGGGGTCTTCAATGATCTTCAGGAACGTTGTCGATGAAAGCGTGATTTCCGAACCTTTCCACTCGAACCTTGAACTTAGGAAAATGATGACTTCCCAATCACAAATAAAGACTACAAGGTAGGCTAAGGTGTATAGGTGTATCGAAACAATATATCGGGTTAACAAAATGAAAAGAATGGCTCAGAAGGGTGTATCTAGGGGTATCTTGCACTAAAGGTGAGTGCAACAAAAGGGTTTCACATGAGGGTCAAAAAGTCGAGGTGACTAATCGATAGACACACAATGGAAGGCTGTTTGGGTGATAATCCTATAATATTGCATTCTAAAACTGAAAAGTCCAAATACATCGAGCTAACTCAACATACCTCGTCTATGGTCTCGAAATGATGCAAAGGCCAAGTTCTAAAGTTTAAAAGCTACTGGCACACTCATAATTTAGTGGATTTGGGGTAAAATTTTGGAAACGGATATGGCTAATCTCACCATATAATATCAAGGGTTGTATGTGCTCGGCTAAGGTTCAATCTAGTTAGGTTAATAAAAACATGTCAAAATTTTAAAAATGGCATAATTTTTTAAAATAAACTAGAAAAACGAGGGCAAAATAATGTTCAAGAGATAATTCTACTCCCGTCCCCCCACTTGAATTGTACAAAGTCCCTTTTGTACTAAACATTAAATAAAGGTGAAGAGAAAAGTAGAATTAAAGCGATAACTTCCCTGAAATTTGCTCCAAAAAGAAAGAAGGACCACGAAAAAGAGACGTGCCTTCGTATAAGCATCATGAACAAAATTCGATCCCTGAAATCACACTACCGACAAGCATAATTCTAAAAAGACAAAATGAAAAATGAAAAACAAACCTAACTCACTTTCATAGTAATCACGGTTGCATTTAGCATATGCAACAAGCCTTTTAAACCACTTGGTGTCCCAAGTGGAACGAGTGAAGTCTCGTGAGGGTTTACAGGGAACACACACACAAAGTTCATTTAAAATACTAATACGATGTTATTGTGTTTTAAAATGAAAGAATTAAAGTAGAGGAAGGTTACGTCGTAACTCTTATGAGGGAGTTACGCCTTAACTAGAAAAACCTGGCATAAGCTGCAAAGCGAGTGGTTACGGCGTAACCACTAAGATGGTATTACGCCGTAATTGGTAATGCGTCAAGAATTCTGCTGCTAAAAGGTTGGTTACGGCGTAATCACATAGATGAGTTACGCCGTAACTCTAGTCAGATCAGCAAACTACAGCAGCAATTACTTCCTCGTTTCCTGCAAAAATGGTTAGAAAACACAAAACCCTACAGAAATGGAAATAAAACAAAAGAAAGGGATAATTTGGGTTGTCTCCCGACATAGCACTTTTCTTTATTTTCGAATCTTTAAGTTAGACTCAGAGCCGCGGGGCTTCTATGGGGGCCTTTGGACTTCCCCGACCTCTTCAATATCTTTCATCAAGTTATGCCTCATCCAGGCGACATTTCTGGCCGTTCGGAGGTATTCATTAGTTTCGATTTTCCGGATTTTACAAAATTTTTCCTCCGGTCCCAAGTGGTAGCGATTGAATTCGTATTTTTCGACAATAATAGGAGGAGGTCTCTTGTAGGGAATCCCAAGGAGTTTGCACCTCCTTTACTCATAAGCTTCGTCGACGAGATCAGTAAACTCCTCATTCCCTTACAATTCAAGGTAATCTAGGATCCCTTCAATGTCATCGTCATCAGAATCTGTACCTTTAAACCATTTGTTAATACAAATAAGCCATAAAAACATTTATTTATATTTTACGATCTTCTAATGTGTGGAAAACTAGAAGGGGGGTTGAATAGTTTTGCCAATTTTAAGTTGATTTCAAAAACTTTAGATCCGATATTATGTGAAATCGTAAGGATGTTGAGAACGTATAGATCTAATGATAATGCAAGCAAATAAATAAAGTTAAGGGATAGAAATGACACAACCGATTTATAGTGGTTCGGCTACAAGGACACCTTCCTTGCCCTACTCCACTCCCCGAGTCACCTACTCGAGAGTTCAAGCACTATGTCAACAAACTCCTTCACTTGGCGGAGAAGCCTTCACAACGTTGCTTACACTTTTTCCGGTACAAAGCTAGATACCGAGTCCGTAGCACGGTGGACCAAACCAACACAACTATTACACAACAAATATGTGAAATATCAAATACAAGATCTTCGCTACATAAATCTTGCGGAGTGACAAATCAATCAAGGACCCCTTGCTTGGATGACTTGTAGAATGCTCGTGATCTCGCCTTAGAGAAGGACCTATATGAGGATCACAAATAGAAAGAAAGAAGAACAACTCTCTAGATCAAGTGATCTATATGTTAGAAGAGAATGAGAGTGTATGAGAGATTAATAAGAAGAGGGGTGAGTTAGAATGAAGAAATGGCTCTCTATTTATAGGAAAAATTCTTCACTGTTCCCCGGATCCCACGGATCCCTTCCACTTGGGATCCGTCTAGTGTAAACCTAGGGATCCGTGGAACGCTCCTCTTTGCCCATGGGTTTTTTGGTTTTGGGTCGTGGGTTATGGGTTGGTCCATGGGTTTTCTTTAGATTCAATGTATCTAAGTATACATTGTATCTAGTCTTCTTGGGTATGGGTTAAGATTCTTGGGTTATGGTCCATGGGTTATGGTTTTTACCCATCCTAATAAACTATTACAACAAATGCTTAATTACTACATTTTTGTATTTAAATGGCTATATGTAAATGCTTTACAAAAATAACATGTATCCTTATAATTATACTTAAGATAACATTGCATTTGTTATCAACAAAACACAAAGAGATCACAAAATATTAATAAACGTTTTTACTGTTTATTTGTATTAACAATCTCTCCTTTTTTGTTGATGACAAAACATAATGTTATGATGAGTAAAACTTAAGAATAGATGTAAGTTTTGAAAAGCCCCTAAGTTTTACTTCTTCTCCCCCTTTTTGTCGAAACAAAAAGTTAACCCTTGGAGGAAAAAGTAGTCTACGTATTTCTTACTCCCCCTTGACGGCAGCTCCCCCTTGTTTGGGGCGTCAAGTGAAGAAAAATAAAAATCCTAAAAAAAGAAAGGTTAGTAACATGCTTAAGTAATCTTGTGGTTGCCGAGAATCAAGATTGGGAGCCAAGGTATGTAAACAAGTCCTTGTAATAAAACAACAAATTGTAGTGGTATTTTATGCCACTTACAAGCATGTAAAATAAGAACAAGACTTGTTCTTGAAAATGACTTCAAAAGAAAAATAATACTAAGAGTGAAAGATAGTAGTAGTGATTCCTTCCATGCTTGCATAAGGTTATGGATGGAGGTGTTGATTAGTAATGGTATTGATGCGATCAAGGATGAGATTGAGTATGAAACGCATTTCTTCCCTAACTTCTATTGCAATTTCCCTAGTGGATTGGCAATGTTCACAATGTAAATGATGTGGGTAATGAGTGCGGAAGTTTTTTGGGTTGTTTTGATTTGAGTTATGCGGAAGTTGTGGTGGAAGAATAGGAAAATATGGATCAATATCCGGAATGTTTGTAAATGGTGGTGGAAAAGAACCTAGATGTTCTTGTGATGTGATGGGAGCTAATGGTGGTGATGTTTCAAGATCTTGAAATATGGTATTTTGAGATGTGGGGGGTGTTGAAAAGACTAATTCTTTTTCTTTCGGTTGGTTAGATCTTGTTGGAGTCTTAAGGAGTTCCAAAAGAGTTATTTTAGGTGGTGATGAAGTTGGTGTACTTGTTGGTGATGAGGGGGGTGCTATAATGGAAGCATCTTGTGGTGAGTTATTTGATGAGGATGAACCATTTGAGGTTGGTTTTGTTAAACAACAAGATCGTATGCTAATCCGTGCGGATATCCTAGAGTTTGATTGTGGTATTTTGGATGGTGGTAGTACAAAGGTTTGGGTATCATGAGAGTGATTGTTTGTACTAGGTGATTCATCTAATGGGTTTTTGGATGACATGGTGTACGTGTTGTGTATGTGAGGATGAGATGGATTATGTAAGCATTTTGGGAGTTCTATATATAGAGAAAAACAAAGCATTGTAATGAATGCTTGACCCAAAATGTGGATTAAAATCTAATGATTAGATATGAATTCAAGGCATGTGATCATGAGAACACAAGCATTAAAGTGCATACTCTAAAAAAAATAAAACAAATGTGGATTTTTCATCCAAAGTGAAAAAAATAGAAGGTAAAATTAGCTTCTGTTACACGGTTACCACGGATCCTTCCCTTGAGGGATCCGTCCAGCATGAAGGCTGGGATCCGTGGGTCTGGTGATTCAGGTAGCACAAAATTTTCCTTTTGGAAACATTTTTGCCTATTGTGTGCCTATATGCAAACTATTTGGAGTTGTGGTTATCTCGACCCCTAAAAAGAAATAGAAAATAAACTAGAAGTATAAAAACATCCTATTGAGATAACCCGAAAACACATATTTAGTACATGAGTACGCAATTTTGTGTTATCAATGCTCCTAATTCATTGTTGATTAAATGAATGTACCCGAAAACACATATTAGTTATGTGTCCCCTTTAGCATTCAAAAGACATGAGATGCAATGAAAACGGGTTTTTACTTTGTATTAATAATGAAAAAGCGATTTGTCCTAGACGTGAGAAATTGCTTTTGTGAAATTGATACGGGAAGGTATCATCTTTTTAGAAAACATTGTGAAACTAGGTTTTCTTTGAAAATGTGTAAAGAAAAAAAAGAAAGCTATAAGTGGAATACTCATCTTGGGTTTTGAAAATTCCCGTATTGTTTGTGAGTTGTGCGTGAAATAGAGATCCTAGACTCAGAAAGAAGAAGGCTAGTGTTTACATACCTTGTAGAGTCAAATAAGTTACGACGTACGTTCCATTAGACCAAGACCAAGACGAAGTAGGTTGAATTGTTCCCGCTTCAACGGTTTGGTGAGGACGTCGGCTATGTTATGTTCAGATGCTACATTCTCAATAGAAATGTTCCCCTTTTGAACATTGTCTCTTAAGAAGTGGTGACGAATCTCTATATGCTTTGTGCGAGAATGCAATACCGGATTCTTGCTAAAATCGATGGCACCTTTGTTGTCACATAGGATGGCTATGTCGCTTAGATGAATGTCGTAGTCTACTAACGCTTGTTTCATCCATAGTGCTTGTTGGCATGCTTTGCCGGCGGAGACGTACTCGGCTTCGGTTGTTGATATTGCTAGTGCCGTTTTTTCTCAGAAAACCAAGACGTTAAACAACATCCCATGAAAGTACACACCCCACTTGTACTTTTTCTATCAACGTAATCACCTGCATGGTCAGAATCTGCATATACAATTGTTTCTACTCCCGTGCCCTTAGGATACCATAATCCTAATTGTGTTGTACCCTTAATGTATCTAAATATTCTTTTTACGGCTTCTAGGTGTGATGTTTTGGGGTCTTCTTGAAACCTAGCACATAAGCAAACACTAAACATGATATCCGGCCTACTTTCCGTGAGGTAGAGAAGACTACCTATCATGCCACGATATTTAGTATTATCTACGGATTCGCCTTCTTCATCTTTTGTGAGTTTGGTGTCGGATGACATTGGTGTCCTAATTGGTTTCGACTCTTCTAAACCAAATTTCTTTAACATCTCCTTTATGTATTTAGATTCATTAAAGAAGATACTATCTTCTACTTGTTTAATTTGTAGACCAAGAAAGAAACTAAGTTCTCCCATCATACTCATTTCGAACTCGTCATGCATGATTTTAGAGAAGTCATCACACATGTCTTGACAAGTGGATCCGAATATAATATCATCTACATATATTTGCACTATGATTATATGTGACTCTCTTTTCTTAGTAAAAAGTGTGTTGTCAACTAACCCCATGGTATAGTTGTGTTTAATTAAAAAGGACTTGAGTCTATCATACCAAGCTTTTGGAGCTTGTTTAAGACCATAAAGGGCTTTCTTTAATTTATAAACATGTTTGGGTTTTTCAAAATCAATGAAGCCTGGAGGTTGAGCTACATATACTTCTTCATTAATGAAACCATTTAGAAAAGCGCTTTTGACATCCATTTGATAAAGCTTTAGATCATTAGCACAAGCATACGCAAGAAGTATTCTTATAGACTCTAATCTAGCCACGGGGGCATAGGTCTCATCAAAGTCTATTCCTTCTTGTTGGTTATACCCTTGGGCAACGAGTCTAGCCTTGTTCCTAGACACTACTCCGTTTGCATCTAATTTGTTCTTATAAACCCATTTTGTTCCTATTATGGTTTGATTACTAGGTGGAGGGACAAGTGTCCAAACATCATTAGAAACGAATTGATTTAGTTCTTCTTGCATAGCCATTACCCAACTTTCATCTTTTATGGATTCTTGTGTGTTCTTAGGTTCTATGGTTGAAACGAAACAAAACAAGCTACTTTGGTTTTGAACTTGAGACCTTAATATTCGTTCATTTAGTTTTCCTATGACTTTATCTACGGGGTGATCTTTGGACTCTTTAATGTTTATGATTTCATCATTTAAAGGTTCTTCTTCTTCATTTATCTTTTTCTTTATTACAATAGCTTCACTTTCTATGATCTCGTCATCGACAAGAGGTGGAGAGGGTTTGGGTGGACTTTCATCAAATTTTATGTTTAATGACTCTTCTACCTTCATTGTTTCTTTGTTTAATATGACGTAAGCTTTGCTATTTGGCGAATAACCTAGAAAGATACCTTCGGTTGATTTAGGATCAAATTTTGTAAGGTAATCTTTAGTGTTAAGAATAAAACATTTTCTTCCAAAGACTCTAAAGTGATTTAACGTAGGCTTTTTGCCTCGGAGTAACTCATATGGAGTTTTACCTAAGATTGGTCTAATTAAGACTCGATTGAGTATGTATGTTGAAGTATCAACGACATTACTCCAAAATGTTTGAGGTATGAATTGTTCATTAAGCATGGTTCTACTCATTTATTGAAGGGTTCTATTCTTTATTTCTACTACCCCATTCGATTGTGGAGTGCGTGGAGCCAAGAAGTTGTGAGTAATACCATTAGCGTCACAAAAGGCTCCAAATTGCACTTCATTATTGAATTACCTACCATGATCCGTCCTAATGGACACTATAGGACTTCCTAGTTGTCTTTAGATCTTTTTTCTTAATATTTCAAAATAATTAAAGGTTTCCGTTTTGTTCTTTAAAAATTTTGTCCATGTATACCTAGAGTAGTCATCCACTATTACCAAAGTGTAGTAGTTGCCTCCATAACTTTGGATAGCGGATGGACCAAATAAATCCATATGTAGTAATTCTAGACACCTAGTTGTGGACACCATGTTTTTAGCTTTATGACTCGAATGAGCTTGTTTTCCTACATTACAAGCATCACAAAAATGATGTTCATATTTTAACTTAGGTAGTTCTCTTACTAGATCTTTGGATGATAGCGATTGAAGAAGTCGCATGTTGGCGTGACCCAATCTTCGATGCCATAAGGTCAAAGTATCATCCATAGAGGTAAGACATAGTTTGTCTTTAGGTTCATTACCGATTTTAATGACATAGACTCCATGTTTCCTAATACCTCTTCCTATGGTTATGCCATTTTTAAGTATCTTACTACCGGTTTCGGTAAAAAGTACAATGCACTTTTTATCACATATTTGTCCTATACTTAAGAGGTTAAAGTTTAGGTTTTCTACTTGACACACATCGTTAATGGTTAGAGATTTGTTAGAAATCGTACCTTTACCGATGATTCTACTTTTGCTATTTCCAAACACCACATTACCTCCATTTACGGATTCATATGTGGAGAATAGATCCCTATTGCCGGTCATGTGCCTTGTGCACCCGCTATCCTTAACCCATTCATCGGGGTCTAGGTCGACCTTTAAGCACACCTAAAACAATAATAAACTCAAAAGTTTGGTCCCCATTTGTTCATGGGTCCATTAGTGTTAAACATTCCATTCATGTTAGACATGTATGGATAAGATGAGTATGCATTCCATGGAGCAAAGTTTTGAAAAGGAAAACCGTTTTGCATATTAGAGTTCCATCCCATTTGATGGTTACTTCTTGGATAAACGTTATTAGGTCTCCTAGATGCATTATGTTTTGAAAAGGATGGTGCTTTGTTTCTTGCAAAAGTAGGATTATATTTTGGAGGTGGTTGTCTAGTGGTGACATGAGTTGGTTTCTTCCTATTAACGATAACGAACTCAGTTCTAGATGAAGAAGCTACGTTATTACCACTAGTTGTTGCAGCAGATCCACGGATCCCTGTCTGTACACTAGCCGGTTCCCTTTTTAGGGGATCCGTGGGATCCGCCACAACAGTGGCTGGTTTTTCTAGTTCTTTAACAAATTTTGTTTCTTTACTTTCACTAGTTGATGGATCAAGTTGTTGAATACCTAGACCCTTTTGGTTGTTACCAGTTTTAACACCATCGAGTATTGTATCTAAGGTGTTTGTACTCATTCTAGCGATTTTAGAATCTAAATGATCAACTAGTGTTTGAAGTTGAACACAAAGTTCACATTCACCACTTGCTATTTTACCCTTTTCTAAACGTTTAAGTTTTGCTTTTAATTCTATGACTTCTTTATCCAAACGTTGATTTTGACTCTTTAAAAGCTTGTTTTTGTAAATTAGTTTTAAGCTAATATTGCATAGTTTGTTATATTCATTATGCAATGAGTCGTCATCAAGTGATGAACTACTATAGTATTCGTGACATACCTCGTCATTTGCCATGAGACAAATTTCTTCATCCTCCTCGTCGCTCATTCCCCAGGTGCCGCTCACGAACGCCTTTTGATCATCCCGTTTGGGACACTTACTAATAAAGTGGTTTGGGTCCCCACATTTAAAGCAAGTACGATCATCTTTTGGCTTTTCTTCCTCTTTGCTTTTCCGAAAGCCTTTCTTATCGTCATACGGTTGCTTGACGTATCTTCCCTTTCTTCTAAAGAACTTTTAACAGTCCCTTACCGCCATAGCGTACTCCTCGTCGTCACTACCCGAGGAGGAGTTCTCTTCATCGCTTGAAGCCTTTTTGGCTTTTAAGGCAAGAGATTTGTGTTTCTCTTTTACCTTTGAGGCTTCGGAGTCTTTAGCAAGAACAAGCTCGTAGACTTTTAGATTGCCTATGAGTTCATCGAGGGTGAGAGTTGTCAAATCTTTTGACTCTTCGATCGCCGTCACCTTAAATCTCCACTTCGATGGAAGTGCCCTTAGATATCTCCTAACATGGTTACGGCTAGAAAAAGATTCATCAAGTGCATGTAAAGATGTAATAATAGTAATAAAGTTAGCAAATGAATGATCTATAGTTTTCGCATCTGATATTGAAAATTGTTCATATTTTTGAACAAATAAATCAATTTTATTATTTTTAACTTGTTCGTTGCCTTGATGAGTTACAACTAAAGAATTCCAAATTTCTTTAGAGGTTTTAAGCAAAGAGATTCTTTCAAATTCCTTTTTCGGTAAAGCATTATATAAAACCATTTTTGCTTCACTATTTTTAGAAAGCTTTTTCTTCATTTCATCATTTAGTTTATCATGAGGTATGTTAACCAAATTTCCCTTATCATCATTTGAGGTAGCCTCAAAATCACCTTCAACAATAATACTACCCCCTACCTGACGGTGTTAAGATGCCTACTCATATAGGCACCTACGATGGGAAAGGCGATCCTGATAACTTTCTCCACTTATTCGAAGGCGCTATCAAGATGCAAAAGTGGGTCATGCCTGTAGCATGCCACATGTTCACTTACACGCTCAGAGACTCTACGAGAATATGGTGGAACGGACAGAAGTTGGGGAGCATTATAAGTCTAGACGATCTTAAGGCTAAGTTCCGGTTACACTTTAGCCTGCAGAAGAAGTACACCAAGACTTACCTAACCGTGCACACCATCAAGCAAAGGGAGAACGAAAGCACAAGGGCTTTCGTTACCAGGTATACTGATGAAACTTTGCAAATTCTAGGGTTGCACGAAGATCAGAGGATCTCTGATTTCGTACATGGCCTTCGGACTTGAAGCTTGGTGGAATTCCTGTCCACCGATCTTCCCAACACATACAAGGCCTTGATCAAGAAGGCTTACACCTAGATTGAGTCCAAAGAGGTAGCAGCAAACGGGGCTCCGATAGAGAAAAAGGAAGCATCTGAAAAATTCTCTAGAGGGTCCTCCAGGGAAGGATCCAAGAACAAGAAAGATTTGTTAAACACAAAGATTTGTTCAGCCAAGTCGTTAATGAGTTTAAATGTCAAATGGCTCAAGGTGTAATACATGCCTTATCATTTAATCCAACTTTAACATTCACATTAACTCTCCTAGTAGTTTTTGGCGCTTGTAAAAAAAATTGTTACAAAGTCATACTACTTAAAGGATTTGAGATAGAGTGGGTCGCGACCCTCTGTCAATGATCAAATTTGGTCATTATATTCTTGGTGTTGCAATTTACACACAATGAGGTTGTTTAACCTTAGGTTATAAAAGTTAAGCGTCGGAAAAATGACGTACGAGAAGTTAAGTATGTAGAGGTATCTCCCCTACACCATAACATTCAAAATGAGGGCTATTGCCCTTGTACCTGCACGAGGAGCCTAAGCCCCAGTTAAATTGTTTTTGGCCCATGGCCATACATCAAAAGCATTTAAATTGTTTGGAGCACAAGACAAACATTGTCAAATAAGATAAATTGTTTTAAGGGTACATGCCACCCTTTGAAACCAAATTACTGCCGACATGGCAGCCTTCATTCCTGCTTTTTTGGAGATGGAGTGGGGGATGGTTGCACTGAGACAGGCTTGGTAGACATAGTCTTCTTGGTGGGAGTGGTAGGCTTCAGCTTCCGAGGTTTCTTAGAAAGGAGGTCTTCGAGGGGCGCCATAGGATCTTTGGTAGCCTCAGCAAGGAAGGAGTACTCTGCGGTTGCGAACGCATTTCCTACCTCATCATACTCAGCCTTTGAAGTGGGACGGTAGCATTCAATCTTGGAAAGGTCCACCGGCTTGCCTGTTTTGGCAGCCTCCTCCAACGCTAAGCACCGTCCATGAAAAATGGCTAATTTGATGACCTTGCAAATTCACATGTAATCTATACCACTTGTGCATTTTTGAAAATGAAGTTTATCGTCGAAATATACGCTTATGAAATCTCATCATGTTATAAAATACTTTAAAAGTACTTACGTTGAAACAACATCCTACGATAGTCGTTTAGTGATTTATCAAGAATTTATAGTTCTTCGTCGAAAAACAATATAATTTGACAACTCATGAAAATGGCTAAGTTTGAGTGATCATACATTATTCGTTATATCTTCGTTTGACGAACGGTTGAATATTTTGGAAAATAGAATAGGCGAACTCACTTTTACTTGTAGACATCATTTTCTCAAAAGTACTCTATCGATAGGAAAAACGGCTCCAAACATGGTCACTTGCGATAACCATTTTGGTCTAATAGAAAATATGTATGTGTTATTATTTGTGAAAAATAATAGTTACGATAGCCATATTTTAAACGTTTGTAACTTAGTCGTTATAGCTCGGTTTTCTACGTTTTATCTATCCTCTGATTCGTGCTAGTATGTACTAATATATTTTTGATAAGTCGGCTCTTCTAGTTTATGTCAAATACTCGTTTTTGACCTTAGAAAAACCCTTGACAGCAAGTACTATTCCAGAAAATAGTTTTCGTCGCTAAACTTAGAATTAGTGTATAATTAATCCATCAATAATAATTAAAAAAAATCAATTAAGATAATGGTTTTGAATGAGAATTTGATTGGTACCTGTTTTGTTGTTGTGGTTGTTTAAAGGATGAATCATTATTTGTATATTTGTGTTTTTTGTAATCAGATGTTACTTTTTATAACAAATATTGAAATATGGTTTGTGCATGTGTGTTTTCGTTATTATTTTTACATGTCTATACAACGAAGACTAGTGCACATGTGTTTTAATTACTATTTTCATAACAAATATTGAAATGTGGTTTGTGCATATGTGTGTGTAACTGTGTAAAGATCATGTGTGATAAATGTTTTATAAGATATATAAATTGGCTCGAGTTTATTGGATAACTAAATGTGTTTCGTGACAAACCTATAGGCCTGTTATCCGACTAACCAATGGTATAAACATTTATGTTAAAAACATACATCTTCAAAACATATATGTTTTAATTAGTGTGATCTAACTAATGAAAACCATATATGTTTGAGAACATGATGTTTTAAACATGTATGTTAAAAACATGTATGTTTTAAAACATATATGTTTTAATAAATGCTTGCTTATAAACGGAATGCTTAAAACATGTATGTTTTAAAAACAATTATGTTTTTTATATATTTCAAAGACTTCTTATTTGCCAAACAAGTATGTTTTCTAAAACATACATGTACTATTTCAACTAGTGTGAATACATGTTTTAGTAGTTGCGTATATGTATTTAAACACAATTCTGTTTTAATAATATTATTGTTGCTAATCTTTGTACTTTTTTTGTATCAGGTGTAATTACAAGAATGTTCACGGTTACAAGGCGTGTACATATATGTCCAACTTCTAAAAATGATGATAACAATGAGTGTACACATATGTCCATTTGTGTTGAATATTATTAGTGCTCACGTGTATAGATCGATTAGAGTTATGTACTTTTTAGGAATTTGAATTTTAATTGTATTTCAATCGATATCGAAGTTTGTATATAACATTTATGTTCTTGGTTTGTTATAAATTTCATTATATTAAAAAAAGAGTAGTGATTGGGAGACCTAAATAATGTGCCTAAAGATATGACTAACCATATGTGGCATCATCCTGGCTACAGCAATAGGACCCACTTTTTTATAAACCATCAGGATCATACCACACGTTTTTAGGCACATCTTTAAGCACATAATTAGGCTTCCCAATCATTTTCCTTAAAAAAAACCCATATGCACCTAACTATTTTTGGAAACAAATATTGTAGAACTAAATCTAGAAATATGCTCTTAAAAAAACATATATGCACTAAACATGTTAGCTTAGAAACATATATGCACTCAACCTGAAAAATACTATCTTAAAAAAAATCAAAAATATTTAAAAATATAAAAAAATTATATTTTACTATTATACCCTTTTTGGATTAAATAAAAAAGTTTAATATTTAAAAGTAATATAGATATTTTCAAAAAATGTCATTTTGCATTGATATGTTGCACACCATGCATTATTAAGAGTACATAAGTGGTTCTTGCAGTTCTCGCAAATAAGATGGGTTCTGAAAATAAATAGACTCATTTCATATATATCCTTCCAAAGACTTAAATATGACATATATATATCCAAACTATTATTTAATGCATATTTAAAACCTTAAAAACACATGATAATCATATTTTAAATATAAAATGTCCATTATACTCTTTTTATATTTCTCATAGCCTTTTACATACTTATCTTCTTAATGACAAAACATAAATATGCTATTTAACATGAAGTGAAAAAAGACTTAACAGGAATACATCAAAATCATTATAGCTTGACTTGTTTTTTATTTACTTGGTTTTTGTATTAATATTACACAAACTTTCATGTAGCATTATACTTCAAAGCATCTCAATAAATTAACATAAAAATATTTGGGGTGTTACTAAATTAATATACTTTCGCTATGTCTTCTTTTTCTCAATTAATATACTTTATCATCGCTAATTTATTTTCTCAATTATAGCAATCTGTTCGTATGTCTTCTTTTTTTCTTGAAAGCGAATTGACTTTTGACCATTTAAGTATATGATTAATGTATAAACCTGATAATATTTTTAATTAAAAATGGTAACAACATACATAACTAAATTAATATTCACGTCAAAACCTCGTGCGTGTACGGGTATTATATATTGATAACTTAGATCGTACCAAATCATATGAAATCCCTATGCATTCGCATTTATCCGTTACTTTTGTACGTAAAATTTGGTATCCAATTTTATGTGTAATGAAATGCATTTAAATCGAGTTCGACACTTATGTACTTATCAAACACCCCCTAAGTAAATTTAAAAGTTGAGTATATAAAAGTATATAAAACGAGGCTTCATTCAACCCGTGCGATGCCCGGTATAGTGGTTGAGGGTTCATGTTTTTACCAATAATGTTGTATATGATGGTATTTAGATACATGTTAGAGAATTTGCATTTTATTTATTATTTAGATTGCTAATAATTTTATCATTATTTTAGTTTATATTACTTCCCTCAACCCGTGCGATGCACGGTCTAGTGGTTGAGGGGTGATGTTTTTATCCGTAATGTTGTATATGATGGTATTTAGATACCTATTAGAATATCTTTCAAAAAAAAAAAAATACCTATTAGAGAAGTTGCATTGTATTTATTATTTAGATGGCTAATAATGTTATTATTACTTTAGTTTATATTATTTTAATGAAATCTATATTTAGATGCCTAATAATGTTATAATTACTTTTGTATTTATATTACTTTATTTTCATTAAAAGTTTTTATTAACATAGTCTTTTCATATGTAGTATTTTAATTTGAGTAAGTTACATAAGTGTTTTGTTGCTTATTTATTTGTGACTTTTGTTATTTGGAATTATATAACTATTTGTACTCTTCAATGGCAAATTTTGAGTTGTTAGAGAATTTGATGAATATTTCAGGATCATCTAAATTGCATGATTGTATGCGTTTGTGGTTTGTGCAACAGGCATGTGAAGATGATGCATTATCAAAGTTGCTTTTTGATTGTTGTCATCATTTGAGGCGTGTAATGGCAAAAAACAACACGATGATTTTAAACATGGAAGCGTTAGGTCATCGTGGCGTAGCTTTAGATTCGATTGATGCTTTGAGAAAGACTCAAGAGAGGCATCGTGTATTGCTTGAAAAGTTAGTTAATTTGTTTAAGCAAGCTAAAGACGGTGTTCGTGAGGAAGAGTCAAATGCTAAAAAAATGAATACACGTGCGTTGCACCGATTGATTAAGGGTTGAATATATACGTGTTTTTTTTAACCCGTGCGATACACCAATTGTGTCTAATATTTCATAGCTAAATGGTTGGTACTAATTAGATTCCTATGGCTTTGAAAGTTTGAGGTTCGATCTTAGGGGCAAGGGTGTCGAAGTCATGAAAAAGCTTGAAAAGTTTATCATCATAAAGTAAAGAACTTACTTCAATCTCAATGTTGATGACAGACATTAATATCAACTATTTTTTTGAGAAATTAGCTTACAAAAAATTAACGCCACAAATTACACAATAATCTTTACATAGACTTTATAACACAATTTACGAACCCGTGTGTCGCACAAATTGTATCTGATTGTTGATTGCGAAATGTTTGAGTAAATTACTGAGTTTTTACCATGATGGTGAGGCTAAAATATACAACAATGTATAACTTAGGCTGTCTCGGTAGAACAAATTCTTGCAACCTTTTCAACTTCGTCTCAATCCATAACCGAATTTTAATTCTATACTAAATACCATGTGATCAATTCTGGCGACCCTTGCACTTCCAAATCCTTTCATGATTGTATACTTCAAATTAAAGAAGAAGCGCATGACACAACTAAAATTGTTGCCTCGCCGCGAAGCGCGCGTCGATTCCATATCGTTAAAAAACATTAAATTATATTGATTCCCACTTTTCAAAAAATATAGAATTTCACAAACAACCAAAAAAAGATTGCAAGATGGCTAGATTAATCATCGATGGCACAGGTCAAATATAGGTTTAGATATGACATAATAAATACTGTAAATTTTATGCATGAGATAAAATGAATACAAATAATATGATTTTTATTATCTTGAGACATGTTGTTCCTCTTTTGTTTTTCTACTTGTGTGTCCTAATCTTTAAAATGAGACTTGTCTTTGGGTGGGTTAATTTCAATGTTGTACGGAAATAGTCTACTGATTTTCGCATCCACTTTTACACTTTCGTGGGACTTAGGAACTAATGGAATCCCCATTAAACTCTTCAACCATTTCTCAAACAATTCATCTTCTCTTGAAAGTTCAAGCCTTGCTGCATCCTTTGTGTTTCCACTTTCTGACATTCGAGACCCAATAACTAATGTGGACCCGTTAGTCTCTTCAACATTTTCTCGAACAAACCATATGTTCGTGGTGATTGTAGAAACCTTGCTATATCCTTTATATAGAGAATGATGCCACTGGTTTCAGAGGAAGAGGCTAAAACCTGAGAATCAAGTTAAGTGATATATTTACATATAGATCCACATTATAAGCGAGGAGTGGCAATTGCAATTATGATTTACCTTTGTGAAGTTCTTGGAAACGTTTTCTCATTGAAAGGATAGTTGAAAGAAGCTTAAAAGAGTAAACATGAAACCAAAAATCAGTAACATGTCAACACATTTTCTAGAATTACATTTTTAAATATATAATATTTTTAAACAAAATATATTAATGAATTAATGAGAGACAGAAAACAAACCTCCACCATATCCCTTCGTTGTCGAGAAGGGTAGAAGGAGTGAAGGACTCGAGACATAAGATCCAATCCCTTGTTGAAAGACCTCTTGGCAAACTATATGAGTAAAAAATTTGCAAGATCATCAACATGTTGATAAAATAGTTTTAACAATTTTGATCCATGACTTCTATCTAATACATTTATGTTGAACTTACAGAGTCTTTCTTAGATATACCATAACCCATAATATGTAAACTTGAAACCAATATTATAAACTCACAATGGGTCGGGCATTATGACAAAGGCATCTCCGGATTTAAAACAGCCTTCAAGGCCAAAAATTATTTATTATTCATTCTGATTTATAAAAAAAGAAAATAAACAGAGATGTCTTTCTAGGGTTTGGTTTTTATCATAGCCACCAAACAAAAACACACATCTAACACTATCATAAGAGAACCCTAAATCTAGCAAATACACCATCCGCAACACACATCTAACACTATCATGAGAGAACCCTAATTTCTAACACATACACCATCCGCAACCACACAAACAGTATCTGTATTAACTCTTCTTTCGTACACTTTGCAGCCAAAATCTGAACTGCAAACACTCTTTATATCTGCTCTAGTTAACTTCGACCCGATTTCAAGATCCTTTGGAGGGTCTCGGGTAGGTTCTACATATTGTTTTTCATTTCCTGTTTTTGTGTCTTTGAGCGAAACAAAGATAAAAGATAACATATTTGTTATGATTCTTTATTCTTTTTCGGATTAAGGATCTGTGATGATTATTCTCTTGTGCTTATGTTCTTTGAATGAATATTCGAATACACAAAGATATAATACTGAGATCTTTGTATTTTCATTTTGTTCGAGTCGTGGTGTTGTAACGGTGAGAAGATTGAGGAGTGTGGGATTAGGATAGTGATGGTTGGTGTGGTTTTATATGAGCTGAGTCTAGTTATAGGATTTGGTTTTGTTTTGGACAATCTGAAATCAAAATACATATTTATAGCTGCTCATTACCCAAAAGTTTTATATAACATATGAAAATGAAAAGGCTGAGCAAACTAAAAGACTAACCACAGATGGTTTGTCTTCTTTGGATTGAATTGAATTGAAGGCTCGTTTTGGTCTTCTGTAACAACATGCATTAAGCCAGGGATATTTTCATTCAATTCGAGCCTCTTCATAAACCAAACTGAATCTGCATTGAATATGAGGGCCTCCTAAAACGAAATGAGTTGTAGTTATTTCGGTATGCATAAACATGTATGTACCGTACTTTCGGTTGTGCACAACCCCCCTTGCACATTAAATTAAGGGGGATAAGCTTTAAGTAGTATAGATAGTAGGTTATACAAAACAACAAATGTAAAAAATAGAAGTAAATATATATATATATATATATATATATATATATATATATATATATATATAAAATAGAAGTAATATAAAAAATAGAAGTAAATATATATATATATATATATACCCCTGTTTACCTATAAATACTTCGTAAAATTTCATCATTTCCACCATGTAACGCTTATGTTTTTAATTCCGTACGTTTTAATTATGTATTGTATTTTTAATTCCGTAATATTTATGATATTTTTAATTTACGTGTTTAATTCCGTAAAATAAATTGCACGTTTTACGTTTTTAATTTATGTAATATTTTTATGATTTTAATAATTATAAGTTTTTATTTTTAAATAAAAAAAATGTATTGAAATATAAAATGGTGTGAGATGGTCGGGGGTAAAAAATGAGATGATGGTGAAGGAAAGAGAAAACTGATGTGACGCTGATGTGCCAGATAAAGTGGCGTGAGGGTTGAGGGTAGTCTTATCTCAATAGTTGCAAAATAGCCAGATATAAGCATATACACAGCTAGGGGTGTCAGTAGGGTCTAGTTGACCCGACCTGAACCCGAACCCGATAAGGTCTTATTGAGTAGGGTTAATCGGGTTAATAAAACTAGTCGGGTTTGATTGACCCGAACCGGATAATCCGATATTATTAGCGGGTCGGGTTATGGTTGAATTATTTTTCTTATCGGGTTATCGGGTCAACCCGATAAATACTACTGTATATATTTCTTACTTAAAATATAACCTTGTACCAATTTGTGCTTGCATTACATGAGACAATAAATAAATTACGGATGGTATAACTTAATCTTAAGATTACTACTTTTGCACAACTTAATGTATACTAATACTGGTTAATCACATATACGAAAAGGACACAGTTAGACTTAGAAGAGGATATATATGAACTTTGCATATCAGTTGCATTTTATTTTGGTTTAAATAAAATGAAAAACTACTTCTAAAAAATACATAAATGAGTTCATCCAACACTGTTTTGGTCTTCACTCACGTAACTTGTAAGGATATGACGTGCATTTGGTAAATGGATTTGTCAAACTCTTTTAAGTCTATTCTACTGAGCATAAAGAAACGCTATTTTGTGTGCTATTTTATCAAATTCCTTCAAGTCTATTATAGATTTTTCAAATTCTTTTAATAATTACGAGATGTAAAAATGCTATTTTTTGTGTTTTGGTTGTCTAAAAGAGTAAATATACAATAATATTTCTTACAAAAACTACTACCTCCGTCCCAAATTATAAGTTCAGTTTGACTTTTTAACTCAAACTTTGACCTTAAATATTTTTGTTTGTATTATATAATATTTGATGCGAAATATCTAAATGGATTGTGTTTTAAATGTATTTTCATTTGATATAATTTTCATCAAGTGTTATATAATACAAACGAAAATATTTAAGGTCAAAGTTTGAGTAAATAAGTCAAAATGGACTTATAATTTGGAACGGAGGGAATATATAAGTTGTTTATTATCTACTTGTATATTTATGTAAGGTCGGATTTATTTTATAACCCGACAACCCTTTAACTTCTACAAACATACATATAAGCCCTTGTGCTTCCTCTTCTACATGTATATCTGTTGCTCATTGGGTCATGAGTGAATGTAATGGTGCTACAGAGTTATAGTATTTTTTGGAATTTATGCATGTCAGCAATGAAGTTGAGACTTCAAAAGCAACACTAAGACAAACTACAAACTATATGAAAATTTGTGGACCCAAAAACTGAAAGACAAACCCCCAAGCCTTTCATACAAAGAATAAACACAATTCCTATACTGTAATGTGGACCTATTTGAAGGAAGGTTAATAATTTGCCTTGCTTTTCATTAACTCATAAGATGCGTTTATATCATACAATGGAAAATTCTAGAGAACCAATAATGGGCTTAGGCCTGTAAAACACAAGAGGGCCTTAAGCAATAATCGTAATACAAAATATAACAGCTAATACACCCCCGCAGTTGGAGCGGGAGGAGGCCGAACGCTCAAACTGAAACGAAAATCTTCAAACAATGCAGAAGGAAGGCCTTTGGTGAAGATATCGGCATACTGATAGCGAGATGGGACATGGAGAACTCGAACCTGTCCAGCAGTAACCATATCACGGACGAAGTGTATGTCAATCTCAATGTGTTTCGTCCGCTGATGTTGTACGGGATTAGCAGACATGTATATGGCACTGACGTTGTCGCAGTAGACAAGAGTAGCAGATGTCAACGGAGAGTGTAATTCGCGAAGAAGATTGCGAAGCCATGCAGTCTCAGCAACAACATTAGCGACACCCCGATATTCAGCTTCGGCACTGGAACGGGAGATGGTGTGCTGGCGCTTGGAAGACCAAGACAGAAGATTATCCCCCAAAAATACACAATAACCTGAGGTGGACCGGCGTGTAGAAGGGCAGCCTGCCCAATCAGCATCAGTATAACCAACCAGAGAAGAGGTTGGTGATGAATATAAGTGCAATCCGAAGTCCAAAGTCCCGTGAACGTATCGTAAGATACGTTTTAGAGCAGTGAAGTGAGGTTCCCGTGGATCATGCATATATAGACAGATCTGTTGTACAGCGTAAGATAGATCAGGACGGGTGAAAGTGAGATACTGTAGACCACCTGCAAGACTGCGATACAAGGTAGTATCCGGAACTGGAACACCTTCCGGACCCAGTTTAGACTCGGTATCAACTGGGGTTCGGGAAGGATTGCAGTTAGTCATGTGAGCACGCTCAAGAAGCTGAAGAGCATACTTCTTCTGAGATAAGAACAACCCTGTAGAGTGTCGAACAGCAGAGATGCCCAAAAAATAATTAAGGGCCCCGAGATCAGTCATGTCAAATTCCCTGTGTAAAGAGGAGATAATATGCTGTAGTAGAGTGGTGGAAGATGCTGTAAGAATAATGTCATCCACATAAATCAGAAGATATGCAATCTCAGAACCCTGTTGAAAAATAAATAGTGATGAATCACACCGACTATGGTAAAAACCCGCCCGTGTGGCATATCCGGCAAATCTCTGAAACCAAGCACGAGGTGCTTGTTTAAGCCCATATAAAGATCTCTGCAAAAGACAAACATGATGAGGATACCGAGAGTCAACAAAACCAGGAGGCTGATGCATGTAAATCGTCTCCGATAAATCGTCTCCAACAAAACCAGGAGGTTCCTTTGACTTCTTAAAATCGTCCCATTCAATGTACCCATCAAATTAAGCCTTGACAAACACAACTATAATTCTTGGAACTCCTTCCTACAAATTCATCTTGGGAGCATTGGCTTAAAATCACATATTGAAGGAACCGCCCCTTCTAACCCCGACCCCGAGTGGCAGAAACAAGATGATCTTGTTAAAGTATGGATACTAGGTACCCTAGACGAGTCACTCCAAGACCAGGTTGTCACCACACCCGGTAATGCAAAGGCTCTTTGGGACCATATCAAGGACCTCTTCCACGACAACAAAGATGCTCGTGCCATCACTCTTGATAACGAACTCCGATCCATCAAACTCGGTAATCTTTCTATTAACACGTATTGTTCCAAGATACGTGCTATGGCGGATCGCTTGAAAAATCTTGGTGAAACAGTGAGTGATAAAAATTTGGTCATGTATGCTATTAATGGGCTTGACGAACGTTTTAAGGGCATTGCTCGCATCATAAAACACAAGAGGGCCTTAAGCAATAATCGTAATACAAAATATAACAGCTAATACTATTTTTCATACAAGAATAATATCACCATCACATCACCCTCTCTTATATGGGAAAATGACCCTACTGTGTATTCATCAAATGCAACACAAAAACCTCCAAAAATATGACATTCTTCCAAGCATTTTGAGTTGTACCATTAGCTTATAAACAACATGTACGATTTAAGTACCTTAACAAAAAGTTACGGTATTTATTTTTACCATCAAACCCTAATGACCGTTGAAAGAAATGTAAATGTCGATACGTAATGAGTACAAATTTAGTGATTGATTGGTATACTGTCACATTGCTTGGATGTATGGAAAAGAATGAGAAAATGCACTAAACTTTATGTGTAGATGTGTATATTTGTTTATGTGAACTGTCGTTAATTTGATTTGGATTTAAGCTAAACAAATTGTCACAAACAAAACGAATTTTCAGTAGTCCAAAAATCACAGTGAGATATTGATTTGTCTTCTGCAATGTATCTGTGAATTAAGATATGGGAGTTTTCTGTGTAGTGTGTGGACCTTTTCATTCACATCTCTAAAAGACAAACACTCTTCTAGGCTCTAACTGGGAACCAAAATGTTTAAGGACGTCTTTATTAGGCAACCAGTTCCGTTGAATAATAATCCTATTTCGTACGGATATTTCCATTGATTCGTTATCGTCTTATCGATAATGTGCATGCTAAGGTTGCTATCTTAAGATCTTCTCCAGGATATCGAATTTGGACTTTTAGATTGGTATCTTAAGATTTTAGGAAAGATGAATTGAAGCATTGTGACATTACAAGAAGTATTATAGTTTTTGCTAGATATTTTGCGTATAATGAAGATAACGGGTCTTTATGTTTATTTTTCCTAAAAGTATGTTATAAACGCTTTCAATTCCTTTAATAGCGAGTATTGCTTATCGATGAAGATGAGATGATGATAAAAGTTATATGATAAAATTTATTCACATTGAAGATACAAAATTTAATTAGCAAATTCAATTAGGGCTTTGCAAATCCACTCAGTTCCAAGTACCGCTCATACAAAACTTGCAACTTGTGTGTTTACAACCCATTACTCAAAATGTTATAGTTTATGTTCAAGCACAAATCGTCAAATGAGTTCACATAATAGTACATAACTTAATGTATCAATAGTCAATTGATATAGCACATAATTTAGTATAGTTTCAAATAGTTCCAAGTCCGTTAGTTCATGATTGTACCAAGTCCGTTACTTCAACATTATAACAAGTCCGTTAGTTCAATATCATCCAAGTCCGTTAGATCGTGATCATACCAAGTCAGTTAGCTCAATGGTCTATGATATAGAAACTCTAAGTATGGCAATACTGTTACTTCGTATGACTAAACATTCAGTTCAGATAAACATATAGTTTGCAAATAATCATGATTTTTATAAAAGTTGTTGAGCATATATCTCCCCCAAAGATAGTTCAAAACAATTAAAAGAGGGGCCATGAACTCACGGTAATCCTTAAAAGTTTAGAGTACTTGTGAAAGTAAATGAAAATAGTTGAGCATGTATCTCCCCCAAAAGTAATTCAAAACATATAAAAGTAGGGGCTATGAAACTCACCTGATGCAATGATTATGATGACAAAAGTGGATACACTGAAATGAGGTGCAATCTCTATCTGCAACCTAATATGAATGATATGTTCTAATGTAAGTCATGAAACAATGCCGTACATGCAAATTCACATGTAATCTATACCACTTGTGCATTTTTGAAAATGAAGTTTATCGTCGAAATATACGCTTATGAAATCTCATCATGTTATAAAATACTTTAAAAGTACTTACGTTGAAACAACATCCTACGATAGTCGTTTAGTGATTTATCAAGAATTTATAGTTCTTCGTCGAAAAACAATACAATTTGACAACTCATGAAAATGGCTAAGTTTGAGTGATCATACATTATTCGTTATATCTTCGTTTGACGAACGGTTGAATATTTTGGAAAATAGAATAGGCGAACTCACTTTTACTTGTAGACATCATTTTCTCAAAAGTACTCTATCGATAGGAAAAACGGCTCCAAACATGGTCACTTGCGATAACCATTTTGGTCTAATAGAAAATATGTATGTGTTATTATTTGTGAAAAATAATAGTTACGATAGCCATATTTTAAACGTTTGTAACTTAGTCGTTATAGCTCGGTTTTCTACGTTTTATATATCCTCTGATTCGTGCTAGTATGTACTAATATATTTTTGATAAGTCGGCTCTTCTAGTTTATGTCAAATACTCGTTTTTGACCTTAGAAAAACCCTTGACAGCAAGTACTATTCCAGAAAATAGTTTTCGTCGCTAAACTTAGAATTAGTGTATAATTAATCCATCAATAATAATTAAAAAAATCAATTAAGATAATGGTTTTGAATGAGAATTTGATTGGTACCTGTTTTGTTGTTGTGGTTGTTAAAAGGATGAATCATTATTTGTATATTTGTGTTTTTTGTAATCAGATGTTACTTTTTATAACAAATATTGAAATATGGTTTGTGCATGTGTGTTTTCGTTATTATTTTTACATGTCTAACTCAAAGAACAACGAAGACTAGTGCACATGTGTTCTAATTATTATTTTCATAACAAATATTGAAATATGGTTTGTACATATATGTGTGTAACTGTGTAAAGATCATGTGTGATAAATGTTTTATAAGATATATAAATTGGCTCGAGTTTATTGGATAACTAAATGTGTTTCGTGACAAACCTATAGGCCTGTTATCCGACTAACCAATGGTATAAACATTTATGTTAAAAACATACATCTTCAAAACATATATGTTTTAATTAGTGTGATCTAACTAATGAAAACCATATATGTTTGAGAACATGATGTTTTAAACATGTATTTAAAACATGTATGTTTTAAAACATATATGTTTTAATAAATGCTTGCTTATAAACGGAATGCTTAAAACATGTATGTTTTAAAAACAATTATGTTTTTTATATATTTCAAAGACTTCTTATTTGCCAAACAAGTATGTTTTCTAAAACATACATGTACTATTTCAACTAGTGTCCATACATGTTTTAGTAGTTGCGTATATGTATTTAAACACAATTCTGTTTTAATAATATTATTGTTGCTAATCTTTGTACTTTTTTTTTGTATGTTTTAAAACATATATGTTTTAATAAATGCTTGCTTATAAACGGAATGCTTAAAACATGTATGTTTTAAAAACAATTATGTTTTTTATATATGTTTTTTATTTATATAAAAATATATATATATATATATATATATATATATATATATATATATATATATATATATATATATATATATATATATATATATATATATATATATATATATATATATATATATATATATATATATATATATATATATATATATATATATATATATATATATATATATATATATATATATATATATATATATATATATATATATATACATATATATACAAAATAATTCCAAAACATCGGGTAAATGAATAATATAATTTTTATAGCATTAAAATGAGTATAAAAATATATTAGGACAATTTGTTGGAAGTGTCGGATCAATTATCTAAAATAAGTGATCGTGCAATAGCATTGTAATGTTTTTAAATTAGTATTGTAATGTTTGAGTTTTATTAGTTTAAGTTTTAATTAGTATTGTAATGTTTTTAAATTTAATGAATTTTAAATTTGTTATATAAATTATTTGAATTAGAAAAAAAAAATTAAAAAAGCTTATGTGTCAGGGTGACCACGGGTCAGTGCTAGCCTTATGGACATGATGGTTGATAAGCTTATGTCAAAGAGTCTAGCGGGTATTTATTATTATTTTTTATTTTTTTTCCTATTTCGATGTGGTTCCTGGTTAGATTAATAATGTTGTATGAAGTAAGGTTGGTTTCAATATATATATGAGAAATGATATGGATGTCTAATTCATATGACTAATATTATGCCTAATTCATTCATTGACATTGTTAGACACATGTATTCCATACTTTTTCTCTCTTCAAACTCACCATTAGAGGATTGTTTGAAAATTTTACATTAGAAATGATTAGTTGATCAATGATATGGATGTAGACGATAAAGAAAAAGCTCTTAGAGAATACCGTTTGATTTACGGTCATGATTTTACATTAGAGGATTGTTTAAAATTTTTGAGGAATCATGATGTTTGGAAGAATATTGAGATATCTGCTTTCAGAACGAATAGTCGGAAGAAATCAAAGGGTTCTACAACTACCTCGGGGTCAACACAAGGTCATTTGAATTTCCAAGACGTGGATGATTCTGATTATGAGAAAAAAAAACTAGAGAATCATGACCAGAAGGTCGTGAC
The DNA here is from genome assembly GCA_910596185.1 of Chrysanthemum makinoi. Lineage (NCBI taxonomy): Eukaryota > Viridiplantae > Streptophyta > Magnoliopsida > Asterales > Asteraceae > Chrysanthemum > Chrysanthemum makinoi. Next base: position 305,514,520 of record OU343217.1, read on the forward strand.
GCAACCAGGAAGAAATCATCTTCCTCCTCTCGTGATCCACCATAATCATTTGTTAGTTCGTTAGCCAAAACATTTTTCAAGTTTGAGCCGTCAAAACCGGAAAAAATAAGGGTATAGAAGATGCATAAATAAAGTTGATGGAAAAAGAGCTGGAAACGAAAAGAGATAAATTTGAGTTCCAAAAAACAACAAATGACATTAATGGCCCAATCAACCCGACAGCTGTGACAACTCGTATTTTCAGGTCATATTTCAAAACATTATTCATGCTTCATCATTTATCGTTTATCGTAAACTGGATTTACGAGTATCAAATTCACGTAACCGTAATGGTTTAGCTGTGAATTCATGATCATATCATCGAGGACATTTCATATAGACTAAGTTTAGTCTACATATCATCAATAACATCATTCCATATCGGTTCATGCATGGTTTTGCATTTTACCTTAAACGCGTAATTTTCATATTAAATAAACGTTATCGCGTAACTAATTATTTTGAACAATTGATCCATTAGTTCCAAAAAATTATTCCAATATATTTTTATACTCATATTAAGTTTATAAAAATAATATTATGAGTCTACACAGTGTTTTAAATTTATTTTGTAACTAAATTGTTGTATTTATATAATTACGACGTTTTTCTTAAATACGACACGATTATTATTATTTCACTCAAATTTTGCAAGGAATGTATTTTTATAATTTTTATGACCTAAAAATATTTTAACTTGACCCGTGAAAATTTATTTTTATTCAACGCTACCCTAAATATTTACAAATGCTACAAGTTACCACTTAACTCATTTAAATTCACAAATATCTTACAAAATCTTACACTTATACAATTAGAAAAAAAAAAAAAAAAAAAAAGACATAAACAAAAAGTGACAAGCACCCCTTGTCGACACAAGGGGTGAGTCACACAATAGATATTTGCAAACTATCTAAGTTAAAGTATTATACATCCATTTTCCTTTCATTCTTCACTTTGCAAACCAAAGACCAAAAATTGTCTTCTTTTTCTCTCTATAATTTCGGCAGCCAAGGGATCAAAGGAGGATCATTCCAAGTTTACAAGTCAAATTTAATTAAACACTAGTATCATTTGTTGCAAGGTTTTGTAATACAAACCTCAAGTGATTAGGAAAACCTTGTGTCCATAAACCTCATCATATCACTAGTAAGCATTCATATTCATATTTTTATTTCATATGCATTTTCATGGTCATATCATTTTTATTGAGAAACATGCAAGTCTCATGATATTTATACCATTTTTAAAGGTTTTTAAGGTTTTTATGTGCTAAATATATATAATCCATCCTATAATTACTCCTTGTTATATTTTAGTTTTGGTGATGTCTAGGAACCCATGACACCCTAAGAAGGTGTATGGTAGGATTAGAATAGCTTCGGAGTTGTTTTGAATGAGTTAGAATAGGTTTGGCGCGAGAAAAACTCATTTCGACACGTTTTGAAAAGGGTCTGTCCTTAAAATTTAATTCTGGAAAATCCGACAGTGAACAAAAATATTTGGCCTAGATATTTAGAAAATATACTTTAAAACGAAACCGTGGCCGCTTGAACGGATTAAAACGGAGCTATAACGAAGAAGTTATGAATTTTTCAATTTGGCGACGAAAAATATAAATCCTGAAAATTTCAGCAAACTATTTTTGTTTTGTACGAGTCAAAAATGAAGCTTGGATGTTGTAAATTATGTCGATTTGTTAAAAATATGTTAGTATACTTCGATACGAAGTTAAGGATCTTTAAAACGTAGAAAACGGATTTGTAACGACTAAATTACACATGTTTACAAAAGTTGCTGTAAGTATTATCATATAAGAAAAACTATAACTTGATTTCTAATAAACAAGTTTTGCGGCAAAAACTAGTACCAAGTAAAAGGTTGTTTTTAACATTGAATTAGAACTTTTTATGAAGTAAAGTCTTCTAGTAAAAGTGAAATCGCCAAGTATACTTTCCAAAATGTCAAATTGTTTGATTAGCGGAGTTGTAATGAATTAATTACGGTCGCTCAAACTTTGCCGAAAAACCATCCTTAAACTATATTTTGGACTAAAAGTACCATATTTAACCTCTATTATCTTTATGTTCGAGACATCTAGGACGAAAACTCATGTACTAAAACTTTGAGATTATCATACGAGCTTCCCAAAACCGTTGAGTTCGTTTCCTAACGCTCGACGTGCACCATTTTACGACTAGCTTTTAGAAGCCATTTTTGTCATTTTCATGGAAATTTCAATAACATTATTTTACGACGAAAAGTAATATTTTCACAATAAATCACTAAATGATTATCGTCGGATATCATTTCAACGTAAATTCATGTGAAGTAATTTAAAAATGGTCAAGACGTTAAAAGATTATATTTTCGATGAGAAGTATTGTTTTCAAAAATTCATAAGTGGTATAAATATCATCCGAATCGCATGCATAACATTACATCATAACTTATTATGTATCATATCATTCATAATAGGTCAAGTTTAGTGATTCACGCTACATTTCGGTGTACTCACTTTTGCCATCGCATCTTTGTCCAAGTGAGTTTTCATAGCCCCATTTTCAATTGTTTTGGACTATTTTGGGGGAGATACATGCTTAACTATTTTTCGCAAGTACTTTGGATTTTTAAGGAGAACTTCTATCATGATCACCATTGTTTCAAATTCGAATGTTGTATTATATCAAATGTTCCTGATTAGGTGTTATAGTTCTACGTCGTATAAAGTACTATGTCAGTTGACTACTGATACATTGAGTTAGGTGCTATTGATTATGTGCTATAGTTCTACGTCGTATAATGTTCTAAATCAGTTGACTACTGATATATTAAGTCATGTGCTATTGATTATGTGTTATTGTTCTACGTCGAGTTAGGTACTATTGTGAATTCATTTGACATCATGTGCTTGAACATAAACTATACATATTTTGGCAATGGATTGTGAACACACAGGTTGCAAGTTTTGTATGGGCGGAACTTGGAACTGAGTGGATTTACAATGCCTTTGCTGCATAAACGATTTTGAAGGACTTTACATTTCAACGCAAACTCTATGAACTCACTCAACCTTTGTGTTGACACTTTTTAGCATGTTTTATCTCAGGTATCTAAGGCATACACTTCATGGCATGCATGTGGACATATCATAGAGTCGCGGTGACGACGCGTCTTACTTGGGTTTTATGAACTTTAAAAACATCGTTTGACTTATAACAAATTTATTTTCCGCACATAGTAACTTTCATTTGGGACCTATCTTTGTAACTCTGAATGTTTTTATTAATTCAAGCGATGTATTTTCCAAACGACACTTTAGGTCGTTCAATATAACTGTGATTGTGATGCTATGACAGTCAATCCCCAGGAATTCCATTCCGCTGCAAAACAGGTAATTTGGGGGTATGACAACAGCAAGACATAATTTGCTACAATACATCAATCGACCTAAATTTGCCCGCACGACAACTAAAAGAACTGATGGATATTAAGGCAACAATCAAGGCACGCTACAACTTAGATTATTAGTTTAAGTTTTTAATTAGTATTGTAATGTTTGAGTTTTATTAGTTTAAGTTTTAATTAGTGTTGTAATATTTTTTTAAATTTAATGAATTTTAAATTTGTTATATAAAATATTTGAATTAGAAAAAAAAAATTAAAAAAAAAAACCTCGGTCATTGACTGTGACAATTTAATCGTGTCTGATCATCGGAAAGAGAAAGCTGATGTGTCAGGGTGACCACGGGTCAGTGCTAGCCTTATGGACATGAATAAGCTTATGTCAAAGAGTCTAGCGGGTATTTATTATTATTTTTTATTTTTTTTCCTATTTCGATGTGGTTCCTGGTTAGATTAATAATGTTGTATGAAGTAAGGTTGGTTTCAATATATATATGAGAAATGATATGGATGTCTAATTCATATGACTAATATTATGCCTAATTCACTCATTGACATTGTTAGACACATGTATTCCATTCTTTTTCTCTCTTCAAACTCACCATTGATCTTGACAAGTGTACGATGATATTTGTTAGGCATAAAATTAGGCATGCCAATAAGTGCTCTTATCAATATCCATCTTCTCGTTTATACTCGTAAGCCAAAATTAATAAATGATTCAAACTCAGAAAATCAAAATATGTTCAACCCATTACAAAAACACACATCTAACACTATCATAAGAGAACCCTAAATCTAGCAAATACACCATCCGCAACACACATCTAACACTATCATGAGAGAACCCTAATTTCTAACACATACACCATCCGCAACCACACAAACAGTATCTGTATTAACTCTTCTTTCGTACACTTTGCAGCCAAAATCTGAACTGCAAACACTCTTTATATCTGCTCTAGTTAACTTCGACCCGATTTCAAGATCCTTTGGAGGGTCTCGGGTAGGTTCTACATATTGTTTTTCATTTCCTGTTTTTGTGTCTTTGAGCGAAACAAAGATAAAAGATAACATATTTGTTATGATTCTTTATTCTTTTTCGGATTAAGGATCTGTGATGATTATTCTCTTGTGCTTATGTTCTTTGAATGAATATTCGAATACACAAAGATATAATACTGAGATCTTTGTATTTTCATTTTGTTCGAGTCGTGGTGTTGTAACGGTGAGAAGATTGAGGAGTGTGGGATTAGGATAGTGATGGTTGGTGTGGTTTTATATGAGCTGAGTCTAGTTATAGGATTTGGTTTTGTTTTGGACAATCTGAAATCAAAATACATATTTATAGCTGCTCATTACCCAAAAGTTTTATATAACATATGAAAATGAAAAGGCTGAGCAAACTAAAAGACTAACCACAGATGGTTTGTCTTCTTTGGATTGAATTGAATTGAAGGCTCGTTTTGGTCTTCTGTAACAACATGCATTAAGCCAGGGATATTTTCATTCAATTCGAGCCTCTTCATAAACCAAACTGAATCTGCATTGAATATGAGGGCCTCCTAAAACGAAATGAGTTGTAGTTATTTCGGTATGCATAAACATGTATGTACCGTACTTTTGGTTGTGCACAACCCCCCTTGCGCATTAAATTAAGGGGGATAAGCTTTAAGTAGTATAGATAGTAGGTTATACAAAACAACAAATGTAAAAATAGAAGTAAATATATATATATATGTGTGTGTATATATATATATATATATATATATATATATATATATATATATATAAAATGAAGTAATATAAAAAATAGAAGTAAATATATATATATATATATATACCCCTGTTTACCTATAAATACTTCGTAAAATTTCATCATTTCCACCATGTAACGCTTATGTTTTTAATTCCGTACGTTTTAATTATGTATTGTATTTTTAATTCCGTAATATTTATGATATTTTTAATTTACGTGTTTAATTCCGTAAAATAAATTGCACGTTTTACGTTTTTTTTTTTTTTAATTTATGTAATATTTTTATGATTTTAATAATTATAAGTTTTTATTTTTAAATAAAAAAAAATGTATTGAAATATAAAATGGTGTGAGATGGTCGGGGGTAAAAAATGAGATGATGGTGAAGGAAAGAGAAAACTGATGTGACGCTGATGTGCCAGATAAAGTGGCGTGAGGGTTGAGGGTAGTCTTATCTCAATAGTTGCAAAATAGCCAGATATAAGCATATACACAGCTAGGGGTGTCAGTAGGGTCTAGTTGACCCGACCTGAACCCGAACCCGATAAGGTCTTATCGGGTCGGGTTAATCGGGTTAATAAAACTAGTCGGGTTTGTTTGACCCGAACCCGATTACCCGATATTGTTATCGGGTCGGGTTAGGGTTGAATTATTTTTCTTATCGGGTTATCGGGTCAACCCGATAAATACTATATATTTCTTTCTTAAAATATAACCTTGTACCAATTTGTACTTGCATTACATGAGACAATAAATAAATTACGGATGGTATTTAACTTAATCTTAAGATTACTACTTTTGCACAACTTAATGTATACTAATACTGGTTAATCACATATACGAAAAGGACACAGTTAGACTTAAAAGAGGATATGAACTTTGCATATCAGTTGCATTTTATTTTGGTTTAAATAAAATGAAAAACTACTTCTAAAAAATACATAAATGAGTTCATCCAACACTGTTTTGGTCTTCACTCACGTAACTTGTAAGGATATGACGTGCATTTGGTAAATGGATTTGTCAAACTCTTTTAAGTCTATTCTACTGAGCATACAGAAACCAGAAACGCTATTTTGTGTGCTATTTTATCAAATTCCTTCAAGTCTATTATAGATTTTTCAAATTCTTTTAATAATTACGAGATGTAAAAATGCTATTTTTTGTGTTTTGGTTGTCTAAAAGAGTAAATATACAATAATATTTCTTACAAAAACTACTACCTCCGTCCCAAATTATAAGTTCAGTTTGACTTTTTAACTCAAACTTTGACCTTAAATATTTTTGTTTGTATTATATAATATTTGATTATTTGATGCGAAATATCTAAATGGATTGTGTTTTAAATGTATTTTCATTTGATATAATTTTCATCAAGTGTTATATAATACAAACGAAAATATTTAAGGTCAAAGTTTGAGTAAATAAGTCAAAATGGACTTATAATTTGGAACGGAGGGAATATATAAGTTGTTCATTATCTACTTGTATATTTATGTAAGGTCGGATTTATTTTATAACCCGACAACCCTTTAACTTCTACAAACATACATATAAGCCCTTGTGCTTCCTCTTCTACATGTATATCTGTTGCTCATTGGGTCATGAGTGAATGTAATGGTGCTACAGAGTTATAGTATTTTTTGGAATTTATGCATGTCAGCAATGAAGTTGAGACTTCAAAAGCAACACTAAGAGGGCTCGGTGAGGATGCCATCAACACGCCATAGGGAAACTTTGGTACAGATGGCGCCGCCATCTTCGTACCAGTTCTCTCGCCATTCGCACGCCAAATCGAGTTTCGCCATTTGAATGGCTGATGCCATTCGTAATTCTTTTTTTTTTTTTTAAAGTTAACGTTTAAATGTAAATAAAATAAAATGAAAAAAGTGGGACCCAATAATATGTTATTGGTGTGTTATGAGGGAGGGGTGTTTTAATTATTGGTGTGTTATTGGGAGGAGATGATGTGGCGCTGATGTGGCATACCAATAACGTGTTATTAAACCTAACCTCACCTTGCACTCTAAGACAAACTACAAACTATATGAAAATTTGTGGACCCAAAAACTGAAAGACAAACCCCCAAGCCTTTCATACAAAGAATAAACACAATTCCTATACTGTAATGTGGACCTATTTGAAGGAAGGTTAATAATTTGCCTTGCTTTTCATTAACTCATAAGATGCGTTTATATCATACAATGGAAAATTCTAGAGAACCAATAATGGGCTTAGGCCTGTAAAACACAAGAGGGCCTTAAGCAATAATCGTAATACAAAATATAACAGCTAATACACCCCCGCAGGTTGGGCGGGAGGAGGCCGAACGCTCAAACGAAACGAAAATCTTCAAACAATGCAGAAGGAAGGCCTTTGGTGAAGATATCGGCATACTGATAGCGAGATGGGACATGGAGAACTCGAACCATCCAGCGGTAACCATATCACGGACGAAGTGTATGTCAATCTCAATGTGTTTCGTCGGCGCTGATGTTATGCGAGATTAGAGAACATGTATATGGCCCTGGCGTTGTCGCAGTGAACAAAGAGTAGCAGAATGTCAGCGGAGAGTGTAATTGCAGAAGAAGATTGCGAAGCCATGCATTCTCGGCAACAACATTAGCGACACCCCCCGATATTGACTTCGGCCTTTGGAACGGAAAGGAGATGGTGTCTTTGGCGCTTGGAAGACCAAGACGAAGATTATCCCCCCAAAAATACACAATAACTGAGTGGGAGGACCGCGTGTAGAAGGAGGCGTACCTTGCCCAATCAGCATCGTATAACCACCAGGAGAAAGGTTGGTGATGAATATAAGTGCAATCCGAAGTCCAAAGTCCGTGAGCGTATCGTAAGATACGTTTTAGACGATGAAGTGAGGTTCCGTGGATCATGCATATATAGAGCAGATCTGTTATGCAGCGTAAGATAGATCAGGACGGGTGAAAGTGAGATACTGTAGACCACCTGCAAGACTGCGATACAAGGTAGTATCCGGAACTGGAACACCTTCCGGACCCGTTTAGACTTCGGTATCAAGCTGGGGTTGGGGAAGGATTAGTTGATTAGTCATGTGAGCACGCTCAAGAAGCTGAAGAGCATACTTCTTAGATAAGAACAACCACTGTAGAGTGTCGAACAGCAGCAGAGATGCCAAAAATAATTAGGGCCGAGATCAGTCATGTCAAATTCCACATGTGGAAAGAGGAGATAATCTCTGTAGTAGAGTGGTGAAGATCTTTGTAAAGAATAATGTCATCACATAAATCAGAAGATATGCAATCTCAGAACCTGTTGAAAATAAATAGTGATGAATCCACCCGACTATGGTAAAAACCCGCCCTGTGGCATATCCGCAAATCTCTGAAACCAAGCACGAGGTGCTTGTTTAAGCCCATATAAAGATCTCTGCAAAGACAAACATGATGGAGGATACCGAGAGTCAAACAAAACAGGAGGCTGATGCATTAAATCGTCTCGATAATCGTCTCCAACAAAACCGGAGGTTCCTTTGACTTCTTAAATCGTCCCATTCATGTACCCATCATAAGCCTTGACAAACACAACTATAATTCTTGGAACTCCTTCCTACAAATTCATCTTGGGAGCATTGGCTTAAAATCACATTATTGAAAGGAACCGCCCTTCAACCCTCCCCGATGGCAAGAAACAAGATGATCTTGTTAAGTATGGGGATACTAGGTACCCTAGACGAGTCACTCCAAGACCAGTTGTCACCACACCCGTAATGCAAAGGCTCTTTGGGACCATATCAAGGACCTCTTCCCGACAACAAAGATGCTCTGGCCATCACTCTTGATAACGACTCCGATCCATCAAATCGGTAATCTTTCTATTATACGTATTGTTTCAAGAATCTGGCTATGCGATCGTCTTGGAAAATCTTGGTGAACATTGAGTGATAAAAATTTGGTCATGTATGCTATTAATGGGCTCTGATAACGTTTTAAGGGCATTGCTCGCATCATAAAACACAAGAGGGCCTTAAGCAATAATCGTAATACAAAATATAAACCGCTACTAATTTTTCATACAAGAATAATATCACCATCACATCACCCTCTCTTATGGGAAAAGACCCTACTGTGTATTCATCAAATGCAACACAAAACCTCAAAAATATGACATTCTTCCAAGCATTTTGAGTTGTACCATTAGCTTATAAACAACATGTACGATTTAAGTACCTTAACAAAAAGTTACGGTATTATTTTTACCATCAACCTATGACCGTTGAAAGAATGTAAATGTCGATACGTAATGAGTACAATTTAGTGATTGATTGAATACTCTTGTTACATTGCTTGGATGTATGGAAAAGAATGAGAAAATGCACTAAACTTTATGTGTAGATGTGTATATTTGTTTATGTAACTGTCGTTATTTGATTTGGATTTTAAGCTAACAAATTGTCACAAACAAACGATTTTCAGTAGTCCAAAATCCAGTGAGATATTGATTTGTCTTCGCAATGTATACGTGAATTAAGATATGGGAGTTTATCTGTGTAGTGTGTGGACCTTTCATTCACATCTCTAAAAGACAACACTCTTCTAGGCTCAACGGGAACCAAAATGTTTAAGGACGTCTTTATTAGGCACCAGTTCCGTTGAATAATATCTATTTCGTACGGATATTTCCATTGATTCGTATCGTCTTATCGATAATGTGCATGCTAAAGGTTGCTATCTTAGATCTTCTCCAGATATCGAATTTGGACTTTTAGATTGGTATCTTAAGATTTTAGGAAAGATGAATTGAAGCATTGTGACATTACAAGAAGTATTATAGTTTTTGCTAGATATTTTGCGTATATAAGATAACGGGTCTTTATGTTTATTTTCCTAAAAGTATGTTATAACCTTTCAATTCCTTTAATAGCGAGTATTGCTTCTCTATAGATGAGATGATGATAAAAGTTATATGATAAAATTTATTCCATTGAAGATACAAATTTAATTAGCAATTCAATTAGGGCTTTGCCAATCCACTTCAGTTCACGTACCGCTCATACAACTTGGCAACTTGTGTGTTTCACCCATTACTCAAAATGTTATAGTTTATGTTCAAGCACAAATCGTCAAATGAGTTCACATAATAGTACATAACTTAATGTATCAATAGTCAATTGATATAGCACATAATTTAGTATAGTTTCAAATAGTTCCAAGTCCGTTAGTTCATGATTGTACCAAGTCCGTTACTTCAACATTATAACAAGTCCGTTAGTTCAATATCATCCAAGTCCGTTAGATCGTGATCATACCAAGTCAGTTAGCTCAATGGTCAATGATATAGAAATTCTAAGTATGGCAATAATCGTTACTTGCCATTATGACTAAACATTCAGTTCAGATAAACATATAGTTTGCAAATAATCATGATTTTTATAAAAGTTGTTGAGCATATATCTCCCCCAAAGATAGTTCAAAACAATTAAAAGAGGGGCCATGAACTCACGGTAATCCTTAAAAGTTTAGAGTACTTGTGAAAGTAAATGAAAATAGTTGAGCATGTATCTCCCCCAAAAGTAATTCAAAACATATAAAAGTAGGGGCTATGAAACTCACCTGATGCAATGATTATGATGACAAAAGTGGATACACTGAAATGAGGTGCAATCTCTATCTGCAACCTAACATGTATGTTAAAAACATGTATGTTTTAAAACATATATGTTTTAATAAATGCTTGCTTATAAACGGAATGCTTAAAACATGTATGTTTTAAAAACAATTATGTTTTTTATATATTTCAAAGACTTCTTATTTGCCAAACAAGTATGTTTTCTAAAACATACATGTACTATTTCAACTAGTGTCCATACATGTTTTAGTAGTTGCGTATATGTATTTAAACACAATTCTGTTTTAATAATATTATTGTTGCTAATCTTTGTACTTTTTTTGTATCAGGTGTAATTACAAGAATGTTCACGGCTACAAGTGTGCATATATATTCGACTTTTGAAAAATTGTCGACGGCTACGCGTGTACATATATGTCCAACTTCTAAAAATGATTATAACAATGAGTGTACACATATGTCCATTTGTGTTGAATATTATTAGTGCTCACGTGTATAGATCGATTAGAGTTATCTACTTTTTAGAAATTTGAATTTTAATTGTATTTCAATCAATATCGAATTTTGTATATAACATTTATATTCTTGGTTTATTATAAATTTTATTATATTAAAAAAACCCATATGCACCTAACTATTTTTGGAAACAAATATTGTAGAACTAAATATAAAAATATAAAAAAAATTGTATTTTACTATTATACCCTTTCGGATTAAATAAAAAAAGTTTATTATTTAAAAGTAATATAGATATTTTCAAAAATGTCATTTTGCATTGAGAGTTGAGATCAATATATAACTCATATTTGTCATAGAACAAATGAACCAATCATAACCCTCCATTTTTTATCTAAATTAATACAAATCATTTTCCACCTTTTTTTTAAAACAACATATCTTACAAACGGTAAATCTTCAAAATATAAAAATACACCATCGTGACGAGAATTAAATTATCTTTCTATAGATATGCACTTTTACATATTTTTCGACAAACATTTTTTTTCAAAAATTCCGTCCGAAAAAATCATATATGATTTTTATGAATCATATATGATTTTAAAAAATCATGTATGATTCGATTTTCAATCATATATGATTTTACAATCATATATGATTCTCAAAAATCATATGTGATTCGTTAAAATCGAATCATATATGATTTTCACAAATCATATATGATTTTTGTTGACCGAAATTTTGAAAAAAAGTTGTTAAAAATATATAGTAGTGCATATCTATAGAAAGATAATTTAATTCTCGTCACGATGGTATAATTTTTATCGTATTAACGATTAACGGTTTGCGAGATATTTAATTTTTTAAAAAAGGGTGAAAGTTTATCATAATAAAAAAATGAATGACTATTATTGGTTGATTGGATCTATGGTAAATTTTTGTTCTATATTGAACTTTTGCCTTTGCATTGAAACGTTGCACACCATCATTATTAAGAGTACATAAGCAGTTCTCGCAGATAAGGTGGGTTCTGAAAATAAAGGGACTCATTTCATATATATCCTTCCAAAGACTTAAATATGACATATATATATCCAAACTATTATTTAATGCATATTTAAAACCTTAAAAACACATGATAATCATATTTTAAATATAAAATGTCCATTATACCCTTTTTATATTTCTCATAGCCTTTTACATACTTACAATTAATAACAAAACATAAATATGCTATTTAACATGAAGTGAAAAAAGACTTAACAGTGGTACGAGAGCATGAGGCTATGAGCAGACAAATATAACCGAGGCTCTGTATTCAATATATTTCTTAGTTACAATATTTTTATTAATAACTAAAACCAATACCCCAGTTTGTCACGAAAAATGTGAAGTTGCTAAGGAAATTAACCCCTATCGAACACAAATTACCGAAAGCAATAAAGCAACATATATTTCTTGTACCAAACACACATATAACAGAGTTTTTAAAATGCTAACAATAACAATCCACGAGAGTATAACTGTGTATTGCTTTAAACATAAACAATTCATACATCAAATTTAAAGACACTGGTAAGAATATAATTTAATATTGGTTTCAACTTGCATATGTATTAGATTAGCAAAAATTAAAATTAAACAATGGTAATCAATCGGCCAACCAAAGCAACAAAATAATTTGGGCAAATTAATACAAATACAAACGAAAATGTAGTAATAACAAGGGTAAAATGGACATTTTATATTTAAAATATAATTATTACTCCCTCCGTCCCAAATTTTAAGTCCAGTTTGACTTTTTGATTCAAACTTTGACCTTAAATATTTTTGTTTGTATTATAAAACACTTGATGAAAAATATACCAAATGAAAATACATTTAAACCACAATCTATTTATATATTTTGCATCAAATATTATGTAATACAAATAAAATTATTTAAGGTCAAAATTGAACTTAGAAAGTCAAACTGGACTTATAATTTGAGACGGAGGTAGTATCTATTTTAGAGTTTAAAATATGCATAAAAAAATAGTTTGGATACATATGTCATATTTAAGTCTTTAAAAGGATATATACGCACTTATGTATTTTTCTCGGATATATATGTATTTATGAGTCTTTGCAAGAATATATATGCAATTCACATTTTTTTTTACATTAATATATCTTAAATCGTTAATCGTTAAGCAAAAAAGAATATATATATATATATATCATTGTGACGAACATTTAATTATCTTTTTATAAAGAGTAATTTCAAATACTTTTGACAAACTTTTTTTCATTTTTTTTCATTTTTTTTAACTTTTTTCGTATTTTATTTTTTCCTTCATTGTTGAAACTTACATGAGAAATTACATATGATATTACACTAATTTGGATAAAATACATAAAATCACATGCGATTTTTATTGTAAATGACAAAACATGTATAGACATATGTTGTAAATAAGTATTTGTATTCTGACACCGAGTTACTGATTTATATTGTAAATAACCATGTATCAACTATTATTCTATATTGTAAATAACAATGTTGTAAATTATTATACATATTCTTTGGTCAGATGGAGCAAAAAAAATCCTTTCTTGTATCGTTGTGAACGAGGACTTTGAAAGAACATCCCAAAAGCCCAAAAGTTATGGTCAAAAGTATTATGCATGTTCTTTATCAAAGGTAAATAATTATACGTTTGCTTATTTACCTAAATATATCAATAACTTATTTGTTAAGAATACATTTCTTATAATTGTTTCACCATGTAACAGCCAGAAACAGAAGATTATGGGTGTTGATACTTTATGTCAAAGGATGTATTTCAACAAAAGTACTTTAGGCTCTTCTTCAATGCAGTGCTCAAACTGCGAAACTAAAGATAACACGATCAACATGCTTGAAACAAGAAACCAGATGTTATTGTCTCAAAACAATATGTTGAAGGCAAAAATAAAGACGCTGGAGGCATCACTGAAATTGGCAAGAAATCCCGTTGATCACGCATGTCAGTCGAGTGAAATACTCTATGACCTTAGAGATGACATTAATAATCTTCATGTGGAGTATATTTCGTTGTAATAGTAGTAGCATTTGTTGTTGTTGATAACGCTACACGCGTCGTTCGGGGTCAAGGAAACTTCCTTTTCTTCGAGCAAGTTTTATAACACCCTAGGCAGTGAACCTAATCGTTGTAGTGTAGTAATTAGGGTAAGCCACGGGTATTGATATCGTTCTTTAGGGGAATAGGAATGCTAGTAAAAAGTTACTACGCTAAGGTTAAGGTTGAGGAAGGTTATTTTTTGTATTTTTATATTTTATGAAATGGAAAGGTACAATTTGAGGGTATTGGATTTGGGGGGGTTGGTATTTCTACCGATTACTCTACTATTAACTAATTATCTAAACTAAGGTTGTGGGAGTCTATGTCTAATTAATGTGTGCTCGTATGATAGTTTAAAGATGTGTTTACTTAGTTTGTATTACTCCTTAATTATCTCCTATTGATGGTTGAGTGTCACGTCTTATTCCTAGTTGCGTTGTGTGTCTAAAGTTGTAGGGTATGCGTTTCTCCCTAACTCTTTGAACTTACCAAGGGTCTTGTCTACAAACCCACTAGAGATTATAGACTCCTACTCTAAGGCTCTTCTGGATGGTTTAGCCTACAATCACTCAGGTAATTATACTCTAAGGTTCACAAAGATGAATCAAGTATTAAGTGCACAACGGATGACCTATCGCATTACTAGATCATTAATCAACTAAGATAAGAAACAACCAATCAATATTTAATAATTAAGTTTCATACTTCCTAAGCAAACACACAAATAAATTAGCCGGACATGGAGAACATGCAAGCATACACACAAATAATCAAAGACATAATTGAATTAATGAAGTAAAGACTTATCTTGGTGTAAGTTAGGGTTTAAAACCCTAAAATACTGTACAAGACACCTTAGGTTCGGTTTTAGGTTTTTACTCCAAAGACTCTCCACACAAAGACTGAAAAATTCGGATTCTATATATAAGATTACAATTGCGACGGCGTCACCTTATGTTTAGTGCCGCCGTCGTGTCGCCGCCATTAGGGTTTCGTCTTGGCCACATTAACCTTGCGACGGCGTCACCTTATGTCCGTGACGCCGTCCTCTTCAGCTTTCGGACGTCGTCTGGATTGTATCTAGGCCGTCTGAGTAGCGACGGCCTACTCTTTCACAACTAGACGCCGTCTCTTGAAAACACGAGTTTTGAGTTCTGAACCGTCACACAAATCTTGGGACGGCGTCGCCAATAGCACCTGACGCCGTCGCCTTCTACTTTCAGCAACTGTGAGTGTCTCGATTTCGACTTTGGCCATTTTCCTCATATATTCGCGCCTTTTCGTCCAAATAAGTGTCATTCCAGCATTTTGCCTTCACGAGACCTAAAAAGTGAAAAGGAACGATATTAAGCAATAACGGATACAAAAGTGATCAAATAAGGACTTAAAGACCCTCAAAATGGTACTTTTTAAAACCTTATCAAATATCCCTACACTTGTTATTTGCTTGTCCTCAAGCAAATGTGCTTTTAGCCAATTAATTTATAAGTTAGGGGTCATGAAGCATTAATTCAAAACGGTCCACAACACATATAAGCCCCGCAAAAGTCATAACAAGCACGGAAATTACATACTAGCACCTCACATGGGGTGTTTGGATACTCACATCTCTCTCGGGTGTATATATGAAATATAACAATATAGGAAATGGAAGATAAACACTCATTAACCGGTCCTAGTACATAGATTACCATAGGCTTGAGAATAGATCAAACCTCCATCGCTTTGGCGTAAGCACCTAGGAAAGACTATCAAAGAGGTCTTTAAAGGGTTGTAACGTTAGGTTTACGGTAGGGAAACAAGGGTTTGGTGGGATAGGCTATTTAGTGGTGGCAAGTCAAAAATCTCTATGTTAAATGAATATGAAGAATGGCGTTGCTAAGCCAAGACTCGACACTCTAAACTCTAGATAACTGAAATAAATAAACATAAATTTAAAGGATAGATGTAGGATGGTAGCCCGTATGTTTTTTTTTTTTTTTTTTTTTTCTTTTTTTTATCACTCTTCTTTTTTTTTCTTTTTCTCTTTTTCTATTTTTTTTTTTTCATACATTTTTACTCTACCATCCTCTATGATAACATTAAAATACTAGAGATTTACAGGCATATCCCTACACTTGAGTTTTTATTACTCTAACACTAATTTGACCCGAATTGAAAAGATCAAAACACTTGGGGTACATTATTACGCAAACAAAGGGAATTTGAATTTAAAGTTCCCTTCCCGTCATTTCATAAACTTTAACTTTTCCCATGAATCCCAATCATCCCAAAACTGTATACAAAGGATATGACTCGACTTAGCAACTTATGCAAGCAACTAGATAATTGAACTAAGGGTTTAGGGTGATAACAAACATTTGCACTAAAAGTGAGTGCATAAGGGGTAGGCTAAGGCGATTTGGGTGTATATTTGGGGGGGGGGTGTAAACAATGCTCTTCATTGATATTCGGAAAACCGAAACATCACGAGAACCGCGAAAAGGATAGGCTCTGAGGGGTTAACTAGGGGTATCGTGTACTAAAGATGAGTACAACGCAAAGGGTGTGGGGGAATTACTCAACCGAAGTGGAAGAAGTAATTATATTACAGGTATCAAACAAGGGTTATCCTAATGCCTCTTATCATTTAGTTATTCCTAACTACACAAGTGTAGCCTCACTTGCGATCTCGGAATGCATCACAAAACAAGTTCTAGAATCTAATATACTACCGGTTCACACTCTAAGCATTAAAGATGAATGCTTTTAATTTCTTACTAATCTAAGGGCGATCCTCACATTTTGGGTGGAATTTGGGTGGTAAGGGTTTTTGTGCTAGTCATGCAACTTCCTATCCGTGAGACGCTTTTGTTAAGACTAATGGCCCACTCCTATATGTCATGAAAAATTTTAAATTTGGTGCCAAAATTACCCTAACCGACATTTTCTCATGGTTTATTACACAAATACAATTGGACAAAGCAAATAGTCAAGGATAAGCATAGTTTCAAAGTTCCCGTTTTATTTTCCCTCCCTACACTTAAAATGAACATTGTCCCCAATGTTCCCCGAAAGTATCAAAGTTATGATAAAAGAAGGTAATTAAAAACGAAGGAAACTAATACTCCCCTGATTAGCTCGGTAGGATCCGTGTAAAGTGGTGGTTAAATTCTTTTCAAGAATAATTATTGCGTGAAAAGCTCCTTCCAATCTTATGTAACTTCTTCTTGACAAACTAAACCTGCACACTTGAAGAAAACAAACGAAACCTTCGCGTAAAATCGGCGGTAATAATATATATAAGACTCGATTTAAACTAGGATATAATGCTTGTGGAATGGATGTTTACAGAATTTCTAAGAAAATTAAGACCTGGAAAATTCCAAAAATTTATAAGTAGCTCAGAAAAGAAAAAAGTAATCTGATGTTTTTACTCCTTCCTGACGCCGTCAGGTTTTGCAATCTGACGCCGTCAGGTTATCCTGACAAAACTGGTCGCGATTTTCTAGAAAAAATTCTGGAAAATTTACATCTTTAGAATCTGGAAAAATTTCTGCAAAACATCCATTATGACTCGATACAAGCATTTGACTCGAACAAACAAAAATAAATATCTTTTAATTAATTGTTATTCTCATGTTTACGTTTCTTTTGAAAACGTGTGTAATCCTCCCTACACTTATCCCTTATGTAAAATACCTTTATATGCAATTAAGACGAAGTTAAAAACAAAATAAAGCATTTTTACAAATTTAAACATGAGGATAAACAATTAATAAAAGATATATGACACTAACAAGCAAACAATTAAGCATGGGTTGCCTCCCACGAAGCGCTTTTCTTTATTTAAGAGTCTTGTATCTAGACTCGTAGTCGTGCTCCTACGTTTCCTCACGCA
Source organism: Chrysanthemum makinoi (assembly GCA_910596185.1). Taxonomy (NCBI): domain Eukaryota; kingdom Viridiplantae; phylum Streptophyta; class Magnoliopsida; order Asterales; family Asteraceae; genus Chrysanthemum; species Chrysanthemum makinoi. The sequence continues at coordinate 305,532,776 of OU343217.1, forward strand.
TCCTCGATGAGAATTCTATCATGTTGACAAAATCTTCATCGACTCTATACCTAGGTCCTAAAGTCAAGCAATCCTTATAATAATGCCTCCTTCTTTCCCACATGAATTTATAACCTTTTTCAACATCTTCCTTGCTTTTGTCCTCAAAAGCTTTGATGTTGTCTCGATCATAAATGGACAAGTGGCCATACTCAGTTGTTTTCCAAGGCATCCTATAGGTGATCTCATCGGTTCCTTCCTTGAACCTAACCGTTCCATCATGCTTGTTATGGCTCATTCTAGATGTTTCAACAAACGGTTTCCCTAGCACTACTTGGGATAAACTATAGTCAATGACGCATCCTACATCTTCTAGAACCATAAAATCAACTAGGTAGGTGAAATTTCCTATAAAGACATGCACGTCCTTGACTCTTCCCACAAAGTTGCAAACTCCTCCCGGATACTTAGGGTCTCTCCTAATATTGAGTCGCTCATTCATAATGTCATTGTAGACAGCAGATGACATTACGTTGATGGGGGATTCCGTATCTATGTAAGCGTGGTCGACACTCCTATATCCGATCATACAAGGGATTTTTAGGTTCCAGGGATTTCCTCTCCTAATCTTTGGGCATATCCTAATGATAGGTGATCGTGGATTATCGATTATGTATTGATGGTACGCAATCTCTTCCTTAGTGGGGTAAAGATTGAAGTAAGCATTATTTTCCACATCCACGTTGTTGTTTATCATGCCATTTTCCGAATTACCGCTAATCATAGAGCCAACTATAGCAGCGCTGACTACTTTCTCAACAGCTTCCCTAATTGTACTATCGAATATTTTCTGCAAATCCTGAAGGTCGGTGTTTCTACTCACATATCGGCTTCGACAGTTGTGTTGGTTATTGGGTTGGGTTTTGAGTGACATTGAAATTTTTTGTGTTGGGTTATTAAGTGGTGGTTGGTTATCATTCTCCATGATGAAGAGTGATGGGGTTACGAACAAAGGTTACGAAGAAGGGGGATAGACTAAGAGAAATCTAAAAATGAGAAAAAAAAGTTTACTTGATAGGAATCAAGCAAAGAAACCTAAACGAGGTGGACTACTAACTAGCTATTCTATTCCCCGGCAGCGGCGCCAAAAACTTGATCTCGCTACACGCGTCGTTCGGGGTCAAGGAAACTTCCTTTTCTTCGAGCAAGTTTTATAACACCCTAGGCAGTGAACCTAATCGTTGTAGTGTAGTAATTAGGGTAAGCCACGGGTATTGATATCGTTCTCTAGGGGAATAGGAATGCTAGTAAGAAGTTACTACGCTAAGGTTAAGGTTGAGGAAGGTTATTTTTTGTATTTTTATATTTTATGAAATGGAAAGGTACGAATTTCGGGGTATTGGATTTGGGGGGTTGGTATTTCTACCGATTACTCTACTATTAACTAATTATCTAAACTAAGGTTGTGGGAGTCTATGTCTAATTAATGTGTGCTCGTATGATAGTTTAAAGATGTGTTTACTTAGTTTGTATTACTCCTTAATTATCTCCTATTGATGGTTGAGTGTCACGTCTTATTCCTAGTTGCGTTGTGTGTCTAAAGTTGTAGGGTATGCGTTTCTCCCTAACTCTTCGAACTTACCAAAGGGTCTTGTCTACAAACCCACTAGAGATTATAGACTCCTACTCTAAGGCGCTCTTCGGATGGTTTAGCCTACAATCACTCAGGTAATTATACTCTAAGGTTCACAAAGATGAATCAAGCATTAAGTGCACAACGGATGACCTATCGCATTACTAGATCATTAATCAACTAAGATAAGAAACAACCTATCAATATTTAATAATTAAGTTTCATACTTCCTAAGCAAACACACAAATAAATTAGCCGGACATGGAGAACATGCAAGCATACACACAAATAATCAAAGACATAATTGAATTAATGAAGTAAAGACTTATCTTGGTGTAAGATAGGGTTTAAAACCCTAAAATACTGTACAAGACACCTTAGGTTCGGTTTTAGGTTTTACTCCAAAGACTCTCCACATAAAGACTGAAAAATTCGGATTCTATATATAAGATTACAATTGCGACGGCGTCACCTTATGTTTAGTGACGCCGTCGTGTCGCCGCCATTAGGGTTTCGTCTTGGCCACGTTAACCTTGCGACGGCGTCACCTTATGTCCGTGACGCCGTCCTCTTCAGCTTATGACGTCGTCTGGATTGCATCTAGGCCGTCTGAGTAGCGACGGCCTACTCTTTCACAACTAGACGCCGTCTCTTGAAAACACGAGTTTTGAGTTCTGAACCGTCACACAAATCTTGGGACGGCGTCGCCAATAGCACCTGACGCCGTCGCCTTCTACTTTCAGCAACTGTGAGTGTCTCGATTTCGACTTTGGCCATTTTCCTCATATATTCGCGCCTTTTCGTCCAAATAAGTGCCATTCCAGCATTTTGCCTTCACGAGACCTAAAAAGTGAAAAGGAACGATATTAAGCAATAACGGATACAAAAGTGATCAAATAAGGACTTAAACGACCCCTCAAAATGGTACCTTTTAAAACCTTATCAGTTGTACTTGTTTAATGTTTTAATGTTTAACGTGTTTATTGTTGTTGTTTAATTAAATAGAAACAAATTATACGAATAAAAAATAACACAAAAATATAACAAATACATAATAAAAAAAATAACGTAAAAAACTATATAAATAAATTTTACACAAATACATATACACATATAAAAACACTATATAAATATATACTTTACGTATACTAAAATATATATATATATATATTAAAAAAAAAAAAAAAAAAAAAAAAAAAAAAAAAAAAAAAAAAAAAAACTATGGGGGCAAACTAAGTAAATTATGAGATGTGGGAGTAGATTACTCTATTTCGGCATAAAAAGAAAAAGAAATAAACATAGTTATATCTGTGTACATATATACTCTAAACATATATGCTCTAAGAGCATGCCCAATGTTAACGCCCCAACGGCGTTAAACCCCCAAACCATTTCAAACAACGCGCGTTATTGCGTTAAACCCTTTGGAAGTGCACCATATTCACACCGTTAGTCCCTGGGCGTTAAGGGGCTAACGCGCGTTAGTGATTAAAAAAAAATTCATTTCACCCCCTAAATCATTTCAAATAAATTTTCACTTACACCCCCTCAACATATTCAAATTCAAATTTAAATTATACTGGTCAATTCTGGGCGAGATAAATTCAAATTCAAATTTGAAATTTAAAAATCAAATATGAGCGGGATTTATTCAATTTCAAAATTAACTCTGCCTATATATACAACTCTACCAGAGTTGTTTAGGACACAAACACACACAAGTTACACACACAAAAAATGTCTCGCAAAGATTTTTCACAGCAATTTCCCAGCCCAGAAAAGTTGCCGGAAACCAGCTTTCCAAATCCAAATCACTTGCCGGAAACCAGCTTTCCAACTCTACCAGAACCTGATGTTTACTCTACATCACCACAAAATGTCTTTCCGGTGGGTTTTGAAAACATCCCGTACCTCCCATTTGTTCCAACTTCACCTGTGAACAGTCCACAGGTGGATTTTTAAAACCACCCAGCGGGTTAAGTGAGGCTTCCCTCCGGCAACTGGAACAAGATGAAGAAAACGTTAGGGAGATTATGGAAGAGCAAGCACGTGAAGAGGCTGCTCGCCGTGAGCAAGAAGCACGGGAAGCTCAGTACCTCCAAGACAACTACTTCGACATAATGGAACGTCGATACATGAATGGGGAGTTTAATTCTCCGGCAACCAGTTCTGATGGTTGGGACTCGGATGATTCGTTTTTTTAAGTTTTAGTAGTTGTATTTTCATCAGTATGCGTTGTATCTTTAATTTTTAATGTAATTCGTGTTTAACTTTTAATGTACTTGGTGTTTTAATGTTAAATGTGATATGTGTTTTAATAAATGAAGTGTTTGTTTTAGTTAAGGGGTTGAAATTGAAAATATGAAATGTTATTGATGTTATTGGGATGTTATGGTTGTGGGTGTTTTTTGGGGATGTTAATGTTAAATGTTAAAGCTGATGTGGCGCTGACGTGAATGGTGTTATTGGTGTCATAATGTTATGGTTGTGCATGCTCTAAATGAGAAAGATATGAAAAGAAAAAGAAAACATCTCTTTCTCTAAATTTTGTCAACTTGAGTTGAAAATGTGAAGAAAAAGTGTAGCATATATTCAATTTAAGAATGGCTCCGCTATTTTATTAACTGTAGGACCTTAAATATCTCAACCTTATCACTTTACCAAAGCTTACCACACAAGTATACACGTGAAACAAACACAAACGTTATGCTTAAATAAAGAAGAAAGATTAAGAGAAAGATGGTGACTTGATGATGTTACTCGTGTGTGTGTAGAGAAAGATGAAAACAAGAACTTGTTATATTGCTTAAAGAAAACACACACACACACACACACTCAAGCACATCCCTCAAATGAGACTTTGAGGGGTATTTATACTTCAAGTACTAGACACCCTAATGGGCTTTCCATGGGCTTCGTGAATATGGGTTGGACATGAATTGGATTACAAATGATAAAAGGCTAGCTTAACTTAACTAATAGCCATTTAGCTTAGCCCAATCCACGAGCCCGTTGACTATTCTATCACGATATCTAACACACGTTACAAAGTTCCTAAATGTGAATGACCATCACTTCTATTAAAAACTATAAAGGCTAACAATATCCCCCTAAGGGGTGGTCATTCAAAAGATGCTCCACTTGGTAAGATCTTTACTGTTCTCGAGCTTGAACTTTGTGTGTAGATATAGAATAGTCTTGATTTTCGTTCCTTCATGCTTTGTGGTCAATTAATGTGGCTGTCTGCCGTTGTCAAATTCGTTGGTTAGGTGCCCCTCGTCTTTCTCCACCATGCTCACACTTCTATTTGACTTTGAGTTTCCAATGATGAAGTTCTCGAGTCTTTACACTTTGTAGATTCTTTGACATAGACGAAGAATCATCTTTAACTTTGAGTAGCCTTTGATTTTGATGAGAACATTCATTTGCTGTTGGTATGAGCATGTGGAGAATCTGCACGATCTCTTCCTCCCGCGAGCATCCATAAGAAGAAAACATAAAAACATGGGTTAGAAATAATCCAGCGCTTACAAGTTTGAATTTCTAGTGTGTTAACAACATAGTGTGAAAACACGTCTCTAATTCTCACAAAGGCCGTTCCTGAACTGGAGTCCCACAAGTGAGATAACGCGATGTACCAAAGTACACCTACAGTTCAGATGAGTCGCTGAGGTACACCGAAGCATCACCCCACGACTGTAGACCATTTGAGACACACTAAGCGTAATCCACGGGGAGTTACCGAAGTGAACTGCTGTCAGGGCTGTTTGATGTTGACCCTGGCAGGAGTTTCCATTCAATCATTGAAGATCACAGATGTGAAACTTCTCATGAATTAACTGGCAGATTGCTAAGATCTGCGTAGGACTCTAGAATATATCACTTGTGTCCTTATTGATGAACAACAAGCGATGTCATGTCAAGTGTTCCTATGAGATCTTTTAATGAATCTCGTGGCTCTAGACTCAATTAGTGCATTTTGGTTTTCCTGAGCGGAGACTAGGGAGAAGGTCTCCTTCTTCAATACCAACGATCTCTAAGAGAAAGCCGATAGTTTACGTAGGGTTCCCAGTGAGAATGAAACAAATCCTTTTAAGAGGAATTGAGTGGCTAGAAGGTTTAGTGTAGTGCGTCACTGGGTCCATGATGTCTTTGTCTTCAATACCAGTGTCATCTTAGTGAAATCCAGTAACAGATGAATTGAACCCGGTTTCTGCCCTAAGGTTGAATATGGAGGGCTATTTCTTTTCACCCTTTTTCATTACATTTTTTTTTTAATTCTTCAACCCCTTCTTTATTTCACCCTTTTTCATTACATTTTTTTTAATTCTTCAACCCCTTCTTTATCCTTTCTCACATTACTCCTTTTTTTCAATCATACTTAAGGACTTCTAATACTAACTATGGGTATTGTCCTTGGGTAGATCCCTCCGGCTCTGGCGGATCATAGGATGGATTTCCTATCCTTAGTCACCTTATAACTCCATGACTGTCCCATGTTGCCATAAAACCATTTTTCTTGAAAATATCTCAAAGTGATTATGATAGAAAACATGTTTGAAACATTCCGTGAGTTTTATATTTTCAGAAACACTCCCCCTAATCTGCACATAGAGGGTAGAGTTCGCACTTTTTGAATTGATCAGCTCATGATAGACAATTCCCCACGAGACACGGTTACGTTTCCTAGTTAAAGAGTTCCATTGTCAGTTTTTAGGTGACAACTAGCTCTAATAACTAACTTGAAGTTGTAAACAATCCTTGAAAAGGAGGTTAGACCTATGAAAGTGCATATCTATCACAAGTTTCTCGAGATGGTACATTTACTGACTTTGATTCCCGCCAATTCATTTGTTCCGACTGAGTCTAGCTCATTTTGAGATTCAAACAACGATCATTAAACTTTTTGATCACATTTTAATCACGTCTTCTCCCCCTCAAAAATAGCATATTCATGATATTTCTGATATCAACAGATTAAACAACATTTTTCAAATCTTGTAGGGAGACAAACGGATTTGATTTATGAATGAATTTGGAACATTTTGGTTTTATACTCCCCCTTTAATAAAGCATAATCAATTAAATGGTTTTAGAGGGAGTTATCTTGAGCACAAAATATTTTAAAAGATTTTGAAAATCTTGTTGAACAATCTTGAAAAGGTGCTCAAGATGATGATGATTTCTCACCAGTTTTAAATGTAGTGCACTGAAGCGTACACTTGATTTTTTCTTTGAAAACACGAGTTTTGATTTGAAAATAATCAAAAGTCATCATTTTTTCGGGTTTCGTACTGAAGTATACGAAAGCCATTTTTAAGAAATTTTGAGAAACGACATGTTTTAGAAAACATTTAAAGAACTCTCGTTCAAGCATCTGTACATGTTTGTATCATTGTTGAATGACATTTCTAGAAACGTACAGAATATCGATTATACGAGAGACATGTCGTGAGAAGAATATTTTTGGATTTTTGATTTTCTATTGTTTTTGTATTTTTTGAAAGTTTTATATTTTTATATTTTGCTTTTGTTGGGTTTTCAAATTTTGTATTTGTTTTTCAAAAATATTTACAGCGAAGCTTTTTGGAAAAACATTTTCAAAAAGATTCGAGAAGACATTCTAACTCCTCAGGGGTTAGGCTTCGCATTCCAATTCGTCGAACTAAATCATCAAACCTTTCTTTTGGAAGGGATTTAGTAAATAGATCGGCGAGTTGGTAATCAGTCTTCACGAAAAATAATTCAACAGTACATTCTTCCACATGTTCTTTTATGAAGTGATAGCGGACTCTGATATGATTAGTCTTTGAGTGATGAACAGGATTGCATGATATGGCTATGGCACTTTTCGAGTCACAATACATAGGTATTTTATTGAAAGTAAAGCCATAATCTGTGAGTTGTGTTCTCATCCATAGAACTTGAGCACAACACGCAGATAGAGACACATACTCAGCTTCAGCGGTTGAAAGTGCAGTACAATCTTGTTTCTTTGAAGACCAGGTTACTAACTTTTCACCCAAAAATTGTGCTCCTCCTGATGTACTTTTTTGCTGTAACTTGATCACCTGCGTGGTCCGCATCTGAAAAGGCAATTAGATCAAATACGGATTCGATACCAAAGACCCTTGTGAACGGATGTCTTCAAGTACCGAAAGATCCTTTTAACCTCTTTGAGGTGCAGTTCGGTAGGCTTTGCCTGAAACCGTGCTAATAAGCAAACAGCAAAATGAATGTCGGGTCGACTAGCAGTAAGGTACATGAGAGAACCAATCATGCTCTGATATTTCTTCGGATCAATAGGTTTTCCAAATAAATCGGCTCCAATTTTTGGTGAAGTTACCATTGGTGTTCCGACCGAATCACAATTATCCATACCATGATTTCTCAAAATCTCAGTTGTATATTTAGCTTGATTTATAAAAATTCCACGAGGGGACTGATGTATTTGTAAACCAAGAAAGAATTTTAGTTCCCCCATCATGGATATTTCAGATTTGCTTTTCATGAGATTTTCAAAATGTTTTGAAAGATTCGGATTAGTGGACCCAAAAATAATGCCGTCCACGTAAATCTGAACAATCAAAAATGTCGTTTTTGCATTTTTGTGTAAACAAGGTAGGATCAACAGTTCCTTTGGTGAAATTTTTTAGGATAAGGAAAGAGGACAGTTCGTCATACCACGCTCTCGGAGCTTGTTTCAAACCATAGATTGCCTTTTTGAGTTTGTAGACGTAGTCTGGATGTTCCATGTCTATGAAGCCTTCTGGCTGACTCACGTACACTTCTTCTTCCAGAGTTCCATTCAAGAACGCGGTCTTAATGTCCTTCTGATAAACCGTGATGTTTTTGTGAGCTGCATAGGCTAAGAATATCCTGACTGCTTCAAGTCTGGCTACCGGCGCGAATGACTCTTCGAAATCTCTCTCTTCCTCTTGTATGTATCCTTTGGCCACAAGACGAGCTTTGTTGCGAATTACAGTCATCTCTTCATCCTTTTTTTTCTTCCATAACCATTTGAGATCAATGACACAAATGTCAATTGGTCTTGGAACCATATCCCAAGAGTCATGTAGACGGAATTGGAGAAGTTCCTCCTGCATTACTTCTATCCATGCGGGTTCTGCCATTGCCTCGCGAATGTTCTTTGGCTCTATATTGCTAATTGAGCAAAGGTAAATGCATAAGTCGCAATCGGTGGCAAGTTGGCATCTCGTCTGAATTGGCCGTGAAGGTTCACCAATAACTTGTTCAATTGGATGGTCTTTTGTCCACTTCAGAGTAGAAGGATACCGTTGGTTAAACATATGCGAGTTAGATGGTTCTCGTAAGCTTGAAGAAGATTCAGCAAATGGGTTTTCAAATAAGTCTTCATCTAACTTTGCATCGTTTCGGTGTTGTGAGGGTTCTCCTTAAAATGATATGTTATGGTTTTGCTCATCAATTGTTGGTAGAACGGGTGCAATAAATGGAGTAGATGTAGATGATGTTGATGGAGTTGGTGTATTTGTTTCGACCGTTGTAGATGCATCTTCGGTTGGTGGTGGTAGATGATGTTGAGCGGGTGCAGCAGAATGATGGTTTGATGCATTTGTCGAAGTTCCACCATAGTATTCATCGAACATTAACTCGAAGAAATTCTCCCATTCTTGTTCTTTAGGTTTTTCAAACGAAGTTGATTGAGCTCTTTGATGTACGAGTCCTGAACTGATGTGTCCAGAAGTCTGCGGGTTTAGTGCAGGTTCTAGAGCGAGTCTCTCAGAAGCCATGTGTGAAAGTTCATCAAAATTTACATTCATCGTCTCCATGATCCTCCTAGTTCTCCTGTTATACACCCTGAATGCCCTCGAGTTATCTGAATATTCAATGAAAATTCCAATATCACCTTTTGCTTTCAGTTTTCCAAGATCTTCTCTGTCATTCGTAGGATAGTACAAAGCGCCAAACACGTGAAAGTAAGAGATATCAGGTTTTCTGTTGTTCACTAGCTCATATGGGGTTTATTTGGATCTAGGATGGATTAGGGATCGATTCTGAGTGAAACAAGCAGTGGCAACAGCATCAGCCCATAGAAATAATGGTGCACTAGAATAGATTAGCATTGTGCGAGCAGCTTCCACAAGAGTACGATTTCTTCTTTCAACTACCCCATTCTGCTGTGGAATTCTAACAACTGATATTTTATGAGTTATTCCAACATCTTCAAAATAAGCTCTTAACTCCTGATTTGTAAATTCTGTGTCGTTGTCTGTTCTTACAACCCTTACTGGAGTTTGAAGAAGTACTTGAATACGTTTCAGAAAGGTGATGATGATGCCTGGTTCTTCGTCTTTTGATCTCAGAAACCTAACCCATGTCTATCTCGAATAATCATCGACGATAACAAGAATATACTTTTTCCCATTTATGCTTTCAACTCTCATTGGGCCACATAAGTCCATGTGCAACATATGCAACTTTGCTTCCGAACTAGGTATGGATTTGGGTTTATATGATGCTCTTTTGCTTTTTCCTTGTTCGCATGATGGACATAAGTGATCCTTGGTGTATTTGAACTTTGAAAGTCCGTTAACGATGTTGTCTTTGGCCAGTTTGTTGATGGTGTCGAAATTGAGATGGGATAATCGTCTGTGCCACAACCAGGACTTTTTTTCAGATGATCGTGTCATAAGACATATTGGTGATGAAGAGGCCATTTGGTTTATATCGATAGCATACAAGTTTGTATCACGATTCCCAGTTAAGAGATCAGTGCCATCCAAGTTTCTAACGAAGTAAGAGTTTCTCCTAAAAGCAACCTCTAAATCTGCATCACAGAACTGCCCGACTGAAAACAAATTGTTTCCCAACCCTTCAACATAGTAAACCCGAGTGATCAAATAATTCCAAAAATTAGATCTCCATAACCCATGATAGCTACTACATGATCATTTCCGAAACGTACGGTTCCCATGAATTTCCAGACAAAATTGATCAGCAGCTTCAAATTTTCGGTCATGTGTTTGGAGCAACCCGAGTCGACGATCCAAAGACATATTTCGATAACCTGCCAATTGCAGAAGAAGAAGATTTTGGAAACCGTTTTGATTTTGGTTCCTTTGGGTTAGAGGTTAAATCCTGATCACACTCAAAGAAGTTTTCTACTGGGTATTCTGTTTGGTCACTCATTGTACCATTCTGGAGTGTGAAAATTCTACCCGTGGGTTTCCAAATGTCATCCCTAAAGTAAACACTATGCTTCTTATCAGTAGTGTAAAGCCTAAGTCTTGCAACTAGTCTTTCTATTCGTTTAGCATAAGTTCTTTTTGGAACGTGCTTCTTAATAGGTTTATCATCCACATTCTTAGAAACACAATCATCTTGAACATTAATTAAAGATTTCTTGCAAGTTAAACAAAGAGATTCAACACATTCATTAGACTTAGCAAGTTTCATAGGTTCATTACATTCAGATGAAATGTCTTTCTTATTATAAAGCGGTAAATTCCTAGGGTGGTCTTCTACTTTCTTCTCTTTATTCAAGCTACTACTCTTAGAGGCACGCGAGACTTTATTGTTCCTTGTATTGCTCTTAGGCTTTAGTCTGATGCTCCTAGAGGTGCTTTCTAGTCATGTAGAAGGTAAGGCACACGCATTAGGATTCACAATTTTATCTTGAGAAGTGGTTTCAGCTATCCTAGTCTCTTTAGAGTGCTTTTTTAAACTTATGTCGTTTGTTCCATATGTGTTAGATGTGGAGGCAGACGCATTAGTGGTACTCATCTTAAAAAGGCCAGGTGCTAAAACTTTTGGTGTCTCGATAACCGCTTTTCCTTTTTCAACATTATGTTTAGGCAAGGCAGGTGGAGTGACTGGTTTTGATAAGTCATTTTTCTCATTGACTTTTGGAGAGGCAGAGAAACAGACATTTTTGGTTTGAAAACCGGTTTGGGAACATTTGCTTTCTCCTCAGTCAATGGTTTTGTAGTCTTAGTATCCACTGCCTTTCCTTTTTGACATTCCAGCTGAGCCCTCAAAAGATCATTTTTCGCTTTCATGTCATTGTAGGCACGCTCATACGATAGTTTGTTATACTTGCATTCCTCAATTTTTCGATCAAGTTGTTTAAATATGATACATTTTCTTTTTCAAGTTTTTCAAGAGCTTTTTCATATTTTGAAACAATTTCGGAGGTCTCAGGCTGGAGTCTTTCGTGATCTTCAACAGAATATGTTTGTAAAATAATGGACATAATATCAGTAGTCAGAACATCTTCGAAGAGAGAATCATTTAAATTTTCCAAAACTTTGATATGTTCAACACTTTCATTAGCTTGCTTTACCAGGGATTTATGGTCCTTGAAAAAGTCAACTGTTTCTTTCAAAAATACTTGTTCAAAATGAATTACCCTTGAATTGATGTTATTCAGCTGAGGGGCAATTTGAGTTTCAAAAAACTTTTTCATTTCATCATGAAAACTAGAAAACCAAATATTAGTAGTAATATTGGTTTTAGATTTAACAGTCTCTAAAAGATCCCCAATTCTAGTTTTAACGTCATCTAAAATGCTTCTAGCATCACTTGTGTTAAAAGGATTGTTTGAAGACATTTGTTCGATTTGCGAAAGGGATTTTGAGACAACTACAGGAGTTGAAACAGGTTTTGAAACTGGTTTTGAGACTGGTGTTGACACACTGTTTGAAACACTGGGTGTTATGGAAAACTTTGATTTTTCTTTTTGAGACACAAAAGTAATTCCATTAATTTTATTCCATTTGTTATAATCGATTGGTTTTATTTCTGAATTCTTTTGTTTCATTTTTGATCTACTCTCATCAGATAGTTCTAATGTTTCAAGAGAATCATGAACAATTATGGGTTCATGCAAGGGTTTTCCATTGTTCAACACATTCCGTTCTTTCTGAGTTTTCTTGAGGAAACAAGGAGGTGTGTTACCAAGAGCCATTTTTTGAGTTGTATGAAAATACGGATTTGTTTGATTAATCAGCATATTGGTTGATTTGGCTGAATGACCCGTTGTAACAAGAAAATTTTCCAAATTTTTTATCTTTTCATTCTTATCAAGAATTTCATCAAGAAGAGAATTTTCTCGTTTTGAAAAATCAGAAATAACTGTTTCTTCTCTTTTTCAAGATCAGAAAACAGTGCTTTTTGTTTAGAAAGTTGGTCATTTAGATCAGAAATTTCCTTGTTTAAAGATTTTATTTTCAAGTTCAAATTCACATCAAGTGTGTTATACTTGATTTGCAATTGTTGTTCTCTTAAAACGGAAACTCGATAACCAATTTCTAATTCTGACTCTCCGTTTTTGTGAAATTCAAAGGCTTTTGCATTCTCCTTGTACCTCTCAAGCTCAGCGGTCAATTTAGCATTCGCGGCCTTAACTTCGCGATTGACCGTTTTAACTTTCTCGATTTCATTTCAATGCCACAGTATGATTAATGTTTCAAAATAGCACGTGTTTCCTCATCGTCTCAGTATTTTGTGCCACACAGCCTCCGTTAGGATCCACATATGGAGTTTCAGAGTTAGTATTGCTACAACTCGGATTGTCCAGGTATGTATCATAAGTAGGTGCTGGCGTCACAGAATGCTGTTCGTCATGAGTAAACACATCAAATATGACATTGTTATAACATGGATCAATGATTGGTACCTCAGATACTGCATTGAAGTCATAAAAAGGAGGTGCATCAGAGTCAGTGTCATACGAAGCTTCCTGAAGATTTGCCATGAAGATGCAGTTTGCATTGATGTCCTCTAGGTCTTCCAAATCATCCATAATAGCCATAAAGTCATGTTCCTCAGCACTCAACTGAAGTCCTGCGTTTTCCTTTTGTACCAACATGATAGCTTTCTGAAAATACGCAAGATCCTTCTTTTTCGGCTTGGTAGGACAATTCCTTGCCATGTGACCTACTCCTTGACAGTTGTAACACATAACCAGATTACCCTGATTCACATTTCCATAATTCCCAACGACTGGAGCTGCAACATTCCCATTCTGATTACCCACTGCTCTATTCCCAACATTCTGTCCCATCTGATTTCCAACATTCTGACCCAACTGATTACCCTGATACGGAACCGTCTGATTACCCATGCGAAATACAGTAGCATATCCCTGCTGATTCCCAAAAACTCCAACCATTTGTCCTTGATGACCCATATTCACACCCGGCTGTGCAAGTTTCCTGTTGAGAGTGTTTGATGAAATCCTTTAGTTGTTGTTAGTTGGTGTGGAATAGCGACTTCTGAATGCTTTACCCAAGAATGCAAATGCATGTGACAAAGCCTCTTCTTGTTCAGTTTCAGGATCAGTGATTCCTTGTTCCTGGTATTTTGGATACTGTTGTTGTTGAATGGCTTGTTGTTCTGGTGGATAGATTTGTTGTTGAGGGATAACAGCTTGTGGTTGTGTAATGTATTGTTGCAAGTTGTTGTTAGTGGAAGATGATGAAGCTTGTTGTTGTGTATTCACTATAGTTTGAGTCTTTGCAATTAGTGCCAATGGATCATGATTATTTGCCAATCTTTCTTTCCTGACTTCATTCACTTCAGTTTGGTTTTGTTTCAGAAAATGGTTTAGTTGATCAAAGTTCACCTGATGTAAGTCCTTTGTTTGGTTGACAATAGTGACATATCATCCCCATTTTTCTGGAAGATTGTTGAGAAATTTGATATTTTGCACGATAGTTCTGGGTGCCAACTTGTTTCTGATTAGCTCATTCATCAATGTGCAAAACCTTCCATAGTAGGATTCAATGGATTCTCCTGGAGTTGATGTGAACTTCTCCCATTCGGTAAGCAGCTTGTTCTCCATGTCTTGTTTACCAATTTCTGTTTCATAACATAGCCTTCTAACACGTTCCCACATATCGAAAGCATTTTCACAGTTGTCAACAGCAGTAAATATGTCTATTGGCAATCCTAGTTGGACAATGTGAATTGCCATGTCATCTGCATCGACTTGCATCTTATCATCTTCAGTGTATTCTGATTCATATTGAACACGAAATGATGGTGGGACGGGAGGTGTTGCATCAGGATTTCCAGGGATTTGGACTTGTCGAGGCTTGAAGGGTCCATTCGTAATGGATTGAATCATGAGTTTTCCATTAGGTTTGGTCTTAATGTAGCGGAGCATACGACTTGTCCATTGAAGATATCCACCTTTTTCCAGTATAGGAGGACGGTTTTCGGCACCGGCTGCATGAATGTCTTGTTGAGTTGCCATTGATGAAAGTATTTGATGATAAAGTTGATGTAGGATCGATTCAACGATAGAGGAGTTATGTTTAATGAAGATTAAGCTCGGTTGTTGTAGTGAAAATTTGGTCTAAAAACTTAAAAACTTCAATAACTTCTGTTCGGAGCGTTTTTAGAACTCGAAGGTTGACCCCAATGAACTTTAGTTGATTCGGCGTGTCATTCTCCTCGTTCTCATAGGGTAGAACGCTGAAAACGGAGTTACGGTTCAAAAGTTATGGTCGTTTGAAGTTTTGCTCAAAATCTTACTCGTAAACCTGTTCTTAAGCGTAGAAATTAGTGCTTATGCGTAGACACTGCTTATCCGTATGCGTAGAAAGCTTAGGCGTAGGATTCTTTATGCGTAGAAAGCTTATCACTAGTTTTATTGTTCTTAACCTCACTATTTTATTTATTTTTATTTTATTGATTTAACGTGATGTAACTTGAGATAGAGATATTAGAAGATTTAGAGAGTGTTTGATTACCACTTAATGAGAAAATTCAGTATTGATTAGTAAAAACTTAATCGGTTAGCATGGTTGGTTGGAAAATAAACAGTCACTGAATGACAAATGATGCTCGATCTTGATGACAAGGTATGCAAAATCATTCAATGGGCTACACAATACTTCAAGGGATAGTCTAAATACATCAAAATCATTATAGCAATCATTGACTTGTTTTTTATTTAATTGGTTTTTGTATTAATATTACACAAACTTTCATATAGCATTATACTTCAAAGCATCTTAATAAATTAACATAAAAATATTTAGGGTGTTACTAAATTAATATACTTTAGCGTCAAATGTAATTTATTTCGCTATGTCTTCTTTTTCTCAATTAATATACTTTATCATCGCTAATTTATTTTCTCAATTATAGCAATCTGTTCGTATGTCTTCTTTTTTTCTTGAAAGCGAATTGACTTTTGACCATTTAAGTATATGATTAATGTATAGTAGTAAAGTAAATCAACACCAAATGCCGTCTTCCACGGGTTATGGGTACCCACAAACTTTTGACCATTTAAGTATATCATACATTAAGTATATGATTAATGTATAAACCTGATAATATTTTTAATTAAAAATAGTAACAACATACATAACTAAATTAATATTCACGTCAAAACCTCGTGCGTGTACGGGTATTATACATTAATAACTTAGATCGTACCAAATCATATGAAATCTCTATGCATTCGCATTTATCCGTTACTTTTGTACGTAAAATTTGGTATTCAATTTTTATGTGTAATGAAATGCATGTAAATCGAGTTCGGCACTTATGTACTTATCAAACACCCCTTAAGTAAATTTAAAAGTTGAGTATGTAGAAGTACATAAAAAATAGTAGGTTATACAAAACGACAAAAATGACAACTTATATACATTTTCATGTAATTATCCCTAAAAATAAAGTTATATATTATGTCACACAAGTATGTAATAATACATAAGGTTAAGTGTACATTTCGTGATTTTTATTTTGTTTAAAAAAAACCTTAAAAGTTACGTATTAGTACATGTATACATTGTATTTTGTTACTACTAGATCTGGTTGTGAAACTAGAATTTTAGAAATATGTTTTCTGGTGGTTTGAATATGTGGGTCTCACTTTATTAATTATCTTGTTGGAAAATATGAGCAAGAATATTATCAAAGTTTCCAAATACCCTCATCTCTCTTTCACGTCTAATCATTTTCACAAAACAATTAATACTTTATGTTACAATACTTTAAACTCTTAGTATATATTTTAGTAATTGATTGGGCAAAGTAGTTGGTAGACATTCGTTACTTTTGAAACCACGTAGCTATGCTATTTAACATGAAACATTGAAGGGATGTAGTATTAATACTCTCTACTAGAGAGGGTTTGTACCTTTTATTCTCTTTGTCCCTCGTTTGTTTTAGTACAACACAGTTTTTTGTCAGTTTTTGTTCCGTATTTCTAACAATTTTAAGTGTTTGATTTATTAAACTTTATATTACATGTTCCGCATTTTCAAGTTTATAATTTTTTTGATATAAACAAAATTATAAAAATAAAAAATAAATAAATAAAAATGCAAAAAAGTAGAGGTTGTGAATATAAGAACCAGAGAGGTGGGAATATCTTGTCCCAACATTTGAAATGGGTAAACTTGTATTGTTAAATTTGTTAGTAAATTTATTCTTTGTATACTTAAGTTATAAAAAATACGAGTAACATTATTTTCACGCAACATATAGTATTAAATAAAATCGGAGGTTAAAACGGTAATTTTTTCTTATTCAGAAGAGGCACTCAAAATTTTATCAAACAGTTATTTGCATTCACAAACATGTTCACTCAGCACCTTTGAATTATTCAGAAGCATAAATTCATTCAACACTGAATTATTCATTTTTATCAAACAGCTACGAACTGAATCCCGTGCTTGAAGTAATAGTTCAATATTTTAAGATATTATTGGCCACTATAAAGCAATTCAATCTTAAATTTTCCAGCCACGTTCCCATCTTGTATCTCACGAAAACATAACTAATTTGTTTATTATGGAATCACCACCTGCAAGTTTATTCAATGAGTGGTAAAAAAGAGAAAACAAACAACTATATAAATATTAAACGTTTGATATCAAAATAAATAATCAAACAATAAAATACATAAAGTGAGAGCAATTGCTTCAATGAATCAGTTATTTCCTTAACAATAAACATTGAAGGGTGTTAGTGTCTTAGAAAAACCTTTTGATTATATTAGGTATATTTGTAATTAAATTTTTTTGTTGGATATATATATATATATATATATATATATATATATATATATATATGTAACTACTTAAGTTTATTTGAGGATATATGTAATTCTCCCTATAAATTAATACACAAAATTGTATATATATATGAACAAACGTGTTATTCCTCTATATAAGATTAAGTACGGATATCTGGAAAAAAAATTAACTCATCACGTTCAATACAATTGTTATCCCTCTTTAAAACTAGTTGTAATGTGCAAATGAATAAATGAGATTTTACTTATAAGAAGTACTCACGTAATTACTCTTTTAACTTAAATACGAATCTTCGAATAAATTATTAAGAGATAATATATTCTCTATATCTTACTTAGTCAAATGCTAGCTGTAATCAATCTCTCCTAGTCCAGCTCATGCTTGTTGTATAACTTGGCTATATATGCCACTCATTGTACGGGTTCTAATGCAAGATTGGTAATATACAATCAATAGCTTATTGGCCATATCTTAATATAAATTAACATATTTTTATAAGTTTATACTGAAATAATATAATTTAATCTAATACTAGGTTATGCGAAAAGTTTATGAAATTTGTGAGGATCAAGTAAAGAAACAAATAATACCATGAGTACAATATTATAAGATACTTATATTATAAACGAGTAAAAAACCTGCCGCCGCGCTGCGGCGGAGTTTTTTCAAAATTTTGTCCACGCGTTGGCGACCCCCCTTTTTTTTCTTTTTTCTTTTAAATACGTTTTGGAATTTTACTCACGCTATTATGAACGGAAGTCTATTTTCTATGTGTCTGCGTTATGTGGTTATGTCTAAATCTAAATTGTATCGTATTTAGATTTATTTTAAACTGTGTAAGCCGAATCGGCAAAATTTATTTAAAGACTCTATTATTTAAAAGTGGGCGGTTAAAGGTTTCTCGGGTTTTTTTAGATGCTATTTTTGGAAGCTATTCAAGCGTATTTTTTTGTTTTTGTTTTTTTTTTTTTAAATGCGGAATGCGACTGCATACGTTTAAGAAATCACAAAATCAATCAAAATTTTCAGATTTTACAAAAATGAACAGCCCTTAATTATAAGTTGTCGAAAATGATTTTTCTAGTGTAATACTTGTTCCAACCATTTCAAATCAACACCAAATCTAATCTAAACCTACCATACACCTTCTTAAGGTGTCATTGGTTCCTAAACTTCATCAACAATGATAGGTTTCATGGGAATAATTATAGGATAATTTATATTCATTATGAGTAATAAAAACAAGTAAAAGTGGTATGAATCATAGAATACTTGCATGTTTTTGTACAACGATGATAAAATAGCTCAAGTAAGATTATGAAAGAGTAGTAAAAATATTTAGAACACTTACTAGTAGTATAATGTTTAAGTAACTAGGTTCCTAATTACTCCTTGGTTTTTATTTCAAAACCTAATATAGAAGCGAACTATAGTTTAATTATCATTTGATTCTTGAAAACTTATGGTTTCTTCCCTTGTTTCTTGCTTGGCCGAATCCTTAGAGAGGATATGAGAGAGTTTTATCTTGTTTTCACCTTTTGCTATGTGTAAGTTATGTGTTTTGATTTAGTATTTTATTAGTATAATACTTAGCCTAGTCATACAAAGGTATATGTGCACACTTAACTTGGAAGATTTTTATGAAAAATATGGTGACTAAGGGGGTGGTCGGCAAGGGCACAATGGGGAAAAGGGTTATGTATTTTTGATGTACAAATGGTCTTTAAAGTTATACATAATGTGTATTTTATACATAAAATTAATTATTAAGTGTAGCGTTAGCTAGAAATCGATTTTAACGGAACAAAATAAAATATATCGAAGTCATAAAAATTATAAAAATGCATTTCTCACCAGTATTGGGTGAATAAATAATTATCGAATAGGATTTACGAAAAACCGTCGTAAATATATATATATAATAATATATATACAAAATAATTTCAAAACATCGGGTAAACTAATAATATAATGTTTTATAGCATTAAAATGAGTATAAAAATATATCAGGATAATTTTTGAAAGTGTCGGATCAATTATTCAAAATAAATGATCGTACGATAGCGTTTATTTAATAAGAAAAATATACGTTACTGAAATATGCAAACGCATGCATGAACTAATATGAAAATGATGTTACTGATAATATGTAGACTAACTCTGGTCTATATGTAGTGTTCTCAATGATGTTTCATGAATACGCATCTAAACCCTTACGGTTACGCGAATTTGATACTCGTAAACCTAGTTTACGAAAAATGATGAATAAAAATCATGAATATAAATTTTTCTCCGGGAATGAATAATTTTGTGAATAGTAAAATTTTAAAATAATCTCTCAAAATATCAACCCGATTTCAAAAATGATGAATAGTAAAATGATTAACAGTAACCGCTGAATAGTAGATTCCCGAAAAGAATAGTTTTTTTTAAGTTTACAAAATGACCGGAAATTGAGAATTGTGACATTCTTCCCCTGTTAGAGGAATCACGTCCTCGTGATTCAATTATTGATAACTATAGTTAGAACCTCGACAAGGGTTCTAAAAGTTCATGCTCGTGTGTATAGTCTAAATAATTATGTCAATGCTCATGCATATGGGTTCCTCATCCAACTAGGTACGTTCTCGTGATCATATTTGATGAGGTAAAGTTACCCAACATCGAACGTAGCCCTCAAAAGACCTTTTGAGTAAAAACTTGACTCTTAGCTTGATTTTCGCAACGCATCAAACAAGAACTGTCACTAGATCAAGCTAGGAAACAAGTTGTTAGAAAGATAGAATTCAACATTCTAGAATGAAGTCTTTTGAAAGATTCGCCCGATCTTGGAATTGCTTACACAAATCAAATCAACAAAATAAATTACAACTAAGGTCGATATCGTTAGGTCTCAAATTAATCAATGTCGTGAACATGGTAAGAATTGGAAGTAGGTTATGCACTCAAAATCATGTGGTACATAAATAAGGTGGTTGTTCAAAAGAATGTACCCGTTACGCATTGCGGGCTTCCTCAGTACGCATATAGAATGCCCGACCACGTGCGGGAGGAACATCAATGTTCTGATCTTGTGGGCCTTCTATTGCCAATGCCGTGTTTGGACGATTTCCTCCTTGGTTGGGAGTTTTTTCAACTTTGGACGTAATTCCGAAGGTGATCTAGACTTCCACAATCGTAACATGCTGGCCTTTTTCCTTGATTCCCACCCTGTTTTGAGCAATACCGCACCGAAGTGCCCGCTTGTCCACATTTGTTGCACCTTGGGCGCTCTCGAGTGGTGATAGTTACATCGAGTGCACATAGGATGTGGACCTGCGTATCTTCTGGGCCTTTGAGTTATTGCTCCGTAGTTCCCAACTACTCGTTGTCTCTTGTCCTGTTGATTTTGGTCACGGCTTCTTTGCTGATCTTCCTGCCTCTTTCGTCCACCGTCAGTTCCTTTCGTTAGTTCACCAGACCTGATCACATCATTTGTCAAGCGGTACGCCATACCCACAGCGGCTTGTAGAGTGGTTGGGTTTGATGAGGTGACATCCCTCCAAAAATCAGGTATCAATCCCCAAATATATCGGTCGATCAACTTCTCCACAGTGGAAACCATGTGAGGAACCATTCTAGTTAACTCGTGGAAACGGGCCGTGTACTTGTCGACTTCTACTCCTACCATCAAGTGGTTCCAAAATTCTGCTTCCAGCTTCTGCACTTCATCTTTTCTGCAGTACTCATCAGTTAGTAGTTTCTTGAATGCTTCCTAAGATAACGCATTTGCAGCCCCTCTTCCTCTGGTCTGTAGTTGGTTGTTCTACCAGGTCAATGCTCGAACCTGTAGTAGACCAGCAGAGAACTCAACCTTATTTTCTTCAGTACATTTCGTGATACTGAGTTTCGACTCAACATTCTCGAACCATGATAGCAGTCCAATGGCACCCTCGGTGCCTTAAAATTCCATCGGCTTGCATGTCATGAAAGTCTTGTAGCTGCATCCATGACCAGTGTTTGAAGTACCTTCTTCAACGTTGGTTCGTCTAGCATCAAGGTGCGTCACAATTTGGGTGAGTAGGTCCGCTATTCCAGCAGCATTGTTGTTTGGATTGGCATTGTTGTTTGGGTTGGCATTGTTGTTTGGGTAGACGTTGTTGTTGACTCTTGAGCGTGTGTTTCTTGCAGCCATAATCCTGCAGTGGACCAAAACATCGGGTTGAGTAAATGACACTCGAACGACGGCAGATGAGGTGCGGAACGGTTGTAATTTGTGTTATAGTGATCGAAATATGACAGGAACAAAGACATGCTTTGTCTAACAAGTCGTAAGGTGGGAAAAGAGAAGGTATAAACAAGGTACGGCAACGTAAACGTGAACATAAAAACATGCTATGCATACCCACCCGACCAATGCAGTTTCAGGTGACCAGACTCTTAAGACTCGACTAAACATGATTCAAGACTACCACTCTTATCGTTGCATGATTCTTCATGAATTAGACATAGGTGATCAGGCTATGTATAATTTAGGATTAACGATGCAACAATAGGACTAGTTGACTCGTATGATGTTCGATGTTCAATAAAACTTTATTCTGGTTATAGTTGCGATCTTTATTTCTAAAAAAATCGGCATTCTCTATAACCTTTGCTCTGATACCAATCTGTCACACCCCGCCGAAGGCGGAAACACGAGGTGTAACTGGAAAGGAACACAAGCACAAGATAATAGAACATACCAACGTTTAAGATTTAAAGGAAATAATACATCATTACATGCTAGTTTAGCCGACATCGGCAACTATAATATAAAGTTTAGTTCCCAAAAGATTGCGTTTTAATACATAATGATTAGTAGTGACATGTGAAAACTTCATTATGCAAAGACCTTGAAGAAAAGCTTACTGACGATCACCTGAAATGCATGAGAGAAAACGGGTCAACTATGAAAATAGTTGGTGAGTATACACGTTTTATATAATATGAAAACTCTTAAGAGAGTGTCAAAGGTTTCGGTCATTGAGAATAGTCCACAAAGCAAAGGCATTGTAAATCCACTCAGTTCCAAGTTCCGCCCTTACAAAACTTGCAACCTGTGTGTTCACAACCCATTGCACTAAATATAGTGTGTCTAGTAGTCAAGTATACGTTGTCATAATAGTTCACAGTATAGCACCACGTATATAATAATGTATGCCATGCAAAGCCCCTAGAATAAATCATATGCGTCCCGAAACATAGTGAACGAGAGGTTGGCCGACCTCTAATAGCGCTATCCATACTACCTACTGATAGGAGACTAACAATGCGAATGTACGAACGGTACATCATAGAACTATTATATACAATTAAGAACGCTCCGAACATGGGAGACTTTGTACGCTCCACCAATAAGGCGAGACTTGGTATTGCTCCGTTCACATAGGGAGACTTTTAGGTCATAACACGTACGGTTCAATACGTTCAAACAAGTCATAAGTTCGTAATTAAGTTCAAGGATTTGATTCAAGTTCAAAAGTTCAAGTCAAAAGAGTTCATAAAAGTAGGAATCAATTTAGTTCAAGTATGGTTCATGCATTTCGCCCCAAAATGTAGTAAAAAGGGGATGTGAATACTCACCTGATGCAATAGTTATGATGACAAAAGTGGATACACTGAAATGAGGTGCAATCTCTATCCGCAACCTAATATGAATGACATGCTCTAATATAAGTCATGAAATAATGTTGTGCATGCAAACTCATATGATATCCATACCACTTGTGCATTTGAAAATAAAGTTTATCGTCGAAAAAAAGGTTTATAATGTCTTGTCAAGTTATAAAATACTTTACGCTTATATATATTGAAACCACATCCCACGATAGTCGTTTAGAAACAAAACAAGAATTTATAGTTTTTCGTCGTAAAATAATATACTTTGACAACTCATGAAAATAACTAAGTAACCTTGCGAGGCTTAGTCGCAAAATAGTGATTATTAAATATTAGTGTTGAAGAAAAATAGTTGTGATCGTCGTAATTCAAATAAGTATATCTTGGTCGTTATAAGTCCGTTTTCTACGTTTTATATATCTTTAGTTTCGTGTTAAGGTATACTAATATATTTTTGATAAATCGACTCATTTAGATAATGCTTAAAACTCATTTTTTCCCCTTAAATAACCCTTGACAGCTTGTATTTTTCAGAAAATTAGTTTTCGTCGTTAAACTTGAAAATAGCGTAACTTCTTCGTTATAAATCCATTTTAACCCGTTCAAGCGACCACGGTTTCGTTTTAAAGTCTATTTTCTGAATATCTAGCCCAAAATAATCCATGACCTTTCGAAATTTCCAGATTTTACAAAAATGAACAGCCCTTAATTATAAGTTGTCGAAAATGATTTTTCAAGTGTAATACTTGTTCCATCCATTTCAAATCAACACCAAATATAATCTAAACCTACCATACACCTTATTAAGGTGTCATGGGTTCCTAAACTTCATCAACAATGATAGGTTTCATGGGAATAACTATAGGATAGTTTATATTCATTATAAGTAATAAAAACAAGTAAAAGTGGTATGAATCATAGAAGGGATTGTCTAACCAGTGCCCTTAGGGCACTGGTTAAGAAGGCTGAGGACCCACAAAAAGGTACCGAAAAAATAATTTAAAGACTCAAGGACCCACACTTTTTCAATAAAAAAATATTTTTTCGGTACCTTTTTGTGGGTCCTCAGCCTTCTTAACCAGTGCCCTGAGGGCACTGGTTAGACAATCCCATCATAGAATACTTGCATGTTTTTATACTAGGATGGTAAAATAGCTCAAGTAAGATTATGAAAGATTAGTAAAAATTTTTAGAACACTTACTAGTAGTATGATGAGGTTTAAGTAACTAGGTTCCTAATTACTCCTTGGTTTTTATTTCAAAACCTAATATAGAAGTGAACTAGAGTTTAATTATCACTTGATTATTGAAAACTTATGGTTTCTTCCCTTGTTTCCTGCTTGGCCGAATCCTTAGAGAGGATATGAGAGAGTTTTTATCTTGTTTTCACCTTTTGCTATGTGTAAGTTATGTGTTTTGATTTAGTATTTTATTAGTATAATACTTAGCTTAGTCAAACAAAGGTATATGTGTACACTTAACTTGGAAGATTTTTATGAAAATTATGGTAGCTAAGGGGGTGGTCGGCAAGGGCACAATGGGGAAAAGGGTTATGTATTTTTGATGTACAAATGGTATTTAAAGTTATTAAGTGTATCGTTAGCTAGAAATCGATTTTAACGGAACAAAATAAAATATATCGAAGTCATAAAAATAATAAAAATGCATTTCTCACAAGTATTGGGTGAATAAATAATTATCGAATAGGATTTGCGAAAAACCGTCGAATAACTATATATATATATATATATATATATATATATATATATATATATATATATATATATATATATATATATATATTTTTGGGTAAAAGGTCAACGACCGTAAATATATTACCCAAAAACGTTTAAGTACAAAGGACATGGGTGACTCCCATATCGCAGCCCGTTACATAGGCGGAAAAGCTTACATAACAAGGTACTTCCTATTCTCTAAACAAGAAAATAAACCACTACTCAAAAGATAACCTTAGACTCCTATGAAAAACAAATTACTTCCTACCAAGGCCTTGGAGTTTGAAGTCATCATAATCATAGTCATCATAATCATCTTCGCGATCATGACCACCACCAAATAGGTTTATTGTCTCATCAAAAGTGTCCGCAACCTCCTCTTCATCACTATCGGAGACAACAATCTCTCCCACCTTAGAGAATGGGTTAACCCTTCTAGTAGAAGAAGAAGGCGGAAAATCCTTTTTATTACCCGGATAATCAACCTTTTTAATAGGATGACCATCATCATCCACAAGAGTAGCTTTCCCATCAATAAGGAGTTTTTCAAACTCCCCAATTTTCTCAACAATAGGGGTAGGACCAACCTCGTTAGCTTCCATAGAATCACTCACAAGCAGTTCAGGCAATGTATTACTAGTCTTCGTAGACTCATTCTTCTTTTCTTCCATTGTACTACCCACATCCACATCCTTATTTACTTCCTTAGTAGGAATATCAGTAACATCCATACTAAGGGCATCATATTTATTAGATGTAACGACCTTCGTTCCACTCGTACTAAGCACATCGCCACCTTTGCTTAGTGACATCGACTTGCTTAGGTTGAGCAGGAGCCTTTTTGGGTTGATATTGCAACTTCTTACCCACATTAGGTTTCGTAAACCCTCCTTGACCCGAAGCAGTTGGACCACCTTGCCTACCCTTCTTCTTATTTTTAACAGTTTGGAAACCATCATTAACACTCTTAGTAGGCCGACTAGGGGGTATAACAGATTTTGGACAATCAACAAGGGTATGACCAAAGATCTTACACGTATCACATCGTGGGGGTTTCCACTCGTATTCAACCCGTATCTTCTCAATAGTCGAACCCGAACCATCAAGTAGGGGTATTTCAACAGTTAAGTTATCCCTAAGTTCCACTTCCGCCTTAACTTCAATCAAACACCTAGCAAAACTACTGCGACCCCAAGATTCCTTGCACATTTGGCTAGTATAGGCATCTAGCATTTTCGGCGTACCAATCAATGTAGCAAGAAGACTAAGACCATCATCAGAAAACATAGCAAGAGGAACATCATGGAACTTAACCCACACCGGAATGTTGGTCAAATCCTCTTTAAGTAAGTTGGTGTTCAAGGTCCATGGTTTAAGAATAATAGGGACATTTCTAATCAACCATGGACCATTTTCAAGGACATCCTCAACACCTTTCTTCGAATTAAACTTAAAGAAAAAGAACCCTTTGGCATTCATCATAACCTTCTGTATACCATACTTAGCCCACACGTTGCGTACATAATAATCAACAACAGGGGAAAGCAATCGTTTACTAAGGAAATAACCATAGAGTGTATTCTCATACCTAGTGTTCACCTCTTCAACCACTTTCATAGGGACAGTAAGATCCACACCATTCGTTATCTTGCTACACTCCAGTCTACGAAAGTTAGACGTGTATCTCTTAGGTTCATTCGAAGTAGCACCTGCATATGATGTAGGAGTCTGACCATTAGGCTGATTTGCACTACTAGGTTCGACAACCTTAGGAGATGTACTAGGAGTAGTAGCATGTGTAGGAACAGCCACATGTGTAGGATGAAGCTGCTTCAACGCATTAAGAATAGAAGTCTGCTCAAAAACTCTCGGCGTGTTTATAGTAGTATCTCCCAGGTTCACTTGTTTGTGGACAGCCGAAGGAGCTGTCTCAACACTTGGCATAGAAGTATAATGAGTAGTCCCTGAAACGTCAAGTGAAACCGGCTTCACTTGTTTAGGATTAGTATCCCATGAAATAGCACATTCATCCCAGATAAGTAATACTCCGAATCACCGTGTGAGTACATCAGATGTAAGCACGTCATGAGCAACGCTACAATCAGGTCCCCCATTAGGGTTTCGCACAACCCTCAAATCATCATCTTGCTGAGGTACACCGGCATTCCCAGCATCAATAACCTTTAAACGTTGCATACAAACGTCCAATTGATCAACATCCACATTAACCCCATGTCCAACATTAACCACAGGGCGTTGCAAATTTTTGTTCTCCTCTCCCGTCTTATCCATCACAACAGCTTCACACCAATATCACAACCCTTAACCAAGTAAACATGAACAAAGGAACCTGGTCTCAATCAGTACGGATAAACCCTAGTTAAGAAACTAGGGTTTTAACGAAGAAGCTCAATTCAATTAACCCATAGAACCAATTCAATCCACACGAAGAATAATGATGGCGATAATGATTGCTTAATAATAAAACGATTACTGAAACAATCAAATCATTAGAATTAAACCCTAATAACACAACAATAGCGATTCCCTGAACCAGTAGGTAATTAGATCGTGTACTAATTAAATCCAGAAACAATCAATGAAGGATTGTAGAGGAAAAATAGAAAACGATAGATTAAAAAAACGATTTAGGGTTGGGGGTGAATCACCAAAGTCGCCAGAGGTTTAGGGTTGGGAGAGCAAGTTAATGTTTAAATCACCAAAGTCATATAGCCTTGTGCCTGTTTGAGTATGAAGGATGAAGAGGTTATAACGAGGATGCTTATGAAGAGGATATATATATATATACAAAATAATTTCAAAACATCGGGTAAACTAATAATATAATTTTTTATAGCATTAAAATGAGTATAAGAATATATCAGGATAATTTTTGGAAGTGTCGGATCAGTTATTCAAAATAAATGATCGTACGATAGCGTTTATTTAATAAGAAAAATATACGTTACTGAAATATGCAAACCCATGCATGAACTAAATGAAAATGATGTTACTGATGATATGTAGACTAACTCTAGTCTATATGTAGTGTTCTCAATGATGTTTCATGAATACGCAACTAAACCCTTACGGTTACGCGAATTTGATACTCGTAAACCTAGTTTACGAAAAATAATGAATAAAAATCATGAATATAAATTTTTCTCCGGGAATGAATAGTGTTTTGTGAATAGTAAAATTTTGAAATAATCTCTCAAAATATCAACCCGATTTCAAAAACGATAAATAGTAAAATGATGAATAGTAACCGATGAATAGTAGATTCCCGCGATGAATAGTAATTTTTTTTAAGTTTGCAAAATGACCAGAAATTGAGAGTTGTGACATTCTTCCCCTGTTAGAGGAATCATGTCCTCGTGATTCAATTATTGATAACTATAGTCCGAACCTCGACAAGGGTTCTAAAATTTCATGCTCGTGTGTATAGTCTAAATGATTATGTCAATGCTCATGCATATGGGTTCCTCATCCAACTAGGTACGTTCTCGTGATCAGATTTGATGAGGAAACTTACCCAACATCGAACGTAGCCCTCAAAAGACCTTTTGAGTAAAAACTTGACTCTTAGCTTGATTTTCGCAACTCATCAAACAAGAATTGTCACTAGAACAAGCTAGGAAACAAGTTGTTAGAAAGATAGAATTCA
Organism: Chrysanthemum makinoi; assembly: GCA_910596185.1. Classification (NCBI taxonomy): domain Eukaryota; kingdom Viridiplantae; phylum Streptophyta; class Magnoliopsida; order Asterales; family Asteraceae; genus Chrysanthemum; species Chrysanthemum makinoi. The sequence continues at coordinate 305,561,474 of OU343217.1, forward strand.
ACATTCTAGAATGAAGTCTTTTGAAAGATTCGCCCGATCTTGGAATTGCTTACACAAATCAAATCAACAAAATAAATTACAACTAAGGTCGATATCGTTAGGTCTCAAATTAATCAATGTCGTGAACATGGTAAGAATTGGAAGTAGGTTATGCACTCAAAATCATGTGGTACATAAATAAGGTGGTTGTTCAAAAGAATGTACCCGTTACGCATTGCGGGCTTCCTCAGTACGCATATAGAATGCCCGACCACGTGCGGGAGGAACATCAATGTTCTGATCTTGTGGGCCTTCTATTGCCAATGCCAGGTTTGGACGATTTCCTCCTTGGTTGGGAGTTTTTTTCAACTTTGGACAGGTACTCCGAAGGTGATCTAGACTTCCACAATCGTAACATGCTGGCCTTTTTCCTTGATTCCCAGTCCTGTTTGAGCAATACCGCACGAAGTGGCCCGTTTGTCCACATTTGTTGCACCTTGGGCAGTCTCCTGAGTGGTGATAGTTACTTCGAGTGCACATAGGATGTGGACCTGCGTATCTTCCGGGCCCTTGAGTTATTGCTCCGTAGTTCCCAACTACTCGTTGTCTCTTGTCCTGTTGATTTTGGTCACGGCTTCTTTGTTGATCTTCCTGCCTCCTTCGTCCACCGTCAGTTCCTTTCGTTAGTTCACCAGACCTGATCACATCATTTGTCAAGCGGTACGCCATACCCACAGTGGCTTGCAGAGTGGTTGGATTTGATGAGGTGACATCCCTCTTAATTTCAGGTATCAATCCCCAAATATATCGGTCGATCAACTTCTCCACAGTGGAAACCATGTGGGGAACCATTCTAGTTAACTCGTGGAAACGGGCCGTGTACTTGTCGACTTCTACTCCTACCATCAAATGGTTCCAAAATTCCGCTTCTAATGCTTTCTGCACTTCATCTTTTCTGCAGTACTCATCAATTAGTAGTTTCTTGAATGCTTCCCAAGATAACGCATTTGCAGCCCCTCTTCCTCTGGTCTGTAGTTGGTTGTTCCACCAGGTCAATGCTCGACCCTGTAGTAGACCAGCAGAGAAATCAACCTTATTTTCTTCAGTACATTTCGTGATACAGAGTTTCGACTCAACATTCTCGAACCCTGATAGCAGTCCAATGGCACCCTCGGTGCCATAAAATTCCATTGGCTTACATGTCATGAAAGTCTTGTAGTTGCATCCATGACCAGTGTTTGAAGTACCTTCTCCAACGTTGGTTCGTCTAGCATCAAGGTGCGTCACAATTTGGGTGAGTAGGTCCGCTATTCCAGCAGCATTGTTGTTTGGATTGGCATTGTTGTTTGGGTTGGCATTGTTGTTTGGGTTGACGTTGTTGTTGACTCCTGAGCGTGTGTTTCTTGCAGCCATAATCCTGCAGTGGACCAAAACATCGGGTTGAGTAAATGACACTCGAACGACGACAGATGAGGTGTGGAACGGTTGCAATTTATGTTATAGTGATCGAAATATGACAGGAACAAAGACATGCTTTGTCTAACAAGTCGTAAAGTGGGAAAAGAGAATGTATAAACAAGGTACGGTAACGTAAACGTGAACATAAAAACATGCTATGCATACCCACCCGACCAATGCAGTTTCAGGTGACCAGACTCTTAAGACTCGACATTCTCTATAAACTTTGCTCTGATACCAATCTGTCACATCCCGCCGAAGGCGGAAACAAGAGGTGTAACTGGAAAGGAACACAAGCACAAGATAATAGAACATACCAACGTTTAAGATTTAAAGGAAATAATACATCATTACAATACTAGTTTAGCCGTCATCGGCAACTATAATATAAAGTTTAGTTCCCAAAAGATTGCGTTTTAATACATAATGATTAGTAGTGACATGTTAAAACTTCATTATGCAAAGAACTTGAAGAAAAGCTTACTAACGATCACCTGAAATGCATGAGAGAAAACGGGTCAACTATGAAAATAGTTGGTGAGTATACACGTTTTATATAATATGAAAACTCTTAAGAGAGAGTCAAAGGTTTCGGTCATTGAGAATAGTCCATAAAGCAAAGACATTGTAAATCCACTCAGTTCCAAGTTCCGCCCATACAAAACTTGAAACCTGTGTGTTCACAACCCATTGCACTAAATATAGTGTGTCTAGTAGTCAAGTATACATTGTCATTATAGTTCACAGTATAGCACCACGTATATAATAATGTATGCCAGACAAAGCCCCTAGAATAAATAATATGCGTCCCGTAATATAGTGAACGAGAGGTTGGCCGACCTCTAATAGCGCTATCCATACTACCTACTGATAGGAGACTAACAATGCGAATGTACGAACGGTACATCATAGAACTATTATATACAATTAAGAACGCTCCGAACATGGGAGACTTTGCACGCTCCACCAATAAGGCGAGACTTGGTATTGCTCCGTTCACATAGGGAGAATTTTAGGTCATAGCACGTACGGTTCAATAAGTTCTAACAAGTCATAAGTTCGTAATTAAGTTCAAGGATTTGATTCAAGTTCAAAAGTTCAAGTCAAAAGAGTTCATAAAAGTAGGAATCAATTTAGTTCAAGTATGGTTCATGCATTTCGCCCCAAAATCTAGTAACAACGGTAAAAAGAAGATGTGAATACTCACCTGATGCAATAATTATGATGACAAAAGTGGATACACTGAAATGAGGTGCAATCTCTATCCGCAACCTAATATGAATGATATGCTCTAATATAAGTCATGAAATAATGTTGTGCATGCAAACTCATATGATATCCATATCACTTGTGCATTTGAAAATAAAGTTTATCGTCAAAAAATAGGTTTATAATGTCTTGTCAAGTTATAAAATACTTTACGCTTATATATATTGGAACCACATCCCACGATAGTCGTTTAGAAATAAAACAAGAATTTATAGTTTTTCGTCGTAAAATAATATACTTTAACAACTCATGAAAATGACTAAGTAACCTTGCGAGGCTTAGTCGCAAAATAGTGAATATTAAATATTAGTGTTGAAGAAAAATAGTTGTGATCGTCGTAATTCAAATAAGTATATCTTGGTCGTTATAAGTCCGTTTTCTACGTTTTATATAACCTTAGTTTCGTGTTAAGCTATACTAATATATTTTTGATAAATCGACTCATTTAGATAATGCTTAAAACTCATTTTTGCCCCTTAAATAACCCTTGACAGCTTGTATTTTTCAGAAAATTAGTTTTCGTCGTTAAACTTGAAAATAGCGTAACTTCTTCGTTATAAATCCGTTTTAACCCGTTCAAGCGACCACGGTTTCGTTTTAAAGTATATTTTCTGAATATGTAGCCCAAAATAATCCATGACCTGTCGAAATTTCCAGATTTTACAAAAATGAACAGTCCTTAATTATAAGTTGTCGAAAATGATTTTTCTAGTGTAATACTTGTTCCAACCATTTCAAATCAACACCAAATCTAATCTAATCCTACCATACACCTTCTTAAGGTGTCATGGGTTCCTAAACTTCATCAACAATGATAGGTTCATGGGAATAATTATAGGATAGTTTATATTCATTATAAGTAATAAAAACAAGTAAAAGTGATTTGAATCATAGAATACTTGCATGTTTTTATACTAGGATGATAAAATAGCTCAAGCAAGATTATGAAAGAGTAGTAAAAATATTTAGAACACTTACTAGTAGTATGATGAGGTTTAAGTAACTAGGTTCCTAATTACTCCTTGGTTTTTATTTCAAAACCTAATATAGAAGTGAACTAGAGTTTAATTATCACTTGATTATTGAAAACTTATGGTTTCTTCCCTTGTTTCTTGCTTGGCCGAATCCTTAGAGAGGATATGAGAGAGTTACTGATGTTACTGATGATATGTAGACTAACTGTAGTCTATATGTAGTGTTCTCAATGATGTTTCATGAATACGCAGCTAAACCCTTACGGTTACGCGAATTTGATACTCGTAAACCTAGTTTACGAAAAATGATGAATAAAAATGATGAATATAAATTTTTTTCCGGGAATGAATAGTGTTTTAGGAATAGTAAAATTTTAAAATAATTTCTCAAAATATCAACCCGATTTCAAAAACGATGAATAGTAACCGATGAATAGTAGATTCTCGAGATGAATGGTAATTTTTTTTTTAAAGTTTGCAAAATGATCAGAAATTGAGAATTGTGACATAAACGACAAAACATGTATAGAAATATGTTATAAATAAGTATTTGTATTCTGACACCGAGTTACTGATTTATATTGTAAATAATCATGTATCAACTATTATTCTATATTGTAAATAAAAATGTTGTAAATTATTATACATATTCTTTGGCCAGATGGAACAAAAAAATCCTTTCTTGTGTCGTTGTGAACGAGGACTTATAATTGAAAGAACATCCCAAAAGCCCAAAAGTTATGGTCAGAAGTATTATGCATGTCCTTTATCAAAGGTAAATAATTATACGTTTTCTTATTTACGTAAATATATCAATAACTTATTTGTTAATAATACATTTCTTATAATTGTTTCACCATGTAACAGCCAGGAACAGAAGATTATGGGTGCGATACTTTATGTGGAAGGATGTATTTCAACAAATGTACTTTAGGCTCTTCTTCAACGCAGTGCTCAAACTGCGAAACTAAAGATAACACGATCAACATGCGTGAAACAAGAAACCAGATGTTATTGTCTCAAAACAATATGTTGAAGGCAAGAATAAAGACGCTGGAGGCATCACTGAAATTGGCAAGAAATCTCGTTTATCACGCATGTCAGTCGAGTGGAATACTCTATGACCTTATAGATGACATTAATAATCTTCATGTGAAGTAGATTTCGTTGTAGTAGTAGTAGCATTTGTTGTTGTACTTGTTTAATGTTTTAATGTTTAACGTGTTTATTGTTGTTGTTTAATTAAATGGAAACAAATTAGACGAATAAAAAATAACACAAAAATATAACAAATGCACAATAAAAAAAATATAACGTAAAAATATAACAAATGAGACGGCAAGCCATATTAAATCTTGTGTTGAGAAGTATTTTGAGTTTGAATTGTGTGAAATAGATTTGTGGATTGAAGTGTGTTTGTATTGTGTATTTATAAAGGTTAATTTTTTTTTTAACCGTTGCAAAAAAATTGGTAAGGTTTTTGAAATAACCTTTAAACTCGATCGTAGACACGATCTATTTGGTTGGCGATCGATTTGTCCACAACAACAAAGATCGATACAAATCGATCGACTATATACAAGATCGACTAGGCTATTGGCCTTATTGGAGCTAGCCTGAATCCCGTGCTTGAAGTAATAGTTCAATATTTGTAGAATTATTGGCCACTATAAAGCCAATCAATCTTAAATTTTCCAGCCACTTTCCCATCTTGTATCTCACGAAAACATAACTAATTTGTTCTGCAAGTTTATTCAACGAGCGGTAAAAAGGAGAAGACAAACAACTATATAAATATTAAACGTTTGATATCAAAATAAATAATCAAACAATAGAATACATAAAGTGAGACCAATTGCTTCAATGAATCAGTTATTCCCTTAACAATAAACATAGAAGGGTGTTGGTGTCTTAGAAAAACTTTTTGATTGTATAGGGTATATTTGTAATTAAATTTTTTGGTTGGGGATATATATAATTACTTAAGGGCTTGTTTGTTAAAATATTCTATTAAGTCATGTTTAATTAACAGATGACTTAATGCAGACACTCTCAGTTTTATTACTTAATATTTTAAGTCATCTTTCACTATTAAGTCACAAACAAACAGTTTTCATTTGACTTAATAAATTCAGTTTTATTCATATTAAGTCAATTAAGTCGAAAACAAACACCACCTAAGTTTATTTGAGGATATATGCAATTCTTCCTATAAATTAGCACATAAAATTGTACATATACGAACAAACGTGTTATTCCTCTATATAAGATTAAGACTAAAATACACCGTTGGTCCCTAAACTTGTACCAAAGCATCATGATGGGACAAAACTCGGCCTTTTCATTGCCACAGTTCCAAAACATGGCCTTTAAATGCCAAATTAGTCCTTTGACAAAGTCAAAGTCTGATTTTTGTTTTGTAGTCGAGGGTATTTTAGTCCATACACATTTATACTTTTATAACACATTTATATTTTAGCTCTTCATCTTTCATCCTCATCATCATCTTCCCAAATCATTCATCTCCCCAACATCATCCTGGTCATCATCTCCCCACATCATCATCTCCAAAACTCAATTGCCAAACATTCCAGGAATATCATGAACACAATGATAACATATTTCACATTTTTTCTTGAGCAAAGAACATATCACATTAATTTTGACGTCACCAACAACAAACCCTCATTTGCTTTCTCTTCCAAGCATCCTTCTGCTTCTGCTACTGGTATAAACTTTTTCATATTTTTATTTTTAATTTTTAATCATCATTTGTTGTAACTTTATTGTACTTGTTTTTCTTGCTTTTTTATTTATTTATATTTTAGATTCATTTTATCATCTTCAAATGATTTCTTTTTGCAAGAATCTGCATAAATAAAAATGATCGATATATAAAAATTGAAATATACATTTATGATTTACTATATGCATGGATCAACTTTAAATCTGAGAACTTTATATTATATGACTCAAAAAGTTTCTAAGTAATATTCTGGCCTTTTGTGTTTTACGGTCAATGATCTAAAATTTTCTTGAATTTATCTTTTCTGCTAGAATAATTTATTTTTAATAATAAAAATGTAAACTTTTGTGTTTGGATTGAAACAAAAAGCTTATCAATGATCTAAAAAATTTCTTGAATTTATCTTTTCTGTTAGAATGATAATTTTTAATAATAAAAATGTAAACTTTTTTATCTGGGTTGACTCAAAAAGCTTATCAATCTGATTTTTGTGTGTTCTAGGGTCAAGATTCGTTGAAGAGAAGCCGCAACATGGTAATGGTATTCCATCCGAAAGTGGTGCCTTTTATTTCAGTCCTAATGAAGGTAGCAACTCTTTTGATTGTTCCGAGTTTCCATGGGGTGAAACTTGTCCCAAGACGCCTGAGATTACATCTTTGCTATATGAGGTTGACGAGGCTACCTTTATGGAAGAGGCGAATCCCGCTAAGAAGCCCAAGATCGAGTCTGTAAATTTGGTGTCAAATTGTGAGATAAGCGACGATGATCTGTTCTTCGAGATGCCATATCTTCAAGGCGCTTGGGATACTTCTTCAGTCGATGCTTTTCTCAATGGAGATTCAAACCAAGAAGGCGGAAACGTGATGGAAGGGATCCGTGGGATCCGGGGAACAGTGAAGATTTTTGCCTATAAATAGAGAGCCATTTCTTCATTCTAACTCACCCCTCTTCTTACTAAATCTCTCATACACTCTCATTCTCTTCTAACATATAGATCACTTGATCTAGAGAGTTGTACTTCTTTCTTTCTATTTGTGATCCTCATATAGGTCCTTCTCTAAGGCGAGATCACGAGCATTCTACAAGTCATCCAAGCAAGGGGTCCTTGATTGATTTGTCACTCCACAAGATTTCTGTAGCGATGATCTTGTATTTGATATTTCACATATTTGTTGTGTAATAGTTGTGTTGGTTTGGTCCACCATGCTATGGACTCGGTATCTAGCTTTGTACCGGAAAAAGTGTAAGCAACGTTGTGAAGGATTCTCCGCCAAGTGAAGGAGTGTGTTGACATAGTGCTTGAACTCTCGAGTATGTGACTCGGGGAGTGGAGTAGGGGAAGGAATGTGTCCTTGTAGCCGAACCACTATAAATCGGTTGTGTCATTTCTATCCCTTAACTTTATTTATTTGCTTGCATTATCATTAGATCTATACGTTCTCAAACATCCATACGATTTCACATAATATCGAATCTAAAGTTTTTGAAATCAACTTAAAATCGACAAAACTATTCAACCCCCCGCCCTTCTAGTTTTTCACAATTGGCATCAAGAGCTAAGTTTATAAAAGTCTTAAAGTAAAATTGTATTTTAAAAACTTTTCGATCACTATGGGTTCTGAAAATTATAATGAAGGGCAATCTATGCAACGACCACCACTACTTGAAACTAATGGTTTTATATATTGGAAAAATAGATTCGAAACATATGTGAAATCTAAAGATATTGATCTTTGGTACATTATTGTTGAAGAATATTTTGAGGCTACCTCAAAAGATGATAAAGGGAATTTAGTTAACATACCTCATGATAAACTAAATGATGATTTGAAGAAAAAGCTTTCTAAAAATAGTGAAGCAAAAATGGTTTTATATAATGCTTTACCGAAAAAGGAATTCGAAAGAATTTCTTTGCTCAAAACCTCTAAAGAAATTTGGAATTCTTTAGTTGTAACTCATCAAGGCAACCAACAAGTTAAAAATAATAAAATTGATTTATTTGTTCAACAATATGAATAATTTTCAATATCGGATGAGGAAACTATAGATCATTCATTTGCTAACTTTAATACTATTATTACATCTTTACAAGCACTTGATGAATCTTTTCTAGCCGTAACCATGTTAGGAGATATCTAAAGGCACTTCCATCGAAGTGGAGATCTAAGGTGACGGCGATCGAAGAGTCAAAAGATTTGACAACTCTCACCCTCGATGAACTCATAGGCAATCTAAAAGTCTACGAGCTTGTTCTTGCTAAAGACTCTGAAGCCTCAAAGGTAAAAGAGAAACACAAATCTCTTGCCTTAAAAGCCAAAAAGGCTTCAAGCGATGAAGAGAACTCTTCCTCGGTAGTGACGAGGAGTACGCTATGGCTGTAAGGGACTTTAAAAAGTTCTTTAGAAGAAAGGGAAGATACGTCAAACAACCGTATGACGATAAGAAAGGCTTTCAGAAAAGCAAAGAAGAAGAAAAGCCAAAAGATGATCGTACTTGCTTTAAATGTGGGGACCTAAACCACTTTATTAGTAAGTGTCCCAAACGGGATGATCAAAAGGCGTTCGTAAGCGGCACGTGGGGAATGAGCGACGAGGAGGACGAAGAAATTTGTCTCATGGCAAATGACGAGGTATGTCACGAATACTATAGTAGCTCATCACTTGATGACGACTCATTGCATAACGAATATGATAAACTATGCAATATTAGCTTAAAACTAATTAACAAAAACAAGCTTTTAAAGAGTCAAAAACAACATTTAGATAAAGAAGTCATAGAATTAAAAGCAAAACTAAAACGTTTAGAAAAGGGTAAAATAGCAAGTGGTGAATGTGAACTTTGCGTTCAACTTCAAACACTAGTTGATCAACTAGATTCTAAGATTGCTAGAATGAGCACGAATACATTAAATACAATGCTAGATAGTATTAAAACTGAGGACAACCGAGAAGGTTTAGGGTTCCAACAACTTGATCCATCAACTAGTGAAAGTAAAGAAACAAAATTTGTTAAAGAACTAGAAAAACCAGCCACTGTTGTGGCGGATCCCATGGATCCCCTAAAAAGGGAACCGGCTAGTGTACAGACAGGGATCCGTGGATCTGCTGTGATAACTAGTGGTAATAACGTAGCTTCTTCATCTAGAACTGAGTTCGTTATCGTAAATAGAAAGAAACCAACTCATGTCACCACTAGACATCCACCTCCAAAATATAATCCTACTTTTGCAAGAAATAAAGCACCATCTTTTCAAAAACATAATGCATCTAGGAGACCTAATAACGTTTATCCAAGAAGTAACCATCAAATGGGATGGAACCCTAATATGCAAAACGGTTTTCCTTTTCAAAACTTTGCTCCATGGAATGCATACTCATCTTATCCTTACATATCTAACATGAATGGAATGTTTAACACTAATGGACCCATGAACAAATGGGGACCAACTTTTGAGTTTATTATTGTTTTAGGTGTGCTTAAAGGTCGACCTCGACCCCAATGAATGGGTCAAGGATAGCGGGTGCACGAGGCACATGACCGGAAATAGGGATCTATTCTCCACATATGAATCCGTAAACGGAGGTAATGTGGTGTTTGGAAATAGCAAAAGTAGAATCATCGGTAAATGTACGATTTCTAACAAATCTCTAACCATTAACGATGTGTGTCACGTAGAAAACCTAAACTTTAACCTCTTAAGTATAGGACAAATATGTGATAAAAAGTGCAATGTACTTTTTACCGAAACCGGTAGTAAGATACTTAAAAATGGCATAACCATAGGAAGAGGAATTAGGAAACATGGAGTCTATGTCATTAAAATCGGTAATGAACCTAAAGACAAACTATGTCTTACCTCTATGGATGATACTTCGACCTTATGGCATCGAAGATTGGGTCACGCCAACATACGACTTCTTCAATCGCTATCATCCAAAGATCTAGTAAGAGATCTACCTAAGTTAAAATATGAACATCATTTCTGTGATGCTTGTAATGTAGGAAAACAAGCTCATTCGAGTCATAAAGCTAAAAACATGGTGTCCACAACTAGATGTCTAGAATTACTACATATGGATTTATTTGGTCCATCCGCTATCCAAAGTTATGGAGGCAACTACTACACTTTGGAAATAATGGATGACTACTCTAGGTATACATGGACAAAATTTTTAAAGAACAAAACGAAAACCTTTAATTATTTTAAAATATTAAGCAAAAAGATTCAAACACAACTAGGAAGTCCCATATTGTCTATTAGGACGGATCACGGTAGGGAATTCGATAATGAAGTGCAATTCGGAGCTTTTTGTGACGCTAATGGTATTACTCACAACTTCTCGGCTCCACGCACTCCACAATCGATTGGGGTAGTAGAAAGAAAGAATAGAACCCTTCTAGAAATGAGTCGAACCATGCTTAATGAACAATCCATACCTCAAAAATTTTGGTGTAATGTTGTTGATACTTCAAAGTACATACTCAATCGAGTCTTAATTAGACCAATCTTAGGTAAAACTCCATATGAGTTACTCCGAGGCAAAAAGCCTACGTTAAATCACTTTAGAGTCTTTGGAAGCAAATGTTTTATTCTTAACACTAAATATTACCTTACAAAATTTGATCCTAAATCAACCGAAGGTATCTTTTTAGGTTACTCGCCAAATAACAAAGCTTACGTCATATTAAACAAAGAAACAACGAAGGTAGAAGAGTCATTAAACATAAAATTTGATGAAAGTCCACCCAAACCCTCTCCACCTCTTGTCGATGACGAGATCATAGAAAGTGAAGCTATAGTAATAAAGAAAAATATAAATGAAGAAGAAGAACCTCTAAATGGTGAAATCATAAACATTAAAGAGTCCAAAGATCACCCCGTAGATAAGGTCATAGGAAAGCTAAACGAACGAACATTAAGGTCTCAAGTTCAAAACCAAAGTAGCTTGTTTTGTTTCGTTTCAACCATAGAACCTAAGAACACACAAGAAGCCATAAAAGACGAAAGTTGGGTAATGGCTATGCAAGAAGAACTAAATCAATCTAAATACATAAAGGAGATGTTAAAGAAAATTTGGTCTAGAAGAGTTGAAACCAATTAGGACACCAATGTCATCCGACACTAAACTTACAAAAGATGAAAACGGCGAATCCGTAGATAATACTAAATATCGTGGCATGATAGGTAGTCTTCTCTACCTCACGGCAAGTAGGCCGGATATCATGTTTAGTGTTTGCTTATGTGCTAGGTTTCAAGAAGACCCCAAAACATCACACCTAGAAGCCGTAAAAAGAATATTTAGATACATTAAGGGTACAACACAACTAGGATTATGGTATCCTAAGGGCACGGGAGTAGAAACAATTGTATATGCAGATTCTGACCATGCAGGTGATTACGTTGATAGAAAAAGTACAAGTGGGGTGTGTACTTTCATGGGATGTTGTTTAACGTCTTGGTTTTCTAAGAAACAAACGGCACTAGCAATATCAACAACCGAAGCCGAAGTACTCTCGCCGGCAAAGCATGCCAACAAGCACTATGGATGAAACAAGCGTTAGTAGACTACGACATTCATCTAAGCGACATAGCCATCCTATGTGACAACAAAGGTGCCATCGACTTAAGCAAGAATCCGGTATTGCATTCTCGCACAAAGCATATAGAGATTCGTCATCACTTCTTAAGAGACAATGTTCAAAAGGGGAACATTTCTATTGAGAAGGTAGCATCCGAAGACAACATAGCCGACGTCCTCACCAAACCGTTGAAGCGGGAACAATTCAACCTACTTCGTCTTGGTCTTGGTCTAATGGAACAAACGTCGTAACTTATTTGACTCTACAAGGTATGTAAACACTAGCCTTCTTCTTTCTGAGTCTAGGATCTCTATTTCATGTACAACTCACAAACAATACGGAAATTTTCAAAACCCAAGATGAGTTTTCCACTTATAGCTTTCTTATTTTTTTTCACATACACAATTTCAAAGAAAACCTCTTTTCATAATGTTTTCTAAAAGGATGGTACCTTCCCGTATCAACTTCACAAAAGCAATTTCTTACGTCTAGGACAAATCGCTTTTTCATTATTAATACAAAGTAAAAACCCGTTTTCATTGCATCTCATGTCTTTTGAATGCTAAAGGGGACACATAACTAATATGTGTTTTCGGGTACATTCATTTAAGCAACAATGAATTAGGAGCATTGATAACACAAAATTACGTACTCATGTACTAAATATGTGTTTTCGGGTTATCTCAATAGGATGGTTTTATACTTCTAGTTTATTTTCTATTTCTTTTTAAGGGTCGAGATAACCGAAACTCCAAATAGTTTGCATATAGGCACATACTAGGCAAAAATGTTTCCAAAAGGAAAATTTTGTGCTGCCTGAATCACCAGACCCATGGATCCCAGCTTTCATGCTGGACGAATCCCTCAAGGGAAGGATCCGTGGGATCCGTGAGACAGAAGTTGTTTTTACCTTCTATTTTTCTCATTTTGGATGAAAAATCCACATTTGCTTTATTTTTGGAGTATGCTCTTTAATGCTTATGCTCTCATGATCATATGCCTTAAAATTCATATCTAATCATTAGATTTTAATCCACATTTTAGGTCAAGCATTCATTACAAATGCATTATTTTTCTATATATAGAACTCCCAAAATGCTTGCATACTCATCCCATCCTCAACAACATGTCATTCACAAATTCCCAAGATGAATCACCTAGTACAAACAATCATCTTCATGATACCCAAACTTTTGTACTTCCACCATCCAAAATACCACAATCCAGCGCTAGGATATCCGCACGGATTAGTATCCGATCTTGTTGTTTAGCAAAACAAACATCCAGTGGCTCATCCTCAACCAATAACTCACCACAATATGCTTCCATTATAGCACCTCCCTCATCACCAACAAGTACACCAACTTCATCACCACCTAAAGTCACTCTTTTGGAACTCCTTAAGACTCCAACAAGAGCTCAACAACGAAAACAAAAAGAACTAACCTTTTTGACACCTCCCACTTCTCCAACATTCAATGATCTTGAAAAATCACCACCATTAGCTCCCATTACATTACAAGAACATCTAGGTTCTTTTCCACCACCACCTCCAAACTTTCCGGATGTTGATCCATATTTTCCTATTTTTCCACCACATCTTCCGCATAACTCAAATCAAAACAACCCGGAAAACTTCCGCACTCATTACCCACATCACTTACATTGTGAACATTGCCAATCCACTAGGGAAATTGCAATAGAAGTTAGGGAAGAAATGCGATTCATACTCAACCTCATCCTTGATCGCATCAATACCATTACTCATCAAAACCTCCATCAATAACCTTATGCAAGCAAGGAAGGAATCACTACTACTATTTTTCAATTTTAGTATTATTTTTCTTTTGAAGTCATTTTCAAAAACAAGTCTTGTTTTTATTTTTACATGCTTGTAAGTGGCATACATACCACTACAAATTTTTGTTTTATTACAAGGCCTTGTTTACATACCTTGGCTCCTAATCTTGATTCTCGGCAACCACAAGATTATTTAAGCATATTACTAACCTTTCTTTTTGTAGGATTTTTATTTTTCTTCACTTGACGCCCCAAACAAGGGGGAGCTACCGTCAAGGGGGAGTTAGCAATACGTGGACTAATTTTTCCACACTATTATGTGTATTTCTTCCAAAGGGTTAACTTTTTGTTTTGACAAAAAGGGGGAGAAGAAGTAAAACTTAGGGGCTTTCAAAACTTACATCTATTCTTAAGTTTTACTCATCATAACATTATGTTTTGTCATCAACAAAAAGGGGGAGATTGTTAATACAAATAAACCGTAAAAACGTTTATTAATATTTTGCGATCTCTTTGTGTTTTGTTGATATCAAATATAATGTTATCTTAAGTATAAGTATAAGGATACATGTGATTTTTGTAAAGCATTTACATATAGCCATTTAAATACAAAAATGTTGTAATTAAACATTTGTTGTAATAGTTTATTAGGATGGGTAAAAACCTTAACCCATATCCAAGAAGACTAGATACAATGTATACTTAGATACATTGAATTTAAAGAAACCCCATGGACCAACCCCTAACCCATGTCCCATAACCAAAAAAACCATGGGCAAAGAGGAGCGTTCCACGGATCCCTGGCTTTGTGCTAGCCGGATCCCAAGTGGAAGGGATCCGTGGGATCCGGGGAACAGTGAAGATTTTTGCGTATAAATTGAGAGCCATTTCTTCATTCTAACTCACCCCTCTTCTTACTAAATCTCTCATACACTCTCATTCTCTTCTAACATATAGATCACTTGATCTAGAGAGTTGTACTTCTTTCTTTCTATTTGTGATCCTCATATAGGTCCTTCTCTAAGGCGAGATCACGAGCATTCTACAAGTCATCCAAGCAAGGGGTCCTTGATTGATTTGTCACTCCACAAGATTTCTGTAGTGAAGATCTTGTATTTGATATTTCACATATTTGTTGTGTAATAGTTGTGTTGGTTTGGTCCACCGTGCTATGGACTCGGTATCTAGCTTTGTACCGGAAAAAGTGTAAGCAACGTTGTGAAGGCTTCTCCGCCAAGTGAAGGAGTTTGTTGACATAGTGCTTGAACTCGCGAGTAGGTGACTCGGGGAGTGGAGTAGGGGAAGGAAGGTGTCCTTGTAGCCGAACCACTATAAGTCGGTTGTGTCATTTCTATCCCTTAACTTTATTTATTTGCTTGCATTATCATTAGATCTATACATTCTCAAACATCCATACGATTTCACATAATATCGAATCTAAAGTTTTTGAAATCAACTTAAAATCGACAAAACTATTCAACCCCCCGCCCTTCTAGTTTTCCACAATTGGCATCAGGAGCTAAGTTTATAAAAGTTTTAAAGTAAAATTGTATTTTAAAAATTTTTCGATCACTATGGGTTCTGAAAATTATAATGAAGGGCAATCTATGCAACGACCACCACTACTTGAAACTAATGGTTTTATATATTGGAAATATAGATTCGAAACATATGTGAAATCTAAAGATATTGATCTTTGGTACATTATTGTTGAAGAATATTTTGAGGCTACCTCAAAAGATGATAAAGGGAATTTAGTTAACATACCTCATGATAAACTAAATGATGATTTGAAGAAAAAGCTTTCTAAAAATAGTGAAGCAAAAATGGTTTTATATAATGCTTTACCGAAAAAGGAATTCGAAAGAATTTCTTTGCTCAAAACCTCTAAAGAAATTTGGAATTCTTTAGTTGTAACTCATCAAGGCAACGAACAAGTTAAAATTAATAAAATTGATTTATTTGTTCAACAATATGAATAATTTTCAATATCGGATGAGGAAACTATAGATCATTCATTTGCTAACTTTAATAATATTATTACATCTTTACAAGCACTTGATGAATCTTTTTCTAGCCGTAACCATGTTAGGAGATATCTAAAGGCACTTCCATCGAAGTGGAGATCTAAGGTGACGGCGATCGAAGAGTCAAAAGATTTGACAACTCTCACCCTCGATGAACTCATAGGCAATCTAAAAGTCTACGAGCTTGTTCTTGCTAAAGACTCCGAAGCCTCAAAGGTAAAAGAGAAACACAAATCTCTTGCCTTAAAAGCCAAAAAGGCTTCAAGCGATGAAGAGAACTCTTCCTCGGGTAGTGACGACGAGGAGTACGCTATGGCGGTAAGGGACTTTAAAAAGTTCTTTAGAAGAAAGGGAAGATACGTCAAACAACCGTATGACGATAAGAAAGGCTTTCAGAAAAGCAAAGAAGAAGAAAAGCCAAAAGATGATCGTACTTGCTTTAAATGTGGGGACCTAAACCACTTTATTAGTAAGTGTCCCAAACGGGATGATCAAAAGGCGTTCGTAAGCGGCACGTGGGGAATGAGCGACGAGGAGGACGAAGAAATTTGTCTCATGGCAAATGACGAGGTATGTCACTTAATACTATAGTAGCTCATCAATTGATGACGACTCATTGCATAACGAATATGATAAACTATGCAATATTAGCTTAAAACTAATTAACAAAAACAAGCTTTTAAAGAGTCAAAAACAACATTTAGATAAAGAAGTCATAGAATTAAAAGCAAAACTAAAACGTTTAGAAAAGGGTAAAATAGCAAGTGGTGAATGTGAACTTTGCGTTCAACTTCAAACACTAGTTGATCAACTAGATTCTAAGATTGCTAGAATGAGCACGAATACATTAAATACAATGCTAGATAGTATTAAAACTGAGGACAACCGAGAAGGTTTAGGGTTCCAACAACTTGATCCATCAACTAGTGAAAGTAAAGAAACAAAATTTGTTAAAGAACTAGAAAAACCAGCCACTGTTGTGGCGGATCCCATGGATCCCCTAAAAAGGGAACCGGCTAGTGTACAGACAGGGATCCGTGGATCTGCTGTGATAACTAGTGGTAATAACGTAGCTTCTTCATCTAGAACTGAGTTCGTTATCGTAAATAGAAAGAAACCAACTAATGTCACCACTAGACATCCACACAGCAAAATATAATCCTACTTTTGCAAGAAATAAAGCACCATCTTTTCAAAAACATAATGCATCTAGGAGACCTAATAACGTTTATCCAAGAAGTAACCATCAAATGGGATGGAACCCTAATATGCAAAACGGTTTTCCTTTTCAAAACTTTGCTCCATGGAATGCATACTCATCTTATCCTTACATATCTAACATGAATGGAATGTTTAACACTAATGGACCCATGAACAAATGGGGACCAAACTTTTGAGTTTATTATTGTTTTAGGTGTGCTTAAAGGTCGACCTCGACCCCAATGAATGGGTCAAGGATAGCGGGTGCACGAGGCACATGACCGGAAATAGGGATCTATTCTCCACATATGAATCCGTAAACGGAGGTAATGTGGTGTTTGGAAATAGCAAAAGTAG
Source organism: Chrysanthemum makinoi (assembly GCA_910596185.1). Classification (NCBI taxonomy): domain Eukaryota; kingdom Viridiplantae; phylum Streptophyta; class Magnoliopsida; order Asterales; family Asteraceae; genus Chrysanthemum; species Chrysanthemum makinoi. The sequence continues at coordinate 305,578,864 of OU343217.1, forward strand.
AATCATTGGTAAAGGTACGATTTCTAACAAATCTCTAACCATTAACGATGTGTGTCACGTAGAAAACCTAAACTTTAACCTCTTAAGTATAGGAAAAATATGTGATAAAAAGTGCAATGTACTTTTTACCGAAACCGGTAGTAAGATACTTAAAAATGGCATAACCATAGGAAGAGGAATTAGGAAACATAGAGTCTATGTCATTAAAATCGGTAATGAACCTAAAGACAAACTATGTCTTACCTCTATGGATGATACTTCGACTTTATTGCATCGAAGATTGGGTCACGCCAACATGCGACTTCTTCAATCGCTATCATCCAAAGATCTAGTAAGAGATCTACCTAAGTTAAAATATGAACATCATTTCTGTGATGCTTGTAATGTAGGAAAACAAGCTCATTCGAGTCATATAGCTAAAAACATGGTGTCCACAACTAGATGTCTAGAATTACTACATATGGATTTATTTGGTCCATCCGCTATCCAAAGTTATGGAGGCAACTACTACACTTTGGAAATAGTGGATGACTACTCTAGGTATACATAGACAAAATTTTTAAAGAACAAAACGAAAACCTTTAATTATTTTGAAATATTAAGCAAAAAGATTCAAACACAACTAGGAAGTCCCATATTGTCTATTAGGACGGATCACGGTAGGGAATTCGATAATGAAGTGCAATTCGGAGCTTTTTGTGACGCTAATGGTATTACTCACAACTTCTCGGCTCCACGCACTCCACAATCGAATGGGGTAGTAGAAAGAAAGAATAGAACCCTTCAAGAAATGAGTCGAACCATTCTTAATGAACAATCCATACCTCAAAAATTTTGGTGTAATGCCGTTGATACTTCAATGTACATACTCAATCGAGTCTTAATTAGACCAATCTTAGGTAAAACTCCATATGAGTTACTCCGAGGCAAAAAGCCTACGTTAAATCACTTTAGAGTCTTTGGAAGCAAATGTTTTATTCTTAACACTAAATATTACCTTACAAAATTCGATCCTAAATCAACCGAAGGTATCTTTTTAGGTTACTCGCCAAATAACAAAGCTTACGTCATATTAAACAAAGAAACAATGAAGGTAGAAGAGTCATTAAACATAAAATTTGATGAAAGTCCACCCAAACCCTCTCCACCTCTTGTCGATGACGAGATCATAGAAAGTGAAGCTATAGTAATAAAGAAAAAGATAAATAAAGAAGAAGAACCTCTAAATGGTGAAATCATAAACATTAAAGAGTCCAAAGATCACCCCGTAGATAAGGTCATAGGAAAGCTAAACGAACGAACATTAAGGTCTCAAGTTCAAAACCAAAGTAGCTTGTTTTGTTTCGTTTCAACCATAGAACCTAAGAACACACAAGAAGCCATAAAAGACGAAAGTTGGGTAATGGCTATGCAAGAAGAACTAAATCAATCTAAATACATAAAGAAGATGTTAAACAAATTTGGTCTAGAAGAGTTGAAACCAATTAGGACACCAATGTCATCCGACACTAAACTCACAAAAGATGAAGACGGAGAATCCGTAGATAATACTAAATATCGTGGTATGATAGGTAGTCTTCTCTACCTCACGGCAAGTAGGCCGGATATCATGTTTAGTGTTTGCTTATGTGCTAGGTTTCAAGAAGACCCCAAAACATCACACCTAGAAGCCGTAAAAAGAATATTTAGATACATTAAGGGTACAACACAACTAGGATTATGGTATCCTAAGGGCACGGGAGTAGAAACAATTGTATATGCAGATTCGGACCATGCAGGTGATTACGTTGATAGAAAAAGTACAAGTGGGTGTGTACTTTCATGGGATGTTGTTTAACGTCTTGGTTTTCTAAGAAACGAACGGCACTAGCAATATCAACAACCGAAGCCGAGTACGTCTCTCCGCCGCAAAGCATGCCAACAAGAACTATGGATGACACAAGCGTTAGTAGACTACGACATTCATCTAAGCGACATAGCCATCCTATGTGACAACAAAGGTGCCATCGACTTAAGCAAGAATCCGTTATTGCATTCTCGCACAAAGCATATAGAGATTCGTCATCACTTCTTAAGAGACAATGTTCAAAGGGGAACATCTCTATTGAGAAGGTAGCATCCGAAGACAACATAGCCGAAGCGTCCTCACCAAACCGCGTTGAAGAACAATTCAACCTACTTAGTCTTGGTCTTGGTCTAATGGAACAAACGTCGTAACTTATTTGACTCTACAAGGTATGTAAACACTAGCCTTCTTCTTTCGGAGTCTAGGATCTCTATTTCATGTACAACTCACAAACAATACGGAAATTTTCAAAACCCAAGATGAGTTTTCCACTTATAGCTTTCTTATTTTTCATATACACAATTTCAAAGAAAACCTCTTTTCATAATGTTTTCTAAAAGGATGGTACCTTCCCAGATCAACTTCACAAAAGCAATTTCTCACGTCTAGGACAAATCGCATTTTCATTATTAATACAAAGTAAAACCCGTTTTCATTGCATCTCATGTCTTTTGAATGCTAAAGGGGACACATAACTAATATGTGTTTTCGGGTACATTCATTTAAGCAACAATGAATTAGGAGCATTTATAACACAAAATTACGTACTCATGTACTAAATATGTGTTTTCGGGTTATCTCAATAGGATGGTTTTATACTTCTAGTTTATTTTCTATTTCTTTTTAAGGGTCGAGATAACCGAAACTCCAAATAGTTTGCATATAGGCACATACTAGGCAAAAATGTTTCCAAAAGGAAAATTTTGTGCTCAGCTCGAATCACCAGACATGGATCCCACTTTCATGCTCGGATCCTCAAGGGAAGGATCCGTGGGATCCGTGAGACAGAAGTTGTTTTTACCTTCTATTTTTCTCATTTTGGATGAAAAATCCACATTTGCTTTATTTTTGGAGTATGCTCTTTAATGCTTATGCTCTCATGATCATATGCCTTAAAATTCATATCTAATCATTAGATTTTAATCCACATTTTGGGTCAAGCATTCATTACAAATGCATTATTTTTCTATATATAGAACTCCCAAAATGCTTGCTTACTCATCCCATCCTCAACAACATGTCATTCACAAATTCCCAAGATGAATCACCTAGTACAAACAATCATCTTCATGATACCCAAACTTTTGTACTTCCACCATCCAAAATACCACAATCCAACGCTAGGATATCCGCACGGATTAGTATCCGATCTTGTTGTTTAGCAAAACAAACCTCCAATGACTCATCCTCAACCAATAACTTACCACAAGATGCTTCCATTATAGCACCTCCCTCATCACCAACAAGTACACCAACTTCATCACCACCTAAAGTCACTCTTTTGGAACTCCTTAAGACTCCAACTAGAGCTCAACAACCAAAACAAAAAAAACTAGCCTTTTTGACACCTCCCACTTCTCCAACATTCAATGATCTTGAAACATCACCACCATTAGCTCCCATTACATTACAAGAACATCTAGGTTCTTTTCCACCACCACTTCCAAACTTTCCGGATGTTGATCCATATTTTCCTATTTTTCCACCACATCTTCCGCATAACTCAAATCAAAACAACCCAGAAAACTTCCGCACTCATTACCCACATCACTTACATTGTGAACATTGCCAATCCAATAGGGAAATTGCAATAGAAGTTAGGGAAGAAATGCGATTCATACTCAACCTCATCCTTGATCGCATCAATACCATTACTCATCAAAACCTCCATCAATAACCTTATGCAAGCATGGAAGGAATCACTACTACTATTTTTCAATTTTAGTATTATTTTTCTTTTGAAGTCATTTTCAAAAACAAGTCTTGTTCTTATTTTTACATGCTTGTAAGTGGCATACATACCACTACAAATTGTTGTTTTATTACAAGGCCTTGTTTACATACCTTGGCTCCTAATCTTGATTCTCGGCAACCACAAGATTATTTAAGCATGTTACTAACCTTTCTTTTTGTAGGATTTTTATTTTTTCTTCACTTGACGCCCCAAACAAGTGGGGAGCTACCGCAAGGGGAGTTAGCAATACGTGGACTAATTTTTCCACACTATTATGTGTATTTCTTCCAAAGGGTTAACTTTTTGTTTTGACAAAAAGGGGGAGAAGAAGTAAAACTTAGGGGCTTTCAAAACTTACATCTATTCTTAAGTTTTACTCATCATAACATTATGTTTTGTCATCAACAAAAAGGGGGAGATTGTTAATACAAATAAACCGTAAAAACGTTTATTAATATTTTGCGATCTCTTTGTGTTTTGTTGATATCAAATATAATGTTATCTTAAGTATAAGTATAAGGATACATGTGATTTTTGTAAAGCATTTACATATAGCCATTTAAATACAAAAATGTTGTAATTAAACATTTGTTGTAATAGTTTATTAGGATGGGTAAAAACCATAACCCATGGATCTTAACCTATATCCAAGAAGACTAGATACAATGTATACTTAGATACATTGAATCTAAAGAAACCCCATGGACCAACCCATAACCCATGACCCATAACCAAAAAACCCATGGGCAAAGAGGAGCTTTCCACGGATCCCTGGCTTTGTGCTAGCCGGATCCCAAGTGGAAGGGATCCGTGGGATCCGGGGAACAGTGAAGATTTTTGCCTATAAATAGAGAGCCATTTCTTCATTCTAACTCACCCCTCTTCTTACTAAATCTCTCATACACTCTCATTCTCTTCTAACATATAGATCACTTGATCTAGAGAGTTGTTCTTCTTTCTTTCTATTTGTGATCCTCATATAGGTCCTTCTCTAAGGCGAGATCACGAGCATTCTACAAGTCATCCAAGCAAGGGGTCCTTGATTGATTTGTCACTCCACAAGATTTCTCAGAGCGAAGATCTTGTATCAGATATTTCACATATTTGTTGTGTAATAGTTGTGTTGGTTTGGTCCACCGTGCTATGGACTCGGTATCTAGCTTTGTACCGGAAAAAGTGTAAGCAACAAAATTTGATTGGGTCTGAACCGTCAAGTTTATCACACAAGCTAACCACTTGTGAATGGTCAACCGTAATAAAATTAAAACTGTCTAAAACCAATACAATTATGATCTGGAGAGTATAGTGTTTCCACAGGTCGTTAAATCCCACGGAGGATTAATGGTGTTTAACACTTTCAGATGTCGAATAATCACTAAGGATAGTGATCAGTTAAGGATTTTTGTTTATAATTACACTACTCCATTGATTGGAATATATTTGAATACAATTGTAAAAGCACAACAATCGATAAGACAAACGAAATACGACGTCCTATTAAATTACGTAAAAAAATAAAACGTGAGATCTAAGAAATAAAAGGCCTACAAATATGAAAATGATATTTTTGGAATCCTAAAAATAAAATAAAATTATTGGAAAATTAAAATTATCTTTATTACTATTTACTTAATTATTATTAATTAAAAACTATTTTTAACTATTTATTAATACTCTAAAATATAATAAAATATGAAATAAAACTAGAAAAATGAAATTATGACTTAGGAAAAATCTAAAATATTATAAAACTGAAAATATATTTATGACACTTTTTATCTATTTATTATTAATTAATTACTATTTATTAATTATTAAAAATACACTTAAATACAAGAAAATATAAAAATAACCTGGAAAATTGAAATTTTTACTTAGAAAAATCTAAAGTATTATAAAACTAATTTTAAAACTGAAAAGATATTTTTTATGTTTTTTATTTATTTATTATTAATTATTTAATACTTTTAACTATTTTAATTCTAATAAATACTAAACAAGATGAGAAAATTCTGAATCTTTTTCTAAAAATATCCTATGGTGACAGAAAACTAAGAAAATTATAAAAACAGAATTTGCTTAATAATAAGCTGAAAAGAAAAATTAAAAAGCTAATTTCTATTAAATAAACGCTATCACTATTTTAAAATGATGTTTTTGTGGTTTTTATTTTTGAAAACTATTTAACTACTGATATTAAGTAACTTTAATGAAAACAAAAATTTTACAACTTAAAAATAAGCTATTTAAAAGCTAAAAATCTCAACAGTGAACTTATAAGCTTATTGAGAGGATTTTAAGCTTAAATAAGTGACATTGAAAACAAAAGTATAATAAGCTACAAACAAGCTAAATGAACTCAAATGAAGCTAAAAGATACAAATAAGCACACTAATAAGTTATATTAAGCAAATAAGCACTATGACTAAGCTAGAAAACCAAACAAATAAACCTGGATATTTTCTAAGCAAGATTAAGCTAATGAAATAAGCTAAAAAGCTCAAAACAAAGACTGAGTCAACAAGCTGGGTTGGTGAGCTATCCAAAAGTCAAAGTTCATGCCCTGGGGACCACTATTAAGCTCTAAACAAGCTTGTGAAAGTGGCTTGTGAGCACTGAGTAATTTTAGTTCAAATAGAAATGGGACAAACTATAAGCTTATAAGCATTCCCTATCAAACAAGCTACAAAAATAGAAAAATAAGCACTGGAATAGCTAGACAGCTAGGTTAGCTACACAAAAAGCCAAAATTCACAAGCTGGGTTCAATGATTAGCTTTTTATGAGCTTGTGAAAATGGATATAAAGCTGCAGAGGGCACATTTTTGAAATAGTACTCAAAAGAAGCTAAAAATTAAGCAAAGTAATAAGCTATCTAGAAAATATGAAAAATACTAGGATAAAGCTGAACAACTATATTTTAATATTCCAAAAGCTTAAAACTTGAAAGCTAATGTTAAGTCCTACAAAAATTAATCTATGTTAAGTCCAAATGGAAATTTTGACTTTTTATCTTGAACTAAAAGTTGACTAATATGAACTTTAAATCAATACTACTCACTGATTATGTTATATTAAGCTATAATAAGATCAAGTTAAGCTAGGTTAACAAGTTTTAAACTACTATGATGAGTTTTACCTTTTAAATCTTAACAGTTATGAAATTAAGTGAGATTAAGAGTGATTTTGACTATTTAACAATTAAGGACTGGATTTTATGCTTGTACTGAGTTATTAAGAACTAGTGTGACACAGAACAACCAAGAACAAAGGCTCTAACAAACTCTAACACAGTTAACCAAGTGAAACCAAACACCCTTAACAAGACTTTTGAAACTTTTCAAGACAATACACAGATTAAGACCATGAAATTGATTTCAGACTTTATAATATCATATAATGGGACTAAATGAGCATTAAACAACAACAATAACAACATAAAACTTAGGATTAACAATTATGCTAATATGACCTAAAATAAAGTTTTTAGCAACTACCAATTAAAAAGAACAAGCAAACTTTTTTATTGTTTAATTCTACTTAAATACAACTCATAAACATAGAAGCATAATAATTTAAGCTAATAGGTAGCTTAACATTGAAAAGCTAAAATTGTGCAAAAGGCTTACAAGATGATTCCAAGTGAAAAATGAGAACTGAGGCACACAAACACAACCTAAAGCTTCCCAATAAGCACTAAACCCAAGGGCAATCCTTTATTAACCCCCTGCCCACTTTGATCACCATCTTCATGGATTTTTTATTTTTCACTAATTTATTTGGTATTTTTGGTAATTTTTGATTTTCCTATACTGAACTGAGTTTTAAAGTATCTAATAGCTTTTAGAAGCTATCTAGGAGCTTATGTGGGCTTATCAGTCCAAGACAACAACTAATAACAACATTTAGCTAATATTAGATTTTTGACATGAAAATTGCATAAACCGAGAATGATACTAAACTGAAATTGATTGCTAAAAAGTTGTACAATAACCGCTAATACTTAAACAAAGACTTGAAAGATTAAAATTACACTAGAAATTGATATTTTACTAAAACGACATACATTAAGAAAAATTATTCTAGATATATCTCTTCTCTGCTTCACCTTTCTTTATATTGATCTTTTAGACTCCCCACATGTCTCTGAATCTTTCCCATCAACAATCTTGGCCATTGATTAGGTAAAACTCATCTCAACCATTTAAATGCAATTTGGCGCCAAAAGTAGTTTATATAACTTGCAGCCAAAATTTTGCAATTAATGCACTTTGGAAGCTTGTACATGTTGAGGAGACACAAAGGAAAAGGTATTTGGCCTAGTTGGAATATTTGGAAAGAAAAACAAGGGAAAGTATGGTTTTGAAGATAAAGTGGTGGAGATGCATTAACTGCGGTTGTGGGCTAGTTTGTGAGGAGGGGGGTGAGCTAGGAGAGTAGTATAGGTGAGGTGGAGGGAACAGGTGGTGGAGAAAACCACCTGTTTTGTGTTGCAGCGTGGAGAGACTGAGTGTCAGTGTGGAGGTGGTTTTTGGCCGGGTTTGACTTATTTTGACCGAGGGTTGATATTGGGCTTGGGACCGGACCACTGGGTAATGGGTTGTGTTTGTGTTTTGATTGATAATAACATAAAGGGCCCGTTTGGTTTGGTATTAATACAAGGACCATTCATGTAATTCCACCAAACTTGAGGGGTTGAACCTGAACTTTTTCCAATGTTCACACAAGGACCATTCCTGCCAAATATGAATAGTACAAGGACCATAGTTGATTATTTTCCATTTTTAAATATCCAAGGACCATTTATGTCATTTTTCAAAGTTTAGGGACTAAAGTTGTAATTTTGCAATTTTAAATTTCAAGGACCAATTTTGACAACTCAGGAATCCCTAGGGACTTTAAATAACATTTTTCTTTATTTTGATTTACCAGGGACTGATTTTGACAACTTTTGAAACTTGGGGGACTAAAACTGCCAATTATGCAAACTTGATACGTTTTTCACCTGATTTTGGTATTTTTGCATTTAAAACACATAAAACACTTATTTGTGATATTTTTATCATTTTGATGCATTTCTGAGTGTTTTCAGATGTTTTTGCAGTCTAAAAGGTATAAAAATGATGAGTATTTAGACGCTCATCAAACGTTGTGAAGGCTTCTCCGCCAAGTGAAGGAGTTTGTTGACATAGTGCTTGAAATCTCGAGTATGTGACTCAGGGAGTGGAGTAGGGGAAGGAAGGTGTCCTTGTAGCCGAACCACTATAAATCGGTTGTGTCATTTCTATCCCTTAACTTTATTTATTTGCTTGCATTATCATTAGATCTATACGTTCTCAAACATCCATACGATTTCACATAATATCGAATCTAAAGTTTTTGAAATCAACTTAAAATCGACAAAACTATTCAACCCCGGCCTCCATCTAGTTTTTCCACAATTGGCATCAAGAGCTAAGTTTATAAAAGTTTTAAAGTAAAATTGTATTTTAAAAATTTTTCAATCACTATGGGTTCTGAAAATTATAAGGAAGGGCAATCTATGCAACGACCACCACTACTTGAAACTAATGGTTTTATATATTGGAAATATAGATTCGAAACATATGTGAAATCTAAAGATATTGATCTTTGGTACATTATTGTTGAAGAATATTTTGAGGCTACCTCAAAAGATGATAAAGGGAATTTAGTTAACATACCTCATGATAAACTAAATGATGATTTGAAGAAAAAGCTTTCTAAAAATAGTGAAGCAAAAATGGTTTTATATAATGCTTTACCGAAAAAGGAATTCGAAAGAATTTCTTTGCTCAAAACCTCTAAAGAAATTTGGAATTCTTTAGTTGTAACTCATCAAGGCAACGAACAAGTTAAAATTAATAAAATTGATTTATTTGTTCAACAATATGAATAATTTTCAATATCGGATGAGGAAACTATAGATCATTCATTTGCTAACTTTAATAATATTATTACATCTTTACAAGCACTTGATGAATCTTTTTCTAGCCGTAACCATGTTAGGAGATATCTAAGGGCACTTCCATCGAATTGGAGATCTAAGGTGACGGCGATCGAAGAGTCAAAAGATTTGACAACTCTCACCCTCGATGAACTCATAGGCAATCTAAAAGTCTATGAGCTTGTTCTTGCTAAAGACTCCGAAGCCTCAAAGGTAAAAGAGAAACACAAATCTCTTGCCTTAAAAGCCAAAAAGGCTTCAAGCGATGAAGAGAAATCCTCCTCGGGTAGTGACGGCGAAGAGTACATATATGTAAGCGGACTTTAAAAGTTCTTAGAAGAAAGGGAAGATATCAAACAATCATGACGACATAAGGTGGTTTCGTAAAAGCAAAGAAGAAGAAAAGCCAAAAGATGATCGACTTGCTTTAAATGGGGACCTAAACCACTTTATTAGTAAGTGTCCCAAACGGGATGATCAAAAGCAGCGCTCGCGACGTGGGGAATGAGCGACAAAGAGGACGAAGAAATTTGTCTCATGGCAAATGACGAGGTATGTCACGAATACTATAGTTGTAATTAATCATTTGTTGTAATAGTTTATTAGGATGGGTAAAAACCATAACCCATGGACCATAACCCATGGATCTTAACCTATATCCAAGAAGACTAGATACAATGTATACTTAGATACATTGAATCTAAAGAAAACCCATGGACCAACCCATGACCCATAACCAAAAACCCATGGGCAAAGAGGAGCGTTCCGGGATCTCTCGGCTTTGTGCTAGCCGGATCCCAGTGGAAGGGATCCGTGGGATCCGAACAGAAGATTTTTGCCTATAAAAAGAGAGCCATTTCTTCATTCTAACTCACCCCTCTTCTTACTAAATCTCATATACACTCTCATTCTCTTCTAACATATAGATCACTTGATCTAGAGAGTTGTACTTCTTTCTTTCTATTTGTGATCCTCATATAGGTCCTTCTCTAAGGCGAGATACTAGCATTCTACAAGTCATCCAAGTGGGTCCTTGATTGATTTGTCACTCCACAAGATTTCAGAGTAAGATCTTGTATTTGATATTTCACATATTTGTTGTGTAATAGTTGTGTTATTTGGTCCACTGCGCTATGGACTTGATTCAGCTTTGATACCAAAAAGTGTAAGCAACGCTTGAAGGCTTCTCCACAAGTGAAGGAGTTTGTTGACATAGTGCCTGAACTCGAGTGGTGACTCTGGGAGTGGAGTAGTGGAAGGAAGGTGTCCTTGTAGCCAACCACTATAAGTTTGTGTCATTTCTATCCCTTAACTTTATTTATTTGCTTGCATTATCATTAGATCTATAACGCTCTCAAACATCCATACGATTTCACATAATATCAATCTAAAGTTTTTAAAATCAACTTAAAATCGGCAAAACTATTCAACCCCCTTCTAGTTTTCCATAATTGGCATCAAGAGCTAAGTTTATAAAAGTTTTAAAGTAAAATTGTATTTTAAAACTTTTCGATCACTATGGGTTCCAAAATTATAAGGAACGCATCTATGCAACGACCTTCACTACTTGAAACTAATGGTTTTATATATTGGAAAAATAGATTCAAAACATATGTGAAATCTAAAGATATTGATCTTTGGTACATTATTGTTGAAGGAGATTTTGAGGCTACCTCAAAAGATGATAAAGGAAATTTAGTTAACATACCTAATGATAAACTAAATGATGATTTGAAGAAAAAGCTTTCTTAAAATAGTGAAGCAAAAATGATTTTATATAATGCTTTACCGAAAAAGGAATTCGAAAGAATTTCTTTGCTCAAAACCTCTAAAGAAATTTGGAATTCTTTAGTTGTAACTCATCAAGGCAACGAACAAGTTAAAAATAATAAAATTGATTTATTTGTTCAACAATATGAACAATTTTCAATATCGGATGAGGAAATTTGCTAACTTTAATACTATTATTACATCTTTACAAGCACTTGATGAATCTTTTTATGAATGAATTCCATGTAACTAGGAACAAAAAGCATCATATTACCAATATACGAAAAACACCAAACACCTTCAGAAGTAGCAATTGGCTTAACGGTGGTAAGATCCAAATTTGTATTTAGAGGTCTGAAGCCTTGATTGTCATCAACAGAAAACATAAAACCTATATTATCTTGTTGTATGTTAAAACAACTTCTAGTATCAACCTCATGAAAACCGTGAAGCGACATATGAAGTTGTTATCACAATCTCACTTTCCAAGTCTTTGAGACATCATGGAGTCGATTAAAGACTTAATAGGAAGCCTATTCATGATATTGATCTAAAGAATAAGCATCATATTACCAAAACCTATGCCTACAAAGGATTATAACAAAAAAACTGAAGTAAAAATCAATAAGGTTTTTTTAACAAGGGCGGATTTAGACTTGGCATATGTTGAAAGCTTTAAGTTGGTTATGAATTTGTTTCGAAAAAAACTAATCCTAAAACTTACAACATAAAATGCGTTCATTATGAACAATGTGCATGGTATATTAATGCCGACTTGGCCAAATTCAGAGTGTTTTCAAATTACAAACATGAATGATATTCACATCGTCCCAAAACTCAAACATATCCTAACCATCAAAATGCAAACAAAAAGTTATTGCTCACATTATGAAAGATAAATTAGAAGATGATAGCTGTGATTTGAAAGGGAGAGATATACAAAAAGATATCATGTCACAATATAAAACATCTATATCTTACCAACAAGCATGGAGAGGGAAGGATTATGGGTTACAATTGTTAAGAGGTTCACCATTAGAATAGTTTGAAATGCTACCGTATTATTGGCACAACTTAACAAAAACCTGTGGACGGCCACACATATCAAGAAAAGCAATCAAGGGGTTTTTGAAATTTTATTCATTGCCATTGGTGCATCGGTAAGTCTTGTTCAATTTTTTTATAAGTGCATGCAAAACACGCTTGCTATTATAATTTTAAAAATTGTTTTATATGCAGTTAAGACGCTTAGAACCATCTTCGTTCACTACTTATAGCTGGACGGCATTTAAAGGGTACTCTACAAGGTACAAATTTGCAAGCCGTTGGGATGGACGGAAACAACCAAATTGTGCCAATTGCTTACGGAATACGCAGAGGGAGACTAGAGATTGTTGGTCATGGTGGATGTCGGTGACTTAGAGAGTGCATCGCGATAACCCCAATATGGTTATCATATCCGAGTAGGCATCCCAATAGCTTCGGCGAAGAAGGAATGAGTTTCCGCTTACATGCCATGTTGTCGCCATCTAATGATGAACCTTTCCTTGAAAAGCAATAAATTTAAAGGTCTATACTGGGGCATATGCAAAGCGATACCCCATGAGTGGCAAGACAAATGAACATACTCGGGTCGCATAAACCCGCACCAAAAGCTAATGGAGGTCGATCCTAGACGTTGGTCTCGGAGCATTGCCCATGTAGTCACATAATTATTGTACATCTAACAAAGGTCGAAGTCATAATGCATGCAATCGTATTGTACGTAGCTACCAAAGAATAAAGGTTGACCGACATGCACCAAGAATATGGTGCAAAAGTGGTATTTTAAACGTCGGGAAGCTACATGTATTTATTGTTTAAAACATAACGTATTCATTAATCATTTTGACAAATATATTAGACAAGTTAATTAATTTATATTTACATTTTTTTGTAGCAAAAATGAAGTACGACATCACGCATTGGGCAGCCTTATAAGGTGGAGAAAAGAAGAATGAAAAGCGCTAGGTTGCACGGAATTACTCAATTTCATATCAAGATTACGATGGCCAATATAACCGTGGAAGTGAACTTTACGACCGGGGTGAATGGAAATGGCAAATTTCCCGATACCAGGTCACAAGCTATTGTCAAGTATAACGGTTTTGAACCTAACAGATTGTGTGCAATATGTACATGACCGGTTTAAAAAGGAAAAATATCAAGCAACCTATGCAGAGTCAATTCAATTTGTTGGAAATTTTAACTAATGGGAGTATCCAAGCCATATACATCCTCTTACTCCTCCAACAATGGACAACCCTCACCAGTCGTCCAAAAACATGCATCAGATACCATCTCAAGAGTGAAGAGCCAAGAATATACAACAGAGTGGTGTGCAAAAGAGCTGGGCATAAGCGCCGAGTTGCAAAAAATCATTTGTCCCGATCCACCTAACAACAAAGGTAAACAAAAAAAGGGAATTTAACTAATGAGCAACATGACATCAGACCTTTTTATGACCCACATCACCCGCTCGATCAAAGTTTTGGTGAAACCAAAGAATTCTCATGGCAAGCATATGGTCAAAACACATACACTAATCAAGCAACCGGGTCAAAACTCGTACTTTTGGCAAGCATATGGTGACAACATACCCCATAAAACCAATACGCCTACAAACTTACTCACCACAACCCATACTCATCTCAACAATATGCCGAAAAACACACACACGCATCACAAACATATGATCAACATAACACACAACCGTGATTTCAACCTATCTCAGCAAAACCAAACGCAACCACTTCAAAATGATCTTCAATACCAGTCTCAAGTGTATCAACAATAAAATTCCCAGCAACACAACTCTCAACATCTAGATGATCAACACACGTGATTCAAATAGTTGGTTTAATCGGTTTGGTTTTTAATAAAGTAGAAGTTTGTGACTAGTTAACAACTATTGGTATGTTCTGATTGTGTTGTAGCATCATGCTTTTCATTTTCAATTATCCAAGTGATGTTTGTTTTGTCTGTATGTTTGAATTTTACAAGTGATGTTTGTATTGAAGAGACAATATTTGAGCACGTGTTTTATGTAAAAATAGTTTAAAGTAACGAATTTTCAAGTATGTAAGGCAATAATAACATATCATTTTTGTTTGAGTATAAAAGTAATTGTCTAAAAAGGGTTCATGAAAAATAAAAAAGGGTAAATTTTGGCATTAAATCGGTGGTTATAAGTTTAATGACTTTTTTTATAAACAATTATATTAAAATATATTATTATTCGACAGAATTACTATATGGTTTAAATGACAAGAAATTTTTAATTTTTTTATAATTATTTTTTTTTATTAAAATAACAAGAATTTCTTTTATAAAAAGCCTCTAATATTTTGAAATGCAATATAAATAAATATATTGCATTGAACATTTTCGATTTATATGTACGTATAAAATGTTTAAAAAGTGAAACTTGTACCAATTTCATTAACTAAGTGTAATTTATTACATGAAACATGAGACGGAGTCTAATACCGACTCGTGATACTGTATATTCATTAACTAAGTGTAATTCATTAACAATGTATATTACATTAAAGGGTGTCAAGTTGGTTATAACTTATTGAAACAAAAGCGTTAAAAAGAATACAATGAAACAATAATGGAACATGTAAGTTAACTCTTTGGGTTAATTCTCTAATTAACTCTGTTTAAGTTAGTAATTTCAACTTATAAGTATGGTGCCATGCATGGTTAATAGAATAGAACTTTAAATACACAAGTAGTTTAATTATCTTTTCACAAATCAAACCCTTCAATCAAAACTTTGTTGGTGGGTATTCACATCCCCATTTAATTTGTCCATTTGAAATGTATATATATCTGATTAAAACTATATACAAAGAAAAGAGTGCGTTGAATCTTTTGTATTTTGCATATTACTCACCATAGCAAGGTATGCCGATTAGACTTTCATACATACTAGTAACATACATGCTTTGATCATCTCTAGTCTCTAACAAGCTGCGACATTAATACATTTTACATACTTGATTTTTTATTTGCCAAGAACACACTAGAGTAAAAATTGATACATTTTGTTTTTCTCTTGCTCAATCACTAATTTAGTACTTCATCAATGTTGTTGAAAGTGGAGAGAGAAGATTGCTTCAAATTTGAGACGAGTTGCTTGTTTTTTGTCAGAAATCGCTTCAAATTAGAGACGAGTTCGTTTTTTTGTTTTTTTGTGTTTTTGTATAAAAAGACCTCTGCAGGACAAGTACCCCTTGCAGAGGCCCTATACGTAATTTTCTCTTTACCCAGTTTGAGTAAAAATTCATCGAATGTTAAAGGTTCCCATATTGAATCCCATATGTGTACAAATTCATCTAGTTGCTTGGGACTCAGTTTGGACTGTATTTTAGCCCACGTGTAACGTGGTAGCTTCCGTTTAAAGTGTATCAGAGGCATTATGCTTAAACTAATTGTAGTTCCATGCCGGTCAAATTCATCCAAATCCACATCTCCTCCAGGCTAATACAAACATGAACACCAGATGTCATTGCACAAATATATATACGAGTAATATGTTAAGCAATCTTAATTCTGCTTATAAAATTGTTCTCGAGGACTATTACCTGTAGGTTTTCAAGCCAGGACCGGGATGAAGCACTAGCCTGCACATCAGAAAGTAACATAAGCAAACTTGAAGTTAAATTAATTTGAATTAAGCTAAAATTGGAGTATTACCTCTAGCAGAGCGGCCACTGTTTCACGCAGGTAAGAAAAAGTAAATTCTGGACGGTTCATACAGATATTTATCATAGCAGCAGCAGCAAGTTCCTGCACATCGGATCAGAAAATAACATATATCACATTGGTCTGAACTATGCATGCAAAATAAACTCGATATGTGCTTACAAGGACTAGTAATTACAAACCATAACATAAACCTTAAAAATTTCACTAACCAGAACTATCAGAGAATTATTGGAGTTAAGTACTTCTTCAACTAAAACGGGTAGCACATCAGGGTGGTACTGAATCTGCAAGTCTTCGTTGAAATCAGTAAACAAGCGTTGAATTGCATTAATGGCAGCTGCTCTCACACGTAGGTGATTGTGTTCATTAATGGTTGCGCCAACTAGAGCTAGTATGTACCGCAACCGTGACTTGTGGTCTGCAGCAGTTAAAGCAGTAGACAACTGACGAGCTACATTAATGGCAGCCGCTCTCACACATGGGAAACGATCTAGATTTATTGCGTCAGCTAGAGCTCGTATGTACTGCGACAGCAACTCGGGGTTTAAAGCAGTTAAAGCCGTAGACAGGCGACCAGTTGCTTTAATGGCAGCCGACCTCGCACGTGGGTCGTCATGATAGTTAATATATGTAGCTAGCTTTAGTAGCACACGACGTTGGTCCCCAAAAGAAACCTGAACAAGCAATAAATGGCAGCCACTCTCAGATGAGAGCGACAAAGTTGAAAAAAAGGCAACACCATGGCCACGAATTGATGGAAGTTCATTGTAAGATGAGTGCGACAAAGTTGAAAAAAAGGCAACACCATGGCCACGAATTGATGGAAGTTCATTGTAAGATGAGTGCGACAAAGTTGAAAAAAAGGCAACACCATGGCCACGAATTGATGGAAGTTCATTGTCAGATGAGAGCGACAAAGTTGAAAAAAAGCCAACATGGCCATGAATTGATAGAAGTTCATTGTCAGATGAGAGCGACAAAGTTGAAGAGAAGCCAACATGACCACGAATTGATAGAAGTTCATTTTCAGATGAGAGCGACAAAATAGAAAAAAAACCAACATGGCCACGGATTGATGGATCTCCATTGTCACCTGCAGAGGTCATCAAAAAGGTATAAAATATTAAGATTATTATAATATTTCCTAGCTATAAAATACTCCGTATTACTTTTACAAAGTCGTTAGTAACGGTGATTACCCTTTTTTTACTAATTAAAAAAAAACTAAAATGCGACAAAAACTTATGGGGCAAAATTGGTCCCTTATGAACTAAGGATGTAACAAAATTTATATAATTAGTCTTTCATGTTTGATGTATGTTAATCGGTTAGTCGTACTAATGCCCGTTACTTAACGGTCATTACTACAACATAACCCTTTGGGCCCGTTAGCCATTCAACATAAACCCAAACACCAACATTTTTACCGCACGAAAAACATTTTTATAAATCGGTTTTAGACAAGAGACTAACAAAAGTAGATGTGTGTTTCGACATACCGAAAGAGAAGGAGATGTGATGAACACAAAACCGTTGATCTACTCGTTTCTTAGTGGCAAAGGTATGGAGAGAGAGATGTGAGATGAGAGGTGTGAGATGGTGTTGGCTTGGTTGGTTAAGAGGGCGTTTTTAAGGCCAATGAGATATGAACTGGACGGTGTAGATCTATTATGTGAGATGTTGTATCTTTCCACGTGGACATGATGTCGGTGGAAATGTTTTCAAGTTTTCTTTGGAACAATATTATGTGATTTCATCATGCGTGTTCACTTACGCCGCCCAGCAAGCGGATTCAATCCCCAGTAAGAGCGACCAAGTTTATTTTATTTTTTATTATTATTTTTTTTTAAACATTTTTAACACAAAATAAAATTTCATTAATAATTAAAACGTTACGTAATAATTCAAGTAAAATTAAAATATTACGACAATACAACGACTAAACTAGTTTTGATTATGACGATGCCAAATGTCTTCCACCAAATCGGCTTTGAGGCTAAGATTAGTTGTTCTGCTGTATATCTCCTCGTAATTTCCAACGATTTCACATGCGTTCTTATGGGATCATAAGAACGTGCCTGCTCTTCCGAAAGAATACGGAGATATCGTCCGCTCTTCGTCCTGAATTATCATATTATGTAATATGATGCATGTGTACATTATATGCGATAGCTTTGTCAAACCCTCTAGCCGGATGTTTAATCATTAGCCACTTCTTCTTTAGTACATGAAATGCTATATCGCCGTATCTTGGGGTCTCGCTGAAGTAAGCATCCACTAAACGGTTATGAGCACCCAAACGATCTCTAGTAACAGTGTTTCGTGATGCTTGAAAAGCCTTCCAACACTCTTCTGCAAACATCATAAACTCAGTACTAACTTCATTTTCATCATCCAATGACGAATCCAACAATGAATAGCTCGTAATAATTAAAACTCATAGTGTGGAAAGAATATAGAGAATGTGTGAAATGAGATTTGTGAGTTTAAGTGTGCAAATATGTTGTGTATTTATAGGGTAGTTTAGTAGGGTTTTTTTTTTTTTTTTAAACGGTAATATTTTCTTTTTTTGTTTGGATATGCAACGGCTAGAAAAATATTGGACGTTTGTGCTTTGTGGATTCGATCGAGCAGACGACCGTTTGTGTTTTTTTCTTTGGCGATCGACTAACTCCACAGCAGCAAGATCGAAAGGAATCGATCGCCCATGAGCCCTCGATCTAGTGTCGATCGGCTCTATTGTAACCTGCCTTAGAGCATTTACATTAGCAACTGACGGTGTAGATCTTTCCACGTGGATCTTTCAACTGACGGTGTAGATCTATTATGATTTCATCATGCGTGTGCACGCGTTAAAGGCTTAAAAAAATCAAAAAATTTACAAAATGACCCCCTAAAACGGTTAGTGACCGTTAATATTTAAAAAAAATTACAAAAAACTCCATAACGGCTAGTTTTAATAAAATAAAATAAAATTTCAAAAACATTTTTACCACTATAAATACCCAACTAAAACACCATTTTTTCACACTTCCACTACTCAATCCTCTCAATCTTCAATCTTTCATTCACTGGGAAAACAAATGTCGGGAGGTAACGATGATACATTCTTGAATCTTCTCGGTGGTGGGTGGAATACCTCAAACCCGGGTTCATCATCTAACCTGAACGCGGGTTCATCTTCAAACCCCAACTTGTCTTACCCCAACCCACTAGGCTTGTCGAGCCAAGAAATGTGGTAAATAAACATCAACAATATCTCGTATTGGCAAGCAACAAAGCCAACAAAGCACCTTAAACTCCAACTTTCAAAATCTACAATTCTCACAACACTCACAACATTCACAAACCTAAATACATGATGTTCTTAAGACACTAACGCCTCCTCCAAAAATCCAAAGGTCGTGGTTAAACGAAAAGTTTGGGCAAAAAATCCAAAGACCCCGAAAGCCCGAACTAATTGATGATGATGAAGAAGAATTCGCCACCGAGCCGCTGGACTCAAAGCAGAGGAAGAATTACTTTCAAGGTGTTACATATAGATGTTACGGAGATCCAGTTAGCGTGCACAACCCAAAGATAACGCTTTGCATCGGGTCACAAATGAGTTCAATAGACTCAACTTCAAAGCACAAGGATATGATGTCAAGAGGGAAAACGCTGAACGCCGGTTGCACAAAGTTCAACTCTTTACAAACGGCGCAACGGAACAACGAAGCTGGAAAAGTGAAATGGATGTGATGAAACGGGCAAAGCAATGGTATCGCGGAGGAAACCAAAGCAAAGACCATTTGCTCTTGATGAGCCTTGGGAGGTTTTCATATGGCCATTCTAAGAAATGGGACACCGAACCGTTGATTTAACCGCGATGCCCTGCCAAACAAACGAGGATTTGTTTGGTCATGATGAACAACCACGCCCCATGGGAAAGAAACGTGCTACCAAGAAATCAAGATCCAGAGCACGCATTAAGTAACCGGGAGCGTGCAAGAATCGAGGAATGAGCTCATCAACTTATTTCACCCGTAACTATCGCAAACGTCCAGTATCGTATCAATGTGAAATCGCCGCCGGGCGATATCGGGCCCAACAGAAAAAGATGAAACAATAACAAGGTTGGAGGAGATGAAGTTTTTGATGGTTGATACTGAATGGAAAGATCCAAATGTCGTGGCTTGGATCAATGACTAAAAGACCGAATCATCAAAAATATAACTTGCAACCTCACAGATTGTATTCTCGTAATTTTCTTTATGTTGTAACGTTTAATTTTCAGTGTCTTTTTTAATTTCATTGTATTTTTTTTAATTTCGTATTGTAATATGTTTTCAAATTTAATGATATGTTTAGTTTAATAAATGAAGTGTTTGTTTTTGGTTTGGGGTTGAAATTGAAAATATGAAATGTTAAAGTTTAACTTGGGATGTTATTGTTGTGGGTGTTTTTTGGGGATGTTAAGGTGAAATGTTAAAGCTGATGTGGACGATGTTAAACTTTAACACAAGTTATTGATGTAAATGCTCTTAGGCTGGGCACACTCGTGACCGTGTCACCAGGTGTCACATCAGCTTTCTCTTTCCGGTTAACAAACACGACTAAGTTGTCACAGTCGATGATCGAGTTTTTATTATTATTATTATTATTTTTAAATTCAAACATTTTAAACAACAAATTAAAATTCATTAAAATTAAAATAAACATCACAAAAAATCTTCATCATCTTCCTCATCGTCATCGTCACTATCGACTTCATTCTCTTGATTGATGACGATTTAACGCACGATTTCTCCAAATGTGTTCGATCAAATCAGATTTTAAGTTTACATGAGTTGATGAGTCCATTAGGTCCTGAGTAACTACTAACGATTCTTCATACGTTCTTAAAGTATCATGATCTTGGTGTCCCTATTTCGAACCATGTAGGACATCTATGTAGGTCGAATGATCATATTATGTAATATGATACATGTATACATAATATCTTGGATATCATCTTGGATATCCTTTTTTATATTACAACCCTCGAAAGGTGTGAACTTTAAGCATTTTTCAATTCTTCTTCAACACACCAAAAGCCTGCTCCACATCTTTCCTTGCCGCTTCAGGCTCCTCTTTGTACAATATTCTTTATAAGATCACCCGGAGGATTTGAAATGGACTTAATAAGACGGACCATTGTGGATATATCCCTGCCAGAAGATAATATCCCCTTTTATGCCACATCGTTAGCCTCAAATTCAAGTTATGGTGCTCTCCAGATTTGATATCATTGAAAACAGGTAACGACAGAAACGCTTACGTTATTCATTCCAGAGACACCAAACACGATGCCAAATCCATAAATCTTGGAAGCGCACCGCTCCAATAAAATGAATGGATGTGGCCCGTGATCACCCCTAGCATATAGAGCTCTTAAATCATTTGGGCAATTCTCCCACTCCCTACTTGTACAATCAATGCTTCCCATCATCCCAGGAAAGCCATGCTTATGCTCGCAGATGAACATATAATCTTTCAAGGTCAGAATACATGGGCTTTCGCAAATACTCAGCACCATATAACTCCATGATAACCTTGCAAAACTTACT
The DNA here is from genome assembly GCA_910596185.1 of Chrysanthemum makinoi. Classification (NCBI taxonomy): domain Eukaryota; kingdom Viridiplantae; phylum Streptophyta; class Magnoliopsida; order Asterales; family Asteraceae; genus Chrysanthemum; species Chrysanthemum makinoi. The sequence continues at coordinate 305,600,741 of OU343217.1, forward strand.
TGAGACAATCACGGATGTTGTTGTTTCCACCTTTGATTCTCGTTAAGAGAATTAGGAACAACCGATATCCCATTTGACCTAATGGCCGTAGCAGACACTTTACCAATGGGCTAATACCAGGTATGCCCCTAACATCAAGAGTTTGTTGAAAATAAGGAGAATGATCGGTTAACTCTTGAACAATTTCTGTGAATAGTTCCTCGCTCATTCTTACCAAACAGCGACGAATGTTCTTGCTTCGAACTGCGAGATTTCGGAGAAGTATGCCGCCACTAAACGATTATGAGCACCCTCATGATCCCTACGTCGAAAGCTTGGCTATTTGGGCTTCTTGGGATGTAACTAGGTGTTGCATCATCCCTTCTATGGTTTGTTGACTAAGGCCATGGGAGCTTTGGTTATATTGTTGGGGCCATGGGGAATCGTTAGATGTGAATTATTTGGTTTGACCCCAATTATAGTCGGGTTTGCCCCTTCATGCTTCTCAGGCTTTGTTGAAAGTCCTAGGTCCGGGTGTTGTGGGGAATCTCCCTCCCATTCCATTGGTACGCGAGGATGCGTAGTCCATGGAAGCTTGTTCGGGGAGTCTCATGCAAGTATGAGTGTCATGGGGACCACTACATACATCTCACGCGAGGAGACCTTGTTCACTTGGCGTGAAGGCTTAGGATTCTCGTAGGAGCTCATTAGGAATTTGACTTGATCTTCAAGTTCGAGCATCCTATGATTGGAAGATTGTAAGTCAATGGAAGGCAAGGAGATTGCCTTGACATTTTTGGCAACTCATGGGGGTCATTCCAACATTCGTTGTCGTATAGGGCAAGGTCCCCTATTTTACCCCATGATTCTTCCGCGGTGAGTTCACTAAGTTTGCCACCGGCCACTTGGCCACTGGTTTGCCTAGCTGAGAAGTTGACATGATCGTAAAAGATTTGGACTTGAAGCCAAAGATCGATGCCGTGATGAGGGTCTTTGTGGAGTAAGTCCTTGAATCGAGTACATGCCTCGTAGTGAGTTTCCTACTGATGTTGTTGGAACATCAAGATGTCATTCCTAAGTTTGGTAGTTCTCCCGTGGAAAAAAATCACAGGAAACGAGTGGTGAGATCATCCCAACTTGAGATGGATCCGTGGGAAGTCGCCAAGCCATTACTAGCTTGGTCCCGTAGAGAGAATTGGAAGAGATGCACCGGTGGTCTCCCCGAAAGTAGCATCAAGGTCGATAGAGTAACAATTTTAAGAAAGTCCTTGAGATGCCGATTAGGATATTCTGAACGAAGTCCATGGAATGCACATCCGCTTTGCACCAACCATGGTGTCGCCAGAGGGTCCGTAGTTTGAGCTTGATCGGGGAGCTCAATGGTGTTCCTATAGCTTTGGTGGCTAGGTCTAGAGTATTTACCAAGAGTACGGCCTCTTGGCGGTTCAAATGGTGGTGGGTCGATGGGAAGTGGTTGATTTGGTGGTGGGTTATCGTTTGGTGGGGGATTGGCACAAAGAGTACAACCTTATCTTCGTATTTTGCACTAAAAATGCTGGTTACGGCGTAACATCTAGAAGGAGTTACGCCGTATCTTCAATAAATCCATGTTACGCCGTAATTTTGGAATTGTTTACGTCGTAATCTGCTGCAGCGCGGAACCTCATTTGACCTAATAAGTTACGGCGTAATCTTTAGAGGGAGTTACGCCGTAATCTTCCGTTGAGTTGGTTTTCTGAGCCACGCCTCTGTTACGGTGTAATGTGAGAGGAGAGTTACGCCGTAACATCTTTAAAATGAGCATACTATGATATATCTTCCATAAACTTCCAAATCCGCCTCTTTAGCTCAAATGCTCAGAATTACCCGAAGTGTAAACGGTCATAGGAAAACAAGCCGTAAATCCATATAATTGATATAAAATACGAGCATTATCGGGAAATTGACACTTAATATTCAGGATTATTTGATGTTATCAAATATCCCCCCACTTGAACTCTACTTTGCCCTCAAGTAGACCTTATTAGATAGATTCCTAAAAAGATATCTCCCATTACCAAGAAAATATAAGTTTACAAATCCCCATGCTAGAATAAAACAAAGCCAACACCTCACTAAATGGGAAAACACTCAAATCTCTCAACTATTCTAAGTGTCAATTTCATGGGTGATCACTCATTGCACACCATAGCAAGTACTCTATCATAAGCTTGATCTAAGTTACACAAATCTCAACCACTAGAGTTAAGGACTAAACAATTCTAGAAGGCAATATGGGTAGACACGCATAATGGTTAAGGTGATTTGTCATTACTAACAATTCAATGCAAGTGGACAAAATCAATGATACATGACCAAATCCATGGCCAAGACACCAAAGATTGCTCACGTAGATCACCTAGACACGCTTCATGACTAAAGGGTAGGATAAGACATGGGATAAAATTTGTGTAAAATAAAATCAAATAGATAGTCTAAATCTATAACCAAGTCATCACCACTTACCGTCCGCCCAAAGTTCAAGTTTCAAAGTTAAGAAACCGATCATGATATAAACCGTGAAGATGTAGCTATTGAGGACTACATGATGGGCACATACCTTCAAACTTCATTCTTAAATGTGACCGAAAGGCCTCCTCGATACTAAATCTATAGTAAGCTCATAACAAGAGAAGTGCTTATAACATCAAGACTTTACAATTCAAATGAATAATATATATATATATATATATATATATATATATATATATATATATATATATATATATATATATATATATATATATTTTTGAATCAACATAACATAATAACTAAACATAACACCCCCCAATTTAAGATAAACAATATTAGAATTTGGGGTCTTCAATGATCTTTAAGGATATGTCGTCGAATTAAAAGCGCATTCCTAACCTTCCACTTGAACCTTGAACTTAGGCAAATAATGACTTTCTAATTACAAATAAAGACTACAGGGTAGGCTAAGGTGTAATGGTGTATCGAAACAATATGTTGGGTGAACAAAATGAAAGGAATGGCTCAAAAGGGTGTATCTATGGGTATCTTGCACTAAAGGTGAGTGCAACAAAGGGTTTAACATGCGGGGTCGAGAAGTCGAGGTGACTTATCGATAGACACACAATGGTAGGCTATTTGAGTGATAATCCTATAATATCGCCTTTTTAAACTAAAAGTCCAAATACATCGAGCTAACTCAACATACTTCGCCTATGGTCTCAAAATGATGTAAAGGCCAAGTTCTAAAGTTTACAAGCTACCCAGAAGACACCATAATTTGGTGGATTTGGGGTAAACCCTGAATTTAAACGGATAAGTAATCTCACCATATAAATATCAAGGGTTATAATGTGCTCCGCTAAGGTCTAATCTAGTTAGGTTAAAAAAATATGTCAAAATTTTAAAATGGCATAATTTTTCAAAATAAACTAAAAAACTAGGGCAAAATAAAGTTCAAGAGACAATTTAATCCCCCACTTGAAATGTACAAAGTCCCTTTGTACTAAGCTGCTAAATTAAGTGTGAAGAGAAAAGTAGAATTAGAGCTTAAGAACTTCCCCAAATTTTCTCCAAAAAAGAAAGAGGCCCACGAAAGAGTCGTGCCTTCGTGATAAGCACCCACGAGCAAACTTCAATCCCCAAATCACACTCACCAACAAGCATAATTCTAAAAAGAAAAAGAAAAAAATGAAAAAAGAAGCCTAACTCACTTTCAGAATCACTTGCAGATCATTTAGATGCAACAAGTTTTTAAACCACTTGGTGTCCCATGACGAGTGTAGTCTCGTGAGGGCTTACAGTTGAACGTATTCCACAAAGTTCATTTGAAAACTAATATAAGGTTATTGTGTTTAAAATGAAAGAATTGTTATAGAAGATAGTTACGCCGTAACTCTTATAAGGAGTTACGCCGTAATTAAGCAAAACCTGGCAGACGCTATAGGAGGGTAGCTACGGCGTAACCAATGATGGGATTACTGCAATTGCTCGCTGGTCAAGTATTTAAGTATGTTACGAACCATAAGAATGAGTTACGCCGAACTATGGACAGATCAGTCCCCGCTTAGCATGATACAACAACTTTTCTTCGCTTTTCCCGCAAAATGGTTAAAACACAAAACCCAAATGTAAAGGAAATAAAACAAATGAAATGGATAATTCGGCTTTGTCTCCGAAGAGCACTTTTCTTTATATACTAGTCTTTAAGTTAGACTCGTGAGCCTCGGCTTTATGGTGGCCTTTGGACTTGGCCAACTTCCTCTATGTCCTTCATCAAGTTATGTCTGACCCCAAGCGACATTTGTAGCAGTGCTGAGGTATTCTTTAGTCTCGATCTTCCGAACCTTGCAAAATTTTTCGTCTGGCCCCAAATGGTATCTAGTGAACTCATACTTATCGGCTAAAATCGGTGGCGGCCTCTTATACGGAATGCCAAGAAGTTTACACCTTCTTTGCTCATATGCTTCATCATTGGGGTCAGTAAATCCATCATCGCCTTGTAGTTCAAGGTATTCCATATCATCGTCATCGGATTCGGTATCTTTAAGCCATTTATTGTTGAGAAAATTTTCCACTAGCACCTGCTTGCATTCGTCTTTCTCTTTCCTTGATGAATCCTTGGCATCATTATCCGATTCTTCATTTGGAACTTCTTCGCTTGGTTCGTCTTTACTCATACATCCGTTCCAGATCTTCTCCTTGGTTAGCGCATCTATCTTTCCATATTTCATTTTGACCCAATTTTCGAATCCTAAATCGTCTATGTTAATAAAAATAAGCCGTAAAAACGTTTATTTATATTTTACGATCTTCTAATATTTTGTCGATAACAAACGTAAAATCATATTAACGAAACAAATAAAATACGTAAATGGTTTGAACTAATAGTTTTCTAACATATTCACATTTTCACATAAAACACTAAAACAAGTATAAGTGATTTTATGATCTAGATATATATATGTACAACAACTAGTGTTTACATATTGGCTTAACAAGTATAAGTGATTTTATGATTTAGATATATATGTACAACAACTAGTGTTTACATATTGAATTAACATATACTTAAGCTAAGTATACTAAAATGGGTAAAAACAAGTATATAATAAAATGGGTAAAAACAAGTATATACTAAATAGATAAAAACTAGCAAATGGTTTTGACCCATGACCCATGGTTTTATATATACCACTTAACCAAGTTCAATGTATCCTTAAGGTACATTGTATCTAGATAGAAAACCATGGATCAACCCATAACCCATGACCCATAACCAAAAATACCCATGGTAAGAGAGCTAAATTTGCTCCACGGATCCCTAGCTTTGCTAAGCCGGATCCCAAGTGGAAGGGATCCGATCCTGGGAACAAAAGAGGGATTTTTCCTCTATAAATAGTGAGCCATTTTTTCATTATTTCTCACCCCTTTCAAACCTCTTTCTAACACACTTTCTCCCCTAAGTTAGATCTCACTAACCTTAGATCCAAGAGATCTATGTTTGTAGTTTTGTTTTTGTGTGATCTTTTAGGTTCCTCTTAAAGGGAAGATCACCACCTTTGAAGTCGAGCAAGCTCTGGTCCATGAGTTGCCATGCTTCCTCATCATCAAGGCTACTGAAGTCTTCTTGTTGATGATTGATGAGTGTGTAAATACTCATCATTTTTGTACAAAATAAACTGCAAAATCATCCGAAACACTCTTAAACACATCAAATGATCAAAATATCACAAATCGTTGTTTTATGTGTTTTAAATGCAAAAATATCAAAATCGATGAAAACATATCAAATTTGCAAAATTGCGTTTTTAGTCCCCAAGTTTATAAAATTGTCAAAAATAGTCCCCGAGCCAAAAATTTCGTAAGAAAAAGTCACCAAAGGTTTTTTTTAAAATCATAAATTGTCATATTTAGTCCTTTGGTGGAAAATCCAAAAATATTTGAGAAATTACAATTTAGTCCTTGAAAATCCAAAATTTGTCAAATCTAGTCCTTGGGAATTTCAAAAGTGTCAAAATTTGACCCTTGATTATTTAAGTTGGCAAAACAAACCCTTTTGACTAATCTTCATAACTTACATGTTTGGTCCTTGGGAATTGGAGCTTTACACATTTGGTCCTTTGGTTTTGAGATACTACACTTATGGTCCTTTTGATTTAATAATCCCACTTAACCAACCGGACCTTATATATAAACCCCAAGCCCAAAACATAATCCCTAGCCCAATTCATATTATTCCCGTCCTATCCCATGACCACCAACCCAAACCATCACGCTTCAAAAATAAACAAACCCGGCCTCATCTTTCCCCGACAAACATGTCCGCTACCCCTCCTCATAATTCTCCACCTAAGCACCCAACCCACTCTACTACACCTCTTTGTCTCCCCACCTCACCTAACAACCCATCACATTAATTGCACCATCTCCTTTGTCCCAAAAGTATATACCCATTTTCCCACTAAAATGAATGAGTGGTCAAGATGAGCTTCAAGTGATCCAAAGGTCGTAATTTATGGTGGGATATGTTCGTGACATGTGAAAAGACAACCGGGAGTATAAAAGGAAGCATAATGAAGCAAGATAGTTAGTAGTTAGTTTTTATAAAATTCTACTTATGTCGCTTTTATTTATGTCTTAGTTTAAACTACAAATGTTGTAATTTCGCTTCTATGTATCATATTTAAGTTAAAAAATCATTGTATTGTGTTTTTAAGAATCAATCCAAGTTCTTAGATAATTTCCAATTTCCCCGTTAATCGTTAAAAATTTCTTCTAAACTCTCTTATCCAAGTTTTTAGTATTTGTTTTTAAGTTCAAGAAAATGGTTTAGATAAGTTGTTTGCGCCTTTTTGTAAGCTTAAAAGTCGGCCTCAAACAAATTTCATTACTGGGTCAACAAAAAGTCAAACCTGGCCTAAAGGGAATGGTGATGATGTTTGGGTGATGCCTTTTGGAATTTGGGTTGATTAGATTAGGTAGTGTAGCTTGGAGTTGGGTTTAGCTTGCAACACCAAATTCAGCAATTGTAGTAATTTCCTTTCACTTTTCAATTTTAGTCAGCTTTTGCATTTCATGCTTATATTTGTATCTTTGATCACTTGTAATTCTAGCCTGTTTATTAAGTTGTTCTTAGGTTTAGTAAACTCAGTTTGAATGTTGCTTTAGATAAATCTTTGGTTATCTCATTTTTCTTTGCAAACAGTGAGCGTTGATAAAGTGGTGTTTATTTAGGTTCAAATTTTGTTGCTTGTAAAACTGCGGTATAGAGTTTTGTGCAATGGTTAATATCTGTTTGGTCATTCTTGTTTAGTCCTATTGAACTCATTTGAGTCAATTTCATGTGCCTGCTAAGCTCAAAAAGTCAAAATCATTTGAAACTGTCTCAACAGGTCACTGTGGGAATTTTTAAAGAGCAAGTCATTCATTTTGTGTTTAAAAGTCATTAACAAAGGTTGGTATAGCTTCATTACTTCATTTAACATCAGTATCAATCATAAAATTTGGATCAAACTTCACCAAAGTCAAAATTTGAATCTGTTGCAAAAAGTCAAAATGGTCAAAAATCTTGTTTACGCAGAGAAAGCGCAGCTTGCACTGTGTTTCATTAGAGGTCTTTAGGTCCTGAAATTTGGTCTACAAGTAGTCATCGGGTTGTTTCTAAGTCCTCATATCTGCTTTTGCCTTAAGCTTTGTGGATAAGCTTGTACTGAGGGCTTAAAGTGAACCCTTGTGCCCCACTAAACTCTCAAGATATTGGAAGTATTTGTTTCTTTTGTGCGGCTTTGCACAGATTCATTTTGGCTTTTTAGAAGCTGGTATTTTGGTTACAAATAGTCACTCAGGTCTAGTTGAGATTGCAATAATTGGTTTTTAGTTTAGAGCTTGTTTGTGTGCTTTGTTCTTGGTCGCAAGCTAGTACTCAAAACGTGTTTAGCTTAATAACATAAAACATCAAATCATTATATTGTGCTATTCAAGAGTTAGAGCTTGTTGATTTCTGTTTCATTTTGGTCAATATAGCTTATTAGAACTTCGTTAACAAATTGGTTGCTTGTCTTAATCATTTATTTATTTAGTGCTTATTTCAATAAGCACTCTCACATCGCCTTCCATAATCTTGTACACAAGCACTTGTTTTTCCAATTTTCATAGCTTCTTAATATTATTTTAGAGTTTCCCTGAAATTTTCAGATTTTTCTTAGCTGTTTTACTATTTTTCTTGATTTTTATTGGTTTTTAGCAATTTTTAAATAGCATTTAATACAAAAATTCGAAAAGGTTCAAAAAAATAATTTTTCATTTTTCTTAGGTTTAGATAAATATAAAAAGTGAAAAAAGTAATTTTCTAGATTTTTCATAGTTCATTTTGTAATTTTTAGTGATTTAATTAGTTTTAATAGTTTAAAATTCTAGAAAATAGAAAAATAGTCATAAAAATACAAATTTAGTTTTGAAAAGTCTATTTTGATATTTTAGACTTTTCCAAGTCTTAATCTTATTTTTCTAGCCTTATTTCACATTTTCTTGTATTTTAGGTAATTAATTATTAGTTAAAAATAGTTTTTAATTAGATAATTAGTCTTAAAATAATTTTCTTTTCTATAAAGTTTCTTTTATCATTAGGTTTGTAAAACATCATTTCTATATTTTTAGGGTTAATATTGCTTTAGTTTCACTTTTTAATTTGTACGTCGCGTAGATTTTAATTTCAGTTTCGTAAAAACATAAAAACAAAAGCATCATCTTAAATATAGTGATAGCGTTTATTTAATATTTTTAATCTTTTTAATTTTCTTTAATTTGCATTTAAGCCGTTGTTATTTGTTGGCTTTTTCCTTAGTTATAATCATATTCACAAATCTCCTTTTCCGTCCAAATCTCCCGATCACTAAACGTTTGATAATCCATTGCATAGCTCGCTGGGACATAACGACCCGGGGAAACACTATACTCCCCTGATCTTCATTGATTTCGTGCTTAGCAGCTTAAGTTTTCTTACGCTATGCGAGAGAACTTGACGGTTTTATGCCAAGATCAAATTTTGGCGCCACGCCGGAGTGGCGGGTCATAATCTTACGCCTAGCAGATTAGTGATTTGATATTCACTCTTTGTTCATACCATCCATCAGATATGTTTATATTTTCTTATCCAAAAACACAAAAATATTCTTCTCATTCCTCTTATTCAAGTTTGATTCTATTTCTCTTACCCTTTCGGGCTTAATTCTATTCTTCAGATCCTCTCAACCATTTGATTCTCTTTTAATCCTCTATATGTTTAATTCTTATGTCGAAATTCAACTTCATCGTCAGAAATGTGTGTGGAGCTGTGTGAGGTCCTAGTTCAGTAATTTTGCAATTCAGTGCTATCTATCCATCAAAATGCTTTTCAAAGTTATTTCACCAACCGCCAATTAACCGAAATACATTCTAATCTTGACAAACCAAATTCAAACGCGTCGAGCTACCCCAAGCACCCACCGAGGATTACGAGGACTATCTCTTTGAATCTAGAGCCCGTAATCTAATCGAACAAATTTATGTCGATGAAAAAAGGTCAAGAATTAGAATTGATTACGATGAACCCGCTCAAACACCTGGGTGACTAGCAAGCATGACTGCCTAATCTTCACGCTTTCTCAAGAACGAGCAGGAGACCATACGGAAGTGGTGGAAATTGCTAGCTCTCGTGAGCACCACCACTTGTCCCACCTCACGATCTTTCTCAATGTTCTTGAGACTTGATAGTCATTCGGATCACCATGTTGGTTTTGTTGATTCTTTGAATAAACCGATTCCTCTTCATAACTTTCAAATGCAATCGCATTCCTTGTGTGGGTTGTGGTGAGCCTCTGGTTCACACATCGCTTGGTGTACTTGTGTACAATGTGGTAATGATATCCATAACAGGAGTTGTTTGTTTTGTGGTTCGAGGAATTCATTTGATTATGATTCTAATCGTAACTCATTTAACGACCCTCAAACTTTTACCCACCACGTTCGACTTATCTTCATATAACCAACAGTTTCTTGTTGTGAATTTTGTGGAGGTCCTCACCAAGGATTTGAGTGTCAACTGGAACACGTTCAGTCTATGAATGTTTTTGGATGCTCGCCGAGTTTTGGTTATAACCAAAATCCATATGATTCACTGTCGCACTCAGCAGTTTTCATCAAGTTGGAGTATCCGTGGAGGTCCCCATTTCACTCTCGATTGTCAAATAGGGAACCCAGTTCCTTGTAACAATCATGACTCTCACATATTTGAAAATTTCCAACCTCCACAAGACTATATTTCAAACTCCACCGAGCCGTTCTCTCATGAAATCTCCCAGGGATCTTGAAACCGCACAATGAAAAACACTTGAGGATATGATGAGTAATTTTAAGAATCAAGTGAGTGATGAAAAGACCATGGGAGAATTACTTGCCGAAGAGCGAAAGGCCCGAGAATCTAGGGAAGAATTATTAGCCCTAGAGCATGCGGCTCTATGCGCTTACATTCCAATTTCTTAAGGCAGCTCTGTATGATGATGACGAGGAGGGTTTTTATCCTTTTAGAAATAATAATTCTCAACCTCCTCAGTTGATATCCCACAGGTTGAGATTGCATCTCAAACAACCGCTATCACACCCGGTAGATTCACACTACACTCTCTTATTATGGGGACGCAGCATCTTGACACCTGTTCCTCGAAAAGGAATCGGACCTAATTGATAAAGTCTAGTGTTGAGGACCTTGTCCCAATCCCAAGAGAGTCACTGGGAATTCTTGATCATGTGTGTGATATCCCTCCTCTCTTGTCTCTCAAAATGATCATGTTGAGATGTCCTCACGATGATGATGATTCGCTATCTTGTGGAGACATAAACGCTATGTGGAAGATTTACCTTGAGCTAGTTAGCTTAGAAGATGTGAGAGATTCCGATGATCTTGAAATTAAGGATGAGGTACTTAGTGAACAATTGTTCAATATAAATCTCCTCGCTTCTAAGATCGAATCATTTTGTGCTAAACCGGCTTTTCATCTCCTATCCCGTTGTGGATAGTGACTCTACATTGGACAGCATCGAAGCTTGAGGCTTTTCCAATGATTCTCGTCATGAAGAGTTCTCCGGTGAACTCTCTCATGACATATCTCCTCCGGAATATGATCAATTCTATTTTGATCTTGAGGATGATATTGGCTTGGAGGAAGGTGTGCTCTATCATAAGAGTTTGCTTATTGATGATACTACCTTCACCCTTCCTCCGAATATATCTACATTTGAGGATGACGAATGGATCCTAATTGTTATAAACATCTTCCTTCCATTCCTCACTTATGATGTCTTCCTCTCTTCTTCACCCTTTGGGAATGAGGACACTATTTTTGATCCCGATTTTCAATTATCATTTTGTGAGCGGGTCTTTCTATGTATATCTCATCGGTGTGGAACTTTCCGATACTTCAATGTTTATCCAAACATCTTGAATGAAAGTCCGATGGAGATTGTTTCTTCACTTTGCTTCCCCATGAACCAATTAATTGAGGTGAGTCAAGCTAGCGACTTCGGTAATCAAAAACAAGCATGCCATATGGGTTTTCACCCATATTTCGACTTCTATTTTCTACCACCCTAGTGTGGGGGTTGCCACATGTTTAAAAATTCTTCTTTCTAAAATAATGGCGTAATATTTCCCTTTTTACATTCTTTGTTTTAAGATAACAGCGGTACTTTGAATATTGAGGGCAATATTCATTTCTAAGTGTGGGAATTCTCGTAATTTTATCATATAATTATACCAATTCCCCGTTTTGGCCAAAATTTTTGGAGTAAGTGTTCTACACTCATTTGGTTATCAACCGCCATGTCGTAAGACAAAAGGATTGGCTAATCGAGAACAAGCGGCTCTTGGTAAAGATTTCCAAATCCGTTTATATGGCTTTACAATTTGCCCAAAATTGTATGGTTCTCAACTCACCATTATCCTAAAAGTGAAGAGTTGGCTAGCCCGCAAGATTATGGCTTGTGGTAAAGACAGTGGAAAAACCATAATTGGTAATCAGCTCACCAAAGATAATATTGATAATTTATCTAAGAGTTGGCTAGTCCGTGGGGTACGGGTAAAGACAAAATCAAATCGTTGAAAGCGGTGGTTTGCTCAAAATCACATGGTTATCGGTGTACCATGGTTCTTACTTGAGCTGAAACATTTGGCTACTCCAGAAGTGATGGCTTTTGGTAAAGAGTTTTCAAATCCATTAAAGTTTTTCAAATCATTGCTAGGGACTAGCAATATCTCAATGTGGGGATTGATGATGTAAATACCGTCATTTTTGTCTAAAATAAAGCGCAAAATCATCGAAAACACTCGAAACACATCAAAATGATTAAAATATCACAAATCAGTGTTTTATGTGTTTTAAATGCAAAAATATCAAAATCGGATGAAAAACATATCAAATTTGCAAAAATTGCGCTTTAGTCCCCAGTTTATAAAATTGTCAAAAATAGTCCCCCAAAGCCAAATTCCAGGAAGAAAAGTCACCAAAGGTATTTTTAAAATCATAAATTGTCATATTTAGTCCTTTGGTGGAAAATCCAAAAATATTTGAGAAATTACAATTTAGTCCACGAAAATCCAAAATTTGTCAAATCTAGTCCTTGGGAATTTCAAAGTGTCAAAATTGACCCTTGGATTATTTAAGTTGGCAAAACAAACCCTTTTGACTAATCTTCATAACTTACATGTTTGGTCCTTGGGAATTGGAGCTTTACACATTTGGTCCTTTGGTTTTGAGATATTACACTTATGGTCCTTTTGATTTAATAATCCCACTTAACCAACGGACTTATATAAACCCTGCCCAAAACATAATCCCTAGCCAATTCATATTACGGGTCCTATCCCATGACCCGAACCAACCCAAACCCAGCGTTTCAAAATAAACAAACCCGCCCCAACTTGCTTCCCGACAAACATATGCGCCCCACTCCTCCTTCACCAACCCACTCTACTACACCCTTTGTCTCCCCCCCACCTCACCTAACAACCCATCACATTAATTGCACCATCTCCTTTGTCCAGTACTATATACCCATTTTCCCGCCAAAATGAATGAGTGGTCAAGATGAGCTTCAAGTGATCCAAAGGTCAGAATTTATGGTGGGATATGTTGAACATGTGAGAAAGACAAGCGGGAGTATAAAAGGAAGCATAATGAAGCAAGATAGTTAGTAGTTAGTTTTTATAAAATTCTCCTTATGTCGTTTTTTATTTATGTCTTAGTTTAAACTACAAATGTTGTAATTTTCAGTTCTATGTACCATATTTAAGTTGAAAAATCATTGTATTGTGTTTTTAAGCATCAATCCAAGTTCTCAGATAATTTTCAATTTCTGATTAAGCATTAAAAATTTCAGTTTCTAAACTCTCTTATCCAAGTTTTTAGTATTTGTTTTTAAGTTCAAAATGGTTTAGATAAGTTGTTTGCAGCTTTTTGTAAGCTTAAAAGTCAGTCTCAAACAAATTTCATTCTTTGGTCAACAAAAGTCAAAGCTGGCCTAGAAAGGGAATGGTGATGATGTTTGGGTGATGCGACTTGGAATTTGGGTTGGATTAGATTAGGGTAGTGTAGTCTTGGAGTTGGGTTTAGCTTGCAACACCGGTGGCAGGTTGTGAGTAATTTCCTCACTTTTCAATTTTAGTCAGGGTTTTGCATTTCATGCTTATATTTGTATCTTTGATCACTTGTAATTCTAGCCATGCTTATTAAGTTGTTCTTAGGTTTAGTAAACTCAGTTTGAATGTTGCTTTAGATAAATCTTTGGTTATCTCATTTTTTCTTGCAAACAGTTGATAAAGTGGTGTTTGGTTCAGTTGTAAAAACTGTGCTAGAGTTTTGTGCAATGGTTAATATCTGTTTGGTCATTCTTGTTTAGTCCTATTGAACTCATTTGAGTCAATTTCATGTGCCTGCTAAGCTCAAAAAGTCAAAATCATTTGAAGCTGCCCTCAACATGGGTCCTTTGCTGGGAATTTTTAAAGAGCAAGTCATTCATTTTGTGTTTAAAAGTCATTAACAAAGGTTGGTATAGCTTCATTACTTCATTTAACATCAGTATCAATCATAAAATTTGGATCAAACTTCACCAAAGTCAAAATTTGAATCTGTTGCAAAAAGTCAAAATGGTCAAAAATCTTGTTTATCTGAGAAAGTCTGTGGTTACACGGTTTCATTAGAGTCTTTAGGTCTGAAATTTGGTCTACAAGTAGTCCTCTTGGGTTGTTTCTAAGTCCTCATATCTGTTTTTGCCTTAAGCTTTGTGGATAAGCTTGTGCAGGGGCTTAAAGTGAACCCCACTTGTGCCTCGAACTCGATGTCGAGTATTTGCTTTCGGCTTTCAGTTGCATGGATTCATTTTGGCTTGTTAGAAGCTGGTATTTTGGTTACAAATAGTCACTCAGGTCTAGTTGAGATTGCAATAATTGGTTTTTAGTTTAGAGCTTGTTTGTGTGCTTGTTCTTGGTCGCAAGCTAGTACACTAAACCGTGTTTGCTTAATAACATAAAACATCAAATCTGTTATATTGTGCTATTCAGTAGTTAGAGCTTGTTGATTTCTGTTTCATTTTGGTCAATATAGCTTATTAGAACTTCTGTTAACAGTTGGTTGCTTGTCTTAATCATTTGGCTTATTTAGTGCTTATTTCAATAAGCACTCTCACATCAGTTCCATAATCTTGTACACAAGCACTTGTTTTTCCAATTTTCATAGCTTCTTAATATTATTTTAGAGTTTCCCTGAAATTTTCAGATTTTTCTTAGCTGTTTTACTATTTTTCTTGATTTTTATTGGTTTTAGCAATTTTAAATAGCATTTAATACAAAAATTGAAAGGTTCAAAAAATAAGTTTTCATTTTTCTCAGGCTTAGATAAATATAAAAAGTAGAAAAAGTAATTTTCTAGATTTTTCATAGTTCATTTTGTAATTTTTAGTGATTTAATTAGTTTTTAATAGTTTAAAATTCCTAGAAAATAGAAAAATAGTCATAAAAATGCAAATTTAGTTTTGAAAAGTCTATTTTGATATTTTAGACTTTTCCAAGTCTTAATCTTATTTTTCTAGCCTTATTTCACATTTTCTTGTATTTTAGGTAATTAATTATTAGTTAAAAATAGTTTTTAATTAGATAATTAGTCTTAAAAATAATTTTCTTTTTCTATAAAGTTTCTTTTATCATTAGGTTTGTAAAAACATCATTTTCATATTTTTAGGGTTAATATTGCTTTAGTTTCACTTTTTAATTTGTACGTCGCGTAGATTTTAATTTGGTTTATTAAAAACATAAAAACAAAAGCATCATCTTAAATATAGTGATAGCGTTTATTTAATATTTTTAATCTTTTTAATTTTCTTTAATTTGCATTTAAGCCGTTGTTATTTGTTGGCTTTTTCCTTAGTTATAATCATATTCACAAATCTCCTTTTAGTCCTCGAAATCTCCCGATCACTAAGCGTTTGATAATCCATTGATAGCTGCTTCGACATAACGACCCGGGGAAACACTATACTCCCCTGATCTTCATTGATTTCGTGCTTAAGCAGTTTTAAGTTTTCTTACGCTTGCGTGAGAGAACTTGACGGTTTTGCGCGCATCAATGATTCCTTTTTTCTTCAAAGAAGTGTAGTGTTGAAGACATTAGTGAAAGATGTCTCAAGTGTCAAGACGAAGATATTAGTGAAGGGTATCTATCGTCTATAGGATAAGCACTTGTGGTAGGTGCTTAGAAGTCAAGACAAAGAAGCATTAGTGAAAGGTGTTTAGAAGTCAAGACAAGGAAGCACTCGTGAAAGGTGCTTAGAAGTGAAGACACAAGACATTAGTGAAAGGTGTCTTGTAGATCTAGTCAAAGGCATTAGTGAAAGGTGCCTTAGATGTACATTCGATATGGTGTGTTTAGATGTACAAGATAGACTAGTATAGGATCCAAGGATATTGATATCCTTGATGGTGTTGTAAAGGAGTAGATCTCCTTTGGGATTAGTTGTTGGTGTAGTGTGGTAGTAGTTCCTCCATTGCAATGGAACTAGGTGCTTAGCCTAGTACCTAATAAAGGGTAGAAGACGTTGTGAAGGTGTAGTTCACCTAAGGTGTGAAAGAACTAGGTAATTAGCCTAGTACCTTATAAAGGGTAGGCGACGTTGTGTAGGAGTGGTTCACCTTGGTGTGAAAGAACCCGGTGGTTAGCCTAGTACCGGAAAAAAAGTAGGCGACGTTGTGAAGGCTTCTCCGCCATAAGGAGCTTGGTGTAGTGATTACGAACTCTCGAGTAGGTGACTCGGGGAATGGAGTAGGGTAAGGAAGGTGACCTTGTAGGCGAACCACTATAAATACTCGCATTGTGATTTTGTGCTTCTTACTCTTTTCTTTCATTACATATCTTTTATATGCTTGTTTATCAACATCCAACACACACAACCAAATAGATTGACATAAGTCATTCTAAATAGTTTAAAAGAAAGTTTTAATTGGTAAAACTATTCAAGCCCCCCTTCTAGTTTTCCACAATTGGCATCTGAGCTTCGTTACCAAGTTTCTTGAAGTATATTGTACTTTAAAAACTTGATACGATCCACAGTTAATTGAAAACTACAAAGAAGGTTTTTTTATAAAAACAAACACCATGTTTTTCAAAAACGATATGTTTGGATGTTGATTTGATAAACAAATTTTTTTTATCTTTTCACTTAATTGCACTAATCTTCTTTGTGATGTTGATTAGTCAAAGCTCATACCCACCAAGCTTTAGGAGTTGCTTGGTAACAAGAATACCTTCCTTAAGAAGGTATCTTAAGCAAAGGAAGCGGGAATCGTCTAAGTGACATTTGTCATTTGTAAAGACATTCCTAAGTGCATTCGAGGTATGACTTTCTACTTATATCTAAATGATATTAGTTTATTATATAAGTGTTATTTGTCAGGCATTTATTTGAGTAGATTTTTGTGTTTACACATGATTTACATGTAACCGTTAGGAAGCCTTTTTTTCACATACTTGTTATATTTCTCGTCTATAGTCATAGTATATAGAGCTTATGTTTTATTTCTTTTTATCCTATAATAAAACAAAACACAATTTCAAAATTCCTCCTTCCCTATTCATAAACCCACTCGGCCACTTTATCCAATCCTCACTTTTTCAAATCTTCCAATTTCAAAATTTCCTCTCATTCAAAAACTTCATCTTCCTCCTCATTCCATCTCATCCGAAACCAAGAAGATCCGTCATCAACATGGTTTACATCGCACTCGCCCTAACACTCATCGCACTTGTGTTCCCTATGATGAAGTTCACATACGGAGACATTTACTTTGTGTTGTTAATCTATATTGGAGTTATATACCCAATTCTTTGTATCATCTTAAGTATTGAAATGCAATATTATTAATAATCTAGTTTATCTATGTTATTTTTATCATAATGTGTTTATCTCTTTTTGATCTATATGTTTTATATTCCTTCGTGATACATTAGAAGTCATGTATGCATGCTAAAAGAAAATGTAGGATAAAACATACTTCGTGGTATAAAAGCAATAAAACCTATGTTTTTATCAAAGCGGTTACATTACTACAGATCCACGGATCCCGGAAGTTATACTAGCCGGATCCCTTTTAAAAAGGAACCGTGGGATCCGTCCTACTGGAAAACAATTTGTCATGCAAATTAAAAGCTACTTTTCTTCTAAAAAGTAATACCTCACTAATGTGTCAAAATAATAAGTAAGTTAAGTGTTTCTATTGTTAAAAACCATTGTTAATAAAAATCTAATAAAAACATTAGATAATCATTGGTTAACTACAATCATCACTTTCTATTAACTCGTCTTTTCTCTAGATTCAACTATGACGCATGAATATGAGTTTGATTTTTCACTCACTAGCGTCTACACTCCGAACATCTCTCTCAAACCCAACACACGGCAATGCGTGTCCGTGGGTTCAATAATCTCGAAAACCGTCACTTCCATGAAGGGCGATTGTGAGACACCTCTCTACAATGCGAAGAAGGTATCAATACCTCCTTCCGAGCCATAGGACTAGAATGTCTTCTTGAAATCAGCGAGAAGATATGTCCAAGGTTCATAATGGAATTCTTCCGTCAAGTGGAACTTCGTTAACGAGGATCGCTCTCTATCTCTTTGGTTTTATATCAAAACCAAAAGTTTACTTTAAGCCTTGGGCATTTTGCTCACATCCTACGAATTCCAAACCATGGACAATGTGCCTTCACCGAAGATTGGTCTCTTGATTCTCTCTTCAACCTGCAGGTGAAGAAAATAGTCCATATTCCTCACACATACCCTCTCCGGAAGATTTACATCGCATTATATGCAAACCTCGACCATATTACTCCGATCCAAACATTATCTTCACACGGGACATCCGAGGAAGAGTACAAGCCTCTTGCACTCATCTTGCGTGAGAATGTTTGGAGTATTAGGGGAAATCGAGAAATTCTTCCCGCTTGTTGTGCTCACATGTTGTATTGTTTGCTAACACAACAACCATACAATCTCGCCTACTTCTTCGCAAGGAGAATTGCAAACCTTCAAGGCTCCAAGAATAAACTCATTCCATATGGAATGTTCTTGACGCCTTCTATCACAATGTCAATGCACTTTCATCCTCAATTTAAAAGTCCGTTGTGCGTACTTGTGAACAAGATGATGGAACCGCTGAACATTTCCCTCATGAAGACGTTCTTCATTCCTATATCTGTCAACACTCATCAACCTTTTGATGATCCATATAGTGAAAACACTTAAGAAACTTAGTATTCCAAAATAGGATCAATTCTCTTGTACTCGTGCTTTATTAAATGTAATCCAATTTCTTTTATGAAATAAAACATCTTACATTTGATATCTTGGAACTCCCTTTAGACTATCCTTGAGTATACTGCATTGTTAAGATCATTGCATACCTTTGGTAAAGGTTCTGCCTAGCAGATAGACGGATCCCAAATGTTGTACTAGACGGATCCCTACTTTTAGGGAACCGTGGGATCCGTGAGACAGAAAATGCGATTGCAAGCATTGTATTTCAAACATATTCTTAGAACATCTCACACTAAGCTAAACATAGTATCTTAAGGCAAAATAAGTCCTTATCAAGATAGGTTGATCCTTCCTACTCACACACCACTCACCTAGAACACACTCTAGGACTCTTATAGATCTACCATTTTATTTTTAACCCATTACTCTTCCGCTCTCAAACTCTCACTCCATTTTGTACTTGATCATTCGCATCTAGCTTTAGAAATCTCTCGATTATGGCATAATTGCTCATTAATCATCCTCACCTCAAAATTAATCAAAGTTGATCAAAATCTAGCTTTCCTATCTCAAAGCTTCTAGGATATCTTCCAAAACACTATCCTAAAACACAACCTGATCTCTAGGATCATTTAGTTTCAATTGACACTCCAAATCCTTACTGTCATTCTTGCTCATTCATTGGTACTCTTGAAAGTTCCAAATCCTTCCATAAAAGACAATCATTAGCTACAACACTCATTGCCTTCAAACACTTAAGCACCCCTTCATTTAAAACACTTAGGAGGACTAAAACACTCAAGATGATATAAGTCTAGGATCTTAGAAACATCATTTCCACTCTTTCATAACTGGCGAGCAGGATCCCTAGGATTAGTCTAGGCGGATCCTCGAGAAGGGAAGTGGGATCCGGATGATAGTCTATGACAAATCTTGCTAAAACAATCATTTCAACTCATCTTCCTAACTCAAACACTCCATCTCATCTTAAATGAGTTCCTAGAACAGCACAACCTCTGTAGTTGACTCTTGTGCATGCTAATCATCACATTCCAATGAATCTTAGTGGCTTAAGGCTTAAATGCACTTGCCAAATCTCTTAGTTTATAAACCACCTTGTTAGGACCTCCATAGTCATCACTCTCATCCTAACTTTTAGCTTTTTGCAACCTCTTGAAATCATCTCATCATGAGGAAAACCCCAAGTAACAACCTATCCACCAAAGAACCACCCATCAAAAGGGCTCGTGTTGTACACGAAATCTCTTCAACCGAATCATCTTCGGTCAAACCAACAAATGATAGAAACCTTCATCATCCAATCAAACCAATTCCTAAAAAATTAGTACCCACAAAACTACCAATGCCAAACACCACCATACCTCCTAGGCCAAACAATATCATTTCCACTAAACCATCACCTTTAGTTCCTAGAGCTATCTCTTTTACATCCCCACAATCATCACCTCACCTCTACAATTTAGAGGACTTGCCACCTAGGCTGTCTCATCCGCTTCCGCCGACAACATTATCCTCATTAGGAGGAATAATGATTCAAAATCAAGGTGTTGAGTCAACACTTGCTCCGGCTTCCTTTTCGTCGTCTCCATCATATAATCCCATTTGGATTATAAGAAATCATCAAAGTCAACCACCCGACCATATAGAAGTTGACATTTCTTTCCCACCATCATCATTCTTGATCGAACCATTCTTAAATGGACCTCCACCAATCCCTCCATCATTCGAGGTTCCTCAAACCGCTTCAATTGATCCTTTGAATCAAGCCATTTCATTTCATCCACCACCACTACCTAGCCATGACAAGCTATCATTGTCAACATGTTGAAAGTTTGATACATGGAGTACGAGAAGACCAACGTTTCATGTTCTATCATCTCCTCGAACGTTTCGACGAGATTAAACCTAAACAAAACTTGAGCTAGAAGATTATAGTGGTGTCTAAGCTTCAAGCGTTAGTTGGTCTAGAAATTCCTAGTTATGTATTGTCTATTTTCTTATTTTTCGAGTCATGTATATCATAACTCTTGTTTTATTAAATGGAATTACATGCTACTTGTTATTTTGTTGAGCATATGATTACATTGTATTCATATCTCATTTATGTGATAACATTACTTGTTATTTCACCCTTGGCAAATTGATCACCGACACGGATCCTCGTAGCCTAGACGGATCCCTACTAGAGGGAACCGGGATCCGTGAGATAGGAAACTATTTTCCTACTAACTTGCATCACATTTGCAGGAAATTTTGAATTATACTTGCTTTCTAACCTTTGTTTTGTAGTATTTCAATTCACACATGAAGACTTTGACATCCTAAAGCTAGGGGGAGCTTTATGTCAAAGCAATACATTGCAAATTACTTGCAATACTAGATTTATTTTTCATGACTTCCCATTGCAAAATTGCAATCATCTAGGGGGAGCACACTCGTCTCTTAGACGAAATTCTTTGCAAACTTAATTGCAAATGATCTAGATTAGAATTACTTTCTTGACGCCCTTACATAGGGATGGACTCGTCAAGGGGGAGTAAAGACGAGATCCTTCCCGTTACTTGCTCTCTATCTCTTTTTATTTTCACATGTTTTCTTAAAAGATGTGTTGCTTTTCTTCAAACACTTTTTGTTTCGACAAAAAAGGGGAGAAGAAAGTAAAACTACAATTCAAGCGTTTAATTTTAGCTTTTCCTTAAAATAATTTTATGTTTTGTCATCAAAAAAAGGGGAGATTGTTAATACAAATAAGCCGTAAAACGTTTATTTATATTTTACGATCTTCTAATGTTTTGTCGATAACAAACGTAAAATCATATTAACGAAACAAATAAAATACGTAAATGGTTTGAACTAATAGTTTTCTAACATATTCACATTTTCACATAAAACACTAAAACGAGTATAAGTGATTTTATGATCTAGATATATATATATATATGTACAACAACTAGTGTTTACATATTGGCTTAACAAGTATAAGTGATTTTATGATTTAGATATATATGTACAACAACTAGTGTTTACATATTGAATTAACATATACTTAAGCTAAGTATACTAAAATGGGTAAAAACAAGTATATACTAAAATGGGTAAAAACAAGTATATACTAAATAGATAAAAACTAGCAAATGGTTTTGACCCATGACCCATGATTTTATATATACCACTTAACCAAGTTCAATGTATCCTTAAGGTACATTGTATCTAGATAGAAAACCATGGATCAACCCATAACCCATGACCCATGACCCATAACCAAAAATACCCATGGGTAAAGAGGAGCGTTCCACGGATCCCTAGCTTTGTGCTAGCCGGATCCCAAGTGGAAGGGATCCGTGGGATCCGGGGAACAGTAGGATTTTTCCTCTATAAATAGTGAGCCATTTCTTCATTATTTCTCACCCATTTCAAACCTATTTCTAACACACTTTCTCCCGAAGTTAGATCTCACTAATCTAAGATCCAAGAGATCTATGTTTGTAGTTTTGTTTTTGTGTGATCTTTTAGGTTCCTCTTAAAGGCAAGATCACCACCTTTGAAGTCGAGAAAGCTCTAGTCCATGAGTTGCCATGCTTCCTCATCATCAAGGCTACTGAAGTCTTCTTGTTGATGATTCCTTTCTTTCTTCAAAGAAGTGTAGTGTTAAAGACATTAGTGAAAGATGTCTCAAGTGTCAAGACGAAGATATTAGTGAAGGGTATCTATCGTCTATAGGATAAGCACTTGTGGTAGGTGCTTAGAAGTCAAGAAAAAGAAGCATTAGTGAAAGGTGCTTAGAAGTCAAGACAAGGAAACACTAGTGAAAGGTGCTTAGAAGTGAAGACACAAGACATTAGTGAAAGGTGTCTTGTAGATCTAGTCAAAGGCATTAGTGAAAGGTGCCTTAGATGTACATTCGATATAGTGTGTTTCGATGTACAAGATAGACTAGTATAGGATCCAAGGATATTGATATCCTTGATGGTGTTGTAAAGAAGTAGATCTCCTTTGGGATTAGTCGTTGGTGTAGTGTGGTAGTAGTTCCTCCATTGCAATGGAACTAAGTGCTTAGCCTAGTACCTAATAAAGGGTAGGCGACGTTGTGAAGGTGTAGTTCACCTAAGGTGTGAAAGAACTAGGTAATTAGCCTAGTACCTTATAAAGGGTAGGCGACGTTGTGTAGGAGTGGTTCACGTTGGAGTGAAAGAACCCGGTGGTTAGCCTAGTACCGGAAAAAGAGTAGGCGACGTTGTGAAGGCTTCTCCGCCATAAGGAGCTTGGTGTAGTGATTACGAACTCTCGAGTAGGTGACTAGGGGAGTGGAGTAGGGCAAGGAAGGTGACCTTGTAGCCGAACCACTATAAATACTCGCGTTGTGGTTTTGTGCTTCTTACTCTTTTCTTTCATTACATATATTTTCTATGCTTGTTTATCAACATCCAACACACACAACCAAATAGATTGACATAAGTCATTCTAAATAGTTTAAAAGGAAGTTTTAATTGGTAAAACTATTCAACCCCCCCTTCTAGTTTTCCACAGTCTAGCCATGGCAATTCTGTTCTTTTCGAGTCATTAGTTGAGGTCTATAGGAACTCATCTTCCCCAACTGTCTCTATACTGCTTCCCCCATTACATTCATAATCAAAAGGGTTGCAAGATGCCCAAAGATTTCCGTCAAGGGTTTTTATTTTCTCACACCAATGACTTTGAGTTCCTTCGTCATCGGTGTTGCTAGAAGGAATATCGTTGAGTGGTTTAATGGTCTTTCCTTGAAGAATATGTTTTTCATATTTGAGCTCCAAATTTCTCAACAAAACCGAATTAATGATTGCGTCCCGTACCTTACTGAATACCAATCACTAAAGGATAGGTTTCCAAAATCAACGTCATGTCTTTCTAGTTCATGAGGGC
Organism: Chrysanthemum makinoi; assembly: GCA_910596185.1. Taxonomy (NCBI): domain Eukaryota; kingdom Viridiplantae; phylum Streptophyta; class Magnoliopsida; order Asterales; family Asteraceae; genus Chrysanthemum; species Chrysanthemum makinoi. Next base: position 305,624,489 of record OU343217.1, read on the forward strand.
ACATCCATACTTCGTCCTTCACATTGTCACCCCCGTTGCAATATTCACGAAAGGGATTGCATGTTGGCCATTCTCGTGTGGACTCATCTTCCGTTATTAGTAAGGGACTGTAGCAATGCCAGATGGGTGTTTCTTCCTCTTCATTAATCGAGAATTTAGCTAATATTTCTTCGTCGTTAAGTGCAGTCAACATGTATCTATTATCATTAATCCTTTCTTTATCGACCCCTCCATCGCAGGTTTCGTTCCGAGTATCGCATGAGGCCTATAGATCATTACACTTTCCATTATCAATTGCAATAGCCTTACACCAATGATTCTTCCTTGTAGACTCGTTTATCTTGGGAGACTTGTCATTCCTCGTATCCTGGTTACGGCGTAACTCAGATGTTTGTTTATGGCGTAACGTTCTTCCATCAGCGTCATTGTCTTTATTAGACTCATCGGTGGATTTGTCATTCTCAGAAAACATGGCTTTACATACTGTTGATTTATTTTTTCGTACCTCATTTCTTCTTTGCACATCGTCACCAAGTTTCCCAATCATGGTCTCCAAGTTTATCAGTGATTCGTCATGGCTAAAAAGGTTCTTGTTTATATTATCTTGGAAGTTTTTCAGTCATTCATCTTTCTCTTTCTGTCTCTTAGCTGAATCCACGAGGTACTTGTTAATTTTTTCCTCTAAGTTAGCTCTTTTTTCACCATGATCATAATATGGGGGAGGTCCTCCACGATAGCCATTGCCACTACAATTATCTCCATATTTGGCTTCTTCGACGGTGCTATCTCTGTCAATGTGAGGACAATTTTTGGTGAGATGTTGTAAAACCCTAAAATCTACAATATCTTATAACCACTTAATCCTGAGCTAAACCTAAGTATGTAAACCTTGTGAATTTGGAAGTTACAAAATACTTGACTTTGAACACGAATATTATACATGAAGCAAACTATGCGTTATAACGTTAAAACTTTTAAATAATAAAACTACAACCTAAGATACATAAAAACTTAATGTCATGATACTTAATAAAAACATCACACATGAGCATGGTATACTATAGGGTCGAAGTTAATAAAATTGGTACACAAATTTGGCTTGGTAAACGTCTAAGCATAATTGAATATAATATTGGTCTCTTTTTGACTCCTTCATACTCGGCCAATATCCCTTTTTATCTCCCCTATTCCTTTCACTCTTTAACCAAATATACACCTACAAAATACACACATAAAACCCTAGCAATAATCACAAGTCGGCTGTGTCTTTCCTTTCTGTTGGAGCTGTGAAAAGAGTGATACGAAGGTAACAAGAAGGTGGTGTTTGATCATGGTTAAACCCTGGTTCGAAGAGGGTTTGTTTGGTTCGAATTCGGTTTGGGGCTGTGGTTATTTGTCTTTATTTCTGTCGATCCGAAGGTACCTTTTCCTTCGTCTTTGTTTCCTTAGACATGCACACATACATACTTGTAAACTGTAACATAACAACCTATAAATCGGCATAGAAGAATTCGAATGAAATGATATAATACTATGTTGACTTGAGTCCTTTTTGGCTACTCGAATCTGAATCATACGTGTTTATTTTGATCTCTTGGTTCCATTCTCTCGACAATCTTATGCCATGAGTATGTACAAGGTTATAGTTTGTAAGCAAATCATCTGTTTCGTTAAAACTATCTTCGAATGACATATATATTGGTCACGTAAAAATCATGAATCTATGTTATATATATATATATATATATATATATATATTGACTTAATCGACTTATAAGCTTCTGAATACGTTTCTGTATGTAAATCGTAGAGTCCATGACCAAATTATCATACTTGATTAGAAATGAAACGCAAACGAAAGGAATGGGTCATAATCGTGTGTGAGTTTTCATGGGTGATTTGAATATTGCTTTTCAATTCAAAACTAATGTATACGTATAAGCTTAAGGGGGAATTATGCATGCATGATATATACACTAGTACCATGTGAGATGCGTACAAATTGATTAAAGAATAGGGCAAGGGTGGGTTGTGTGAAAAACTAGAAGGGGGTTGAATAGTTTTACCAATTTAAAACTTCCTTTTAAATATTTAGATCAACTTATGTCAATCTATTTGGTTGTTTATGTTGGACGTTGATAGATAGATATATAAACGTGTAATAAAAGATAAAGAGTAAGAAGCACATCACCACGACACAAGTATTTATAGTGGTTCGGATACAAGGACACCTTCCTTGCCATACTCCACTCCCTGAGTCACCTACTCGAGAGTTCGTAAGCACTAAAACAACTCCTTATGGCGGAGAAGCCTTCACAACGTCGCTTAACCTTTTTCTGGTACAAAGCTAAATACCGAGTCCTTTCACACCAAGGCGAACCACACCTAACACAACGTCGCCTACCCTTTATATGGTGCTAGGCTAACCACCTAGTTCTTTCACACCAAGGAGAACTAATCCTATCACAACGTCGCCTACCCTTTATTAGGTACTAGGCTAAGCACCTAGTTCCATTACTATGGAGGAACTACTACCCTTCATAACACAACACCTAATATCAAGGAGATTCACTCCTTGTTACAACATCATCAAGGATATCACCATCCTTGGAAATAAACAAGTACTTATATGTATAACGATGTACCTCATCGATTATATGACCTTCGCATTCTTCCCAAATGCGACTTGATTAGATTCTTCAGCATCCTTCAGTAATGCCTTTGACACAATGCTTGACACCCTTCACTAATGCCTTTGTCTTGACACCTTTAGCATTCTTCACTAATGCTTTGACACGGATGATGAGCACCTTTCACTAATGCTTTCATCTTGACACTTTCAGCACTCTTCACTAGTGCCTTTAACCCAACATCTATGGAGAAATGAAGAACTATCAACAAGAGAACCTTAGTTGTCTTGATGATGACGAAGCATGGCAACTCATGGACTTGAGCTTGCACGTCTTCAAGAAGTGGTGATCTCGCCTTTAAGAGGAACCTAGAAGATCACACAAAAATAAAAGACAAACTACATAGATCACTTGGATATGAGATTAGAGGGTTATAATATTTGGGGGAAGTATGTGTGTAAAGTGATAAGTAGAAAGGAAGAAATGACTCTCTATTTATATAGAAAATTCTCTACTATTCCCCAGATCCCACGGATCCCTACCACAAGGGATCCGGCTAGTACAAAGCCAGGGATCTGTGGAACGCTCCTCTTTGCCCATGGGTATTTTTGGTTATGGGTCATGGGTTATGGGTTGATCCATGGTTTTCTTTCTAGATACAATGTATCTTAAGGATACAATGAACTTGGTTAAGTGGTATATATAAAACAATAGGTTATGGGTTAATACCATTTGCTACTTTTTATCCATTTTAGTATATACATGTTTTTACCCATTTTAGTATACTTAGTTTAAGTATATGCTAACCCATTATGTAAACACTAGTTGTTGTACATATGTATCTAAGTCATAAAATCACTTATACTTGTTTTAGTGTTTTATGTGAGAATGTAAGTGTGTTAGGAAACTATTAACTCAAACCATTTACGTATTCTATTTGTTTCGTTAAAATGATTTTACGTTTGTTATCGACAAAACATTAGAAGATCGTAAAATATAAATAAACGTTTTTACGGCTTATTTGTATTAACAATCTCCCCCTTTTTGTTGATGACAAAACATAAAATTATTTTAAGGAAAAGCTAAAATTAAAAGTTTGAATTTTTAGTTTTTACTTTCTTCTCCCCCTTTTTGTCGAAACAAAAAGTGTTAAAAAGAAACTAACACAATTTTTTATAAGAAAAAGTATGTAAAAATGTAAAGAGAGCAAGTGACGGAAATGGTACTCGTCTTAACTCCCCCTTGACGAGTCCATCCCTTTGAGAGGGCGTCAAGGACATGACGTAAATTAACCTAATTGTGTTTGCAAATATGTTTGCAAATGGTTCGTCTAAGTGACGAAAACGTGCTCCCCCTTGAAGATTGCAAAGATGCAATGGGGTATCATGAAGTATAATCAAAAAATGGATTAAATTGCAAATATTTTTGCAATATCGTTTGACACAAAGCTCCCCTAGCTTTATGGTGTCAAAGTCTTCATATGTATTTTGAAAATCTACAAAGTAAGGGTTAGAAAACAAGAGTATAGTGCATAATTTCCTGCAAATAAACTTAAGTTAGTAGAAATTTGTGCTTCTGTACCACAGATCCCACGGTTCCCTTCTTGGAGGGATCCGGCTAGGCAATTTGTAGGGATCCGGCTATCTGGTGACAGTTTCTTCAATAGTGAAGATGTGTCAAACAATGCTAGTGTGGAGATAATATATGTGTACAATAAAGAGCAAAACGCACAAATAATCATAGCATATAAGTGTTCATTCAATAAAACAAGAGATAACCAAATAAATCTCTAAAACTAAGAGAATGAACTAGGACATACAAGTACCACTAAATACTAACTAGTTTCTAGACTTAAAAACGCTACAATGTGCTTGAGTCTAGGGATGAGTGGACTTGTTGATTTGATCCAAATTTGCAAGAAGATGATTAAACATGAAATGTATCTCATTTCATGCTTCTTGAACAAGTCCTTGAGTGTTTAGACAATTTGGAAAATTACTGTCTTGGTTTGGACCCGGAGGGAAATGGATATTTTGAGGAGGCTCTATGTGTGATTGTGGGTCTTCATTTTGAGATGTAGGAAGAGGTTCTAAAAATGAGGGTGGTAATGGAACTTCTTCCATATGATCAAGGTTGTTCCTTGTCTCCCATGATGGGCTAGTTGGTGTTGTTGGTGGTTCCCTATTCAACGAAAAAGTTGGTGAATGGGAGGTTCTTGGTGGTGAATGATCCAATGAGTAGATGTTTGGGTAAGGGAGAGGCTCATTAAAGGAGTGAAGTCCATGCTTAATGAATGGGGGTTGTGATGGCTTGCTAGAACTTGCCATGTTTGGTTTTGAACTAGGTGATCCTTTTTCTAGTCCGAAGGTTTTGATGCTAATCCTTGCGGTTATCTTAGCCTTTGGATGAGTTTGATGAGGTGGGATTCTAGCATCATTATCTCTAATGGGAGATGTTTCGGTGGAAGAGATTTCATGGATCATTTGACCTTTTCTTTTGGATGATCCTAAGGTTGAGGAGTTGTTGCTAAGAGCCTTAGTCATGGTGATGATGATGCTAATGTGAGCTTCTAATTGCTGATTTTTTTTGTAAGGGAATTGAGGATGGTGCCTTAAACCTAAGGTTGTTTGGTTTATAAAGGATAATTTGAATTAGGAAATTAAATTCTTGGCCACTTAGAAGACTAAGCATGCTCTTGAGGTTTTGATCAATTCTAGGAGGATAATTAATGTATGCTAAAAGTGGTTAGAGAACCAAAAGGTGACTTGAATTTGAACATAGAAGCTGATTCATGCTTTCTGCATCTACGGATCCCGTGGATCCCTCTCAGCAGGGATCCGCCTGGTTAAAGACCAGGGATCCGGCTATCAGACAGGGTTTAGGTGAAATCATTATGCTTTTGTAAGGTTTATTATTATTGGCTTTCGAGGTTTTGACTTAATTTTGAAGTCTTTAGTTGTTGGATATCTCAAATCCTCAACCATAACAAGTAATGGTGCTTAATGATGGTTTTGGCCAAGAAAATTGACTTTGGGTAGTCTAACTATATGTTTGACAAAGATTCCATTTAATTTGATGTGGAGAAATGGTGATAACAAGTCCTAGAAGTCAGACGATGTCCTAAGAGGAATTTACTAAAATCTTTAAAAATAAAAAGAAATGAAAAGCTAATTTTTGAGGCTAATTTTAAGTCAAAGATGATTGAGATCAATTTTCTAAAATTGAAGGATAGACCAAACTAAGTGCTATCAAACGTGATAAACAATGTGTGAGTATTGGAGCGGAATTATGATGAGTTTTGACTAGTCAATAAATCAAAAATATTTCAAAAATATATCCTAGATAAGCCATGGATGAGAGTGAGGTTTTCAACTATTTGAGGAAGACTTAGTTGGCTCTAGTATCTTATGTTTGACTTGTTTGAGGTGATCTAGTAGACTATTTTGATGTAGCCAAATATGTATTGCATATCAGATGCCTACGGATCCCGCGGTTCCCTTATGGGAGGGATCCGGCTAGTTCAAAAGCTGGGATCCGCCAACTGCAGATCAGAGAGCTTTCAGGAAATGTGCAACTTTGCACTTTATAGTAAATGCTTTTTGATGGATCTGGGACACACTCCTTGTGTCAATGATATTTTGTATGATATTATTAAGCAAGCGGAATTTACTTAAATAATACTTAGAAGACGGATTATATGATGTATGAGAGTAAACACAAGTAAACACAAAACTCAAGCTCCAATATTATTAATGAAATAATACGAGTGATCTTAGTATCACTAGGGTTACACCTTGAACCTTTTTGTAGGTAAATGTAAAGTAATACGTACCTAAGACAATGACCTAGGATCTCCTTTTATACAACAAGGAGTCCTTTACAAGATAAGTATAAAGCTATCATTATAGAATATACACACAATCTATTCTATACTTATCTAGACGCGTTTAACTAAACTTAAACAAATAGCAGTGGTAATAATGAACTGGCAGTGGGAATACGTTTCCACTGCTAGTGTTAATCCAAGCAGTGTAAACCACAACTATCCGTGGTAATGAATTATTCCCAACAATCCTCCCATTAACTTATGATTTCTCTGCAAATCAATAAGTTTCTTCAACATGCATTAATTTCAAGGATTTGGGGAATTCAATCAAACACTTCACTTCTTTTCTCTTAGCTTTTGTATAGCTCTTGAACACTGATCTTGAATCCTTTGTAACAATGCTCTGACCTTCTCATTGTCTTCATTGACTCTTATGTGTAAGCTTAACATTATTGTAAGAGCTCCAGCTCTGAGTGGATATTCTTTCTCAGCAAGCATGAAAAAATCTTCTCCATTAGTCAGAGACACATGATGAACTTCACCTGAATCATAATAAAACCATTTAGTACCAAAACATGTGAATAAGGTTTTCCAGTAGTCATCATCAGCATTTGGTTCAAAAAGCCTTCTAAGAGTTACCCATAACTGCATTTCTTTTGTATCTTTGAGACCTTGATCATTAAACCTTTCTTGAACTAATTTCCATAGTGTATTGAGGTCATCTCTGTCAAAAGCTTTAATAAGATCTTCAAAGGTTATGAATGATGAAGTTTCACCTCCCAGCCTAGTAATCTTCCATGTTGGAGCAAAATTGCTAGCAGTGTAAACTTCCCAATCAATAATAGGATGTCGAATTTGCAGTGGTTCAGGATTAAAGTCTCTGTCTTCAATCACAATCATTCCAGGTCATCTGTTCTTCTGAACTTCTCAGAGGGAATGTCCTTCTCGTAGACTTTGTAGGATCTTCATTAACCTTAGTCTTCTTAACAGTTTGAGAATCACTAACTTTGGCCTTTCTTCAATCTTGGAATCCTTCTTTCTTCTTCTTCAGAACCCATTGGAATAAAAGATTTATCTTGTTTCACAGTTCTGTAGTAAGCCCTTTCAACTTGATCATCAGACATTCCTATAAATTGATGCCTTTTCCAATTACCAACATGACAACAATAAGTCTTCATATATGCAAGTATTTGTGCCTTGGTTGGTTGTCTTTGTTTCTTTTGACCCTTTTTGACTGAAATAATCACATCTTCAAGTGCTTGATTGTTCTTCATCATAATAAAATCTTTCAACTGAGCTGTTCTTTGTTTCTCAGTTAAAGATTCATCAGCAACAAGGTCAATTGCCTTTTTCTTGATTTCTGGATTATTATCCACCAGAAACTGAATATCTTCTTCTGTAGGAACATAGCTAAACTCTGAAGCTTTCTCTTTCATAACAATAGGTTGGACAGTAGAAATTGAATCAGTATCTTCTATTCTATCCAATCTTTGAGCTTCCATAAAGCTAGCAACTTCTATTTCTTTCAACATTTTCTTTTAAGCAACTCTTTCAGCAATTTGATCTTCTGAAATCTTCTTAGCAAGTTCTCTATCATGATCAATCTGAACTTGTCTTTTCTTTGAAAACTTACTTTTAGGTTGCTGTACATCTTCCATAACTGCTTTACCATTGTCTGTCTTCACAATATCAAATTCTTTATTTGTAGTGGCAAGAATTGGCTCTGCAGTGGAAATATCTTCAGTGGTAAAATCATTTGGAGTTTGAAAAATGTCTTATTGATCTTCAAGTTGCTCTTCATGAGTATCAGCTTCCTTTGTTCCTTTAGTTGTATCTCCTTCATCTTCAAAATCAATTTTCCTCCTCTCAGTGTTAGAACCTGTTTTCCTCCCCTGTTTGGAAGAATTTCCCAAATCATGACCAGCTGAATCACCATCAGAAGGTGAGGATGAAGATGAAATCACCATCTTTGCAGTCTTCTTGTGCTGTTTCAACCTCTGCACCTCTTCCTTTAAAGTTTGAATCTCTGTCTTTAACATTTGAACATCCTTGGCATGCTGCTTTTTGAAAGTAGCCAAGTTCTTTTGTAGAGAGTCAACTTGCTTGGCTAATTTGGTACACAAAACCATCAATTCCAATTGGTTTCCACTGCCCTCAGCACTTCCAACTGTGTTACCTGTTGGGAGAGGTGAATCATGGGGCATTGGTCCAGATTCCTCCATAGTAGGACTAGGTGGAAGTCTAGAACCACCACTGCTTGTTCCTAGACCATAAGGTTCAGAAACTTGTTGTGTTGTCATGAGAGGGGTTGACTTTTTAGGCCTTCTCTCATAGGTTCTTGAAACTGGTGGGGTATAATCAATGTTTGGAACATTAATTATGGGTGTGTTTTGTCCAAAAGAAATTTTAGCAAGCATTTGGGGTAGGAGAGGTGTAAAAATCATGTTGCCATCTTTGTTCAAATTTTGAAAAGCTTTAGGCTTGAGGCAACTGATTTGATAAACATCATTATGAGGTTGCAGTTGAAACTGATTTAGCAATGCTTGCACAAACCGTTGATACATTAAAAATTTGGTTTTACTCTATACATTGCCTTGCATACTTGTAAAAATATAATTTGACCAGTTGAAAATCTTATCAGTGACTAGACAAACCAAAGGATAAGCCATGGTTGAACTAAATTGCTCATAAGAGGTTTTCTTAGGACTAAGACTATGCAACAGAGTATGAATCAAAAATCTCCATTGGGGACAAAAACCATTCTTTTTGAAAGTAGCCTTTTTGTCAGTGGTATCATACCCCATGGATGATAAAGTATCATGAATATCAGACATAGGTAATGAGATGATACCATTGAGATCATCCAAGTGAAGTATTCTCCTCAAGGATGCCTCAGTAACATCTATGGTTACCCCATCTATAGTGGCTCGTAGAGCATCCACTGTTTCATGTGTATCTCTATTCTCAAGTGTGATGGACTGAGCAGAAGTCCAAAACTATTTGATTTGAGAGATATAGATTGTGGGTTTTAAAAGCAAAGCATACCTTATAAGTGTGGTATTGAGAAAGTCCACAATCTGATGAAAAACAGGGCCACTCTTCTCGTCAGACTTTTGTAAGTAGGCCACAAGGTTGTGCTCATCTGCAAACTTCAAAGATGCCATAGAAACTTTTGATGAAAAACAATATTATGTCAGTAAGAATTTAAAGAATAACTAGCCAATTGAGAGAAAAAGATATATAGGATTAGGGTTTAGAATTGTCGCGCAAGAAAAATTATCTTTAGAAAGTATTATAAGAAGGAAAGAATATAATTTCCTTAAATATTTTATAATCCTATATTTAATCAGTGGAAACTTTCAACGGCTAGTAAAAAATTTGTTACTGACACAATCAGTAATAACGGCTAGAATTACAGTGGAAAAATAACACTTGTCAGTGGAAACTGTGAAATAGCCGTGGGAATTTTTCACAAAAATTTCATAGAGCAGTGGAAAATAAAATCATTATAAAACAAGACTGCTCTTATCATAGTGTTTAGCAAACTACCAGCTATCAACGGATTTGATATGTCTTTACCATGAGCCGTTTGCTATGGACTAGCCAACTCTTAATCATAAAGAATATGGTGAGTTGATAACCATATAGTTTTTGGTAAACTATCAGCCATAAACGGATTTGTCATGTCTTTACCAGTAGCCGTTTGCTCTGGACTAGTTGATTCTTATGTGTGTTAGACATGGTGAATCAATAACCATTTATTGTGTATCTCAGATATACACCTTATAACTCCAAAACTCCTATTAAGACTTGATTATGTATCTTTAAAGGATAAGAATAACCAACTTGATACATACCAAATTTCACTTTAACCAAACCATTGTCCAAGTAAAATATTTTCCAAAGTCAAACCAATAATATCTATATTTACTCCTTAACCCAAAGTAAGGAAAAGGTAAATATCTTCATTAAATAACCCTTCAACCGACTTTGTCTATATAAGGAGGCTTGGCTTTGGATAAACATAATCAATTCACTTTCAAACACAATATCCCCAAAACCATAAGCATGAGCAACCCTTCCAACACCATCGATATCTCTTCTGATTCAGAAGAGGAGTATGTAATTGAGTCAGAGACATCCTCAGAGGCATCAGGATGGTTTGGATACTTTCCTCCAGGGGCTGGTTCTTCATCCAAAACGTGTACCAAAGAAACTGCTAAGCGTATGCCTGCAGCTAAACCTGCAAAATCTCTTGAGTTCTACTCGACTCTTTAGAGGATGATGAAGAAAAAGATGAAACCTATTCCATAGCCAAGGAGTTGCCAAAGGCGCTATCAATAGCACTGGAAACAGCTATCTCCAACATGAAACAGATATCAGGTCCAATAAGGCCTGCAATGCTACCAAAGCCTCCTCCATAAGTTCTTGGTCTTCCATGTCCAAGAATGCAATCCACTTTGAGAACAAAGGAAGAGAGCACCAAGAAACAAACATGACTATGTGGGCAAAGGTAAGAAGCCAATGGAGTAGCTGAAGTTAGGTTTAGAATATGCTAGGTTGCAGTCTTTTGTGTTTTGATGATTAGTAGTGCTTGCACTTTGATTGTTATGATCTATGTCTTATAAATGCAATGAAGTTCCTTTGTTTTTCTTTTTCCACTATATGAATACTCTTTATAACACTGTTTGCATTATAGTTCCCACTGTCAAAATAATCTCTGTATACACATCAGTGGATAACTAGATAAGGTCAAATAGCCTCGAGCATGTAGTGTAAACAAAGAATCCTTCAACTTTGTATCTCACTAATCATAAGCCAAATACTGAAATCACAATTGTGTTGGCAGTGGCTAATATATTGAAAGACTTAAGCATAGCAGTGGCTATACTTAATAAAGTCAACACATAAGCATTGATACACTTTCCAAGAGCACAGTAATCCAATTAACTCCACAACTACTTGCACCTTCCCCTCATTAATATCATAAATCCAACTTAACATTATAACAAACAAACCTTTCAACACAAATCACTCAAATCACATACTCCAAAACTTTCACTCTCAAAGCAACACCATGAGTCAATCAAGCCTAATTAATCTCTCTTCTAGCAGTTCGTCTGATAGTTTCTGGGATGATTTTGTCTTGAAAAACCCTGGGAGAGTGGAAAAAGAAGAGTATGAGAAGATGGTATCTAGGAAGAGGAAGCATGCACTTGCTCTTTCAAATCCTTTTACAGCTGGACCTTCATCACTACAAGTAGAACCTCAGGATGCAATAATCAAAGAAGATAGCTCGAGATCGAGCTCCTATGTGTCTCCATATGTTTCAGATGATGAGACCTCTGGAAGAGTCTTGAGTATTCCTCCTCTTGCAGCAATAACACCTTCTGAAGAACTGCAACCATCACATTCACTACCATTGCTACCAGCACCACCAACAACAGTTCCTTCATCATCCTCACCACCTACTGGTATAGTGGTGATGGGTTTAGAATGTCCAAGAGTGTATGACTGGATCAACATGCGTGGAGCTCCTAAGGTGATGCCAAGCTGGGGCTTTCCCAAGAAGCCATAAAGGATTGATGATGGGTAGGAAGGGGATGGGTTGTTTGTGGTTGTTTATCAGTTGATGTAGTAATGTTAGTACTCTGAACCTCATGGATGTAATTTTACTGCACTTTCAGTGCAGTTTTGTAATAATAATCCATGTTTTCTTTAATCATTAGTGTTCCTGCATCACACATCTCAATCCACTAACTTCATTAACAAAAACTGACAGTCAGTCCATTAGTATGCACAAAATCAAAAAGAAGGACTTGTTGCCAGTCATGTGCATTGAACACCCATATTATGTAAATACAAGATCAAATCATTTAGTTCTTGGATGTTCCTGCACATAGAGTAAAGAGTTAGTTTCTTTTGGGGACCCAAGCCATGATTGACTTGGATCTGCCTCGTGTATCAATATAGTTAAATCTATCAAAGGTCATTGATACACCATTGGAATTGGTTGTAGAGGTGTTTCCTTTAGGTTTCCATTCCCAACGTCTTTGAGGCCTTCACAGCATTGCCCATGTCCCCCCTTTTCTTATTAAGAACCTGTTGGGATATGAAAGTGCTTTGAATAGTTAAAGTACTGACGATTTACAAAGTATTGTAGAATGGCAAAGAACTGGAGAAAGACAAAGAGTCAAAGTACTGCTAAAAATAAAGTCAAAGTCGCACATGAAGGTCAAAGTACTGCAAGAGTTAAAGAACTGTTTATTAGTTTATGGAAAGTATTGTAAATTTAGATTAGATTACTTGTCGTACAAGGATACAATTGTAAACTGACTAGGGTTATCCTTGAGCCTATAAAAGGACCCCTAGATTGGCATTAGAGGTACGAATTCACAAGTCTTAGAGTTTACGATTACAAAGTTGTTTAGAGTTTAGAGAGTTTGATATTATTAGTGTTGTTGAAGTATCTGCATAAGAAGCAGATTTAGAGTTAATAAAGTTATTCTTCTTAGATTTATTGAGTAAATTCCGCATACTTAATAAAGATTACTCAGTGTTTCATTGTTAATAACTTAGGATTTATCCGAGGTTATTAAACCTTAAACAAGCTAGTTAAGTTAGTTTGGTTAGAGTACATCGATCCAACAAGTGGTATCAGAGCTTGTGTGGAAACTCGGACTAAGAAGAAACCCTACTACAACAAACCTAAAGATGTCGATAAGAAGCTGCTCCACCACCATCAATCACCTCACTCAGGATACCAATCATCAAGAAGGGAGAATATGACTGATGGTGTATGAAGATGAGGCAGATATTGCCATTACAGGACCATGCTTTATGGAATGTAATTGTCAATGGTAATGAAGTTGTTCTAGAACCGTAGCAGGTTGAAGGACAACCTAAACCACCCAAAGCTGTCTTACTAGTAGCTACCATAAGAAATCAAGAGAAGGCTCTTAACATTCTCTTGTCGCTATTCCCGATGGACATCTTTTGAAGTTTCATGATGCTAAAGATGCAAAGTAGCTCTAGGCTGCTCTCAAGACAAGATTTGGAGGGAATGAAGCTTCTAAGAAGATGCATAGAAATCTTCTTAAGCAACAGTTTGAAACTTTCACAGTTGGTGAAAGAGAGAGTCTTGATGCTGCATATGATAGGTTTCAGAATCTTCTCAACATGTTGGAGCTATACAAGGCAGAAGTATCAGTTGAAGATGCTAATCTGAAGTTTCTAAGGAGTTTGCCATCTACATGGCATGTCATTGCTACAATGATCAGAGGACAACCTGGTTTAGATGTCATGGACTTTGATGATCTCTACAACCATCTAAAGGTTTATGAGCATGAGATGAATGGTCAAACAAGTTCTAAGTCTCACAATATTGCTTTTCTATCATCTGAAAAGAGGGGCAGTACTTCAACCAAAAGTACTGCTTCTCCTACTCAAAGTCGTAACTCAAAGTACTATCTCGTATGCTGCTCCCACCCATGCTCAGCAAGCACTACCACCTACTACTATGCACTCAGATGAAGTTGTGTGTTCCTTCTTTGCTCAACAGGCTTCTTTACCTGTCACCTATGAAGAAGATCTCTCACAGATTGAAGAGGATGCTTTGGAAGAAATTGATATCAGGTGGCAAGTAGGAATGATTACTGCAAGGATTAAGAAGTACATGAAGAAAACAGGAAAGAACATTGATTTCAAGCCAAAATAGGGAATCACTTTTGACAAATCAAAGATTGAATGCTTCAATTGTCAAAAGACTGGACACTTTGCAAGGGAGTGCAGATTCGCTAAGTATCAAGCAAATAGGATGACTGAAAAACCAAAGCTGGAACTCAATGAAATCCCTATTACTGAAACCAAAGCTTTGGTTGCTCAAGAAAGTTTATCGAGGTTGACTGGAGTCTTTGAATTTGATGATGAACCAGTAACCTACTGTATGGTTGCTATGGAGGAAGAGGTTGAAGATTCTGTGGAAGAACTGGACTGGAGCTCTGCTTTTGATGAGGAATCTGAACATGCTGCTTTGGAACCTAGAGACTGTCTAGGAGGATTTGACTGGAGCTTGGAGTCTGAAGATGATCCTGTACTACTTGCTATGGTAGCTACATCCCCAAGTTCATCTCTTATCTCTGAGGTATGCTCAAATTGTCATGATTTCTATCAAAAACTGTTAAATAGTTATGTGATTGAAAGAGATAATTGCATTAGGGCTAGGTTTGAGGTAGCAGTTTATCAAATCACTTTAGAGTCTTTGGAAGCCAAAATATTAACTCATGAAAATGATGAAATGGCTTGGGCTAAAAAATATGAACAGCAGGATTACTAGTTAAAACTTAGTGAATGAAGCTAAACTGTAAAATTGCTGAAATTGAGAAACTTACTAAGGAGAGGGATGATCTGTTAGCTAAGTTTGATGCCTGGAAAGAATCTGGCTTGTCCCATGTTGCTTATGTTGAAAAACAGAGAAGGGCTTACATTAGAACTGGCTTAGGATTTGGTATGGACTTTACTAACATGGAAGAGAACACATCTAGTGATCAGGATGACTTAAAAGACATAACCACTAGTGATGATGAACTCATTAATTATGTAGACACATCTAGTAATTAGGGTTCAATTAGTGATTCACCTCTTGAGCCTAAGAAAGATACTGGTTATCATGCAGTTCCCCATCCCACTGGAATTCATCAACCCCCTAGGCCTGATGTTTCTCAATTTGGTGTAGATAGTCTTGAGTTTAGGAAGAAGCTTATTGGTCAATCTAGGACAGAAACCCCAAAAGAAACTGTTAATACCAATGTTCAAAGACAAGCAGTACCTTCAACTCAAAGTACTGCTCCACAAGCAGTACCTTCAGGAAAACCTTTTCAAAACAGTACTGCTAAACCTTTTTGGGATAAATTTGGTCAAAACAGATTTAATCATTCACCTAGAAGGCACAATAGTTTTGGTCATAGACATAGGAGTAGACACTTTGGAGGTATGGGTGAAAAACTGTGTTTTGTGTGTTACAGTCCTCATCACTTAATCAAAGATTGTGACCGACACTCAGAATATCTT
Source organism: Chrysanthemum makinoi (assembly GCA_910596185.1). Lineage (NCBI taxonomy): Eukaryota > Viridiplantae > Streptophyta > Magnoliopsida > Asterales > Asteraceae > Chrysanthemum > Chrysanthemum makinoi. The sequence continues at coordinate 305,640,014 of OU343217.1, forward strand.
AACAAGTTTCCAAAGAATAGGTCTACCAACCAGAAACCTAGAGAGCACAAACCAGTTTGGAATAATTCAAATAGGGAAAATCATTGTAATTTCTCACCAGACCATAGGTACCCTCACCAGAGAAGACCTTTTTCTAGGCAACCAGTACCTTCACAAGCAGTACCTTCTCAAAGTACTGCTCAGCCAACACAAGGTACTGCTCACACTACTTGGAACAGGAACCCTAGGAGATCTCACTATTATCAACCTAGAAGGTATTACAATTCACATAGGGGAACTAGATCACAGGAACCAACTGTTAAAACTGAATGGGTTAAAAGGGAAAGTACTGCTGAGGGACACACAGTACTTTCAACAAAAAGTGAATCAGACATTTTTGTGATACAAGATAATGTGAATGAATCTACAAAAGCAAGTGTTGTTAAAAATCCAGAAAGTTTTGAAAATCCACATGTGAAGAACCAAAAGATAATTTTGGATCATGTTTTAAAAGATTGTGGGAATTACATACTCAAAGAATTTGAGTTTGTAACTCCACAAGGGGAACACAAGTCAGTAATGGCTTGGGTTCCTAAAAGAGACTAACTCTCTAATTCTTTGTGCAAGGAAACCTAGAAGAGGAGCTTAAAGATCATCTGATTGTAGATAGTGGTTGCTCTGGAAGTATGACAGGAGATAAGGAAATTCTGTCTAATTTTAGATCTATTAGTGGAGGAAGAGTTGCTTTTGGGAATGATCCCAATGGAGGAAGGATTACTGGGAAAGGAACAATCAAAGCTGGAAGAATCGATTTTGAGAATGTTAGATATGTGAAGGAGCTAAAGTTCAACTTATTGTCAGTCTCTCAAATCTGTGATAAAAAGCATCATGTGTTATTCACTGACACAGAATGTCTCATTCTTTCATCTGACTTCAAGCCTGTTGATGATGACTTGGTAGTACTCAGAGTACCAAGGACAAATGATGTGTATAGTTTGGACATGAAGAGTCTTCACTCTTAAGGAAGAGCCACCTGTTTAGTGGCAAAAGCATCAACTGAAAAAGCACATCAGTGGCATAGGAGATTGGGCCATGTTAATTTCAAGAATATCAACAAACCGTCAGAGGCAATTTAGTTAGAGGTTTACCTTCAAAGACTTACAAGAATGATCACTCTTGTTTGGCATGCAAGAAGGGTAAACAACATAAAGCTTCATGCAAGAAGCTTGAGGAGAGAACTATTAGAGAAACATTGGAGCTGTTACATATGGATCTGTTTGGACCTGTCTCTATGGCAAGTCTAAACAAGAAGAAGTACTGCTTGGTTATTACAGATGATTGCAGTAGATTCAGTTGGGTATTTTTCTTGGGCTCTAAAGATGACACTTTTGAGGCTATTCAAACTCTAATCATAGCACTGGAAAACCAATTAAGACTTAAGGTTAGAGGTATTAGATGTGACAATGGGACTGAATTCAAGAACAAGCTGATGGATGAATTTTGTGCTAACAACGGAATCAAGAGGGAGTTCAGTATTGCAAGAACACCACAGCAAAATGGTGTTGCTGAAAGGAAGAATAGAACCTTGATTGAAGCAGCCAGAACTATGTTTACAGACTCTCATCTACCTATTTAATTATGGGTTGAGGCTGTAAGTACTGCTTGCTATGTACTTAACAGAGTATCAGTCACCAAACCACAAATTAAGACACCTTATGAGTTGCTGATGGGCAACAAACCCAACATTCGATTTTTGAAGCCTTTTGGATGCCTTCTCACTATTTTAAACACTATTGATAATTTGGGAAAGTTTGATGGCAAGTCAGAAGAAGGATATTTGGGAAAGAGTTTATAACAGAGTCACTAAGAAGGTTCAAGATTGTCTTCATGTTGAGTTTCTAGAGGATCAAGAGAATCGAAGGGTAAAGGTCCCGATTGATGTTTGATCTTGAAGTTTTGTCTCCTTCCATGAACTATGTACTGTCGAGAAGAAAACCAACCTGTGTATCATGGAGATGATTCACAATATGTTGTTCATGGAGTTCATATTAGAACTGATGATATCCCTGATGAAGAACCAAAGAAAAGTACTGATGCTCCAAAGCAAAGTACTGATACACCAACTCAAAGTACTGCTGACCCAAAATCCTCATTATCTGCTGAGGATCAAGCTATTCAAGAGACACTTAATCAGATGCTTCTTCAAGATGTTATGGCACATTCTTATTCTAGAAGAGCTTATGACGAAGTAAAGAAAAAGAATAAGCATGCAGAGTATTCTCACAGTACTTTGGACAGTACTTTCAACCAAAGTACTAATGCACCAGTTGACAGTACTTTAGATGATTTGGATGATCCTACCATGCCTGGATTAGAAGATACTGATGATGAGCTGGATGATGAAGGTATTTTCTTAGATTCAAATGAAGATGCTGATTTAACTAATTTGGATGATACTTATGGAGTTCAACAGTCTCCAATCTTAAGAATTCATAAGAATCGTCCAACAGATCAAATCATTGGTCCTTCTACTTCTGGAGTAATGACAAGACACAAAGCTAAGAGTTTCACAACACCTCACAATGCTTTACTTAGCTTTGTGTATAAGCAAAACAGGCTAAATAATAAGGACCATCAAACCTGCCTATTTACTTGTTTCATCTCTCAAGAGGAACCCAAGAATATTGCTCAAGCATTGACTAAAAAAAGCTGGGTTGAAGCTATGCAGGAAGAACTTCTTCAATTTAAACTTCAAGAAGTTTGGGTTTTATGTGATCTTCCAGGTGGGAAGAGAGTTATTGGAACCGATGGGTTTTCGTGAGTGAAAAGAGATGAAAGAGGCAATGTTATCAAGAACAAGGCAAGATTAGTAGCTCAAGGTTACGCATGGAAGAAGGAGTAGATTATGATGAAGTATTTGCTCCTGTAGCAAGGATTGAGGCTATTAGAATATTTCTTGCTTTTGCTTCATATATGGGTTTTCGTGTTTACCGATGGATGTCAAAAGTGCCTTTCTCTATGGAACTATAACAGAAGAGGTGTATGTTAAACAACCTCCAGGTTTTGAAGATCCTAAGCACCCTAACAAAGTCTACAAGGTGGTTAAGGCTCTTTATGGCCTTCATCAGGCACCTAGAGCTTGGTATGAGAGGCTCTACACTTTCTTATTACAACATGGTTACAGAAGTGGGGCTATTGACAAGACTTTGTTTATCAAGAGAGACAAGAAGGATATCATGTTAGTTCAAGTGTATGTTGATGATATCATCTTTGGAGCTACCAAACAGTCAATGGTGAAGGAGTTTAAGCAGCTGATGCAGAAAGAATTTTAGACGAGTTCAATGGGTGAGTTAACTTTCTTTTTGGGAGTTCAAGTTAAGCAGTCTAAGGAAGGTATTTTTATCAGTCAAGATAAGTATGTATCTGACATACTTAAGAAGTTCAGTTTTGATGCTATGAAGCCAGTAACTACACCTATTAAATCAATTAACTCATTGGGCAAAGATGAAGATGGACAACCTGTTGATGTCAAGTTATACAGATCCATGATTGGCTGTCTAATGTATCTCACTGCATCAAGGCCTGATATCATGTTTGCAGTGTGTTTATGTGCAAGATATCAAGTCTCACCAAAGGTCTCTCATATGAATGCTGTCAAGAGGATTTTTAGTTATTTGAAACAACAACCCTAGTTGGGGTTGTGGTATCCTAAGGAGTCACCTTTTCACTTGGAAGCTTTTTCAGATAGTGATTATGCAGGTGATAACTATGATAGAAGATCAACAACTGGAGGATGCCAATATCTTGGAAGAAGGTTAGTCTCCTGGCAATGCAAGAAGTAGCACAATTGCAGAACATCATCTACTGAAGCTGAATATGTGGTCACAAGTCGTTGTGGACAAGTTTTGTGGATGCAAAATCAACTCTTGGATTATGGGTTCAATTTTAAGAATACTCCTATCAATATTGATAATGAGAGTACTATCTGTATTGTGAAGAATCCAGTTTATCATTCCAAGACCAAGCACATTCAGATTAGGCATCACTTCATCGATATTGTTATGAGCACATGCTTATCAATGTTGTTAAAGTTCACACAGATGACAATGTAGCTGACTTACTCACCAAAGGCTTTGATGTTTCAAGATTCAATCATTTGGTAGTGAGCATTGGCATGATTAACTACTGAGCTACATTTGAGGGGAGGACTATAAGGTGTTAGTATAGTCCTATGCATTGTTTGAGGGGAGGCTATGTATGTATACTTAATTTTTACGAGGAATTTCGAAAGTACTGTTTGTAAATTTCATGAAAGTATCGCTTGGGAAAGTATCGCTTATGTGGAAAGTACCGTTTGTCGTATTAAAGTACTCTCCAACGGTTATATTGAAGGGTAATTGCTACTAACGGTAACTTTGTTATTATGGGCTGTGATTTTTCAAATCCCACCTATAAATACCTACTCTCCGATTTTCCCTCTCATATTAATACTTAGAATCTTTTCCATACTTATCTCACAATCACCATCTCTTTATTATTCGATCATATCCTTTACTTGTGCTTACACATTCAACAATGGCGAATCGACCTACTGTTTCAAAGCACAATATGGTGGCTAATTTGGACAAGACTGAGGCAAATGTGGCTTTTCATGACATTATTGATTATCTTACTGGGTCGCCAATCAGTTATGCTCTTTTAGTGGAGCCGGAAATAATTGCACCTTGGATTAACGAATTTTGGGCTAATGCACGCGATAATATGGAAGAAGATGAATACTATATTAGATCAACAGTTGCTGGAAGAACTATCAAGAATACAGAGGCCTCTATTCGCGATGATTTATTATTTAATGATGAAGAAGGCGCTATTCGATTTGACAAGCAACTGATTTGAGATACATTTAGAGATCTTGTTTATGAAGGGTCTTTGACAGAACAAACATTCAAGAAAGCTTTATTCTGTCCTCAATGGAAGTTTTTAATTCATGTATTGCTCCATTGCATAAGTGCTAAAAGTACTTCTTGGGAGCAGTTTGGGTCAAATATTGCATCTGCAGTGGTTGGATTAGCTACAAATCGAGTGTTTAACTTTTCAAGGCTAATTCTAGATGGGATGCTTTCACATATATCATCTGGGTCAAAATGGTTAATGTACCCAAGGTTTGTATGTGTTTTCTTAAACAAGCAATTGGCTGATGTACCAAAACCTGCTGATTTGTTACCTATCATTATGCAACAAGCCAAAATCTTTACATTTATGGCAAGGAGGAGTGATTTATTTAGAGGAGAAGATACTCCATTAACCGCTTGATGATGGAGGTTGTTCAGGCTGTTCGTGATGAAGCTGAAGATGATGAAGAGAGTGAAGGTATCAAGGCGTCACAAGGTACCGCTTCACAAAGTCCTGCATCTCAAAGTGCTGATCTCGAGTTCGCATCACAAAGTATGGAACACAACGCATCGCATCACAAGGTACTACTGCAGTACTCGAATTTCAAGAGCATATTGCGCTTACACCTCCACAATCTACACATGTGTCTCCACAACCGTCTCCACACGTAGCAGAATCTTTGACATCCGAAGAAGTTGAACCACCATGAAAACCGAAGGTCAAGTTCTCACCAATTATGCTTTGACTAGAGAATTGAAAAGGTTAAAGAAACTTTTTGAAGAGCAATCTAAAGAGTTTAGGTGCTTAAAACTCAAGTATCGAAGGCTAAGGAATTATGTTACGCCTTTTGTTAAACGTTATCGGTTATGGGTTAAGGAAGAAAACAAGCGTCGAAGGCAGTTTACAAAGGCTTCTAAAACCAAGAAGGTTTATAAACCATCTTATGTCATTTTGGGGAGGAATTTAGATAAAAATTTGAAAGAAGATGTTGTTAAGGAGAAAGAATCTAAAGGTACTAAAGAGCAAATTATAATTGAAAGTACTGAAGAAGAAAAGACTGAAGATCAAGGTACTGAACAACAAGGTACTGCTTTTGATCAAGGTACTGAGCAACAAAGTACTGCTCTTCATGGAACCTTCAGACAAGAAGCTATTACTCCAAGAGTATTAAATTTTGAAGAGGAAGCTGGTCCTTCAACAACTGTTATTCGTGATGAAGAACAAGTTGGTCCTTCAACAACTGCCATACCAGAAGTACCTGAAAGAACTGCAAGTGATGATGAACTTGTTGCAACCATACTGCATGATTTATCAAGGCCAAGGGCTGTTACTATTTTTGAAGTTGCAGAGGAACAAACAAGAGCTTCTCAACCTGCTATATATCCTAAAGACAAAGGAAAGGGTATTCAGGTAGAAACTAAGAAGAAAAAGCTAACTTTGGCAGATATTAGAGCAATTGAAGTTGCTAGGAATGAAGAAGCTACTAAAAAGGTCCAAGAAGAGCTTAATGCTGAAGTAGAGGCTGAATTGACTAATGAAGAAGTAATGGATGAAGAGGTAGCTAGGAAGTTACAAGAAGAATTGAATGCTGAACCATTACAGTCACCTACACCTGTGTCTTTTCTGCCTAGAAGACCAAATCTTGCTAAAGAAAGGAATGCCATGATGGCTTATTTGAAAGCTAGAGGATATAAGGGATTGTAGAAGCTGAATTATATTGATATGAAAAGTCTATATGATGCTGAGAGAGAAGCTTATAAGAAGGATGTTGCAAGTATCAAAGATTATAAAGATGAAGCTACTTGGACTGAAGCTGAAAGAAAGAAAAGTTTGAAAAGAAAAAGGAAAACTGAAGTTGATAAACAGTCTTCAAAGAAAGAAAAAGTTGAGCTAAGGACTGAGACTAAGGATGAACTAAGAAACTATCTCAGAGTGGTAGATTTTGATTATTCCAAAGAAGATGCTGATATGAAGATGAACTGATCTCAGATTACTACTTTTGAAGTTGTGAAATCTAAAGAAGGAAGCTATATGATGTTCCATAGAGATGATGAAAGCTTCAAGGTGTTTAATAGGCTATGGGATGTTCTGCATGCAATTGACAGAGTGGATTTATTTCACTTATATCAATTGGTGAGAGGCTATTTTGAACATCATCCTTTAGAAGGAATTGGCTTAGTACTGCTTGGAGATCTCACTACAACATGGGAAACTGAGGAACAGAGTAATGATAATATTTGGAAGGATCAAGAGAGCTGGGAAATTGTCTGTTGGAGATTCTTTGAAGAACTGAGTTCATGTTCTAGAGCGGAAAATGGGACAATGATTCACATGTTTGCAAACAGAAGATATCCTCTCACTGTCGATCTTATGAGAAGGATGTTAAAGCATGGATTGGAAGTGGAAGAGGATAATGAAACTGCTCTCATGGTCATCAATTTGTTTATAAACTGGACTACTATTGCTGAGGATGATCAATAACTGGTATGAATTTTATTTGAATAAATACTTTTTTATATATCAGTACTTTTATTCAAAGTACTGCTGATCAGACAGTACTTTCATCAAAGTACTGTTTGCAGAAATAAACCAGTTACATGATTTTTAGAAAGAAACCTTTTGCTAAGTAATAAATATTTTGAAATAAAGGTTGAATAAATGGTTTTTGAGATGGTAACATCAATAGGTTATCAATCTACCATGGTTACAAAAGGATTGGCTAATCCATGAGCAAACGGCTCTGGTAAAGATATCTCAAATATGTTTTTAGTTGACAACTTGCTAATAAGTTGTATGGTAATCAACTCACCATATCAGTTAATGTGAAGAGTTGGCTAGCCCACAAGAAAATGGCTTGTGGTAAAGGCTGTGGAAAAACCATTATTGGTAATTAGTTCACCTTTAGATAAAAGAACTAACTAGTCCAAAAGGGTACAACTTTTGGTAAAGACAAATCAAATCTGTTGATAGCTGGTGATTTGCTAAAAATCATATGGTTATCAATGTACCATGGTCTTACACATCAAAACATTTGGCTACTCCAAAGTTAATGGCTTTGGTAAAGAGATTAAAATCCATTAATTTTCAATGATTCACCTCTCACAGGAGTTAACACACCTGGAAGTGATGAGAATAGTATGCAACTTAAACTGAATTAATGTACAAATTGTCATATGTTGCTGTGTTGCTGGAAAGATGGAATTTGCTGGATGATGATGTAAAAGACTAAAGATACTTTGATAAAGTGCAGAAACTACAATCCAAAGACAAAGATGATTATTCATTGAAGCTGGAAAAAGATTAATCTACAAAGGAACTTGAAGTCAATCAAGTAGAATTCAAGTTAGGGGAGGATTGTTGGGATATGAAAGTGCTGAATAGTTAAAGTACTCGACGATTTACAAAGTATTGCAGAATGGCAAAGAACTGGAGAAAGTCAAAGAGTCAAAGTACTGCTAAAAATAAAGTCAAAGTACTGCACATGAAGGTCAAAGTAATCGCAAGAGTTAAAGAACTGTTTATTAGTTTATGGAAAGTATTGTAAATTTAGATTAGATTACTTGTCGTACAAGGATACAATTGTAAACCGACTAGGGTTATCCTTGAGCCTATAAAAGGACCCCTAGATTGGCATTAGAGGTACGAATTCACAAGTATTAGAGTTTACGATTACAAAGTTGTTTAGAGTTTAGAGAGTTCGATATTATTAGTGTTGTTGAAGTATCTCGCATAAGAAGGATTTAGAGTTAATAAAAGTTATTCTTCTTAGATTTATTGAGTAAATTCCGCGTACTTAATAAAGATTACTCAGTGTTTCATTGTTAATAACTTAGGATTTATCCGAGGTTATTAAACCTTAAACAAGCTAGTTAAGTTAGTTTGGTTAGAGTACATCGATCCAACAAGTGGTATCAGAGCTTGTGTGGAAACTCGGACTAAGAAGAAACCCTATTACAACAAACCTAAAGATGTCGACTGAAGCTGTTCCACCACCATCAATCACCTCACTCGGATACCAATCATCAAGAAGGGAGAATATGACCGATGGTGTATGAAGATGAGGCAGACATTGCCATTACGCACCATGCTTTATGGAATGTAATTGTCAATGGTAATGAAGTTGTTCCAGAACCTGTAGCAGTTGAAGGACAACCTAAACCACCCAAAGCTGTCTTACTAGTAGCTACCATAAGAAATCAAGAGAAGGCTCTTAACATTCTCTTGTCTGCTATTCCTGATGGTCATCTTTTGAAGTTTCATGATGCTAAAGATGCAAAGCAGCTTTGGGCTGCTCTTAAAACAATATTTGGAGGGAATGAAGCTTCTAAGAAGATGCATAGAAATCTTCTTAAGCAACAGTTTGAAACTTTCACAGTTGGTGAAAGAGAGAGTCTTGATGCGGCATATGATAGGTTTCAGAATCTTCTCAACATGTTGGAGCTATACAAGGCGAAGTATCGAGTTGAAGATGCTAATTTGAAGTTTCTAAGGAGTCTGCCATCTACATGGCATGTCATTGCTACAATGATCGAGAGGACAACCGGTTTAGATGTCATGGACTTTGATGATCTCTACAACCATCTAAAGGTTTATGAGCATGAGATGAATGGTTAAACAAGTTCTAAGTCTCACAGTATTGCTTTTCTATCATCTCGAAAAGAGGGCAGACTTCAACCAAAAGTACGCTTCTCCTACTCAAAGTATCAGTAACTCAAAGTACGGTCTCATATGCTGCTCCCACCCATGCTCTGCAAGCACTACCACCTACTACTATGCACTCAGATGAAGTTGTGTGTTCCTTCTTTGCTCAACAGTGCTTCTTTCCTGTTACCTATGAAGAAGATCTCTCACAGATTGAAGAGGATGCTTTGGAAGAAATTGATATCAGGTGGCAAGTAGCAATGATTATTGCAAGGATTAAGAAGTACATGAAGAAAACAGGAAAGAACATTAATTTCAAGCCAAAATAGGGAATCACTTTTGACAAATCAAAGATTGAATGCTTCAATTGTCAAAAGACTGGACACTTTGCAAGGGAGTGTAGATTCGCTAAGTATCAAGCAAATAGGATGACTGAAAAACCAAAGCTGGAACTCAAAGAAATCCCTATTACTGAAACCAAAGCTTTGGTTGCTCAAGAAAGTTTATCAGAGGTTGACTGGAGTGCTGAATTTGATGATGAACCAGTAACCTACTGTATGGTTGCTATGGAGGAAGAGGTTGAAGATTCTGTGGAAGAACTGGATTGGAGCTCTACTTTTGATGAGGAACCTGAACATTCTGCTTTGGAACCTAGAGACTGTCTAGGAGGATTTGACTGGAGCTTGGAGTCTGAAGATGATCCTATACTACTTGCTATGGTAGCTACATCCCCAAGTTCATCTCCTATCTCTGATGATCCTGTACTACTTGCTAGGGTGAGCAGTGTTAACAGTTTTTGTAGTGGCAAATGTTTTGAGACCACTTCTAAGTTGAACTGCTCTTGGGACCATGTTGCAATTTGAACTAGGGTGTACATTATGTTGATTTATGTTAGACTCCACCCTTTTCTTCCCATAGACTTCCCTTCTCCCAACATGATAGTCACAATAAGCATGTAAATGATCAAAACTACCACAAATATAGCATGCCTTATTGTTCATAACAAAATCACTTCCTAGTTGTTGAGATTTAACATGATTCTAACTCCTCTGGTTACCCCTAGGAGCTGTAGGCTTGTTCCTATACATCTCAAAGATACTTTACAGTTGGTCTAGGTTTATTAACTGATTCCTAGGTTCCTCTCAGAATAAGATTTAGCAACTTTAGGGAGAGAAGTCTCTACTTACTTTTTATCATTCTCATCAACAACTGATGAGTTACTAGCACTCTCAAAAACATCATTTTCTAGCTTACTCTCTTCCTCACTCTTCACAACTGTGTCCTTTAAAGGACCATATTCTCTTTCAAGATCCTTAAAGTCTTCTATACCAGTATGAGCTAAATCTATACCTGGAGGTGATGGAACACCTCTTAGTGGTGGTGGCACTGTATTATAACCCATACCAGACTTAGCTTTATTGTATATTTGAGCATTCCAAATTTTATCAATTTGCTTAGAATGATGATAACATGTGTCTAAAGTTAAATTGACATTTTCAGTTTTCTGTTTAAGTTTATCAAGTTCCTTTTGGTATGCCTCATTCACAGTTGTAGTAAACTCTATCTCTCTCCTAATGAGAATCATATCATCATTATATTTTAACTCATTAGCCTGATAAGGCTCTATTTGCTTTTCTAAAACTGCCATAGCTCTCCTAAGATTAGACACAGATAATTAGCATATATAACTCTTGTCTTTCATTGGAGTATAAGTCATTAAGCCTTTCTACTTTAGCAAACCTACAAGTTTTAGAACAACTATCAAAGTTTTGTACCTCGAATAAGAAAAGCCATGAGAGCAAATTCAGTAGCAACAAGAGCAACATCTGTATGTTCTTCTTCAAGATCATCAGCCATGAAACTCCAATCAATAGGCTCACACCATCAATAGCCAACATTGCCTTTGGTTCTTCCACAGTTGGTCCCTTCTTTTGCTTTTACCATGTAGACATGTTGTCCTTGGCCTTTGGTCTTCTACATTCTCTAGCAAAATGTCCAAACTTGTGACAGTTAAAGCACTTCACTTTCTTATCAAAGCCGCAGTATCATCACCATTAATGTGAATAGGCTTGCCCGTCTTCTTGTAGAATTTCTTAGCTCTCATGCTAAGAAGAGCTATCTGCCATTTTATATCCATCTCCTCCAAGTCATCTTCATCGATTTGCTCTATGTCTTCATGAGTTAAGAGAGAGCCATCAACTTGTGTGGAGATAAAAGCATAAAAGGTAGGATCTCCAATACTAGCAGCCTTCTTCTTTGATCCTGCAGTGGCAATATTCACATTGCCAGTGGAAACTTTAGAACTTACAGTGGCAATATCATCATCACTTTCATCATCATCACATCATGTCAATAGAGGTTGACAACAATGCCAAGCTACTAGAGCTTGTACCAAGTTTCTCTGCCTTCTTTAACCTTTGCTTAATTAATTTGAAGTTGTTGTACAGATCATTGAGCTTCATTGTTTTAATGTCTGATTTGTTTTCCCAAATAGTGACATTTGTTTGAAACTCTGAAGGTAAACTTCTTAAGAACTTCAAGTTGAGGTCTTCCTTTTCTACCTCAATGCCAAACACGTTAGTCGTGTAACAATCTTCTGAAGCTCGGTAAAAATGCTATCAAGTGAGTCATTACTTGAAGTAGTAAAGTTTTCATAGCTTTTCTTCAACAATGTCTTTTGAGTCTTCTTAGTAGCATCATTACCACCAACACTGAGCAAATTTCTTCAAATAATTTTTTAGCAGATCTTAAACTTGCTGAATGCAATGATCCGATCTCCGGGAAGAGTCATCGCAATAGATTTCTAGCCTTAAGATCATTTTTCCTCATTGCCTTTTCAACATTGGATTCGTGCATCAAACTTTCACAACATCTGATTCACCAACCTTCACAGTACTAGTCACAGGTTTGAAAGAATCACCAAGTTGAATGATCTCCCATAGAGCATAGTCCTGTATGAGGAAGTATTGCTCAATCAATATCCTCCACATCTCAAACTCATTAAGCTGAAGCTTAGGGAGTCCGGTGTAGAAGAAGAGTTTGATTGGTTGTTTTCCATCTCCATTGAACTGAGTGAGTGAGTTAAGAAAATTCTTTAGATCTTCTAAAACAAAATACCGTAACCTTAGCTCGACATACCACTTGATGGATCTAGGACACAATCCTTGTGTCAATGATATTTTGTATGATATTATTAAGCAAGCGGAATTTACTTAAGTAATACTTAGAAGACGGATTATATGATGTATGAGAGTAAACACAAAACTCAAGCTCCAATATTATTAATGAAATAATATGAGTGATCTTAGTATCACTAGGGTTACACCTTGAAGCTTTTCGTAGGTAAATGTAAAGAAATATGTACCTAAGACAATGACCTAGGATCTCCTTTTATACAACAAGGAGTCCTTTACAAGATAAGTATAAAGCTATCATTATAGAATATACACACAATCTATTCTATACTTATCTAGACGCGTTTAACTAAACTTAAACAAATAGCAAAGGGTAATAATGAATTGGCAATGGGAATACGTTTCCATGCTAGTGTTAATCCAAGCAAAGGTCAACCACAACTATCCATGGTAATGAATTATTCCCAACACTTTTCCTAGTTGTTTCTATAGGGACTAGATGCAAGAACATAACTAATATAATGTATATCAAGTTAGGAAGAGCTAAAAATCCTACAAGGAGTGACGACGACCGCTCAAGAGGTCGTAAAATCTCATTTTCCAAATACCTAAGTTAGGATTGTTTAGTGCCAAGATATGGCGATACCTACATACTACGAGCATAGTTAAAATGTTACAAGCCATTGTTTGAAATTGTTCAACATACATTTGGGTCCTAAGACCCTACCTCTCTTCTCCTTCTCATCTTCACCCATCCTCCACTCTACTCTTCTTCAAGAAGTTAGCAAAGCACTTGAAGATTCCCTTGGTTTGTTGCCATTCGGGTGATGCACCAGAACATCCGTCAATTGGTTGATATACTCCAAAGGATCGAGTTCGGTATTTCCGAGTGGGTTCTAGTTCCTTCACCTTCTCTTGGTCTCTCCTTTTCTTCCGAGGAATCCTTGGGTGAGTGAGGCCTCTTCCCATCTACCATAAACCTCGTGGTTCTTTCCTCGGTCAATGGTACCATAACCTTGTTGCAATGGTCATAGGTTTGTGGAGAAGGGTCTAATGCGAAGATGAATTTAGCAAGTCGGGTTAGGAGCATTGCATACGGAAGCACCATCTTGTCCATGCTTCTTACACTTGCCATTCTCTTGATCATGTCGTAGGCAATGTTGAAGCGAGTCTCGGTCACAAGACAATAGATCATGAAGCTTAGACATGCGTTGGGGTGATCCTTGTTTCCTACTAGACACATCACATTCTCCCTTATCACATCTTCCCATTTTTTATACAACGGATACATCTCCGAAAGCTCCATTTGGAAAGGATCCCTATAGATCACTTTCGACTTCCTAGTCACCCTTGATGGGGATGCTCTTGGCATAAACACGGTGTCCCTTACCATGGTTGCTTCCAGAATTGTTTGCGGATAAATGTCGTGATGATCACCCATAGATTGTATTTCCTCCAACGACCACTCATTAGAATACATGCAAACACCATCATATGTAACCCCTAGAATTCTTCCAAACTCCTCAAGTGAAAGAGTGTACTCGTGTCCATTTATGGTGAATTCAATTGAGATGGACCCATCATCATTTCTAATTATACCCACAGTCTTGTAGAACTCAAGCACAAAGACCGGGAAAATTTGCTCGTTTATATCCAATAAACAATCAAACCCAATAGCTTCAAATACTTCCCTTATGTGTCGGGTATTTGCAATAAATGATGGATCAACAACTCTACCTTCATGAAAGAGTCTCCTTTCAAGCAACTTAAAGGCTTTCCTATCGTCCTGACTTAATCCATCTTTCCTATGGTACATGGGTATGTAGTGAGCGGTGTCTTGGTAATCTTGTTGCTTGTTGCTTGGCATGATGTTCCTAAACAATACAACCACAATGTGGTGTTAATGGTTAATAGTAACCTAGAGGGTTTGATCACAATTTTGCTCTCATTATCTTTGTTGAGTTCAAGAAATGTGTTTAATTTGTATTAACAATGTTAATTCTTTGATTTAGATTATCTTAGAAAACAATGTGGTGACAAATTATGATAAACCCATTTGAACCCAACTCTTAAAGATGAAGAAATTGTAATCTTAGACATCAAGGAATTAAATTAACAATGTAGTGAAGATTGTCCTTACACAAGTGATTGTTAAAATTGAGAGGAATGATCAAATTGCTCCTATGAATGCACTGGTTTTTGTTCGTGAGTCTTTGAGGTGAGTATTATTGTGGAACATCCACAGTGATCATTCTTGAGCATATACTGTTTTCTGCTGCACGGATCCCGCGGATCCTCTCATATGGGATCCCGCTAGTATAAACTTAGGGATCCGCATGACAGAAAAGTCAGCTAAAAAATTCCTTGATAACTTTGGTTTGGGAGTTCTAAAACGCCTAGTTTTTTGGTGTTAAGGTTCTAAAACTTGTGGTTTGAGGTTTTGAAAATTTAATACTATTCCTATTGAACGAGGTTCCCTTTTTAATAATTAGTCTTAATTCTTGAGAAGCTTTTCAAACATTATAATAAAATCCCATTTTATCATAATATAAGAAGTTTCACATGGATATTTATTGACATAGATGAAGTGTCAATAAATCCTTTGTGATGAATAATGATTGAGGTTATCGAATAACCAAGAAATCATTATTATGAGTTGGTAATGAAGTCTATAAAAATAAGTCGGAGAATACTAATTTGAAGATGACTATAATATGAATAATTACTAGAACCATTACTAATAAATCATGCAACTAAGATTTTAATAATAACAAATAAAGGTAAGTAATTAAAGATCATACCTTTGCCAAATCTTCTTTTTAAGAAAAGAAGTATTTAGATGTTTTGTGATCTTCTTGGAATCTTCAGATTTTATGTTGTAAGAATACTAAACATTCTTCTTGGAATCTTCACATCAAGGAGATTCACTCTTTGTAACATCATCAAGGATATCACCATCCTTGGAAATAAACAAGTACTTATATGTATAACGATGCACCTCATCGATTATAACGACCTACGATTCTTCCCAAATGCGACTTGATTAGATTCTTCAGCATCCTTCACTAATGCCTTTGACACAACGCTTTTCACCCTTGACCAATGCCTTCGTCTTGACACCTTTAACATTCTTCACTAATGCTTTGACACGGATGATGAGCACCTTTCACTAATGCTTTCATCTTGACACTTTCGGCATTCTTCACTAGTGCCTTCAACCCAACATCTATGGAGAAATGAAGAACTATCAACAAGAGAACCTTAGTTGTCTTGATGATGACGAAGCATGGAAACTCATAGACTTGAGCTTGCACGTCTTCAAGAAGTGGTCATCTCGCCTTTAAGAGGAACCTAGAAGATCACACAAAAAGAAAAGACAAACTACATAGATCACTTGGATATGATATTAGAGGGTTATAATATTTGGGGGAAGTATGTGTGTAAAGTGATAAGTAGAAAGGAAGAAATGGCTCTCTATTTATAGAGAAAATTTCTCTCGTTCCCGGATCCCACGGATCCCTACCACAAGGGATCCGCTAGTACAAAGCCGTGAGGATCCGTGGAATGCTCTTCTTTGCCCATGGGTATTTTTGGTTATGGGTCATGGGTCATGGGTTATGGGTTGATCCATGGTTTTCTAGATACAATGTATCTTAAGGATACAATGAACTTGGTTAAGTGGTATATATAAAACCATGGGTTATGGGTTAATACCATTTGCTAGTTCTTACCCATTTTAGTATATACATGTTTTTACCCATTTTAGTATACTTAGTTTAAGTATATGCTAACCCATTATGTAAACACTAATTGTTGTAC
Source organism: Chrysanthemum makinoi (assembly GCA_910596185.1). NCBI lineage: Eukaryota > Viridiplantae > Streptophyta > Magnoliopsida > Asterales > Asteraceae > Chrysanthemum > Chrysanthemum makinoi. The sequence continues at coordinate 305,656,480 of OU343217.1, forward strand.
ATATGTATCTAAATCACAAAATCACTTATACTTGTTTTAGTGTTTTATGTGAGAACGTAAGTGTGTTAGGAAACTATTAACTCAAACCATTTACGTATTCTATTTGTTTCGTTAAAATGATTTTATGTTTGTTATCGACAAAACATTAGAAGATCGTGAAATATAAATAAACGTTTTTACGGCTTATTTGTATTAACATGTTGCATGAGTTGTTACAGTAGGAGTGTACATATGCATGTATAGCATGGAAAATTGTGTGTGCATGTTAACAGTTGTGTGTGAGTTGTGGGTCTCGTTGTGGGACTTTATGTGTGCATGGAAGTCTTGGCAAAAGGGAAATAGAGTGAGTTGCTTTTGGCCTCATGATAGTTTACGCGTTAAATGTTGGCACTGTGTTCAATTTCACATAGAAATCATGTCTTAATACTACAAGTTACGGAGTATTAGTTTCCATTCTAATGGTTATTATATTATCATGACCTGCTCATGATTTCATATGTAAATTATGGGTTAAAGTCAATATCTAAATTATGTGTATTTGACAATTGTGAACTTGCATTTTCGAAATGGGTCTTGGTATTTCATTCATATTTTGGGTCCGAGTGCAGTTTTAAAAAAGCCATACATCATTATTATGATACGGTGTTTTCGAATAGGTAAATATTATAAAGTGTTCAATATAATTCGAGTGAGGTTTCCGTCCATAATTTGGCGTAACATTGCGAGAAGATAAATTAATAATCGTGCATCATTATTAAAAATACTCGAACACTAAAATAATAATTATAAATATTAAAATCTATTTTGACATTTAATGGACCTATAAATAATAAGTGATCATTATTGTCTCTCGTGAAGAGGGAGAGATTGTGATTTCTTGTGTGCTTAGCTCTCTTGCACACACTTTGAGGTATAGATATTCCATCATTTCAGTAATGACACATCTTTCTCTCATGACTCTTTTCTATTTTAATATCCGTTTCGGATTATCCTTACTTTGATTTGATATGATTCGTTTGCTATGATCCTCTGCTTTGATATTCGATTATTTATTCATTGATATGTTATCCGTTTGAGATCACTTATTGATAGGATTCCATTATATGGTCAGTTTGATATGATATGATTTGTTTTGTTTGGTTGCCCAAGCTAACTAGCCATGGAGGTACCATGGCCGTGTCCTTGATGCATCAATGGCATGACACTATCTCGGGGCGTGTGATTAGTCCCCGGAGTTCCCTTATCATATGATTATGATATTTGTGCACTTGGCCATTATGATTACGTATGTACAAGTTCGCATCGCATATGTATATTTGATTTGTTTTGAAGGGAGCGTATGGATGCATCCTAGGTACTCGGTTCCAGCTTTGGTGATGTGGTGCGTGTGTGCAATACACCCCATCATAGTTTGGTACATTTGGGCTAGCTACCCATGTACACTTTGATATGATTTGACGAATTTGATATGATATTGGTTATGATATATGATTTGTAGATTTGGCTATTGGAGTTTCTCCTTTAGTATAGGTGCTCGTGGCAACATTTTGATTTCGGTTGTTATCCGATTATCTGCTGCTTTGATTTATTCGCTTGCTATGCCATGTTTTGTTCAGCTTGTTCAGTTGGCTATCTGTTCATTCAAGATTCGTATGTGATTCGTTTGACTACCATGTTCTCTTCTTATATTCGTTCACTTGATTACTTTGATTATTCTTTGGATTACCATGCTTACTCTTCAGTTGGGACTTCCCTTTTGTTATGATATTTGTTACGGCTTTATGTATTTGATTCGGATTTGATAATCGTTTATATATATTTGTTTATATCTGTTCATGAACTGCTAGCTCACCGCTTTTCCACGCGCTTATTTAGCCGGGAGTAGGGATTTGGGATTTCGAGAGTAGGAGTAGTAAGACCCACGCTAGTGAACCCTATTGTTGAACCTTTGGCATTTTGAACTATCTTTCATTCAAAGATTTGGACCATGCTATTTCAGTTATTGGTTATGCTTTGGAACTTTTGAATGACTTATGTTTTGATGACTTTTCATGATATTAAATAAAAGACTTCCGCTTGCATTTGAATATTATATGACTCCATAACGTGACATTCGGACCCTTGTCGGGTTGGTGTTACAGCTTATGGTATCGAGCCTAGGTTTTGCGACCCTTAGGCTTTGGCGAATGTGAGATTGGGTAGACACTAGGTTTCTTTTGTTTTGCTTTGCTCCTTTTCGTATTTGTTTCTCATGCCTTTTTGTTTTTGGTTTTGTTTTCGCTAGATGGTGAATACGCCAAAGTACTCTCGATCCTACTTTGCTAAGGTCAGTAGCTCAACAAGTTCAGAATTTCTCCCCAACTTCAGATCAACTTTTGGAACAAATTTCAGGCCGGTTTTGCTAGTAGCAGTGGTGGATCTGGTGGTGTAGATCAACCCGTTGATATTCATGTTTGGCTCGAGCGATTAGTTAAGCAAAAATCGCGACCTTTCACTCGGCCGCTACTCCTATTGACGCAGAGAACTGGATCTCCCATGTTGAGAATATATTTGAGGTGCTTGGGGTGACAGACGAGTTTAAAGCTCGGCTCGCGAGCTACAAGTTCGATGGTGATGCGTTGAGATGGTGGAAAGCTCATCGACAGGCGAAGGGTGGTGAACCCTATGTGGCGGCAATGAATTGGGCTCGTTTCATGAGGTTTTTACAACATTACTTCCCTTTCTCCAGCGCAGCAAATGAGCGGGATTATCGCCAATCAAGATGTGGAGAACGAGACTAGCTCGACTATATGAAGAGGTTTTCTCGCCTAGTTGGTTATCCGGTGCGCAACTGGTGCGCCACAAGATCGTGCACGACTACATCAAGTGGGGACTTCCTGATCGTATTTTGGGGCAGCTAGTTAATAATGAGTATGAAGACTTGTCGGAGGTAGCGAACGCGCACGCAATATAGAGATTATGTGGGAGCGGTCCAGTTACAATAAACGGGACCGAAAAGGTGATCGACGCCGAGTTATCGTGGTTGAAACCAGCGAGGTTCCGAGCAGCGGTCTAATGATTATCGACGCCATGATAGGTGGCAACAGTGGGCACGTGGCAACGGTCAACAAAACCGGCGCCCGCCACCAGCCAGATCATCGGGGACGCCGATTATCGTCGGGTCCGTTTGGGTTCGGGTAATGGTTCTGTTACGCCGGGTCCGGTTATGGTTCTCGCTCTTCTCGTAAGAGGACTCTCGATTATGCTTCTTCTCCACCTTGCGACGCGTGGGAAGTTACATCCGGGTAGGCCTTGTTATAAGCCTATTGGTGCTTGTTACATGTGTGGGCAGACCGCCATAAGGCCAATGAGTGTGGGAATGATAGAGGTTCTGGTTCGGGCATGAGGGGTAATGGTGACAAGAAGCCGTTGACTTTTGGGCGTGTGTACACCATGACTAGAGATGATGCAAGAAACGCCTGAGTACTCTTACGGCCTTTTATCTATGTTTGGTCGAGACGTATTTGTTTTGTTTGATACTTGTGCTACTCATTTTGTTGTGTCTGTTTTATTTGCGCGTCGTATGGGTATTAAGTCTACACCACTTGATTATACTTTGTCCTTGTCTACACCACTAAAGAGCATGGTAGTTATTGATCACGTGTATCGTGATTGTCCTTTATGTTTCGATGACACTATTCGATCTGCCAACTTATTTCCGATTGATATGACTGGTTTGATGTTATTTTGGGAGTGGATTGGTTATCCGCATCATCGTGTTACTATCGACATTGCTACGCTAGCGGCAATATTTGGAAATATGAACACTCCGTATTTTGAGTATCATGGTTCGGTATCCGGTAAATCTTTAAAGATTATCTCCGCTATGAAAGCGCGTACGCTTATATCTCATGGTTGTGAGGGTTTTCTCGCTTCTGATCCACACTTCAATGGTTGGTCCTTCTCTTGATAGCCATCCAATCGCTCGTGATTTTGCCGATGTATTTCCTGAGGTGCTTCCCGAATTCCACCAACGGGTTGAATTTGGTATTGAACTTATTCCTCGGTGTGAACCTATCAGAAGGCACCTTATCATATGGCTCCTATCGAATCAAATAATTGAAAGATCGACTTCGTGAACTCTTAGATCTTGGTTTCATTCGTCCGAGTGTTTCCCCATGGGGCGCTCCTCTTCTATTTGTTAAGAAGAAGGATGGCAGCATGAGGCTGTGCATCGACTATCGTGAGCTTAATCGAATTACTGTCTCGTAACAAATATCCTCTTCCTCGTATTGATGACTTATTTGATCAGCTTCAAGGTGCTAAATTCTTTTCAAAAATCAATCTCAGATCGGCTATCACCGCCACGAGTCAAAGAGCAGGATGTTCCTAAGACCTGCCAACTAGGTACGGTCACTATGAGTTTTGGATATGCCCTTCGGTTGACGAATGCTCCGCGGTGTTTATGGATTTGATGAACCGCGCTTGCATGAATTTCGATAAATTTGTTATTGTTTTCATCGACGAAATTCTAGTCTATTTTAAGACCAAGGACGAGCACGAGCAAAGATCTTTGTATTGTGTTGAATATTCTATGTCAGAAGAAATTGTTCGCCAAGTTTTCAAAGTGCGAGTTTTGGTTGGGTTAAGTGGCATTTCTAGGCCATGTTTTTCTCGCAAATGGCATCACTATGGATCCGACAAAGGTTGAGGCAATCACCAAATAGCCGAGACCTACTACAAGGCCCAAGGTTCGATTTTTCCGGTTTAGCCGGCTATTATCGTCGCTTTGTTGAGGGATTCTCACGCTTAGCTTTACCTCTGACGGTTGATGAAGGGTGAGAAGTTTGTTTGGAGTGATGAACGCGAGAAAAGCTTTGAAGAGTTAAAGCGGAGATTGGTTTCTGCCCCAGTTCTTGCTTTACCTTCGGGACCGACGGTTTCGTGATTTATAGTGACGCCCCGGAGAAAGGCCTTGGTTGTGTTCTCATGCAAAACGGAAAGGTTATTGCATAAGCCTCGCGACAGCTTGAAGCAGTATGAGGTGAATTATCCTACTCATGATTTGGAGTTAGCTGCAGGGTGTGTTTGCTCAAGATCCTGGAGACACTATTTGTATGGAGAGACTTGCGACATCTTCACTGATCACAAGAGTCTTAAGTATATTTTACGCATAGGAGTTGAATATGCGACAGCGGCGTTGGTTGGAGCTTCTGAAGGATTATGACGCCAACAGTCAATACCATCCCGGTAAGGTGAATGTTGTTGCGTATGCATTGAGTGTAAGATCCGGTTATGTAGCCGGGATAAAGATTGAGCCGTAGATTATTCGAGATTTGGAGATATTGGAGATGGAGTTTTATGTTCGTGGTACCGATGGATACTGGGCGAGTTTGAAGATCGAGCCTAACCTTATTCTGCAGATCAAAGAAACTCAGAAGGATGATGGTGAGCTTTGGGTAGTTGTTCAAGATTTGGATGAGCAAGATGATTTTCGTGATCGATGACGATGGTGTTATCCGATTCGGTGATCGTTGTGTGTTCCTAATGTTCCTTCTTCGTGAGGTCAGTCCCCACGAAAGCTCACAGCTTCTCCATTTTCCATTCATCCGGTTTGACAAAGATGTATAGGGATTTGAAGCAGAATTTTATTGGAACGATGAAGAAGGATGTAGCCGTGTTTGTTGGAAAGTGTTTGGTGTGTCAGCAGGTTAAGATCGAGCACCAGCGTGCGAGTGGTCTACTTCAGCCGTTAGACATCCCTGCTTGGAAGTGGATGAGATCTCCATGGACTTTGTGACGGGTTTACCGCTGCACGCAAAGGAGGCACGATTCTAATTGGGTAGTGGTCGATCGTTTGACCAAGTCACCACTCTTACCTATTCGAAGGATTGTTCAGCTTAGTCGCTTAGCCGAGATATTTTAGCAAGAGATCGTTCGACTTCATGGTACTCCAACTTCGATTGTTTCAGATAGAGATCCGCGTTTCACTTCTTGTTTTTGGAAGGGTCTCGAACAAGCTTGGGGAACCGCACTCAAGTTTAGTACAACATTTCATCCACGACCGACCGACGCAGAGCGAGCGACCATTCGCACCTTGGAGGATGTGTTACGATCTTGTGCTCTTGAGTGGAGGGGCAACTAGGATGATTATTTATGTTTGGTGGAGTTTGCCTACAACAACAACTGGCATGCTAGTATCGATTGTTCGCTTATGGATGTTATATGGGCGCAAGTGTAGGGCGCCAGTTTGTTGGAACGAGGTTGGGGAAAGACTGATTGAGGGCCCGAGCTTTTGAAGTGACCAACGAAGGTCGCCATTACAAAGGCTGGCTCAAGGAAGCGAGAGCTCGTCAAGAGCTATGCGATAAGCATCGACGTGAGTTAACATTTCAGCCGTGACCATGTGTTTCTCGAAGTGTCGCCGTAAAGGAGTTACACGCTTTGGTATTCATGGGAAGTTGAGTCCGCGACTTTATTGGTCCTTTTGAGATTCTTGATCGCTTGGCGGTTTTGTATCGTTTGGCTTAATCTCCTCAGTTATCTCATGTTCATAATGTGTTCCATGTATCTCTTCTGAGGGGATACAACTATCATTTATCTTCATGTGATCTCCTATCCGTTAGATCAGATCCGAGAGGATTTGACATTTGTGGAAGAGCCTGAGGCTATTTTAGATCACCAAGACAGAGTCATGAGAAAGAAAGTCATTCCTTTTGTTAAGATTTTGTGGCGAAACCATCCGAGCGGAGGCTACTTGGGGAACCGAGGAGTCTATGCGATCTAGCTACCCGATTTCTTTGCTTGATTCAAGACGCTTTTCTTTCATTACGTCTTTCTAATTTCGAGGACTAATTTTTTTTCGTAAGGGAAGAATTGTAAAACCCTAAAATCTACAATATCTTATAACTACTTAATCCTGAGCTAAACCTAAGTATGTAAACCTTGTGAATTTGGAAGTTACAAAATACTTGACTTTGAACACGAATATTATACACGAAGCAAACTATGCGTTATAACGTTAAAACTTTTAAATAATAAAACTACAACCTAAGATACATAAAAACTTAATGTCATGATACTTAATAAAAACATCACACGTGAGCATGGTCTACTATAGGGTTAATAAAAAATGGTACACAACTTTGGCTTGGTAAACGTCTAAGCATAATTGAATATAAGATTGGTCTCCTTTTGACTCCTTCATACTCCAATATCCCTTTTATCTCCCCTATTCCTTTTAATCTTCAACCGAATATACACCTACAAAATACACACATAAAACCCTAGCAATAATCACAAGTCGGATGTGTCTTTCCTTCCTGTTGGAGTTGGGAAAAGGGTGATAATGAAGGTAACAAGAAGGTGGTGTTTTATCGTGGTTAAACCCTAGTTCGAAGAGGGTTTGTTTGGTTCAATTCGTTTGGGGTCAGGGGTTATTTGTCTTTATTATATTTCTCGTCGATCCGAAGGTCCTTTTTCCTTCGCTCTTTGTTTCCTTAGACATGCACACATACATACATACATACATGTAAACTGTAACGTTAATAACCTATAAATCGGCATAGAAGAATTCGAATGAAATGATATAACACTATGTCTACTTGAGTCCTTTTGACTATTCGAATCTGAATCATACATGTTTATTTTGATCTCTTGGTTCCATTCTCTCGACAGTCTTATGCCATGCGTATGTATATGTTTATAGTTTGTAAGCAAATCATCCGTTTCTTTAAAACTATCTTCAATGACATATATATTGGTCACATAAAAATCATGAATTTATGTTATATATATATATATATATATATATATATATATATATATATATATATATATATATATATATATATATATAGTATATATATATATATATATATATATATCAATCAATCGTTTCTAACTGGATGTAAATCATAGAGTCCATGACCAAATTATCATACTTGACTGGAAATGAAACGCAAAGGAAAGGAATGGGTCATAATCGTGTGTGAGTTTTCATGGGTGATTTGAATATTGCTTTTCAACTCGAAACTGATGTATACGTATAAGCTTAAGAGGGAATTATGCTTGCATGATATATACACTAGGACCATGTGAGATGCGTACAAATTGATTCAAGAAGAGGACAAGGGTGGGTTGCATGAGTTGTTACAATAGGAGTGATACGCATGTATAGCATGGTAAATTGTGTGTGCATGATAACATGTGTGTGTGAGTTGTGGGTCTCGTTGTTGGACTTTATGTGTGCATGGAAGTCTTGGTCAAAAGGGAAATAGAGTGAGTTGCTTTTGGCCTCATGATAGTTTACACGTTTAAATGTTGGCACTGTGTTCAATTTCACATAGAAATCATGTCTTAATACTACAAGTTATTAGGTTCCATTCTAATGGTTATTATATTATCATGACCTGCTCATGATTTCATATGTAGATAGTGTGTGTTGTGTGTAAAACGCATGGACCAGTTATGGGTTAAAGTCAATATCTAAATTATGTGTATTTGACAATTGTGAACTTGCATTTTCGAAATGGGTCTTGGTATTTCATTCATATTTTGGGTCTGAGTGCAGTTTTAAAGAAGCCATACATCATTATTTTGATACGGTGTTTTCGAACAGGTCAATATTAGAAAGTGTTTAATATAATTCGAGTGAGGTTTCCGTCCATAATTTGGCGTAACATTGCGAGAAGATAAATTAATAATCGTGCATCATTATTAAAAATATTCGAACACTAAAATAATAATTATAAATATTAAAATATATTTCGACATTTAATGGACCTATAAATAATAAGTGATCATTATTGTGTAGATCTCGTGAAGAGGGAGAGATTGTGATTGCTTGTGTGCTTAGCTCTCTTGCACAAACTTTGAGGTACAAATATTCGGTCATTTAAGTAATGACAAATCTTTTCTCTATGACTTTGTCTATTTTAATATCCGTTTCGTATTAGCCTTACTTTTATCTCGATATGATTCGCTTTGATATGATCCTCTGCTTTGATATTCGAATATTTATTCGTTGATATGTTATCCGTTTGAGATCACTTATTGATATGATTCCTTTATATGGTCAGTTTGATATGATATGATTTGTTTTGTTTGGTTTCTCGAGCTAACTAGCCATGGAGGTACCATGGCCGTGTCATTGATGCACCAATGACATGACAGATCTTGGGCGTGTGATTAGTCCCCGGAGTTTCCTTATGATATTTGTGAACTTGGCTATTATGATTACGTATGTACAGGCTCGTACTGGCATATGTATATTTGATTTGTTTTTGCAGGGAGCGTATGTATGCATCCTAGGTACTCGTTCAGCTTTGGTGATGTGGTGCGTGTGTGCAATACACCTCCTCACGCTTTGGTACATTTGGGCTAGCTACCCATGTACACTTTGATATGATTTGAAGGATTTGATAAGATATTTGTTATGATATATGATTTGTAGATTTGGCTATTGGAGTATCTCCTTTAGTATCGGTGCTCGTGGCAACATTCTCGATTGTTATCCGATTATCTACTATTCTCGATTTATTCGCTTGCTATGCCATGTTTTGTTCATTGCTCGTTGGTTATCTCTGTTCATTCAAGATTTGTATGTGATTCATTTGACTACCATGTTATCTCTCTTATATTCGGTTCACTTGATTACTTTGATTATTCTTCGGATTACCATGCTTACTCTTTAGTTGGGACTTCCCATTTGTTATGATATTTGTTACAGCTTTGCGTATTTGATTCGGATTTGATAATCGTTTATATATCTTTGTTTATATCTCTGTTCATTGGCGCTAGCTCACCGCTTCTTTTCCTCGCAGCAGGTATTTAGCTAGGAGCAGGGATATGGGATTTCGAGAGTAGGAGTGGAAGACCTACCTTAGTGAACCCTATTGTTGAACCTTTGGCATTTTGAACTATCTTTCATTCAGTATTTTGGACCATGTTATTTCGGTTATTGGTTATGCTTTGGAACTTTTGAATGACTTATGTTTTGATGACTTTTCATGATATTAAATAAATGACTTCCGCTTGCAGTTGATTAGTATGTTATGATATGACTCCATAATGTGACATTCGGACCCTTGTCGGATTGGGGTGTTACAGTCCTCCTCCGAAGCTTTCACAACCTACTTGGATGGCATGAATAGTTTCTCTGATCTTGAGCATATCCTCCCGACCATTCTAGTTTATTGGTGATGGCGGCAATTCCATCAATAACTTTGGTTCTTTTTGCTTCCTCCATCGTTCCATTTTTACGAATGATCAGCCATTTTTTGGATGGCTTCAATTGCTAGAGTAGGATTCATGCTCGGAATTGGTCCTTGGTAGTCCATCATCTGTCTTGTACTCACATTAATTCCTTTGTAGAAGATGATGACCTTTTGCTGGTTGTTTAGATCATGTGTAGGACATTTGTAGAGGAGGTCGTTGTATCTATGCCAGGCTTGATACAATGTTTCATCGTCATATTGCTTGAAATTATGAATCACCATGAGCTGATTAGATATTCGGAGGACAATATCTTTGGATGAAGTGCTTTTTAGAAGAGCCCATGTATCAATCCAGCAATCTTTCGATCCACCTTCTTGTTCCCCAAAGAAAAGTCATGGAAACACACATAACATAACATCGCCATGAGATACTCCCGAATGTTGAAGAGGCTTGCAATGTACAAGACATTCTCAACGTGTCTATACGCATCTTCGTCCCTGTTTCCTGAAAAAGGGTTAGCACGAAGCTCCCTCATAAATTGATCTTTAATCTTGAAACGGACATTAGCTCCAATCGCCAGTCTTACGAGCCCCGGCCCTTGTTCTTCTCTTGTCAACGCCAAATATTCCTCAAGAGTGAGGTCATCAATGTTAACAACTTCCATGGTACCAGAAACTTGAAAAGAGATCGTGAGAATTTAAGAAAATTTTAAAACAGAAAATGAAAGACTCAATAGAAATCCTAATAACTCCCCGGCAATATGCCAAAAACTTGATGCAGTTTTACTAATCAGTGTTTTAATATTTATAATAACTCGTTATACCTATGGTCTACCCTAATGCACTAATGGGCAAAGTACCGGTCCGTGTAGTGTAGTATTTGGTAAACCGAGATCATCCCAAGAGCTATGTGTGCGGATTTATACTAAGTCTAGGTGTCACAGATTTTAATAGATATTAAGGTGGAAATGATTAACTACTAAGAAAATAAGAAAGCAAATAGAGGCGAGGGTTGTGATCAATAGAGGAGAAGGGTGATAACCTATTCATCCTATCTAGTTATGTTTACATCTAATTACTTCCAATTACTTCAGGTGAGGTCAAAGTCGCTAGGACAACATTTGGTCAGTTCATCCTAACCTATTAGCAAAGGGTTCCACTAGAGAAATGTAACATATTGGATTTTATAAACACGCAATCAACATGGGCGTATAATATGAGTCTAGAGAGAGAAAGTGGAAGAGTTTTGGGAACTTAGTGAGACAAAGAAAAATGAATATTGAAAGCTCCAACCCTTTGCCTTGCTAGGCAAAGGGTATTTATAGTTTTTACAAGACACGCCCCACGGCTGCATACAAAGGGTTAAAGACCCGTCCGTCTTCCACGGTGTTACTTAACAAACTACTTACTAACATTAAATAACTACGACTACGAACTTTCTAACGAATATATTTACTTGAGGTGACCGACTCTTTAACTACCGAATTTTCTAAATCCTAACAATCTCCCCTTAAGGGAGGTCACCTCAATATACATTGAATACAAACAGATGTTACATTTTGATTGTTCTTGGATTCTTGATTAAGTTCTTTGCTTTGTAGCCCGTAGTCTTTGATTCTTCATGTTCTGCATGTTTGGTTAATTCAAGGAGGTCTTTAACCGATCCACGGTTTGATGAGTTTGGAGCCAACATTGATATCATCTGCCACCATAAATCTCTGACCCATCCTTTGTAGTGTTGCCATCATTTGACGTTGTGACTTTTGGACCGACATGCTCACATTCTGGATCATGATTTCTTCACATCGAAGTTACGGAAGCCTTTTGTTGATTCATGATATTTGCAGGGCGAGCGAAGCATGGAGTGAAATATCGAGTCACTTGATGAAGATATGCTCTTATCATGATTTCTTTGAAATGAACGTGATGTGTGAGCATGCCGATATGGATTGACGCCAATTCGACACCGCACCCGTAGGGTGAACTGCAGCAGATAGTTAGCAATAAAAGTGCAGAAAGTGTCTTTGATCACTTTCTTTGAATTGAGGTACGCGCCCACGGTTCCTCGTTGATCAGACAAGTATTGCCCGTGATCGTATAATTCGAAGAATCTCCTGGAGGGTTTCAGCTGCTCTAGCCGTTCTCAAACCGAACGTCTTAAAGAAGACAACACAGAGTGAGTAAATCGTGAATTGAGATTCACCGATTGATGAAAATGATTTGCAAAAAATCGTGTATTACTTAGTAGAAAGCGTTTTGCAATACACCAAAGGTTTTATGGAAAATCAATTATCAATCAAAAATACCTTTTAATTTTGAAACATTAATACACAGTATGTGCTACGAAAATAATTTTTAAGCACAACGACCGTTTTTCAAAGGTATCACCAATCCATCTCCGACCAAGGTTGATTCAAGATTGAATCGCCCCATCATTTCAATCTAGTTGTCACAAGCTTGATCTATTAGATAGGTCTCACATGCCACCCACCAAGAGCTTGTTTGATGTTGGCTCTAGAAGGATTTCCATCTTCACTGAATAATAATTTTTACATATCACTCGAATGTTCCGCAATACCACAAGGATAACGCGTAGGACTCTTAAATATATTCTCACTTTCCACATTGTGTGAAACAACAAGTCTTCAAGAATAGTGTGTCCTAATGAGATTTATTGATGATCTCTTGGCTCTAGACTCAATAGTGCACTTTGGTTTCCTATGCCTCGAGACTAGGGACAGTGGTCTCCTTTCAATATCAACAATCTCAAGAGGGAGTCGATAGCTTAGGTAGGTTCCGCGGAGAATGAAACAAGTCCTTTTAAGAGGAACTTGAGTAGTTTGGGAAGTTTAGTGCATTGCGCCACCGGGTCCATGACGCCTTGTCTTCAATACCGGAGTTACCTTGGTAACCACCAAGAGCATATGTATTAAACCCGGTTTCTACCTTAAAGTTGAATTAATGGAGGGCTATTTCTTTTCACCCTTTTCACATTTCAATTCTTTTTCATTCTTCAACCCCTTCAGTGCTTACCGAGACGCCATAACCGTAACCTTGTTAGGTTTATTCCAGCACTCGCCTAAGTACGCACTCTTCCCATATTCTCATTTTCTCTTTTTACAATATACCTAAGGACTTCTACACTATCTAGTGGATTGTCCCTGGGTAGATCCCTAAGGCTCAAGGGATCGTGGAACAAATACCTAATCTAACCATCCTTATAACTCCATGCATAAAGTAAAATGGTCGGTCTTTTGGTATTGTTCATTCCTACTGAAACCAATTGAAAACCATTTGAAAATCAATCAAGGTACTTGTGATATAAAATTAAAACATTTTGTACCTTAATTGTTTTGATATTTTAGAAAAGCTCCCCCTCAACATGTGCTTTCTGTATTAGTAGTTGTTTTAGCACATGGAGGCAAGAGGACTTTGAAATCTTAGATTAAGAATGAAAGATCCAATATTTTGATTAACATTTTCAAAAAGATCATCATCACTTCCCGATAAAATCTCGTATTTTAAGTGCTTTGAATGAAATATTTTGGGAAGGATGAGGTTTTCTTTTGATTGCTCCCCTTCAATATGTGCATCGAGATTCAAAAGTGTTTTGCACATATTAGAGGGAACTTGCACTTAGAGACAAATCAATCACGTTTCAATTCATTATGTTTTAAGATAGATGCTCCCCCTTAACATGTGCATGAAAAATTTGAAATCGTTTGGCACATGTAGGAGGAGTGCTAGTTATTATATTTATAAAACCACTTATTGAATTATCAGTTTACATCCAATCTAAATGACAACTTCTCCACCGATCACAATCTTCAAATCTTTTGAGATTTGTGATCTCATTGATTTAAATTGTTTTTGAAAGCTTTTGAGTAGAATTGTGACTTGCTTTTAAAACATTTAACTGATAAGGATCAAGTTATGATACTTTAAACTCCATTGATTAAACATGCTTAAGTATCTTATGAAAACACAACATTAGCCTTGGTCTGGATCCAATTGTACAAAAACATTTTTCTTTTTGATTATGCAAAATTAGACCTTGCTCGACACGCGGCTTGTATGAAAATTAACCTTTTTTTTATTTGATTGAAATCATTCTCCCCCTCAATTAATGACATTAGTTGTTGATTGAGAGATAGAGATTTTGACAATTGATAAGTCCAGATGATTTTCAAAAATAAAGTCCGAGTTATTTTCAAAACAATTTTGTTTTCATTAGAAATATTTTTCTGAAGAATCTTTAGAAGGAAAAATATTTGGATGGAAACATTCGTCTTTTTGGTGACTAGTGTTTCGTAAAAACAATTTATTTTAGAATCAGAGCATGAGATTTTAAAATCGATGAAAGCATGGCTGTTTCTTTCTTTTGAAAACGGGTTACTGTCTGAAATGACAATAAACCATCATTTTAATCCATCCCATTTTTTTAAAGGTTTATGTACAATCGAACTTCATCTAAAGACCCATGCCATTCTTTGAGAGACAGATCAAAGTCCGTAGATGTTATCGAAGAATAGAAATAGATGGGAAAAATAGTGTTTTGGGTTTTTCAAAGATTTTCTGATTTTTATGGATTTTTCAAATTTTATATTTTTTCTATTTTCTTTTTGTAGGTTTTATAATTTTGTATTTAGATTTTTGAATAATTTTGTACAAGATATAGATGAAGAAAAGCCTTTACTCCTCGTCTTCTTCTTGAAGACGCCTGAAAGTGTTTCCGGTTGTAGACTCTTTAGTCCAAGTCGTGGAAGAATAAACTCAAAACTTTCTCTAGGAAGAGCTTTAGTGAAGATGTCTGCCACCGATATTCGCCTCACAAAATATAGTTCCACCACCTCTTTCTCCACTTGCTCCTTGATGAAGTGATGTCGAATGTCGATATGCTTTGCTCTTGAATGTTGAACGTTCTTACATGAGAGAGCAATGGCACTTTTGTTATCACAATACAGAGGAATTTTGTTGAATTCAAAGCCATAGTCTGATAATTGGGATTGCATCCATAGGATTTGAGCACAACAAGATGACATGGCTATGTATTCCGCCTCTATAGAGGATATAGATGTACTCATTTGTTTCTTAGAGGACCAGCACAAGTTTTTCTCTTAAGAATTGAGCACCACCTGACGTGCTTTGACGAGTATCTTGACACCGCATGGTCTCGCATCTATATATGCTGTTAGTGACATATTAGTGTCCTTCGGATACCAAAGTCCCATATTAATGGTTCCTTGGAGATACCGAAAGACCCGTTTAACCGCCTTCAAGGTGCTTTTGGTAGGCTTAGCCTGGTATCTAGCACACTTGCATACAACGAACAATATCGGTCTACTGGCTGTGAGGTACATCAGTGGATCCAATCATCATACGATATTTAGTTTGATCAACCATGATCCCTGTGTGATCCTCGTCCAGTTTTGTGCGCCCCCATGGAGTGTCAACAGGTCACAAGTATCAAATCCAAATTTCTTTAAAATTTCATTAGTATATTTAGATTGATTAAAAACTGTCACATCATAGACATTTAAAATTTGGAGCCTTTGAAAAACGGTCACATTTAGGGTCGACGCTAAAAATAATATCATCAACATAGATTTGAACATGAATTGAGTGTTTGCTCGACTTTCGTGAACAATGTGGGATCAATCACTTCCTTTGTGAATCCATTGGTTAAGAGAAACTTTGAGACTGTGTCATACCATGCCCTTGGAGCTTGTTTCAAACCATAAAGAGCCTTCTTCAAGCGATAGACATGATTAGGACGTTCTGGGTCTACAAAACCTTCTGGCCGACCGACATAGACGCATCCATTAAGAAAGGCACTCTTCACATCCATTTGATAAACCACCATGTTCTTGCTAGCAGCATTAGCCAAGAAGATTCGATTGCTTCGACACGGGCAATGGAGCAAATGATTCCTCAAAGTCAATACCCTCTTCTTGACGATATCCTTTAGCAACAAGTCTTGCCTTGTTCTTTAGAACATCACCATGCTCATCAAGTTTTACTTTGAAGATCCACTTGAGAGAAATGATCATAGCACGTCGGAGCATGTACCATTCCCAAACATCAAGACGATCAAACTCATGAATTTCTTCTTGCATTGCATTGAATCACTGTCTTCGACATTGTGGTTTTAACATGTTTTGGTTCGATCTTTGATAATATGGAATTGAAGAAGCACCATAAGGCATCAGAGCAAGTTGTTTTGAGTGGATACCGGACGAGAAGGATTCCCAATAATGTTGTTTAATGGATGATCATGTGTCCATTTCTGAAAAGCTCATGTGGTTGTGGTTGAGGAACTGATGTAGCAGAGTTGGGGTCCCCCGATGAAGATGGTTCAGATGATGGATCAGGGGTAAATATGTTTTCAAAAGGTGCATCTTCTGGAGTGGCAAATGGGTTATCTCCATCATAGTTGTCAGAAACATTTCCATGATGTACACTCGAGGATTGAGGATTTGATGATGATGATGAGTAATCTGCAGTAGGCGCTTCTTGACTCAGTGACACAGAAACTGAAGGATTATTCACGTTGACTGAGATAGGAGTTGCCACTGTTGATGGAGTAGACTGATCCTTCGCAATAGGTTAATAGTATTCATCAAACATCGGATCAAACAATTTCTTCAAATCATCTTCAGGAGGAGGCACATGTGGAATTGCTGGTAATGGGTTTTGTACAAGAGAGGAACTAATGGGACTACTTAATGAATGTTGAGATGCAACTTGATTGTCCTGGAGCCATTTGCCCGAACATCTCATCGAACGTGACGTGAATAGTTTCCATAATATCTTGGGTTCTTTTGTTGTAGATTCGGTAACCCTTCCTGTTTGGTGCATAACCCACAAAAACTCCAATGTCCGCCTTAGCTCTTAATTTACCTAAGTCTTGACCATCATTCGTTGGATAACACAAAGCACCGAACACACGAAGGAAGGAGAGATCAGGTTTTCGATTGTGGACAAGTTCGTATGGAGTTTTTCCATGAGTGGTGTGTATAAGGGAACGGTTTTGGGTATAGCAAGCAGTGACAATGGCTTCAGCCCAGAGAAACATTGGAACCTTTGAGTAAATTAGCATGGTTCTTGCAGCTTCCACAAGGGTCCGATTTCGTCTTTCAACTACACCGTTCTGTTGAGGAGTACGTGGAACACTTGTTTGATGGCTGATTCCAATGCTTTCATAAAACTAACTTAGTTCTTTGTTAACAAAATCAGTTCCATTGTCTGTTCTAATAATTCTAACAATCTTGTTGAGTCGAACCTCGCATGTTTGATAAGTTTGATGATGACATATGGTGTTTCATCCTTTGTCCTCAAGAACATAACCCAAGTAAATTGAGAGTAGTCATCAACAACGACCAACTCATATTTCTTCCCATTTATCGTTTGCACTCTCATGGGTCCGCATAGGTCCATATGGAGTGTATGTAGAACTTCCATAACCGAGTTTGCGTGTTTGGATTTATGCGCATATTTCTTGCTTTTTCCCAATTGGCATGCTGAACAAAGATGATCCTTTTCATACTTTAATTTGGGCAAGCCTCTCACGAGTTCCTTTCTAGACAAATCATTTATGGTGTCGAAGTTCAAGTGATTGAGACGACGATGCCATAACCAAGACTTTGTTTTCAAGGCCTTTGATAACAAGCAGATTGGAGAAAATCTCATCATGTCTTCGATGGAGATGGTGTACAAATTGGTTCCACGTGTTCCTTTAAAAAGTTCAACACCATCTAGGTCTCTAACGAAGCATGTATGTTTTCTAAAGGCCACCTCTAGAACAGAATCACAAAATTGACCGACAGAAAATAGATTATGACCAAGACCTTCAACATAATATACCTGAAATTACACTATCTCCAAATAACATAATCTCTCAGAACCCATAATTGCCCCAAAGTGTTC